>JASUAD010000001.1:107110172-107735565 GCA_037013555.1 Sextonia rubra
AATTAAGTTTGTTTTTGCCAGCATTTGCACTTTATTTCTGTCAAAAAGAAATCCTTCAGTTTCTAATCAATCCATAGGTGTATAAAGTTTGAATCTTTCTTTGTCTTGTTGCTGTTTTCATGATTCTTTCTTTCCATTTTGGGGTCTGGCTGTTTTTGGAGGGGGAGAGAGAGAGGGAGAGAAATTCATTTGTTTTGCTTTTATGTCTCAGAGTTCTTTAGGCTTGTTTAGATGTGACCCACTTTGCCAGCGCCAATTCATGGTCAGATGGGCGTTTCTATGTCTCGCTTATATTCCTCAAATTAGTTTAGGCCTGTTTGGATGCAACCCTTATTCTCCAGTGCCAATTAATGGCAATATGGATGTCTCTTTGTTTCCCACTGTGTTTGAGTCATCACTGAGGACAATGGTAACTCTATTTGGTTGGACTTCTATTCTTCATATTGTCTGATTGTAAGCTACACAAAGAGGGTTTTGGAGGTTGATTTCCTTATGGAAGTTTAATAATTATATTTCTAGTGCATTTTGAAAATAATCTCATATAGGCTTCAAACCATTTTCAAGGAAACTGAGGATCAGGATCATGTAGTGGCTTATTTGATATATAGTGTTTTGGTATATTCATATGCTGGCATCTTAAGGCATAAAGTATCTATTAATATTTTGTCAGTTCAACAAGAAATTTACATTCGTGGTAGTAATTTCAATGTTGTGGGATCAGACCTTATGAAATGCACTATGTTGAAAAAATACTAACGATGTTGATTAAAATGAGTATAGCTTAGCATAACCTTTCTTTGGCAATTTATAATGGTACCGTTGGTGACTAAAGCAAACACATTTGTAATAGGACTTCTGCAATTACCTGAGTCTTCTCCATTTGCTTTCTCAATTTGCATCAAAGGTGTTATTTATCTGTCTTGATGAATGATTTTATTGTTGGTTTAATTCATTATACGAACTTGATGGGAGCTTTGCTACTTCAAACAGATCCATAGTATTTTGGGGCTGAAATTTGTTCTTTTCTAATATAATTACCTATTCGTTAAAAAACAGGGATTATGGAACACCATGCATCAAACATTAGAATTTTTACTGCCTCCTAATATGTGGATTCTAGATTATCCTGAACCTCACCATCTGATTTAATGCTTATTCATCTCACAGATCCCTTTCACAAGGTGAAGAGTAATCGAGAAAAGAAAAAGGAGGTGAGTGCAATTATATAAATCCCAGCTATTTATTGATGCTGCGCTTCAGTTCTTTCTACAATAATTAACAATTTCTTATGACCTCATTTTATGATGCACAAAAACTGCTTGTTACTTTCAGGTCAGTTTGCCTGTTTTTGTGACACTGTTTTTATTCAATTCTGGATGCCCAACATAATTGTTTCTTCTATCCTTTATCGTTTTATCGTATATCTCAATCTTTGGCTGTGAGAGAGGGGCAGTAAAAATTCTTCTAACCTTTCAGCATGTGTACTCATGAAGCCAATTGGTGATACTTTCAATAGTCCCTGATTGTTCCTTAAAATTGTCATTTCTTCAGATGAAGGAAAACACAGAATCCAGGTCTCGAGATGTTACTGGTACTTCAAATCAAGGTAGGGGTGGTAGTGACCATGATGTTCGGCCTAACAGATCCACACAATTTAGTTCTAGTGGTACGTAATTGTTATCATGAAGCACCGTCATGTAAGCTTATTTGTTAGGAGCTGTTGTATTTCTGCTGTAGCATTATGGATAAACAAAAGCTGCACGTTCCAGCAGAATATGTAATTGGACGTGGCAAACATGCATACAAGAAAGATAATGGGACCAATGCTGTTCCAAATTCATCATCTGCGACTGGTATAATGGCAAATAATGTTGATTGCAGGTCTACATCTCTAGGGTTAGTCCAGTTACCTTATTGAATGAAATGTACTTTTATGTGTGATTCAGAACTAATAGGACCATGAAAGTAATGAACGGGATCTATATAAATTAGTCGATGATATATGGGTCATTCTTTAATGGATTGGTTTTTTGGCCCTTCCTGTTAGTGGAAATTCCTATTTCTGTGCTTAAGTATTGCAGACAGCATCTAGTGAGTTTTATTGTCTCTTCCAAATGTTTTTGCTTAATTATATTACCATGTTGTATTGTTTGGTCGCATTCAAAAGAGAAGAAAAGCACCAGAGAACTATGCAACTGGAACAAAAAGATGCCCTGAAGTTCTTTTTGGAACCTGTGAAAATTGGTGGTTGAACAACTTAAGTATCTTTTTTTCAAAATACAATGAGCTATTGGTTCAGTGATTTTATCAGGGGGCTGACTGATGGGAAATGAATCAAGCATATCGTTGGTGGGCCTGACTGAGAACGAGGAGATGCTGAGTGGAACTTATAAATGAAGATGCTTAAAGAATTCCTATTAAAAAAATAAAAACCATTAAAGCAACACAATTGCTCCTATGCATTTTCTGAAGCCAGCAATTGTACCCCTATCATCTGTTTATGTATTGACACTTAGTAGACATGGTGTGAAAATGGAAGGTTCTGAAAGATGCTGAGTTGTCAGCCACATCTGAAGGAAGAAAACATAAAGGCAGATGCTTTGGCAAATGTGAGCGCTGTCTGGAATTTTTTTTAAACACCATCTGGCCTAATTTCTTGTTTTCTCTTTACTTGCTTGTTCCTAGATCCATTTGTATTCTATATATGGGGGCCGTTTCCATTGCCTTGATGGATCGCCATGCTTTGTACATCCTTCCTATGCTAATGAATTCCTATTAGTACTCAAAATAAATAAATAGTAATAGCAGTACCAATAAGAGTGAAATAACAAAAAAAAAAAAAAGGGAAATGGAACTAAGTTGCACTAAATTGCTTCAATATTCTTGTTCCTTCCCAGTATCAGGGGTTTGAAGGAAACTAAGTTGCCACACCATTTTCATTTTCTCTCATTAATATGGGCACTGGAGTATTGCAATTGCTGACCAAACTCATGCTAGATGCACCCCTCTTAGCTTCACGGAAGCCTTATTATTCTTGGCCTTGCACAAATTTAGAAATAGGAAACCAGTAGAGAAACAGATGTGGATATTCTTTGGATATTAGATTCTTACACGGATTCTTAAACATGATGCTTACTCATATCTATCTTGGGGTATGAACTGTATGGTAGTCATCTACCATAATCTTGTGTAATTGTATTATATTTTAAATTACTGCATCTGTTAGTCTCCTTATTGACCGTTGAAATTTTTTTTTTTTGGGTATCTATTATAGCAATGCTATTTCCAAGGAGAAAACAATGAAAACAATGGGCACATCAGATCGCTTCTCTTCATCATCAGAACCATCACCAGGATTTCAGCCTGCTTGGTCGGGTGCCCCAGGGCATGTTACAATGGCTGACATTGTGAAGATGGGTAAGCCATGTGCCAAGATTTCCACCATCCAAACCTCCAAAATTGCAAGTTACTACTCACCAGTTAACCAGGATCTACTTAATGGTGATTGGCCCTTGATTGAGCAGTCACCAGCTGTAAGTAGGCCATCAGGTGGTGAACCAGCAGGTGCTCATGTCAATTTTTCTAATTGTTCTTCATTTAGTTTGTATGTTGATAGAGTTAATTTGCATCCAAGTTCCGAGTTAGATGAGGTCCTAGCAACAGAGCAGACTGTGAATGTTCAAAATCAAATGGTAGACTCCATTAGATCTGTCGCTGCATCAGATGGACAAACACAATTAGACAGTTCTGGAAGTACTTCATATTTTGATGATACCTCATGAAAAAGCAGTTCCTCCAAATCTCAAAGTCCAACAATTGATCATCAGGAAAGTAATCTCTTTCCTTGACCTTTTCTGTATTATTTGCATTGCATTTGCACTGGAACAGCCCATGACATGTCTTGAGCCAGCACTTGGTGCCGCAATTGTTTCATTCTAGATGTCTTTCTTGGCTGTTTCTTGTGGAAGGGGATCCATTGAGTCCTATTCCTTGGGCTAATAATAGGGAGGAGGGGCCTTGGAGATTCTTCTACTCCTCAAAATAAACTGAGGCTTTATCTGTGGCCACTAATGCCTCATTTCAACTCATTCCAAGAGAGGGCAATTCTGTGGCAGATATGTTGGCAAATTTAGGTGCTGATATGGATAGATGCATTGTTTCCAATGGTTTACTTCATGATTATATGCTTCAGCTTCTTAGATAGATTTTGTATGTTGGTCTGCCCATCACCTTGATGGGTAGTGATTCTTGTACTCTTTCTAAAATGCTGAAAGTTGAATGGTTGTTTGAACTTATCTAGTCTATGCCACCATCTCATTTACTCAATTCATGGAAGATGATGATTTTATAATTGATCATGCATATATCTTAGTTTTAAACACGTTCCTATTCATAATTACTCCCATACCTGTGTGTCCCAACACACAGAAAATTTGAGGTTCCATAAATGTGTTAGAAATATGATCAACTTGTATCTCTAGGATTTTGTATTCACCCATTTATACATTGTGGTTGTTTCCATGAATTTTATGTGCAAATTTCCGATTACAATAGATGGGGATGCTTTGGAGATGATGGAAGTTTCATAAATGAGAAGTAGAGTTTCTTTTGTATCTTACCCAGTATTTTGACTCTTTGAGAATGGCTTGATGGTGAACTACCACTGCATAGCCACTGAGACATAGGGACCCATTAGGAAGCCCTAGCTAGCCCAAAATTGGAAACTTTCTGCCACAGGTTGGATCCTGGTGTTCATGTGTTATGCAGAGATACCATGGATATGTAACCTTCTATACCTGAGTATGGACCTGCTACAGTTGTTAGCATGCAGTTGCAAGTACTTTAAGCTACTACAAAATTTAAGGCTTCAAAAAATGAAACTCAATATTTTTACATCTATGGCCTATGATTCCCAAATATGCCATAGATATGATGATGACATGCCGTTGACTTGGCAAGGACATGGGTTTTACATAAAAAGTGAAGTATCAGACATAATACAATACAATATGTTGCCCATTTGGAAGTATTCATGCATCATATTCTATGGCTATGACCAATGTCCAACATACAGGGGCAGTGATTTTTTTGCATGAACTCTACCCTATGTGTGCCCAAGTCCTAATGTAGTCAAACTGTGGAAGTAATTAAGGTTGCATTTGGCTCCTTGCCAGTTTGGAGCAGCAGCTTTTCTCCCTACCTACCTCTGAATAGGATTTTCTTCATTTCCAACATGCGAAAAGTTCAAATATTTACATATACCATCAAGTGTGATGATATGTGTAAAAGTGAGATTCACCAAGTTCGGTTTCACTTTGGTTGTTACCCCTTGTTTGTTAGGGACTTGTGCAGTGTGTGCTCATGCATGAATCTTTACTAGGGCAAAAGAAAAATTACTCTGGTGGTTAAGGAAACAGTAAGCTTTCATGTGGGAACTATATGAATGTTTTTTTTTTTTTGTCCCAGGTATTGAAAGATAATTGTTTTCTGGACAGGAAATGGGGGTAGCTCACATTTTTCTTTGTCAGATTTCCCGCAACCTTCTTCAGTTGATGATGTCAGTGCGGCAGAAACAACTGCTGCTGCAGGCTTGCTGAACCTGAGGTTGCAGGAGGAAGAGATAAGTGTACTGTTGGGAAAAGAGAAAAACAAGAAGAACACACAATCCACACAATAGGCACCAGATTTACATGGTTCACCCGATGTGGACTATGTCTACAGAGATTCAAACATGTTCCACTATTGTTTAGAGATCACCTACAAGAAGAACAATCCTCTTCTTGTGATTACAAGAGTACACAACTCTACTAGGGTTCTTCTCTGCAGAAAACAACTCTTTCTTTCTCACCCCACCCAGAATAAAACAAAAGCCCTAATTTATAAAAAACCCTGAGCAGTAACAACCGTCGGATCTGCCCTTATAACAAAGGGTTCAGATTAAACCGACATATTACATAATTACCCCAGATCAGGCTTCACTAACCCATCATGTACAACCTGGTGAAGAAATCCCAGCAGTGATTATTCCAAATCATCTTCAGGTCCCTACTGCTGATTGCTCGCATTTGACCTTTGGTAGCTTTGGGCCTGGTATTGGTGCTACATTTTCTGGATCATTTGTGTCAAAGACCTTGAAGAGTAACTTGTCTGAAGAATCCACAGCAGCAGATGGTTCTTCGGTTGAAATTTTGGATTCTAGGTATTGCCTCTACCGCATCCTTGTAATTATAATTATCTTTCTGGACATTTTTTTTTTGTTGTTTTGTAATAATACTAAGAATTCCTGGCAGAAATCCTGAATGCTATGGCAATGAACAACAAAGGCATACCTCAAATGAGAATGTTGAATACCCTTTGTCTTCACTACCTGAGGTTGCAAAGCATGATAATGCTGACGAAGCAAGACATGGACATCATTACCATTTTCCATCTTCTGCACAGGATTATGCAATTGAAAACACTGTACAAGCAGATGCTGGAGGATACTGTTACTCCCAAACTGACTCTCAGATGCAGAATCTTGAGTCATACTCAAGTGCAATGGTAATGCAGCACTCAATAGCTGTTACTCATTATCATTATCATCAGCATCATCTTACCAATTAAAAAAAAAAAATCAGCATCATCGTCATCTTAGACATGTTCCATCAAGCTGGGTACATTTGCTTTTATTGCATTCAGATATGTGATTGAGATTGAAAACTTGCAAGTCCCTTATTACTAGAGGTATTCTCACTAAATTTTTACTAGATCAGAATCCAGAAAGTCTCCAACTCATCTGATGGCCCTGGCAATTGGTGATCTAAGCTTGTGAACTGCACATGATAACAAGCTAAGCTAGCAACTGCTATTTGCCTCAGTGATTTTGTAAGTATTGAGTTGTAGCATTATAGAACTGAATGAAACTGGTGAATGTCAAACTAAGTCAAGATATTCTAAATTTTTAGCTGGGTTGGCGGATTTGGTTAGTTCTACTTCCTTGGCCTGAGGAATTGCCCTAGTTGGCCAAGTCATACTTGGCTTTGGCGCAGGCTGAATCTTGTCCCTGGATTGAGAATTCTGCTATATTCAAGAATCAAATCGTACAGCCACTTAGAATGTTATGATTATGGCTATTAATCTCAAAGTCTTCTCTTGTGCATGCAGGCCATAAAAATTGAGTGTCTTCACTACCCCTCAGGCAACCACCCCCCAGACATTGCCCAGCACCAGCATTCCCACAGGTCCCGCACTGCCTGAGCATCTTCCTACCCACCCTTATTCTCAACCAACTCTTTTTGCCAACATGACTACGCATCCGTTCCTGCCTCAGAGCTATTCATATATGCCATCTGCTTTCCAGCAAGCTTATGCCGCTAACAGTGTTTATCATCAATCTCCAGCAACAGTGCAAGGCGCCGGCAAAAAGTATTCAATACCACATTATAAGAACAATATTTCAGTAAGTAGTTTGTCTCATCCTGCGACCATAGCTTCAGGTTATGGAGGATTTGGAAGTTCAACTAACATCCCTGGAAGCTTTCTGCTGAATCCTTCAACCACCCCACCAAGCACGACAATCCGCTATGAAGAGGTTATGGGCTTTCAGAACACAGACAGCAACCATTATGGCACTCAACAGGTAGAAATGGTCATCTCAGCAACAAGTGGAAACATACAATGGTTCATCTAATCTTTTTTTTGTTTTTGGCTCTAGAAATTTTACATGTGGGCCAGCCTTGGTATGAACTGTTCATATGGCAGTTACTGTCCTGCGGTGGAGATGTTCAAAAGAATCGCCCTATTGGATATTGAAATTGTTCACTTTTTCGCTGATAAATGTGGCCATTAGCTAGTTGAAAATTTCCAGTCAGATTGATAGAATAGGCATGCCTAACCAAATGGTGAGGCCCATGAGATGAATTAGATTACTGAAATGCCAGCCTACATGTTCCATTCTGTTTAAACAAATAAGTGTTATTTCTCTAGATGAAGTATTATACAACGTAATTCAACGAGTTATATTTTATTTGAAATCTCCTGATTCATTCCCACCCTTTTTTTTCTAGAATGAAGCCTCTACCATGTGAGTCAATGGTCCTGGTTCAAGAACCATGTCAGCCCTTCCAGCCAGCACTTATTATGGTTATCCAGGACAGAACCAGCATCGTGCCATTCAACAAAGTCAGCAGCCATCACACTTCAGAGCTTTGGGTTACCCAAGTTTTTACCTTTCTCAGGCAGGGGTCTCAAGAACATCAACCACCAAGTGATGGGAGCGTGAAAGCCTCACAGGGTCCATCTCCTCAATCGCACCAGATCTGGCAACACGGTGATTGATCTGCCAGTGTCTCCTGTTTTTTAGTGTAATTTGTACATTTAAGAGCAGCTGATTCAAAGTTCAACGACAGTTTGACCATCATATTTATAGTTTCTTTGTATGCATTTGGTTCTAATCAACTGTACATACTAAAAAGAGAACTCATCTCCCTGCTGTTCTGTGCCTTGAGGTTGTATTCTGCCACTCAACTATTGGGTATGTTTGAACTTATAATAACATGATTAATTTGCACTCAGCCTCTTTTAGACTTTTCTCAGAATCACTATTTCCTGATTCACATTTGTAACACGTAACAGTTAATTTAGCTAAGGATGATTGTCGTCAAACTCCAGCTACCGAATTGTTCAGCATTGTTCCAGATTTCATAATAATATCACGGTTCAATATTTTAGCTTACTCAGCCTAGATGTTACGTACAAGAAAACATCTATGAAATCAAGCTTCAAACTTTGATGATTATTATTAGGAAGCCACCATCTAGGTATGTATATCATTACTCAACAAGGTTGTTGCAGCAGTTGCAGATTTCTGTCTTGCATCTCAACTGATTTTTAAGGGAAGCGCTATGGATGCTGCTTTTTTTTTTTTCTGTTTTTTAAGGGCCACTAACAGCCATCGTAGCGGTTTGCTGGAGTAACTTGAGGTTACCATGTAGTCCTCCATGATGAGGTAATGCCTAAGCAATACTGTTAAGGGGCATTGGCTTAAATTGATTAATTATATGTTTACATCGGTGCCGTCAAGGTGGTGGCTCAGTTGGTTTGAGCCTTGGGTTTGATTTCCAAAGTCTCAAGTTCGATGCATTTTCCTTGTGTTATCCAAGCACCATGTGTGCGGCTATGTATGTACCTCCTAAGAAATAATCCTTGATCATTAGAATTGAGTAACCCCTAGCCGGGAGGCCAAAGGTCCGAAGGCCAGGCTAACAAGAGATAACCTATGTCATAAACCAAATGTACACACACACACACACACACACACACACATATGGGAGCCCTTCTCCTAAGCTCAAGCTTATGATAAGGTAAGCTCAAGTGCATGGTTCACTCCTGTGGGGCCCACCTGAGGACCCACACGAGGATGGGGATAGGAAGATTTGAAGGACACCCTACGACCTTCCCCTCTATAAAAAATCAGCCCCAACCATGATCTCTATCATCTCTATTTGGGCCCTAAAAATTTAATGGTTAACAATCCATTCGATTGGTACACAGTCAATTCAATTGTCCAGTAAATTCAGATTTGACCAAAAATTGATAGACAAGTGCAATTCAAGGGGGTCGTATGTTTGGTCCATTTGGATGGACCAAAAGTGGGCTCCAATGGTCCAGGCTTATGGAACTTTTTATATAAGCTTGAGCTTAGGAGAGGCTTGCCCCGACACACACACCACACACACGCACGCGCGCACGCGCGCTCACACACACACAGGTATCAGGCTGGGTTGAACATTGTGGATGACATACATAGGTTCAACCAAAACCTGATCTATTTTTTAAATTGGGTTGGAACTTCGAATCCAACCCAAATTTAAAAAGTTAAAAACGGCCAATCCAAGTGGCGGATCATGGTACAATTGCAAGAATAGACCCAATCCATTTATCTATCAGTTCATAAGTGTCAACCTAAACCCTGAATTACAGATTTGAGTTGGTCAGTGTAACCACCCCAGTATACGGGTGCCCAGACAGCCACTCATAAAAATGCAGGTGGTTAGATGATGTCTTGCTTCAAATTTTTTGATGGAAGCATATAAAGAGCCTGCTCCGAAGTGGAGAATCAAATTACTGCATGGTCTGTCATTCGTTTTATTTCGGATGGAAGACCTTGAGAAAAAATGAGCTGAAATGTTGGATGACATTTCTCAGCCTTATTGCACAAGACCTACATTCAGAAGTTGTGCCGTGGGGGGATGGGACAAAAACATTACGAAAAAAATGCCAGGCGAGATCGTCTCCTTGGGCTAATTTGCTTGTGGTTGAATAGAAAGGAAGTCCAGCATTGCATCAGTAAAATCATCACCATGATATCATAAAGAGAGAATGTAATTAGAAGCCAAGCTTCCCATTTCTAGTACGACTTGAGTCTATTGTGGGACACAAAACCTCGCAAGTGCCTGGTTTTGGTCATTCTTGTTGGCCATGTAGGTCCAGATCATTAGTGGGTTCAGTATCTAGGGTGGTTTCCCTAATGATATTAGGAATTTCCTGTTTTGTCAAACAGCAGTTTTCTAATAGGTTAGGATTTTCCTTTTTCTTGAGATAGAGTTCTTGAGGGATAAGGATATAATGGTTATATATATGATGTAATCTGTAACCCTAGAGAGAGGCTGAGAGTAGCTGAGATTCCAAGGCTGTGGTTTCACAGATTGGAGGAGAACCTAGTGGAAATTGGTTTTCTGTAGACGTAGGCATCTTTGCCGAACAACGTAAATCTTCTTGTCTTCTTGTGTGGTGATTGTTTGATCTTGATTGCGTTTGCACACACGCGCACAACAATTCTTACCCACATTTATCTGCCAGTCACTGTTTAACTACTTGTCCAATACAACTAATTCAGGAAGAACCAATGCATTGTCCAGGTGCTTAGTTGTCAGTACAAACCAAAAGCAATTACCTTTCTTTCTTAATTAAATGTGGAAACAAGAAGTCTACAAAGAGTAAACCTGAACAGATTGATAAAGTGAATCCAATAGCCAAAGCTCAAGAATCATACAAAGGTTAGCATTTAGCAAGCACATCAGCAAGGAATGCAGCTGAATGTTCTCCAAATTTTCTCCTCTTTTTGTTCAATGAACAGAAAACCCGGTGATTTAAGTGAAGGGGCTCCACCCATCAGGCTATGCAATTGAATCTCAACACTCGTTGGCAGCTTCAAAGATCTAACCCAAATGGATCTCCTGTATTCAATGGTGTTCATATGTACACTTGGTTTTCCAGACTAAATAATGAAGAAACGTGTCCTATATTGGATATCAATCATCAATGGCCCCACCTTTCTTAAATTCAAGTAGTCCTTAGCTTATTTATCACCACGAGCGACTATGAGGAAAAAATAATCTGTTAGCAACATATAAGCATGATTTTCTGCAAAACCCCAGAAACAAAACAACAGCAAGAGAGCAAGCACAAACCTGCACTTGTCAATTCTTTCGTTTGCATGTTGCACTGGGATAGATGATTCATGACTGTACTCCATGCTGCAAACATATACTTTGTAAATACTTGCATGTTTCACCTTTTTTAGCAAATGAATAAGTTACCTGGCATGCGTGGGAAGTCTGGCACTATCCCATTTCCATTGATGTCCATGTGATTGGGTGTTACATACTTCCCAACGGTAACCACAACACCGGATCCATCATCAAGTTCAAAAACTGATTGTATCAAACCCTGACAGAAGCATTAAAGTTTTGATCAACAATATGTACAAACAACGAAAGAATGAAGTCACACTGTCACAGGATTTACTCGAGACTGGAAGGTTCTATTTGTGCAACCAATTTGTCCCTTTCCATTTTTTTTTTTTTTTCCTTACTTAGCTCAGTGGCAAAGTGGGAGAGAAGTAAAGGTACCCACCAGGGTTTCCTATCCAACAGGACAACCTGAGATTCCCTTGGTAGCATATAATTTTCTCCTGTTTTGGGATTACAGTTTGTAGACGAATACCTAGCGTGAGAAATCTATCTACTCCCAAGACAAGGAGGCAGGCAAACTCTTTAAACAAATTAGAGTTAGTAAAGTCTGCTGTCATACCTTGCCAAAAGTCTTGTCTCCCACAAGAACAGCTCTGCAGTTATCATGAAGCGCTGTTGCAACCTGCAAAACAATTTCTGCTCAGAGTACAGTCTCATGAATACAAGCAAGATGAAGAACTAAGCTTCTTACAATTTCACTAGCGCTTGCAGTCTTATTGTTCACTAGAACCTGCAATGAAGTAATTAAAGAAAAAGAAAGAATTGCTTTTCAGAAATTTCAGACATATAGGACAAGTATTACTTGCTATTATTACTTGCACATTGAAGACATTTTGGTTTTTTGGGCATAGCTATTCCAGCTGACAAGTTACAGCTTAAAATATTTTACATCATATGCATGTTTAATAATATTGTCAGTTCACATTCAGTTTATTATTTATAAGGTGGTGCCCCATTATAAATATGCTTACAGTTACAGGAGCTGTAAACAAAGGTGAAGCCTCTGCAACAATTGTTCTTTGATATTGAGGATCCCTTCCAACAGTATAAATGACCTGTTCACCCCAATAAATGACACTTTCAATGACATTTAATGGGAAATAGCCATGTATCTATAGCATTTGCAAAATAAATCAGAAGACAGCAAAGTATATTTAAATGATAGTCCACGGATTAATATTATCTTTCAAGGAAACAAAGTTCAAATTGATTTTAATATATATATATATATCAAATAGAATTGTAAAGCTAAAGCAGGGATAAATCAATAATAATCTGTGATATTTTTAAAGACCACAAGAAGCTAAATTTTCAGGACCTGATAATATTTCATTAGTTAAATGACCTTATAATATTGAAGCAGAGCAGTGTTACTGTATGTTTCAGCAATTCACAACATGTGCTAAAATTTGCAGAAATAGGTAAAACACGGGAGCACGAGAAGAAATAAGGAAGGCACAAATTGATTATTTCAGATTCCCAGACAACTACTGTGTATATGAAATCAAACGGGTAAAAGTAGGCATCAATCTTTAATAACAATATAATGTGGGTTAAGTTGTATCATACTCAACATATGTTTCCGAAGAAGGCAGGATCATTTCAAGATTCCAGGTAGGATACAAAACAAATTGAAACATGAAGGAGTTCTTGCATGAAAAATTAAACACAAATAATAAATGAAGATCCATCTTAGAAGTACATATCTTGCAACAATTACATACCGTCTCTCCTTTGTGCAAAAAGAGCTTTGCAACCTCAATGCCTTCCTGAGAAGGAAAATGGCTGTCAAACTCAAAAATTTACAATGTCAATGGCTTGGTAGATCAAAGTAATGAAGGATTCTGAAGATAACTATGAAACTATATTTCATGATATTTCCAGATAAATGAAAAAGAAATAGCATATGATTCAGATTATTTTGCATATAATTTGACAATGTGAAGGGTGTGGATTTGTAAACAGAAATCTTAGAAAGACTTCATTTCATGTGAAGCAGAACAATACAGTTCAATGCATCAGATTCAGATACTAAACAAACCTGCACCAGTCCACCAAGATTATCTCTAAGATCCAAAACAAAATAGGAGGCACCAGCATCCTGAAGATGCTTCATAGCTGAAAGAATGAATTAACGATCCCTTTAGCATTTTTTGCAATACTTACAAAACTTTTGACAGAAAAAAAGAAAAAAAAAGGGGAAAAAAAAAAAGAGTCTCATAGAAGCAGCACTTTTAATATCAAAACTTACTAAGTTGTCGTAAAAAAATACAGGAGCAAAGTTACCTAGAAAGATGATCGAATGCCAAAGGAATAAAATTTAATAAATATAAGAAAATTTTCCCAAGTCAACAGAAATAAAAAAAAACCGAGAATCAGAAAACTAGCACATTTTAAATCAGTGCATTCCCTGCCATTCAATGAAGAAAGCATTGCCAGATCATACTTCATACTAACTTTTTTTTTGCCTAGAGAAGTCCCAACCGAGAATTTTCCACTTTGATAGAGTCCGTGGGAAATTTGGACTAACCCATGAATTACCCCCACCCCTCAAATTTACACCCATCTTTGAGCCTCAATTTTTCTTTTCTTTATTTTTCTTGGTGTTGTCTTTTTGTGTGTTTGGTGGGTGGGGGAGGGGGAGGAGAGGGGGAGGTCGGGGAACAGGTGTTCCCATAGCCCTTTCCATCATCAGGCTCCACTTTGAGTCTTCAACACATGATACGACCAACATTTATACATACCATTTCAATCACCATATAAATCGAAATACAAATGTGAAACACAATCATTTGATACCTTTGACATAAGCCATATGACCATAGTGCATAGAACAAATTCCAACAGTTGGGTAGAAAGTAGGTTTACAATGATATTGAGATCCCACAAAAAGAAAAAGAATAAGAAGAAAACTGAAAACATAATAGAAATATCAGTGGCTAGGAAGCACGAACACCTTTCCAGGGCTGGCATGTCAGTGTCCGACACATCTAGGACATGGACATACTCCGAATACGCTTGGCACGTGTCCGACACATACTATCCTATAATTTTTTTTATTTTTTTAAAATTTCAGACACGTTTCAGACATGGCTCAGACACGCAAGAACATGAAATTGGTTCTTTTTTGCTTTTTTTTTTTTTTTTGTTTGGGGGGGGGGGGGGGGGATAATCCTCCATTTTCTTTGCATGGATTTTATGGAACTATAGATATTTCATGCTTAATGATTATGAATTATGTTTTAATACTGTATTGATATTTGAAATTTTGATATGTTTGTTAGTTGGTACTTGAATTTTTATTTTTTAATTGCTAAATTAATTAAAAAGTTAAAATAATATTATTTTTTTGTATATCATCATCATCATCAAAGCCTTATCCCAACCATGTTGGGGTCGGCTACATGAATTCTATTTCTCCATTCCGTTCTATTTTGAGCTAAATCTTTCGATAAGTGCAACTTCTTCAAATCTGAATTAATGACTTCCATCCATGTTTTCTTCGACCTACCCCTACCTCTTGATGGACCCTCCACCTGTATATGCAAACTTTTTCTCACCGGTGCCATTACTGGCCTACGCTCAACATGCCCAAACCATCTTAAACGAATTTCTCTAATCTTATCTCCTATTAGTACTACCCCTAAATGTTCTCGAAAGCGCTCATATCTAATTTTATCTTTCCTAGTTTTACCATACATCCACCTAAGCATTCTCATTTCCGCTACATCCATCTTATGAATATGTGTCTTCTTAATTAGCCAACATTCTGCTCCATATGTCATAGCTGGTCTAACCACTATCCTGTAAAATTTTTCCTTCAATTTTGTTGGCATTTGTCTATCACAAAGTACTCCCGAAGCTAGTCTCCACTTCAGCCATCCAGCTCTTATCCTATGCTCCACATCTTCGTCAATCTCCCCATCCTTACTAATCATCGAGCTTAGGTACCGAAAAGAATATTTATGTGGTATCTCATGGGTTTCAATTTTGACAGTGGTTTCAACACTTTGTATATGTCCACTGAAATTGCAATCCATATATTCTGTCTTTGTACGACTTATTTTAAAGCCTCTAGATTCTAATGCCCTCCGCCATCTCTTAAGCTTTGCATTTACACCCTCTCTTGATTCATCCACCAATACTATATCATTTGCGAACAACATACACCATGGTACTTCTTCTTGAATATGCATAGTTAACTCATCCATAATTAATGCAAAGAGATAAGGGCTTAAGGATGATCCCTGATGTAAGCCTATAGTCACGGGAAATCCACCCGTTTCTCCACATGTGATTTTCACATTTGTTATTGCACCTTCGTACATATCCTTTAAAATTTCAATGTAACCTCTTGGGACATTCCTTTTCTTTAAGACCCACCAAATTAAACTCCTCGGTACCCTATCATAGGCTTTTTCCAAATCGATAAAGACCATATGTAGATTTTTCCTCTTTGCTCGGTATTTTTCCATTAATTGCCTAAGTGAAAAGATAGCTTCCATAGTTGATCTCCCTGGCATAAAACCAAATTGATTTTCCGAAATTTTAGTCTTTTTTCTCAGTCTTTGCTCTATTATTCTCTCCCATAACTTCATAGTGTGACTCATAAGTTTAATCCCTCGATAGTTAGTACAATTTTGTATATCTCCTTTATTCTTATATATAGGTACTAGAATGCTTCTTTTCCATTCATCCGGCATTTTCTTTGTCACAAGTATCTTATTGAATAGTCTACATAACCAACTTACTCCAACCTCTCCTAAGCATTTCCATACCTCTATCGGAATACCATTTGGGCCTGTTGCCTTTCCTGTCTTCATTCGCTTCAATGCTTCCTTCACTTCCACCCCTCTAATTCTACGGAGAAAAGTATACTCTTGTAATGAAGTATCCTCCTCCACTCTTGTATCGCCCAAATATTCTTCATTTAAAAGTTTACTAAAATATTCTTTCCACCTTTCTATAATATCGTTGTCCTTCACCAAAATATTTTCCTCATTGTCCTTGATACATTTGACATAATCTAAGTCCCTACTTTTCTTTTCTCTTATTTTTGCAAGTTTAAAAATATCCTTTTCTCCTTCTCTTATTCCCAACCTATTATAGAGGTCATCGTATGCTTTGAACTTTGCACTACTTACTACTTTCTTAGCTTCTTTCTTTGCCTTCTTATACAACTCAAAATTTTCTATACTCTTAGTCCCCTGCCAAACTTTGTAGCAATGTTTTTTTTGTCGAATAACTTCCTGAACCTCCACACTCCACCACCATGTTTCTTTATTAATATGTCTCTTCCCTTTTGATTCTCCAAATACCTCCTTTGCAACATTCCTAATGCAATTAGCCATTTGATTCTACATTACTGTAGTTTCTCCTTCAATATTCCATTCTCCTTTCTCAATCATTTTGTCCTTAAATATATTTGCTCTTTCCCCCTTCAAATCTCTCCACCTTGTTTTAGGGTCCATTTTGTTTACTACTGCTCTCTTTTTACTTATAATGCAAATATCTAAAACTCCAAGCCTATGTTGCGTAGTCAAACTCTCTCCTGGGATAATCTTACAATCTTTACAAGCCAATCGGTCCTGTTTTCTAACTAGAAAAAAGTCTATCTGACTCCTATTACTTCCACTTTTATATGTAATTAAATGCTCATCTCTCTTTTTAAAGTAAGTATTTGCTACTATAAGATCAAATGCCACTGCAAAGTCCAATATAGTGTTTCCGAATTCATTCTTTTCTCCAAATCCATGCCCTCCATGCACTCTCTCATATCCTCTATTATCTCTTCCTATATGCCCGTTTAAATCCCCTCCAAGGAAAATTTTATCACTATTTGGGATTTCTCGCATTAAATCATCCATCTCCTCCCAAAATTGTCTTTTCACACTTTCTTCTAGTCCTACTTAGGGAGCATATGCACTAATGATATGAATTATGTCTTCCTCTAGTACTAGTTTAATTGTTATAATTCTATCACCAAACCTCTTTACCCCCACAATTTTCTCTTTTAAATCCTTATCTATAATTATACCAACTCCATTTCTTGTATTACTCTTTCCTGCATAGAAAAGCTTATATCCATCCATGAGCTCCTTAGCTTTATTCCCTTTCCACATTGTCTCCTGTATACAAGCCACACTAATTCTTCTTCTTTTCATTACCTCAACCAACTCCATGCTCTTGCCTGTCAAGGTTCCTATATTCCAAGTAACAAGTCTAATTTTCCTATTCCTCCTCTTCTTCTCATGGACTAACTTTTTTAACCGCATTAGCCCAAAGTCATGCGGTAGCCCTTACACACTTTTCACTGCAATCAGGCGATGTTGCAATGCATCGCTTAAAGCGGGGAACGCCCTAGCCTTATCGTGAAATATCATTTGTTCAGAATTTATGTTTGGGTTGTAACAAAGTTTTACGCTGGCTGTCACCTACCTAACGCAACCCTCCTCCTTTACCCGGGCTTGGGACCGGCAGCAAAACTGGCGGAGTTATTTTTTTGTATATGATTATATAAAAATAAATATATATTATTAACGTGTCTCCCGAAGTGTCCGTGTCTTACTTTTTTGAGAAATGCCTTGTCGGCACGTCCGCATCGTGTCGTATCTGTGTCCCATGTCTGTGCTTTTCGAATCAATGGCATAATTAAGTTGAATTTGTGAGATTTTGATTTTTAGTAGTGCGTTTATTAGTTAATTAATCTTTTTTAGTAATTATTTTGCAATTTTGTGAGATTTTGACGATAGAAAGGACCTATTCGTAATAAGATAAGGTTAGGGGGTTATTTGTAAATATTGGATTTCCATTTTCTTCTCTTTGTTGGTTAGAGGAAATTATTCTAAGGATCTTTTGTTCTAAGAACAAGTTGATCCGATGTGTCATTTAACCAAAAATGATGCATTTCTGTCTTATTTGTAATGAAAAATCTGAAAATCCTATAAAAGTCTAGGATCTTCTCTATTTTTCTCCTGTTCTCTCTTACTCTCTGCTCTCTTCTCAGTTACTCCAGCTGATTCCCATCTCTCTCTTTCCCTCTTGTTCTCTTCTCCTTTATCATCAGCAAGTTCCATCAACATCATTTTCATCTTCTTCCTCTCTTTCACTTTTTTGGTTGGATTTGGAGCTAAGGTTTGAGATTGGGTAGTGAGGAACTTTAAGAGGAATCATTAGAGCTTAGTCCCAGGGGAAGTAAACTAGTATAATAAGCATATTTAGTGGATTAATAGCATGAATTTAAGTTTAATCTCATGGAGTTTAAGGTTTCTGCTAATATTATGAATTTCTGTATAAATCATGATATCTCAAGATTTCTCTGATTAAATAATGTTATAGAAATGCTTTTGAATAGTAAAAATGATATTTCAATAGTACAAATGAAAGGGAATGGAAGACCCAAGTTTCAGGTCTCAAAACAGCGAATTTCCGAAACTTGAATCTCTCGACTGCGGTAGCAACCGAGCAAACTGGAGGTCGACCTGAGGTCAACCGTGGAGTCAACCTCAGTAACTGATTTTCCTAATTAGTTTCTAAACCTGATTTTCTAGCTTGGGAAGGTACTCTATAATTCCTATGATCTTGAAACTTTGGGAAATCATAGTATAACATGTCTACTACTGGTCTCTTGATTTAATTTAACGTTATTATCAATGACCTACAAATTGTCATTTAATTGAAAATAACATCATTAAACATTACTGTGTGCCACAAGAGGTAATGTGTATAATTAAATTACCCGTTGTAAGGCCATTATATAAATAACTGCAATGTTTAGGATATGCATTAATGTTTAATGATGGTACAAGACCTTGTAGATACTTTAGTGATCATGCATCATCATACTGTTATGGGTATTTGTACTATTTCGAATTGAATCAGACTTTACCATTATTCGATGTTATATTATGATAAAATAACTGGGAGTATGTGTGAGTACTTGTTCCCGTGGCACCCCTAACTTGGGCAAAGCATGTTCATCACGGGCTCACAATGGAAGTTTCCGCAATCCCATATCTGATAAGATAAATCAAAGCTATTTTCTGGAAATAAATGAGTTTCATGACATACAGTGATAAAATGAATTAGCACCACTTAGCTTGGTCTTTCTGGAAGGCGGCTTGGCCCAACGGTAAAAGCTGGTAGTGTCCTGAAGAATGCAGGTTCAAATCACAGAAACAGCTTCTTCAAAATGAAGGTAAGGCTACGTACATCTTGCCCTCCTCAGATCCCGCTATGCGGGAGCCTCGTGCACTGGCCGACCCCTTAGTTTAGTCCATCTAGAACTAGACGCATTGAAGGTTGGATGAATCTGTTTACTGGCTGCAACTCAGTTTTGTTGTAGGTTGGAGTATTCTACTCCTGACACTCTTCTGTTTATAGTGTATTATTCTGCCCACTCTTTTAATATAGTGATGGTACCTCAGTAATCTGTTTATTTATCAGTATTGTGCTCTCTTATGGTTAAGGTTGTTTCAGAGAAAATAGTTAATGTGGATATGCCCTTATGTACATTACATGGCTATGCCCTTCTGTTATTATGTTTCAGATAACATGCATCTTCAATTTTTTTTATCTATTTTATCTTATTTATCGTTTATCAGTTATCATGTGTTCATGTTTATTATACCAGTTACTTGCCAATTATATAATGTAACCTTTAGCATTATAGGACGGGGAGTTTTTTTTTAGTGGGCAATTCAGTTCTGCAGATGTCATCTAGACATCAGGATGTGTGAGCTACATCACCTTGGGATGGTTTTATTTTGAGTGATTACACTGACCTCTGTTGGTCCTTATATTTGGGCTGTAAATTTAAAATACTTTTCTTTTATGTTGTCGACTTTAGTGCTTAGCATTGTGAATATAGCAGAACTGTATATGCTTTGTGAGCTCTTTAATTCATTTAAATTCACTAGAATTATCCTCACATGTGACATCCTGTGGGTGAAAGTGTAGGGGAATATAACTATAAAAGTCAAAATGCCTCTAATCCCCACACTAGTCATGTCTGTCAATTTGGGACATGGATGTTAATCCAAATAGGGGATGTGACAAAATTCTTTTTTGAAAAAAAAAGAAAAAAGCTTAAGCTGCCATTAGGAAATTAGGAGCCACTTGCTGGACAGACTGAGCGGAGCATGCCATTCAGTAAGGTCAGATGACTTGTTAATATGGCTATGGCCTCCAATATTACCAACAATTGGCGAGCTTTCTAAGAGACTGAACCCAGTCAGAAGACAATATGATGCTGTTCAGGACTCTGGTAACTAAAAGAGGCCTTATGAATCAGTCCAGGATTTCAGCTGAAACGGCTTACTTTTCCTAAGGACAACTGGCAGAAAATGTCCTTAGACCACAAAGGATTGTCCACATACTAAACAGACCCTTAGAACAGGATTACAGAACTATGGTTGCAAAAGTTTCATATAAAATGTTCATACCTATAACTAAATCTTTTCTCGCCAGTGCATTGAACTCTTTCAGCCGTATATATCCAACTGGAGCAGTTCCATTCTCCATTGGTTCTAAGCGGTAAAACACAGGGGTTCGAGCAATAAGTTGCCTCTGGACTTTGACAGATTGAACTGGTCCACAATTTCCATGTTTAATCTGCAAGCACCAACATTTACTTTGGAAGATCATATTCAAGCTGCAAGTAAAAGCAAATTTTAAGGCAGCATATTTTTTAGATGATTGACACAACCTCAATAGTAACAAATGTTTCCTTGGGACCTTGTAGCAAAGACAAAACTTCAAAGGCAGATTTTCCCTTGACATCAATTCCATTGACAGATAAGACTTCATCCCCCTACAAAAATAGAAAATGCATGCATCATCCTTACACTAACATAAACAGAAAAAAAAAAAGGCTATTAAGTGCATCCATTAGAACAATATGCATCATAGTTTATTATTATTTGATCATAAACAATATGAATTCTTATATGAATCAGATGCAAGACAGCCACTTCCTCTCTCTTTCTTGATGGGCAGCATGAGTGAAACCTGGAACCTTGTGGTTGTGAAAAAAGGCATTTCTGAACTTTGCAATACAAAGTAAGATAATACTTAGTGAAAACAAGATGTACATAATCAGATTTGCTAAGTGGATGCATCAAGTGTACCAAGTACCAATACCTGTCTTACACCAGCAGTATGGGCAGGCCCATCCAATATGATCCCCAATACCTTCAATTTGATAGCACCTCTTTCATCAGGAACTTCCCTAAGATTTATTCCAACCCCACTCACATCATACCTAGCCATCTTCGAGAACTTTTGACCAGTGATGCAAAAACAAAACATGGAGGGAAAGATCAGTTCTTATTAATAGAAACTACAATTGATATAAGCATTAAGAGAATAAAAAAAAAAAAAAAAAGCGGAACCATCACTTTCAACCACAGCTGAAGAACAGGTTGGGGGGTGCTGTCACTCAAAGCACCAGATTTGCAGGCTCATAGTTCAGTAATAAAGACCATTTATCTGATGGACCTAGCCGTGTACGCAACAACAATCTCCCAAAATCATATGCATAATGACGATTATGCAGGGTTTTTTGTTTTTTTTTTTTTTTACGTGACTCCTCTTTGGAGCTTGTAATGGCCATGGGCATCCCCATTCCTCCTCTATCCACTCACCTCAACAGCAAATGATCCTTAGATACAAAGAACTAAAAATCCAAATCCAAAATGAGAGAGGAATTACTTCAGAGGGAGAAAGGAACCGTGTATATGGGTCGCCCAAGCTAGCCAGCATCCTTCGAATGATTTCATGAGCTTTAGATCTAGTTTGAATGGAACTACTAAGAAAATCTTCCTTCTTTTGCTGCAAAATAAAAAACAATTGGTACAATGGAGGAAAAAAAAGGTTTAAAAGAAAAACAAACCCATTAAGTGTGAGCGCTCAACACATTCCAAGCATTGTCAATACAAACTTCACTCAAGTCAACAACTGAAGGATAAGTGTATAAATAAATACATATACTCAGAAATGAAAACAGATACACCCTCCACTTGCAGTTACCCAAGGACTGAATGCCAACACAGGTACCTCATCCAATGCATTGATTACATGAGTAAATAGCCCAAAACAATAGCTCTAGATCATCCACATAGAGCACGAGTTAGGGGTCATTTGGGTGTGGAGAAAACTTCAGAAAACGAAAACTTCCAAAAATTGTTAACACTGCAGAACAACATAAAATCATTTGCCCTTGGAAACCATTTTCAATTTTGACAGAAAACACTCCTCAAATTTCATGGGTTGTGGTCATTCCAATCAACAAACAGTAAAACAAGGATATGGGTTCTAATCAGCAGAGATATTTATCTGAAAAATGAAAATCATAGTTCTAGAATTGCCCAGAAGCAAATTACAGCCCCAAATGAAAAAAAAAATTCCAACTTTCGGATGGTGGGTGCTTTACCATCCACTTTTCAGGAGACCAGCGATGGTGAGCAGCATCAAGGAAGCTTTCGTTGACGATTTCCCAAGCTTCCTCAACAATTCCTTCATTAGTAACAGACTGGGGGCCAATTTCTGGCGTTTGTTGGTCATCTTCTTCTTGACAAAGCTCAGTAGGAGGAGGTGGGATTTGAAGGGATGGAGACTCAACAGCAGTACAAGGAGGAGGGGGTGTGAAGACAAGACCAAAGGAAAGAGCAGCTGCAAGTGCATGCAGTGCTATTGATTGAGGCCATGTGGAGTTGATGAATTTCCAGGAAAAGCTCTGTTCATGAGAGGATTGGATTGCTGATGAGAGATAATGATGATGATGATGTTGGATCCTTCTCAATGAAGCTCCCACTGGTGGGAGTGGGCAGCTGCAGAACAAAGCTCTCATGGTTATCTGCAACTCATCTTTGGCTTCTTTGGGTTGTGGAGGATTTGTTGCAGAAGGTGCAGGATGGGAAACATTAGAGTGGTGGGCCATCACTGTTTGAGCCCATCAGGACCGTTGAAAGTTTTGGGCCATCCCATCAAAAGTTGGATTCCTATGGGCTTTTGTCTCTGATGCGATGCGTGAAGCCGGCCTAGAAGGCTGCAGCTTGGATTGTACCCTTTTTTGCAGGTTGGGTTGATATTCTATCATGAGCAATTACTTGGCCCATGAATCCAGTCCAAAGACACCCGCCAGTCCGACAACTCGGCCTGAAAATTTTGGCATCGACCCTTTCAGCTTTGGTTGGCAAGAAATCATGAGCCTATACATGTAACCGGTAATGACCCAACCCGAACCGTTGCAAATCTTATTGGGACCTGTGGTGGTAAAGGCTGAGATAAATCAACTTTCCAGCAACTACATCCTTCTGCTATATTTGTATTTGTAAACTAAGGGTTATCAATGGGCCATGGGCCCATCACCCGGTCCAAACCTAGTCGTTGGGTGGGATAGCCCAGCCTATCCACCCTCTAGCCAGCCTGGCCCGCTCGCAGGCTATTCATGTAGCAAATTAACAATGGATAGTTGTTTTGTACTTTGTATTCATGCATTCATGTAAGCTTTCTTCTGTTTGCACCCATCTCTATAAGTCCATGTAGCAAACTAGCAATGGCTAATGAATACTCGTTTGTACTTTATAGTGTATAATGCATTCATTTAAAAATGATGTTATTAAACGATAAAAAAAATAAAAAAATAAAAAAGCCCAGCCTCCTAGAAAAAAGCCCAATCGTCGGGCTTGGGCTTTGACTTTTCAAACAAAGCCCAACCTGCCAAAAAAAAACCCACTGGGTAAAGCCCGTGGGTAGACTTGGGTATTACTTTCACGGGCCAAAACAGCTTGACCAGGCCCTTTGACGACCCTTACTATAAGCCTTGACCAAAGCATTTACCATCTTTTCGACCAAAAATATTTTAAGCACAAAGATGGACTTTATGGTGGTCCCATCAAAGAACAAATATAAAGCCTGCTATATCCATTTTTACACCATTATCAAATAAATTTCAAATGATATTATTTTAATATAATATTACCAAATAAGTTTTACAGAGTTTATTCTCGACACAACCTAATCTTAGCATAATTATATTTAAACATAAAATTGAGAATAACACAAAGACACTGTCAAACAGGCCCTAAGGCTGAAAAAGGATTATTACATAAGCAAAGGATGAAGTACATGCGTAGAGCCGGCTTCTCATATCCCATTTGCTAGGTCAATTGCCGGTTATTCAATTTTCATCTCCTCTTAATTTATTTTCATTATTTGATAGCTACTTTTGAATTTTTCACCTTTGTTTCTTCAATTACAACTACCTTAAAAAAATTTTAATATTGAAAATATAGGAATTCAATTACATGAAACACACGGCCTCAATAAATACTTTTTTACCCACTTTCATAAAAGGTGCCCTTGATAGGAGAATAATGAGAATAATCGTAATAAAAATAAAAAGAACGTGTTTGTGTGCAGGTGCTTCCACGGATATGAGACGACGGAAACGAATAGTATGCCGCAGAGACTTTTGCTTTTTCGCATTTGGAATAACGCCATTCCTGTTTTCAATGTTTTTTCTTTCTATTTTTCTTGTCTTTGTTTTACTTATTTTCTTGTATTTCATTTTTTATTCTTGACTTTCTTTTTTTTATTCTCTTTCATTTTTTCATGGCTTTCTTTTTTTTTCCTTTGTCCTTTTTTTCCATTGCCTTTATTTTTTTCTCTGTTTTTCACTTTTTTTCTTTATCTTTTTTTTTTCTGTCTTTCTTATTTTTTTTTCTCTTTTTATTGTTCTTTCTGATTTGTCCTTCTTTTTTTCTTGTCTTTCTTTTTTCCCTTTGTCTTTCTTTTCTTTTTCTTTTTTTTTTTTTTGTTGTCATTCTTTTTTCCTTAGTCTTTCATTTTTTTTTTCTTGCCTTCCTTTTTTTACTCTGTCATTCTTTTTCCCTTTGTCTTTCTGTTTTTCTTGGGCTTTCTTTTTTTCTTGCCTTCTTTTTTTTGTTTGTCTTTCTTTTTTTTTTCTTCGTCTTTCTTCATTTTCTTTTCTCTTTTTTTTTTTGGCCATTCTTTGTTTTTCTTTTCTTTTTTTCCTTGGTCTTTCTTGATCTGAATTGTTCACGACTTTTCTTGTGTGGATGTATTGCAAGTTGAAATGCATGACTAGGGATTTAGCCGATCCTTGGAACAATTAAGTTCATCCACCTTTTTACCAAAAAAAAAAAAAAAAAAAGTTCATCTGCCCAACCAAGGCAACGAACGACTCCAAATCGACTCCAAATTGGGATTTTGATATTTTTCAGAGGATCATCAATGTTTGATTAGATATAACTAATTTTATCACCCATCCGATCGGATAAGGATCATCAATGTTTGATTATAACCATTTTCATCCTCTTATATATTCTTCTTCTTCCACTAGATTTTAGTTTGACGGCAGAATGAAAAGTTGGTCAAAATTGCTCTCACTAATGAACTTGGAGGCTCCTGAGATGATCATTCTTTTTATAACAAAGGAAAAAAAAAAGTGGGACCACCTCAATAGATGGTCGTGATTATCATCATCAAATGGAGATAAATTTTTGAGACACAATCCATAGAAAGCTCTTCTTATCCAAACGTCCATCATGCATGATGCACCTATGTAGCTAAGATCGGCCGCAAAAGACCAGCCATACAGCTAGATTGGTCCTAGCCATTTTTGAAAGAAAGCCAAATATGATCGAACTGCACCCATAAAGCACAGTTTTAACCCAAGGACCTACGCTCCGTCTGTATTGCATGAAATATTGGCTTTAAGAATGCCTCTCAAGAGAGCTGACCCAGTGAATTTTCGAACACCGAATGCCTTAAAACCTTCCATTGGCCCTGTTTGGCTTCTCCGGAAACAAAGCAATCAGTCACATGTAATTTGGCCATGGCAAACAAAAGAGCAACTGTCTCCAGGACCATTCAGGTTATCCATATGCCAGAACCCTAAAACCTAAATCTTTGTTTTTTTTTTTTTTTTGGCTAATGGAGAAGGGTGTCCCGATCTTTCAGGCCGAACTAATTCCCTCAGGCCTTGGGAGTAGCCGAATAAATTTCTCTGCGCCCCATCATGATAGTGTAGCCTGAATTTGCAACCTCCAAGAGCAACTTGTAGTCCCAAGCCCCATTGGGGTTTAAACCTGTGATTAGGGTAGCCATGAAGACCCAAATGGGCACACAAGGACCCAAAAATGCACATTTTGATTTCTCATCTTTTAACTATTAGGCAAGGCATCATACTATGTCCTGAGTGCTAGCTCAACTGGTTTAAGACCACAGTTCGCCCCTAGAGGTTATAAGTTTGAACTGTGCTTCCACACTAAGGCCACAAAGGATTTACCTGACTTCCATTGAGTCCAAAAGAATTAGTCTAGTCCAAAAGATTAGGATGCCCTTGGTTATAAAAAAAAAAAAAAGCAACATACTATTGGTTCGTATTTGAGTTACATCAAAGTTAAGAGGGGGATTTCGCAAACAATATCCAACCAGCAAATCCCCAATCCTTGCCAAAAGAACTTGGTAAAGTCTCGCCTGTTGAACCGACAACTGATGAAGTGTATTCCTTGAGGACACTCCCCATGTTCTTAAATAAGACACACTTTTGTCTTCAAAAAGTAAACGACAAAGAACAACTTCTGCCTTGTTAAACAGTAAACTCTGATGCAAGTGAAATGTTGTTCTAAGAAGATTGCAAATTTCAAGCTTATGTTACAAAAATTTAAGGAGAGTATTGGAAAATTGTCTCTGATCTCTATTCTTCAATGCCAAATGAGATTGGGTATGAAGAGGAATGACAATGGTTCTAGTAGAAAGAAAGACCTTAGAACTTCAAAGCTATGAATTATGTTAGTTAAATGGAGAATGGCAGAATATAAGCCCAGAAGAGGGTTGAAGGCTCTTTATCTGGACCCCAGCAGAGCTAAAAGCCAAGAGTGTATATTAGATAACCATTGAAATGTAACCTCCAAGTGATTAAAAGCAAGCAAGTAAAGCAGCATTTTCTGCTAATTGCATTTTGCATAGATACACACTTCCAACATCCAGCTATTGCTGCCTCATCAAAGGGACTAATCGATATTTCATACAGTAGCAGGAATAATATGAAACACACTGATGCTTCTGCATCACTATCAATCTCATAGCCATGATCATTACCCCGAGATTAACCCGATCCAAATCCAAATGAACGACAATGTTTCTCATAAAAGGAAGGACGACCTAAGAGGGCGGGTTAAAGGCACTTTATGAACACCCATGAAGAGCTGAAGTCCAATACTGTATATAAGAAAAGCATTCAAGCGCAAAATTCAAAGCATGTACAAAATGTAAGTAAAGCAGCACTTTCTGCTTATTGCAGTTTTCAGAGATGCATTCCTCCTGCATCGAGATATTGCATTCTCAATTCTCATCAAAGGGAGCAAGCTAATCCACATTTCAAACAATTGCAAGACATCAAAACCCTCTGATGATTCAGCATTACTGGTCAATTCCACAGCTATGGTCGTTACCCCTGAATTTACTGATGCAGGCCCTGGGGTTAGGACATGCGTAGGAGTGCCGAAGCACGTGTCGAAAAACACTTCAAATCGTCAAAAAGAAAAAAAAAAAAACTTGAAGCATACAAGGACACACCTCTCAGGGATAAAATTCAATTCTATTAATCAATAAAATCTGAGAATCTCTTTTCCATAATGTCATATATATTGTAAAATCAAACTTAACGCCGAAGCAAACCCTAAACTATAAATAGAAACTTCCCTAATAATAATAATAATGTAATTAAAAATCTACCAATAAAAATAATATAAGCTTACTCTGATATGAAGAGGGACTGTTTGTGGGGCCTTAAGACTGTGCGTCATTGACCCAATCCAAACCCAAGCAAAGTAGCTGCTTGGAAAGAAACAACATTCCTTCTTTCCAATTCCAAGTAGACCAACATAGTAGTTAGAGAATGAGATCAATCCATGCACCGCAGGCTAACAAAGTAGATTTCAAACAGAAAAATGCATTCAATCAACACGCATTGATGGGACAACGCTAAGATATTGATGATGATCCCATAGTTAAAATAAGCGACAAAAAGATCAATTAACGCTAATGCTAACAATTGTACTGAGTCTATGAGAACAAAAAGGTTCAAAGGAAACTTTCGAGCCCATGATCTCTGGCAATCTCTCAATCATCAAACAAACTGAATCCTATTTCCTGCAAAAGCAAAACACAACATCCAGATTACCAAAATTAGCACAAATCAAGAGAAATTAGAATTCAAACAAGGAGAAGCAGAAAGATGGTTAGTTTTAAGAAGCAATACATCATCAGATTCCTCCTTCTCTTCCACTTTCTCCTCTTCCTTCGCCTCGGCAGCCGCGGGCGCAGCAGCTCCACCGCCACCGCCGGTCGCTGCAACAGCAACACCGCCGCCAGAAGGAACAGAAGCCATCTTCTCCCTCCCAGATGCGATGAGTTCGGTTAGGTCTTTACCATTGACTTCCTTCAGCAACAGATCGATCCTATCGTCATCTGCATCCGCTCCCACTGCACAACCAGAAGAGAAGATTCATAACCCAACCCCAGAAAAACCCTACATCTGAATCATTGAATGCGGCTAAAACCCTAGATTTGCCTTGGATGTGATGCATATGCAGAAGAGACAAGATCAAAGGATCAAAAAGATGGGTTTTTCTTGAGATCTAGGGTTTGGGATCGTGGAAGAGTACCTGATCCGAGGATGGTTTTGAGATCATCGGCGCAGGGTTGAAGATTTCCGCCCAATACGGCGAGAAGGTAGGCGGCAACAATCTTCATCTTCCTCTTCTTCTTCTGCTCTTCTTCTTGTTGTTGATTGATGAAGGATGAAGATTGTGAATGGGAAAGAGGCAAAAGAGGGGTTTTTATGGGGTTTTGAGGCGGCAACTGCCAATTGCCAAAACCCCAGAATTAGAAGGCGGTGGGCGGGTCAGGTTGGGGCTTTAACTATAGAAAGCCTAAGTCCCTCACCACATTTGTCAGGGTCAAGTTGATCCCATGGGCCTAAATCCAGCTGGCTTCGGTCCTCCATTGAGCTGCATCACACTAGGTTTAATACAGCCCAAATTTACACTGTTCACTGAACCAGCTAAAGGGCTAAACCAAAATAGGCTTTTAATTGTGGGCATGTTTGAGAAGGAAAATCTTCACCTATGAGCAAACCATGTAGAATGATTACCTAATTCAACTAATTGGGCCCTCTTCAATACTTTTTCCTGTGTTTTGGGATAAAGTCCTTGGAAACAAACAAAAGAAAAGAAAAGAAAAGAGTTCTTTTTTTTTTCTTTTCTGTTTTCTGGATATACCCTAGATCTAGCAAAATCTAACCGGATCCGCCAACTCGGTCTAGCCTCACCCATTTCTAACCCCTCTAATTCGAATTGCTTAAAATATAGGTAAGGTAAGGATTAGGTTTTACTAACCAATATAAAAACGGGTCGGGTTAAGGTTGACCCGCTTAACCTGTTTGGATTTTACTAATTTACCATGACTTTTCGATTTTCATATTACTTTTTTTTTATTCATGTGAGCCATAAAACTGTGTACTGTGAAGTTATACAAAAGTTTGATACATAAAATATGAAATTTATCTTTTTTATTTGACAATATGATATTTTTTGTAGTTGAAATATTGATATGTGCATTGTATTTTTATATTGGCATAGAAATTTATCTCTAAAATATGGATATGAATGGAATACAATAGTGTTGAGGAGTCTTATACTCATGTTCATCTATCGAAGTATAAAATTGAATAAAAATTGAAAGGTGATTATCTCAATAAATGAGCTAAAAAATACTTATGGATTTTGGCCCCATTTTTTACACCTTGAAATTTGATAAATTATAAATTTAATTTATGCTCAATGCAACATTTTAAATGAATCTAGATATAAAAAGAGCTTTTCAAATGAAATTGGGTTATATAAAATGAGTTAGATTATATAAAATATGGAAATTAAATAGGTTAGGTTTGGTAAACCAGACCCAATTTGCATCAAATTTTGGTTATCCGAGTTGGCTTGGGCTGCCCCGCCATGGGTACAGGTTGAAAGTTTTCAACCTGTTTTAAAGACAGATCAAGTTAGGGTTGGAATCAACAAATTCGAATTCGAATTGATCTGACCCAAATTTGGTCAACCCGATAAGGTTGCCAGGTCTACTACCCCTCAAAGGTTTTTAATATTTATAAATAAGCCCATGTGGTTTCAATATTTGTAAATAGGCCCCTATTTTGGCATTTTCATACCTTTCATATTCCTATTAAAGCGAATTTAATAAAGGAAATCATTAGGTTTGTGCTGATTTTGATAATTTTGTCTATATCTTTATTTATCTTAAGAAAACCATTCTCTTTCATATGGTTTTTGTTAACCTTTTCCACCTTAACTTTCTTTTTTCAACTACACCTACGTAGTTTTCCATGGTTGGTGGCTAACGACATTCTCTCCTTTAACATTAAGATATATTTTTTGTAGGTTTTTTTTTATTTACATTGCTAGTTTTTTGACATCATAAGGCCTCTTTAACATCAAAAAGAAGAAAAAAAAATTTTTTTTGAACAATTATTGTTAGAAGGGAGACTATAAATTGGTTTGGATGTTACTCTCACCGAGCTTCTCTCCATTTCTCTCTCTTCTTACATAATGGTTTTGAGGGCTGAAAGGATGTGCTTCGTAGATTTTTTAAATTTATGTTAATTGATGGGTCTGGATGGGGAGACTCCAACACACGTTCAGAGATCTATGTATATTCTAGTGATTGGAAAGTTTCGCGGATCTCTTTGTATCTTGTCTTTCCCATGAAATAGAGTGTTTCCAACCCTATGACTCTCTTATCCTTATATAAACAAGTCCTAAAAAGTAACATTTACTAGAGATTTCTTCCAACAAAAACTCACACCCATTGATCCTATTAGGAGTCTTATTGCGGCACCCAGATCAAGTCTTACAATTAAGTAGGATTGTAATCTTTGCTGGCATCTGCCTTGCTTGATCTGACATTGAAACCATAACATGCAGGCGACACGATTTCTTATAGTCTCTCACTTAGAATAGATACTCACATCTTTGAATTTCTATCTTTATCTTAGACATTACAAGGAAAATCCACAATGGCACCACTAGTTATGTTCACTTACCTGTCCTAGATCCACGGTTATAATCTCCATATTCGATCCACTTTGCATAATGGTTTTCATAAATTCATATCTTTACAGTCTATTTTGTATCAGTTATTGATCCTACTCGAAAGATTGGTGAAATGCGTAATGGATTCGAGTCCAAAATTCTTTCATTTTAAATATTTAATAAGAATGAGAATTAACTACAGTTCATCATTAATCTCCCCTTTGTTTACATGGGTTCAAATGCTCTGACCGCTGGGATGCAGGTTGTTTATATTTTTTTAAAAAGTTTTCAACCCCTCCCTCAAGTCTCAGATGTGATCCAAATTCAAAAAGTACAAGAAAATACATTAAAAGTGTGAAAAAAAATGCAAAAAAGAAAGAAAACTGGGGGAGTGACTGTGAGTCACGGTGACTAGTAACCCTATAACTTGATTAGTAACCCTATAACTTGGGGGTCACTAACCCAAAGTTGACATGTTTGTAGACTTTGGGTCAAATGATGCCCGTTTAACTTGAAATCTTGTAGAGCCTCCCTTGAGCATGATTTAAGTTTTATCACAACCCGAGCCCAGAGATCGGGGGTTAGCGAAAAGGCAAACCTGCGACACATGTACTCCCGCGCACATGCATCCAAACCCAGTCCAGATGTACCCACACAAGGGATCTAACACATGCGAAACAAACGAACGCGGAAGCTGTAGATATCATAGCAAGCAACAAAGAAATAGCGGAAGCCAAAACAAATGCGGAACGGAAAGGACAAAGATATATACAAAACTCTAAAACCAGATACAAATCTGAGTACACTACAAAATCAAGATGTACAAATATACAGAGTAACAAAGTCCGAAGTACAAAATACACAGCTCCAAAAACCAAAACCCAAAACAGATAGCTACGGAGATATGCGTGTACGCACTCGGCAGAGGTGATCAGGCCCACTCTGCCAACCTGGAGGGTGCCTCTAGGCTCTGCCCTACAACCTCCTCGACCGCCGGGGAGCCGGGCAAGGGATCTGTGCCTGCAACACCACAGACAACGCAGTGAATACAACGATCCAGCAAATATAAGTAATAGGGATGAAACACTCATAGTATCAAATTGAATAATGACAGAATATTAATTACAGAGTTTCATATTAGTATGCTAAGCATATCGTGCATAGACGTAAAGCATGATAAGTGAATCAAAGCATAGAAATACTGAACTAAGTGGCTACTACGTTAACCATACTCTCTCCAATAGGGAGCAGAGCAGAGCAGATGAGAACACCACTGACCGGGCCAAGGGTACAAGTGGTTCTCGGTTTCCTGGGTTCCGGGGTCCCAAGACAAAGCGACACTGCAGTGATACAGAGATACAGAGATCTAAGCCAGAGGTAATCCCGTTGGGCATCCTAGGGTTGAGGCTGAATAGAGCCAGACTAATACCAATCAAATCAAATCCCAAAAGAAGGGAGATTATCCGTTTTGTACTCACCGATGGCAAAGACCGGATCTTATCCTCACGTATTAATCTTTGGGCAGAGCCTCCAGGGAATACCCAATGAATCAGAGATATACAAAGCCAGAGATATACAGAGCATAACAGAAATACAGAGCATAGCATAGATCAAAGCTTAGTGCGGGACGAAGAATAAAACAGATATACAGGACGAAAGCAAAATGACCTCGTAATGCATAGACATAGATTTGCAGAACAGAGGGCAAAACTGTAAACAATATGCAACGCATCTCAGATTAATACGGAATCAAGGTTAATTACAAGCCAACCCTAATCTATTTGTTCACTGTCACTAACCGTGCATGTTGATGTAGTTTTAAGCTATTCGATGCACCGTTGCCATCCAAGTGTTGCAATGTAATCCTCACGTGCACCGAAGTCCCTTAAACCAACACCCATGGGGAGGTGCTTAACAGTAAATCAATGTTCACATGAATAAGTCACAGCCTAACAGACTATTCATGCGGTCCAAAGAGTCCATTGGGCATGTTTACATGGGTGGTTAACCTATATTTTAGCCCTACAAAGTCACACCATTATCCTAAGTTTTATTTCAGATTTTCCAAGTCTTACAGTTTAGCCATGGGTGACCTACGGCCTAGCCGTAACTTGCACTACGGCTTAACCGTGGTTCCCTTCAATACACAGCTAAACTGGTCATCTTCCACCTCTGATCTGATACATTTCACGGCTGAGCTACGGTGGAGTCCACGGCTTAGCCGTAGCTTCACCGTAAGAGTACTGAAATCAAAAAGTTTCGACTGATCAGGGTGATAATTCACGGCTGGGTCACGGCTAGCTTACGGCTCAGCCGTAGAACAATGTACGGTTCAGCCGTAGCCTAGCCGTAGAATAAAATACAAAAATTCAAGTCTCTGGAATCTGAGCCGTACAAAGTTACGGCTTAGCCGTACAATACAGAACACGAATTCGAGCTGAGTACAGAAACTGAAATTTGATACAGAAACTTAGCAAAACAAGTTCCAGAGGTTCCAAAATCACAGAATTTGGCTGTAAAACACAACAGACATGTATAGGAAGTAATAGATGAAATCAAAGCAGTCAAACAAAATACCCATATGTGTTATACAATCCTGTACTTATACTTGCCTCAAAGCCTAGCCAAATCCACTGAGATCAAGCTCCAATCCAACTAAAACCCAAGCAAAGCAAAGAAAAATACAATCCATGAGCATGCAAAGAGAGAGAGAGAGATGGGAGATCAATTGGAGAAGAAGAATTGGAGAGAACCCACTTACCTAAAGCAAAGACAGAGAAATATCACAGAGAGGAGAGAATCCAAAGCGAAACCCAACATCAACCAAAGAGAGAACAGAAGTGAAGAGGGGAAGAGAAGAGAAAAGAAGACGTGGAGTGCTCTGGAGTTGTTGCATGCAACGTTGAAGAAAAAAGAGTAGAAATGAAGACATCTGTACAGGTGACTTATATATATGGTCTTCTGAAGTTTAGAACAAAGTCTAGTGAAGTTTGGTTAATTACAAATCAAGTTACATGAGGGTCCAACTTCTCCAATTGACTCCGAATGAGTTTGAGGCAGTTACGGAAATTGACGAGCTCACCAAAATACATGTGCTGACACTAAGATGATGCAAAGATGATACACTCAAAGCAAAAGCAAAATTACGAAAAAGGGCTTAGAACTACCTATCCCAGGTCAAAGGTTACTCAACTACCTATCCAAGACCCGAAACAAAATCCAAAAAGATTAAACAACAGAAAAACACACTAATGAGCCACTAATCCGGCTCAAAGGGGATCGGAGTGTTACATCCTCCCCCACTAGGAATCATTCCGTCTTCGGAATGACCACCTACCTGCGCAAAGAGCTGTGGGTACTGGCGCGCTAGCTGTTCCTCTAGCTCCCATGTAGCCTCATCTGGACTGTGATGCTCTCACAACACTTTAACCCATCTGATAGTCCTGGTACGGAGAATCTGCTCTCGTGTACCAACGATGCGAAGCGAACGCTCAACGTAAGTTGCATTAGGCTGAATCTGAATGTCATCGTATCGAATCACATGGCTCGGATCTGGCACGTACTTATAGAGCATCGACACATGGAATACATCGTGGACTCCGGAGAACTCGACTGGAAGCGTCAAACGATTGGCTAAATCTCCAACTCGGCTCTTGACTTCAAACGGTCCCACATATCTCGGAGCTAACTTGCCCTTCTGACCAAACCGCACAGTGCCCTTCATCGGAGAAACTTTAAGGAACACCCAATCTCCCACTTGGAATGCCAAAGGTCTTCTTCGAGTATCCGCGTAGCTCTTCTGCCTGGATCGAGCAATCTTCAGATTCTCTATCACTTTCTGCACTTTCTCTGTCGTCTCAGCAATGATTGTCGGACCATGGAAACTTCTTGTTCCTACCTCTTCCCAGCACACTGGGGTCCTGCACTTGCGTCCGTATAGAGCCTCATAGGGTGCCATACCAATGCTCTCGTGGAAGCTATTGTTGTAGGCAAACTCACACAATACTAGATGCATATCCCATTCCTTATCAAAGTTCAGCACGCTAGCTCTGAGCATATCCTCCAACGTCTGAATGGTACGCTCCGATTTCCCATCAGTCTGGGGGTGGTATGCCGTACTAAAACTCAACTTCGTGCCCATAGCTTCCTGAAATGCTCTCCAGAATGAAGACACAAAACGACTGTCGCGATCAGACACAATCGATGTTGGGGTGCCATGCAATCTGACTAGCTCATCCACAGCGGGAACACATAATCTACTCCTGAAGTACAAAACTCCGTCTACCAAACTGAAATCAGGTCGATCTGCAATCCGATCTCTAAAAGTCACCATAAGGGGGTCCTCAAACTGGCGATCCTTGATCTGCTGAATCACCTTAGGCTGAAACACGACAGTAGTAGCTAATGTCACCAACTCACCCACCATCCGAACCTCAACAGGCTGATCATGCACAAGCATATAGAATCCTGCCAACACCTGAAGACTTTCTGTTCTCCTGCTGAGTGCATCTGCAACCACATTCCCCTTGCCTGGATGGTACTTGATCGGAAAGTCGTAGTCCTTGATGAACTCCAACCACCTTTGCTGCCTCATATTCAAGTCATGCTGATTAAACAAATACTGCAGACTGTGATGATCGGAATGGACCTCGAACTTCACATCGTACAAGTAATGCCGCCACAACTTCAGTGCAAATACAATGGCTGCTAGCTCCTGGTCATGGGTGGCATAGTTCTTCTCGTGTTCTTTCAGCTGTCTGAAACCATAGGCAATCACTTTCTGATTCTGCATCAGTACACAGCCTAGTCTAACTCGAGAGGCATCGGAATAAATCACGAATCCCTCACTACCATCCGGGAGAGTCAACACTGGCGCCGTAGTGAGCTTTTCTTTCAACATCTGAAAACTACGCTCACACTTCTCTGTCCACTCATATGGGACCTTTTTCCGAGTCAACTGAGTCAGCGGGGCTGAAATCTTCGAGAAGTCCTGCACGAACCTGCGGTAATATCCCGCCAATCCCAGAAAACTCCGAATCTCTGTCACTGATCTAGGACGGGGCCAATGGACTACTGCCTCAATCTTAGCTGGATCCACCATCAATCCATCTCTAGAAATCACATGACCCAGAAATGCAACTTGCTCTAACCAGAAATCACATTTGGCCAACTTTGGATACAACTGGTGATCTCTGAGTAGCTGCAATGCTTTCCGCAGATGATCTGTATGCTCCTCAGCAGTCTTCGAATAGACCAATATATCATCTATGAAAACCATAACAAACTGGTCCAAAAAGGAAGTAAACACCCTATTCATCAATGCCATAAAAGCTGCGGGTGCATTCGTCAAACCAAAAGGCATGACAGGGAGCTCGTAGTGTCCATACCGAGTCCTGAAAGCTGTCTTAGGAAGATCCTCATCCTTCACCCGGAGCTGGTGATATCCTGACCTCAAGTCGATCTTCGAGAAGTAAGCTGCACCCTGAAGCTGATCGAACAACTCATCAATCCTAGGCAATGGATATTTGTTCTTGATGGTCACTTTGTTCAACTGCCTGTAGTCAATGCACATCCGAAAACTGCCATCCTTCTTCCTGACAAACAATACAGGAGCTCCCCAAGGTGAAACACTTGGGCGTATGAACCCTTTATCCAACAGATCCTGCAACTGTTTCTTCAATTCCGTTAACTCTGCAGGTGCCATACGATATGGAGCTCTACTGATGGGTGCTGTACCTGGCATCACGTCGATCGAGAACTCTACCTCTCGAACTGGTGGCAACTCTGGCACATCCTCCTGAAAGACATCCGAAAACTCGCTGACTACTGGGATCTCACTGAGCTGTCGCTAATCCTTCTTCTCTGAAATGAATGCAAGAAATCCCTCACATCCCCTACGAAGCATCTTGTCTGCTTTACAAGCAGATATTACACGCCTTGGGCACTTCGTCTGGCTGCCCTCGAATCGAAATCCGCTACCCAGATCAAAATAGATAGCCTTGCTGTAACAATTGATACAAGCATGATATCTCGCAAGCCAGTCCATACCAAGAATCACATCAAAATCCAGTGTCGTGAGCAACACGAGGTCTATCGGGAGCTGATGACCAGCTATCCGCACATCACACTGAGGGTAGAAAACACTGCACTCCACCCGTTTACCAACCGGAGTGGATACTATCAACAAGTATGTGAGCGGTGTGGGTCGCTGTCGAAGCTGTACAGCAAAATGGGGTGCTACGTACGAACGCGTAGACCCGGAGTCAAACAAGGCTAAAGCTTCAGCATCAAAAATTAAAATTTTACCTTCCATGACCGTAGCCTCCTCCGCACCCTCATGCGTAGCAGCATAAGCTCGAGCTGTTTGGCGGTTCTGCTTCTGGGCTGGGCGAGCTGTCTGAGACTTGCCCTGCGCTGTAGATCCTGCATATCTCGTCTGTGGAGAGGACTGAAACTTCGGGCATCGGGCCCGCTTGTGGTCCGTAGAGCCACAATCGAGACAGGCCCCACTCTTCTTCCAACATCTGTCTGTTGGGTGATCCTTCCCACAATGACCACAAACCACCTGAGTACTGCTCGAACTACCCTGCTTACCTTTGAACTTTTTCTGAAACTGACTTCTGCCACTGGAACCTGCTGCCCTCTTAGCCTCAGTTCGCTCCTCCTCAAATATGGCCTTTGCATTATAGGCCCTGTCAATAGTGTCATCCAATGTAGCCGACCACATACATGCAACCACGTGGCGTTTATGCCTCGGGCTCAGGCCGTTGACGAAGCGAGTCACCTTCTTATGCTCAGTGTTCACCATATCCTCTGCGAAGTGAGACAGCTCTGTAAACTTGTGTACATAATCTGCAACCGATGTTTGTCTCTGCTGAAGGTTAAAGAATTCCACTTCCTTGGCTCGCTGAATATGAAGAGGCATGAACTTTCGCCGAAACTGTTGTTTGAAAGTTTCCCAAACCGTGGCACTGGGCATAGTCTAGAACGAGCTCTTGACACTCCTCCACCATGTCTTGGCTACACTCCGAAGCATGGAGGCTGTGAGAACTACCTTCTGTTTATTACTGCACACAATCTGTCACAACCCGAGCCCAGGGTTCGGGGGTTAGCAAAAGCCAAACCTAATGACACACGTACTCCCGTGCCTGTACACGTAGACCGAGTCTAAATGCACACGCACAAGGGAACATTCACACGTGCCAAACATGTACGCGGAAGCTGTAAATATCAGAAACATTAAACTAACAGTACAAGAAGAGAATACCAAGAACGAACTGACATAATTACATATGAATGTCTTACAAAAAGAACAAAATACTAGATACAGTCATGACATATACACAAGCGAACAAATCCTCAAAACAAGACTCCAATGATGCATGCCAAGAACGCTCTCCCGTGGAGTGATCACATCCACTCCTCTAGGCCTGATGGGGCCTCGGGGGTCTCATCTGGAGTCTGGCCGACCTGCGAGGGTTCGGCAGGGGAATCTGGGCCTGCAACACCAAAAACAATTGTGAATACGAAGATTCAGCAAGGTATAAACCATAGCAAGTTAACACACGCTGTGTCTAATAGAATAAAGAACATCATGTTATTAAAGAAGGCATTTTCGTATACTAGGCTGTCATGCAAGAAAGAAATATGCTAAGTGAATCAATGAATACGTGTTGTGTACATAACTAGTGGCTACTACATTACCATATGCTCCCAAAAGAGGGATCTTATAACATGCAAAGAACACCATTGTCCGGGCCAGGGTACAATGGGTCTCGGTTTCCTGGGGTCCGGTTCCCCAAGACATATCCTTACTGCAACAGGTTCATATAACTATACCAAATTCACCCCGTCGGAATCCTAAGGCTGAGGCTAAGTAGTGCTTGACCATAAGGAGTCAATCATGAAAACCCTGAGTAGATCGTGATAACATATCATACGTGCATATCTGTGAGTGAACATATCATACATGCATACTCAAGGTAAAGAATCACAATGTGAAGGTAACGAACTACAAGTAATCATGTCAGAGCGTTGAGATCAATGATCAAATGCAATATGTTATGCAACAAATCATGCGAAATCGATTCATCTTTATTTACAAACCAATTCTAATCTAATTATCCAGTGTTTCTAACCGTGCATGATGATGTAGTTTTAAGTTATTCGATGCACCGTTGTCTAGTGTTGCATTGAATCGGGCGGTGCACGAAGTCCCTTAAACCAACGCCCATGGGGAGGTGCTTAACATCCGGATAATGAACATGAATGATTCGCAGCCCTCGAGATCATTCACGCGTTGTATCACATTCCGTTAGGCATGTCTAAGTGCTCTACATTCTATCATGAAGGCCATACCGGTCTTTCCCTTACACCTATCCTCGTTTTTCATTAGTCTAGTGTGAATACGGCTCAGCCGTGTGTGTGCTACGGCTTAGCCGTGTGTGGTCTACGGCTTAGCCGTGGCTGGGCCATAGAAGGTCTGTCAATTGATGACTCTCAGTTAAATCCAGAAAATGCACCCTGTATTGATCTACGGCTGGGCCACGGCTGAGCTTCGGCTTAGCCGTACCCGAGCCGTAGAGGAAAACTGGGTTTTTATCCTCTCTGGACTTTGAGCCGTAAGTGCCATACGGCTTAGCCGTACGTGCACGAGGTCAAATTTTCTGAAACACATACAGAATTCCTGTAACACCATTCAAATTGAAATTCTCCAATGGAGATGGACAAGTACTGAATCAATGAGTAATCAAATGGGCTGTAAACACATGTTTCCATATCAATTCATGTAAAACTAACCAAATCAAATGCATACCAACATGGGTTCTCACAAGTTATGGTTATACTTGCCTTAATTGGAATTCAATTGCACAATTTGTTGTCCTAAAGCCCAAACACAACCTAACACAAATCAAACCACATGCATGCATGAGAATTGGAATCACAGACACACCATGCAATGAGAAATAAGAATGAGAAGAAATAGAGGAAAGAGATGAGAGAGATGGAAGAATGTCCCACTCACCTCACATGCAAAGGAACCAACCTCCTCTTGATCGATGGAGGAGAGAATCCGGAGGAGAAAATTCAAGTGAAAGAGAGAGAGATTTCCACATGCAGTTGAGGAAGAAAATGAGAGAGAACGTGGTGTTGGTCTATGGATGAAGTATATATAAGTTAATGGGTTGTTCGAATTACAAGAGAGTCCAAGGTAGAAGTGTATTTTCAGTTTGAGTCAAATCCAGGTCCAATCGAATCACATGACATCGGTTGCAAATGACGTAGTTACGAAAGTTAGCGAGCTCAACGAAAGACACATGTTGACATCAAGATGATGCAAAAATGACCATGTCTTAGAAAAGCTAAAATTACGAAAAAGGGCTTGGTCTACTTAATCCAGGTCAAACTCAACCCAACTACCTATCCATGACCCGCAACGAAATCAAAACATAAACAAAACACGATTAGTAATGAAAACAAGATTAACTAGCCGCTAAACGAGGTCAAGCTGGGTCGGAGTGTTACATAATCGTATCAAAAAGCTCCTCTGTCTGTTCCAACCATTGCTCGGCCTGCAATGCATCCTCTATCCCATGGAACTCAGTTGCCCCTCGCTTACGAAACTTATCAAAAAGAGCATTTGGATCGGTTTCTTTGGGCTGGAAGATCACTTGCTGTTCTACACACTGAGAGGCTGACGCAGCCGCCTGACTCTGCCTGTCTACCATAGATGCCATCTGAGCCTGCAAGGACTGCATGGATTGCATCATCATCATCAAATGCTCTTCACTGCTCGTGGGTGGGGGTAGCGATCCACTCTCGCCGTTATGACCCTGCTGATTCTCATCTCTAGACCCTGATCCTGATGCCATGGTGTGCTATCCTGCAAAAGGAAAATGAACAAAATCCAATATAAAACGTCCCAAATTAGTCAATCCCCAAGAATCAACATATTATACTTGGAGTCAAATAGTTGACATCGTCATCTCACCACGATCTTAGATGTCTACATGCTTATAGCTAGCATGCTCTGATACCATACAATACGTATGTCACAACCCGAGCCCAGAGATCGGGGGTTAGCGAAAAGCCAAACCTGTGACATACGTACTCCCGTGCACGTGCATCCAAACCCAGTCCAGATGTACCCACACAAGGGCTGTAGATATCATAGCAAGCAACAAAGAAATAGCAGAAGGCAAAAGAAATGCGGAACGAAAAAGACAAAGATAGATACAAAACTCTAAAACCAGATACAAATCTGAGTACACGACAAAATCAAGATGTACAAATATACAGAGTAACAAAGTCCGAAGTACAAAATACACAGCTCCAAAAACCAAAACCCAAAACAGATAGCCACGGAGATATGCATGTACGCACTCGGCAGAGGTGATCAGGCCCACTCTGCCAACCCGGAGGGTGCCTCTAGGCTCTGCCCTGCAGCCTCCTCGACCGTCGGGGAGCCGAGTAAGGGATCTGTGCCTGCAACACCACAGACAACGCAATGAATACAATGATCTAGCAAATATAAGTAACATGGATGAAACACTCATAGTATCAAATTGAATAATAACAATATTAATTACAGAGTTTCATATTAGTATGCTAAACAAATCGTGCATAGAAGTAAAGCATGATAAGTGAATCAAAGCATAGAAATACTGAACGAAGTGGCTACTACGTTAACCATATTCTCTCCAATAGAGAGCAAAGCAGAGCAGATGAAAACACCACTGACCGGGCCAAGGGTACAAGTGGGTCTCGGTTTCCTGGGTTCCGGGGTCCCAAGACAAAGCGACACTGCAGTGATACAGAGATACAGAGATCTAAGCCAGAGGTAACCCCGTCGGGAATCCTAGGGCTGAGGCTGAGTAGAGCCAGACTAATACCAATCCAATCAAAACAAATCCCAAAAGAAGGGAGATTATCCGCTTTGTACTCACCGATGGCAAAGACCGGATCTTATCCTCACGTATTAATCTCTGGGCAGAGTCTCCAGGGAATACCCAATGAATCAGAGATATATAAAGCCAGAGATATACAAAGCATAACAGAAATACAGAGCATAGCATAGATCAAAGCTTAGTGCGGAACGAAGAATAAAACAGATATACAGGACGAAAGCAAAATGACCTCGTAATGCATAGACATAGATTTGCAGAACAGAGGGCAAAACTGTAAACAATATGCAATGCATCTCAGATTAATATGGAATCAAGGTTAATTACAAGCCAACTCTAATCTAGTTGTTCACTGTCACTAACCGTGCATGTTGATGTAGTTTTAAGCTATTCGATGCACCGTTGCCATCCAAGTGTTGCAATGTAATCCTCACGTGCACCGAAGTCCCTTAAACCAACACCCATGGGGAGGTTCTTAACAGTAAATCAACGCTCACATGAATAAGTCACAGCCTAACAGACTATTCATGCGGTCCAAAGAGTCCATTGGGCATGTTTACATGGGTGGTTAACCTGTATTTTAGCCCTACAAAGTCACACCACTATCCTAAGTTTTATTTCAGATTTTTCAGGTCTTACGGTTTAGCCATGGGTGACCTACGGCTTAGCCATATACACTTTACGGCCTAGCCGTAACTTGCACTACGGCTTAACCGTGGTTCCCTTCAATACACAGCTAAACTGGTCATCTTCCACCTCTGATCTGATACATTTCACGGCTGAGCTACGGTGGAGTCCACGGCTTAGCCGTAGCTTCACCGTAAGAGTACTGAAATCAGAAAGTTTCGACTGATCAGGGTGATAATTCACGGCTAGGTCATGGCTAGCTTACGGCTCAGCCGTAGAACAATGTACGGTTCAACCGTAGCCTAGCTGTAGAACAAAATACAAAAATTCAAATCTCTGGAATTTGAGCCGTACAAAGTTACGGCTTAGCCGTACAATACAGAACACGAATTCGAGCTGAGTACAGAAACTGAAATTTGATACAGAAACTTAGCAAAACAAGTTCCAGAGGTTCCAAAATCACAGAATTTGGCTGTAAAACACAACAGACATGTATAGGAAGTAATAGATGAAATCAAAGCAGTCAAACAAAATACCCATATGTGTTATACAATCCTGTACTTAAACTTGCCTCAAAGCCTAGCCAAATCCACTGAGATCAAGCTCTAATCCAACTAAAACCCAAGCAAAGCAAAGAAAAATACAATTCATGAGCATGCAAAGAGAGAGAGAGAGATGGGAGATCCAATTGGAGAAGAAGAATTGGAGAGAACCCACTTACCTAAAGCAAAGACAGAGAAATATCACAGAGAGGAGAGAATCCAAAGCGAAACCCAACATCAACCAAAGAGAGAGCAGAAGTGAAGAGGGGAAGAGAAGAGAAAAGAAGACGTGGAGTGCTCTAGAGTTGTTGCATGCAACGTTGAAGAAAAAAGAGTAAAAATGAAGACATCTGTACAGGTGACTTATATATATAGTTTTCTGAAGTTTAGAACAAAGTCTAGTGAATTTTGGTTAATTACAAATCAAGTCACACGAAGGTCCAACTTCTCCAATTGACTCCGAATGAGTTTGAGGCAGTTACGGAAATTGACGAGCTCACCAAAATACATGTGCTGACACCAAGATGATGCAAAGATGATACACTCAAAGTAAAAGCAAAATTACGAAAAAGGGCTTAGAACTACCTATCCCAGGTCAAAGGTTACTCAACTACCTATCTAAGACCCGAAACCAAATCCAAAAAGATTAAACAACAGAAAAACACACTAATGAGCCACTAATCCGGCTCAAAGGGGATCGGAGTGTTACAAGTTTCCTCCAAGAGTTTGAGCTAATTTAATCTTCCTAAGATGTCACCTTGCACGGTGACCCTACAGAGTTTAGTAGACGACCATATGAACTGAATTTGGGTCCAAATGACGTTCAAATGCTCTGAAATTTTGAAGAATAATCTTTGAATATACTTGAAGGCATTCCCCTAAATTTGAGCTTGTTCTAACTTGTAGAAGTATCAATTTTCACAGTGATCCCCAAGGAGCTAGCGAACAGTCACTAAAGCTTGATTTTGAGTTGAGATGAAGTCCAAATGCTTTGAAATTTTGAAACATTATTCTCAAGCGTGATTTAGAGTTGCCATGTGATTTTCATCTACTTTGGAAATCCAGAACCTTGAGTACGTTCAGTGACTCTTAGGTTTTGAGCCAATGAACCATGAATTTAGTATTTTGTGAGTTGAATGGCTGACTAAAGTCCAATAACTCTGAAATTTGAGCTGCAGTAACCTGAGCTCATTTGAAGTCTTCTAATTAGATTGCACCAACTTTGAATACCTAGATGCAGTACTTGACTTGCCATTCCATAATCCCAAGGTTTATACATCATTGGTTTGGAATTTGCTTATAATATTTTCGCTGCAGCATTTGTAAATAATTTTTTTTATCGGTCAACAATTATTTTCAATTTCAAACATTTGTAAAGGTGTTTTCAAAAGCCTTTTTTTTTTGTTAAAAGGAAAAAATTATATTACTATGAGAGGCGATGATTTTAAAAAATAGCTTTTTGAGTCACACAATTAGATGAATATATGATTGTTTAGAGGACATATTAGATTAAATGAAACATCACTAAATCACTTGCTTTGTTAAAATGATTCTAAATATAATTAATTCAAAACATGATTTGCACCGTGCTACTAATAGGGAATAGATTAAAGACATTAATCGAAATTGAAAAAGCAAGAGGAAAGCAGGTGACACATTTATAGTATTAAGGCAATTTAATATATTTATTATTCAACCTACATTGGGGGCCTATTAATAAATATGAGGAACCTTAGGAGGGGAGTATACAAAAATGGTTGTAAGGGCAAAAGTGTTATTTTGATAAAAAAGAATCAAGCAAAACTCTTATGGTGATTGCTCATTACCATTAAATCCACATGTTTTGAGATATGAGAGGTATTAAAATACTAAAGTAGGACCTTATTTACAAATACTGAAACTAAAGGACCTATTTACAAATATTAAAAACCTTAGGGCATATATACAAAAAAGTCAAAAGAAAACCAAGCCCCATCAAATTATGCCATATTGCCCTAAGTTAATTTAATAGATTTTTTAAAAATCAATCTAATGGTAAGTGAGGGTACTTTGATGACTCAGTGTGGTGTAAGATCACGAGGGATAATGTTCCAAAGTTGAAAGAAGTTATACACTCAGGGCCGTTTCTTTAATATAATTTATGACAAGACTGTTAGGCGATAAGTCCATAACAATACCCTTTTTCAAAGTTATTTTCAGAAGTTTTAAGGACTTGTCAAGCCAAGGAAACCTCATCTAGCGTAATATAATGTGTTCATGTAATTTAAATTCATTGAAGTATTTTCTTGCATAATTCGCTGAAAAATCCCTATTTTTACAAAAAATCATAAACCTGTCACTTTTGGAGTGCTACTTTTGAAAAGTTTTTTCAAATTTGTTTTTCTCATGAAATGAAATTGTATTTCATCATCATTAAATAATTCAAATAAAATCATATCCAAATATGTGCAATCATGTTGAATTTCATTTCATGAAAAGAGAGCCCACATTTATATATTGTTGACTTGTGGTCAAAAATACTATTTACATCCTATTTCACTTTATGCTTATATATCATTGGAGAAGAGGATCCACCTTCTCTACATATCTTGGATAATCCAAGAAGATCACAAAGATTTGAAGAAATTTCTAAAAAGTTTTAAAGAAGGAAGGTCAAGGGTGGAGATCATTTGCACATGTGGAATAAATTGCAAATTTGGAAGATGAATGCACATGGATAGGATGTTCCACATCACCCAAGGCTTTGGCTTGATTTTTTGTCAAAATTATTGGAAAATATCTCTCCAAAAGATCTCTAAAATTTTTGAGTCAGCAGAAGACTTGTGAAAAGATGAAGAAGGTCATTTTACAAAGGGCACAAAAGAAAAAAAAAAAAAAAAGGGAAAGTGTACGTACATGTGCAATAAGTTAGAGGGCTTGTTATTTAATTGGATTTGCCAACTCAATGATCCTATAGGGTTTTCAAATCAATTGGGCAAATTCACAAAAAATTGTAAGAAGAACTTTGCAAGGGACCAAAGAAGAAGCAGAAGAAGAAGAAAAAAAAGAAAGAAATGAAGAAAGTGGATGGGTCTCGTTGTGTAACCCAGACACTTCCAAAGTGACTTACGGCCACGCATGTTAGGTAGGTCCCACCTCTCCAAATTTGAAGACATTTAAAGTTCTGTGTGGGCCACATCGTAAAGGGTGATTTTACATAGTAAGTGGGTCCATTTGAAAGAGATTTTGCACAAAATAAGAATGAGAAACTGGTGAAGAGAAATTTCAATCAAGGAAGGCATCAAGATTTTCTCACATAAATTGTTGAGTATTTGCTAAGCTTGGCTGTCAAGAAAGATGCCCTTCCAAGAAAGGATTTTGGCTAGCAAGAAAAGAACGAAAAAAAAAGGAGAGATCAGGCTTGAAAAAAAAAAAAAAGTCCATCCCTTTGGACTTCCAAGCCATGATTTGAACAATTCACATCTCCCTCTAGACATCTACACACCATCTCTACCTCTCTTGCCTCTCCATCTCAAGCCATCAAAAGGGTTCTTCACAAAGGCCACACTACCACCTTTATTTTTTCAACTATAAAAAAGAGTTCCAAGTCATCCTAGTATGTATTGTAGATTTTTTTTTATAAAAATTCTCTATCTCATGTAATTACTTGCATACTAGTCTTAATAAATTTGTCTCTTTTAATTTTTATTCTTGTTGTTGGCGTTTCTTAATATTAGTTTTATAAATCCAGATCACATGGTTATCTTTATTTCTTGGTTAAATAATTGGTTAAGCTTGGAATAAAAACTATCAATATATCTTAGTGACCTTACAAAAGTACCTTGTTTTAAATAAATCCATAGTATTTTTGGAGGCAATGCAGGGTGTAGTTGCGGAGATTTTGAGCAAAAAGGATTAGAAGTTTAAGCTTCAGATTATTTAATAAAGAAAATAAAGATTTGTCATTCTCAACTTGGATTAACAACCCAAGTTCAATAATGAGACCCCGAGCTTTGCATTTCTAATTTTTCTTGGCCTAGGACGAAGGATGAAATTTTAAGGAGCAAATTACCACTTTTGATTTTCAATTGTTACCACTTTTAAATTTCTGTTTTCACCACTTTTGATTTGAAGCCTATCACCTTTGATTTTCTACACTTCTATTTTTTTGCACTTTTCTTTTTATTATTTAAATTTCTGCACACATTAAATTTATGCTACTGCACAATCTTTTTAAGATTGATTCAGTGCTAAAATTAGCATTTGATAACCATTGAAATGTAACCTCCAAGTGATTAAAAGCAAGCAAGTAAAGCAGCATTTTCTGCTAATTGCATTTTGCATAGATACACACTTCCAACATCCAGCTATTGCTGCCTCATCAAAGGGACTAATCGATATTTCATACAGTAGCAGGAATAATATGAAACACACTGATGCTTCTGCATCACTATCAATCTCATAGCCATGATCATTACCCCGAGATTAACCCGATCCAAATCCAAATGAACGACAATGTTTCTCATAAAAGGAAGGACGACCTAAGAGGGCGGGTTAAAGGCACTTTATGAACACCCATGAAGAGCTGAAGTCCAATACTGTATATAAGAAAAGCATTCAAGCGCAAAATTCAAAGCATGTACAAAATGTAAGTAAAGCAGCACTTTCTGCTTATTGCAGTTTTCAGAGATGCATTCCTCCTGCATCGAGATATTGCATTCTCAATTCTCATCAAAGGGAGCAAGCTAATCCACATTTCAAACAATTGCAAGACATCAAAACCCTCTGATGATTCAGCATTACTGGTCAATTCCACAGCTATGGTCGTTACCCCTGAATTTACTGATGCAGGCCCTGGGGTTAGGACATGCGTAGGAGTGCCGAAGCACGTGTCGAAAAACACTTCAAATCGTCAAAAAGAAAAAAAAAAAAACTTGAAGCATACAAGGACACACCTCTCAGGGATAAAATTCAATTCTATTAATCAATAAAATCTGAGAATCTCTTTTCCATAATGTCATATATATTGTAAAATCAAACTTAACGCCGAAGCAAACCCTAAACTATAAATAGAAACTTCCCTAATAATAATAATAATGTAATTAAAAATCTACCAATAAAAATAATATAAGCTTACTCTGATATGAAGAGGGACTGTTTGTGGGGCCTTAAGACTGTGCGTCATTGACCCAATCCAAACCCAAGCAAAGTAGCTGCTTGGAAAGAAACAACATTCCTTCTTTCCAATTCCAAGTAGACCAACATAGTAGTTAGAGAATGAGATCAATCCATGCACCGCAGGCTAACAAAGTAGATTTCAAACAGAAAAATGCATTCAATCAACACGCATTGATGGGACAACGCTAAGATATTGATGATGATCCCATAGTTAAAATAAGCGACAAAAAGATCAATTAACGCTAAAGCTAACAATTGTACTGAGTCTATGAGAACAAAAAGGTTCAAAGGAAACTTTCGAGCCCATGATCTCTGGCAATCTCTCAATCATCAAACAAACTGAATCCTATTTCCTGCAAAAGCAAAACACAACATCCAGATTACCAAAATTAGCACAAATCAAGAGAAATTAGAATTCAAACAAGGAGAAGCAGAAAGATGGTTAGTTTTAAGAAGCAATACATCATCAGATTCCTCCTTCTCTTCCACTTTCTCCTCTTCCTTCGCCTCGGCAGCCGCGGGCGCAGCAGCTCCACCGCCACCGCCGGTCGCTGCAACAGCAACACCGCCGCCAGAAGGAACAGAAGCCATCTTCTCCCTCCCAGATGCGATGAGTTCGGTTAGGTCTTTACCATTGACTTCCTTCAGCAACAGATCGATCCTATCGTCATCTGCATCCGCTCCCACTGCACAACCAGAAGAGAAGATTCATAACCCAACCCCAGAAAAACCCTACATCTGAATCATTGAATGCGGCTAAAACCCTAGATTTGCCTTGGATGTGATGCATATGCAGAAGAGACAAGATCAAAGGATCAAAAAGATGGGTTTTTCTTGAGATCTAGGGTTTGGGATCGTGGAAGAGTACCTGATCCGAGGATGGTTTTGAGATCATCGGCGCAGGGTTGAAGATTTCCGCCCAATACGGCGAGAAGGTAGGCGGCAACAATCTTCATCTTCCTCTTCCTCTTCTGCTCTTCTTCTTGTTGTTGATTGATGAAGGATGAAGATTGTGAATGGGAAAGAGGCAAAAGAGGGGTTTTTATGGGGTTTTGAGGCGGCAACTGCCAATTGCCAAAACCCCAGAATTAGAAGGCGGTGGGCGGGTCAGGTTGGGGCTTTAACTATAGAAAGCCTAAGGCCCTGACCACATTTGTCAGGGTCAAGTTGATCCCATGGGCCTAAATCCAGCTGGCTTCGGTCCTCCATTGAGCTCCATCACACTAGGTTTAATACAGCCCAAATTTACACTGTTCACTGAACCAGCTAAAGGGCTAAACCAAAATAGGCTTTTAATTGTGGGCATGTTTGAGAAGGAAAATCTTCACCTATGAGCAAACCATGTAGAATGATTACCTAATTCAACTAATTGGGCCCTCTTCAATACTTTTTCCTGTGTTTTGGGATAAAGTCTTTGGAAACAAACAAAAGAAAAGAAAGAAAAGAGTTCTTTTTTTCCTTTTTTTTCTGTTTTCTGGATATACCCTAGATCTAGCAAAATCTAACCGGATCCTCCAACTCGGTCCAGCCTCACCCATTTCTAACCCCTCTAATTTGAATTGCTTAAAATATAGGTAAGGTAAGGATTAGGTTTTACTAACCAATATAAAAACGGGTCGGGTTAAGGTTTAGATTTTACTAATTTACCATGACTTTTCGATTTTCATATTACTTTTTTTTATTCATGTGAGCCATAAAACTGTGTACTGTGAAGTTATACAAAAGGTTGATACATAAAATATGAAATTTATCTTCTTTATTTGACAATATGATATTTTTGTAGTTGAAATATTGATATGTGCATTGTATTTTTATATTGTATCGGGTCGGGTCGATCTCCAATGTGATAACGAATGCTCTTTAAAGTTAGATCTTCGAATTGCCGGTCTTTAATTTGCTGATTCACTTCTGGTTGAAAGACTAGCATACTAGCCAATATCATATGATTATCCACCATTTTCACTTCAATCGGCTTTTTCATGCATCATCAAAAGAAAACTGCCATTACGTATACAGTCTCTGATTTCCGACTGAGTGCATCTGCCACCACATTACTTTTCCCTAGCTGATATTTGATTGGAAAATCACAGTCCTTGATTAAGTCTAGCCATCTGCGCTGCCTCATGTTTAACTCATGCTGCATAAATAAGTACTGCTAACTGTGATGATTTGAATGGATCTCAAATCTCACGCCATATAGGTAATGTTGCCAAAGCTTTAACGCAAACACGATAGCTGTAAGCTCTAAATCATGGGTGGCATAATTCTTCTCGTGCTCTCGAAGTTGCCTTAATCCATGCGCAATCACTTTACCATGTTGCATCAATACACAGGCTAAATGAACTCGAGAAGCATCCGAGTATATAACAAAACCTTCATCACTATCTGGCAAGGCCAACACTGGAGTTGTAGTTAATTTTTCTTTCAAACTCTGGAAACTCGCTTCACACTCCTCAGTCCAATCAAAAGATACATTCTTTTAAGTCAACTTAGTCAAAGGAGAGGAGATCTTAGCAAAATTCTGGACAAATCTGCGATAGTAGCTTGCTAGTCCAAGAAAACTCCGAACTTCCGACACCGTCTTTGGGCGGGGCCAATTCACAGCTGTCTCTACTTTAGACGGATCAACTGCCAAACCTTATTGTGAAATGATATGACCTAAAAATGCCACATGCTCAAGCCAAAAATCACATTTCGACAACTTGGCATATAGTTGATGTTCTTTCAACAAAGTCAAGGCTTTCCTCAAGTGCTCCTCATGTTCCTCAGCTGTCTTAGAATAGACCAAAATATCATCAATGAACGCAACAACGAACTGGTCCAAAAAAGGAGCAAAAATACGATTCAGCAAGGCCATAAATGCTGCAGGTATATTAGTTAACCTAAAAGGCATCACGAGGAATTCATAGTGTCCATATCGTGTCCTGAAGGCAGTTTTGGGAATATCCTTTTCCTTCACCCTGAACTGATGATACCCAGACCTCAGGTCAATTTTCGAGAAATATGCTACACCCTGAAGTTGATCAAATAACTCGTCGATCCGTGGCAAAGTGTACTTGTTCTTTATTGATACCTTGTTCAACTGCTGATAATCTATACACATCCGAAAGGTGTCGTCTTTCTTCTTTACAAACAATACTGGTGCTCCCTACGGTGAGATGTTAGGGCGTATAAAACCCTTATCCAAAAGCTCCTATAATTGCTTTTTCAATTCTAACAATTCTGTTGGGGCCATCCGATACAGAGCTTTACTGATCGATGCTGTGCGTGGGACTAGATCAACAGCAAACTCTACTTCGCGCACCGGGGGTAACTTAGGCACATTGTCAGGAAAAACATCCAGGAAATCACATACCACCGGAATCTCTCCAGGCTGTTTCGAATCCTTCTTCTCCGAAATAAAGGCAATGAAGCCTTCACACCCTTTGTGTATCAATCGATCCGCCTTGCATGCAGAGATCACACGCCTTGGGCATTTCTTCTGACTGCCCTCGAAACGGAATCCATTACCTAAAATCGAAGTAAATCGTCCTGTTGTAACAGTTAACACGGGCACGATATCGCGCGAGCCAATCCATTACAAGGATCACGTCGAAATCCAGCATCGATAGTAAAATGAGATCAACAGGGAGTTGATGCCCTTCGATCCACACATCGCATTGGGGGTAGTACACACTACACTCCACCCTCTTGCCAATGGGAGTGGACACCACCAACACATACTGTAGCTGCTTACGCGGCTGCCGTAACTGCTCCGTAAAGTGAGGAACTACGTATGAACGCGTAGACCTTGAATCAAACAACGCGATAACCTCAGCTTGCGAAATCAAGATCGTACCCTCCACCACGTTCACCTCCTCGGTGCTCTCATGAGTCGCCGCATATGCGCGAGCAGTCTGACGTTGTGGTTTCGGGCTTGGACGAGATTGCAAAGATTTAACAGAAACAGTTGATGCATTGGGTCTGCCAGAACCTATTGAAATAGTTGGTCTGGATTGCTAGGTTTGGGAAGACCTGTACTTCAAACAGTTAGCCATCAAATGGTCCATGGAGCCACATAGGAAATAAGCTCCTGTCTTCCTCCAACATAGTTTTGACTTGTGGCTTTTGCCATAGTGCTCGCATGTTACACTAGCCGAACTGGATGTCCTTTGTCTACCCTTCATCTTCTTCTGGGCTTGCCCCCGAGCATAAAAGGACGCATGTCTCTTAGGATCAGCGGCTCTTTCTGCTTGATAAATGGCCTTGGTAGCACCGCATCCTCAAACGTAACTGGTCGCTTAAAGGCTGTCACATGATTCGTGTACAGGAGGTTCAGGCCATTAATAAAACGGTTCACCTTCTTTTCCTCCGTGTTAATCATGTCCTTAGCAAAGTGAGATAGCTGCGTGAACTTGTGCAGGTATTCTCCAACAATCATCTGCCGCTGTTGCAACACTAAAAATTCTACCTCTTTTGCCCGCTGGACATGAGCTGGAATAAACTTCCATCTGAATTGTTTCTTAAATGTCTCCCACACAATCGCACTAGGTAGATCCTTATACGAGTCCTTCACACTCTTCCACCAAGTTTTCGCGACATTGCAAAACACAGAAGCTATTAGGCCTACCTTCTGTCTGTTAGTGCACACCACAGTTTGAAATAGATCCTCCGTATACTCAAGCCACTATTCCGCCTTAAGTGGCCCTTCACTCCCATATAATTCTGTGGCTCCTCATTTGCGAAACTTATCATAGAGCGCATATGGGTCACTCTCTTTCGGTTGGAAGACCACTTGCTGTTCCACATAGGGCTGAGCTGGTGCTTGACTTTGCCTGTCTAACATGGACGCTACTTGCACCTGCAAATTCTGCATGGGCTGTGATTGAGCCTACATAGCCTGAAATAACATGAGAATGCATTCGTCTGTGCTTATAGCATGTGGTGACGGTGCTGACCCGCTTTCATTATTTCCATGGTTGTTATTGGCACCTAAGCCAGAAGCCATATCCTACAAGATGCAAAAGGTTAATACTCAAACACAAGACATTCCCAACTACACTAGTCCCCAACAAAACACAGTAATAGACTAGAAAGTCCACTCTGTGACATCGTATCTTCATCACGTGCCTATATGCCTATATGCTTATCAACTAGAGCAACAATGCTCTGATAACACACAATACATATGTCACAACCCGAGCCCAGGAGATCGGGGGTTAGTAAAACCTAACCGAGGACACATATACTCCCGTGCATATACACTTAGACCCGGTCTAGGTGCACACGCACAAGAGAATTCCACAAGTGCCAATACCTGTACGCGGAAGCTGTAGGTATCAAAACATAACAAAGGACTACACAAGAATAAAATGATTGATATACAAAAGATTACATAAAGTCAGAGTTATACAAACGAATTAAAAGATATATATATATATATATATAGATTTGTCAAAATCATGAATACACCAAAAAACCCAAAATCTCATAAGCTCCCAAAATCAGGAAGACTCATATGCATGTATGACGTTGTAGCGCTCTGCTGAAGGGATCACATCCACTCCTTTAACCCTAATGGGGCATCTGGGGTTTGTCTAATTAACCGACAAGGGGTCGGTTGAGGGATCTGAGCCTACAACACCAATAACAACTCATGAATACAACGATTCAACAAAGCATAAACAATAACAAGTTAACACATGCTGTATCTAATAGAATAAGTAACGGTGGTTAAATAGTAGAATTTCAATTTCGTATACTAAGCAATTGTGCAATCAAATGAAACATGCTCTCAGAATTATTGCTTAGATAACATGTACATACTAGGTGGCTACTATATTTGCCCTATACTTCCTCGTTAAGGACACAAATATTGAGAACACCATCGACTGGGCCAGGGTATGAATTAGTCTCGGGTTCCTGGGGTCCGGAAGCCCCAAGACATAAACTCAATGCAGCGAGACCATATAAACTATGCCAAATTCAACCCTGTCGGGTATCCTAAGGCTGAGGCTGAGTAGTGTCTGACCAAATGGAATCAACAAATACAAGAACTTGAGTTATTAGTGCATATCACATCGATCATGTCAATATCAATCATATCAAACACTTATCATACGTTCATATCTCTAACTTATACGTACAAAACTCAAGTTAAAGGGAATGTATCGAACAGATCATACGAATCGAACTTACCATAGCATAGGACATAACAAGGCTACTCCAACAAATCATATAAAAGAGTGGAGGTCAATGCCCGTTATACAAAATGTCATGCAAATCAATATTTAATCGAATCAAGATTATTACTAACCAACTCTAATCTAGTTCTCCAGTGTTTCTAACCGTGCATGATGATGTAGTTTTAAGTTATTCGATGCACCGTTGTCTAGTGCTGCATTGTATCATAAATGTGCATCGAAGTCCCTTAAACCAACACCCATGGGAAGGTACTTAACACTGAACAACTTACAGATGAATGCGTCACAGCCTCAAGACCATTCATGCGATGCTCGTGTTCCTTTGGGCAAGTCAAAGGTCACGGCCATTCTCTAGTGTGAAGGCCTTATCAGGTCCAATACATACCTACCTTTTATTGGAAGTCTCTGGAAGACTTCCTTATGTACTTCGCGAGCCACGGGGCCTAAGAATATAGCCTAAAAGGTTCCTTGCTTGGTGTGAAAGATAAAAGAATAGAAATGAACACAAAACTAATCAGTGTACAGATTTAACCTCATGAAGCAGAGTTTTTTAGGACCGATCGGTCGATCGAGATACCCGAACGGTCGAATTTTGGTTTTGGGAGTGCCCGACCGGTCGGCTCTAAAGCTCGATCGGTCGGACAGTTTGTTCTGATATATAACAGATGTGCTGAATCGAACATTCGTAATTACAAAAACAACCAATATTAAGACGATATCAAGGCAAAGGGCTGTAATTCGCATTACACACATGCACCCGCAACAAGAGACTAAGAACAATTATATAATACCAACTTATGCTCAATCAAATCATGCTTATACTTACCTCCACGGAGTTCAAACAAGCAAACGGTTGTCCTTAGGCTCAATCCACGCCCAAACACAATTCTAATTCCCCATCCATAAGAGAAAGAGAGAGACATGAGTGTAAGTCCTTAAACTGACGTGGAGAAAGAGAAAAGAAAGAAGAAAACCGAAAACCCAAAGCATACCTAAGTCACATGAGAAAGAGGTGAAGACGTAGTGCACCAATTCCCCCTTCTTGCTTGGCTTGATCAAAGAGAAGAATAAAGGAAAATAGAGAGAGAGAGAGACTCCAACGTGAGAGGAGAAGAGAGTGAGGGAGAGAGTTGGTGATCAAGCCTTATATACGATGAGGATAAGAGGAAATTGCAAAAAAGTCCAAACGTTTACACGAATTGCAATTCAAGTCAAATGACGGTCCAACGGAAACAAATGACATCTTTAGCATACGAGTCAGTTACGAAAGTTGACGAGCCCAACAAAATACACATGTTGATGCCAAGATGATGCATAAATGACGACATCTTACAAAATATAAAATTACGAAAAAGGGCTTATATCTACCTAATCAAGGTTAAACTCAACCCAACTACCTATCCCTGACCCGGAACAAAACCAAAATGACGTCAAACACAATTAACAATTAATTCATCATTAATTAGTCCCTAAACCGGATTAAGTTGGGTTAGAGTGTGACATATTAGCATAGAAATTTACCTCTAAAATATGAATTTGAATGGAATAAAATAGTGTTGAGGAGTCTCATACTTATGTTCAAATATAGAATTATAAAATTGAATAAAAGCTAGAAAGGGATTATCTCAATAAATGGGCTAGAAAATACTTATGGATTTTGGCCCCATTTTTTTCACTTTGAAACTTGATAAATTATAAATTTATGCTCAATGCAACATTTTAAATGAATCTAAATATAAAATGAGCTTTACAAATGAAAATGGGCCATATAAAATAAGTTAGATCATATAAAATACAGAAATTAAATAGGTTAGGTTTGGTTAACCAGACCTAATTTGCATCAAATTCTAATTATCCGAGTTGGGTCGGGCTGCCCCGCCATGAGTATAGGTTGAAGGTTTTCAACCCATTTTAAAAGCGGGTTAAGTTAGGATTGGAATCAGTAAATTTGGATTCAGGTTGATCTGACCCAAATTTGGTCAACCCGACAAGTTTGCCAGGTCTACTACCCCTCAACGGTTTTTAATATTTATAAATAAGCCCCTTTGGTTTCAATATTTGTAATTAGGCCCCTATTTTGGCATTTTCATACCTTTTCATATTCCTATTAAAGTGAATTTAAGAAAGGAAATCATTAGGTTTATGCTGATTTTGACAATTTTGTCTACATCTTTATTTATCCTAAGAAAACCATTCTCTTTCATATGGTTTTTTTAAAACCTTTTCCACCTTAACTTTCTTTTTTTAACTACACCCACATAGTTTTCCATGGTTGCTGGCAAACAACATCCTCTCCTTTAACATTAAGATATATATTTTTTAGGTTTTTTTAATTTACATTGCTAGTTTTTTGAAATCTTAACGCCTCTTTAGCATAAATTTTTTTTTTTGAACAATTCTTGTTAGAAGGGAGACTATAAAATAGGTTTGGATGTTACTCTCACTGAGCTTTTCTCTATTTCTCTCTCTTCTTACATAATGGTTTTGAGGGCTGAGAGGATGTGCTTCATAGATTTTTTAAATTTATGTTAATTGATGGGTCTAGATGGGGAGACTCTAACACGCAATCAGAGATCTATGTGCACTCTGGTGATTGGAAAGTTCCGCGGATCTCTTTGCATCTTATCTTTCCTAAGAAATAGAGTGTTTCCAATGCTAGGACTCTCTTATTCTTATATAGACAAGTCCCAAAGAGTCACATTTACTAGAGATTTCTTCCATCAGAAACTTACACCCATTGATCCTATTAGGAGTCTTATTGCGGCACCCAGATTAAGTCTTACAATTAAGTAGGATTGTAATCTTTGCTGGCATCTGCCATGCTTGATCTGACATTAGAACCATGGCATGCAGGCAACCTGATTTCTTACAGTCTTTCACTTAGCATAGATGGTTACATCTTTGAATTTCTATCTTTATCTTAGAGATTACAAGGAAAATCCACAACGGCACCAGTAGTTCTATTTACTTACCTATCCTAGATCCACGGTTATAATCTCCATGTTCGATCCACTTTGCATAATGATTCTCGTAAATTCATATCTTTACAGTCTATTTCAGTCCATGCTCAAAAGATTGGTGAAATGTATAATGGATTCGAGTCCAACATTCACGCATTTCAAGTGTTTAATAAGAATGGGAATTAACTACGGTTCATCATTAATTTCTCTTTTGTTTGCATGGATTCAAATGCTCTGACTGCGAGGATGCAGGTTGTTTACATTTTTTTGAAAAGTTTACAACCCTTCCCTCAAGTATCAGATGTGATCCAGATTCAGAAAGTATAAGAAAATACATTAAAAGTGTGAAAAATGCAAAAAAGGAAGAAAACTGGGGAGTGACTGTGGGTCACGGTCACTGGCCCCCTGCCAGTGACCGTGACTCACAGTCGTTGGCAGACAGTGGCAAAAAAAACCACTGTTTGTTCTCTGTTTTATTCCGTTTCACCTCTGTGACTCTTCCAAGATGCTGAAACTTGTTTCTTCTGATTTTTGGAGTATTGAGTGACCATCAAGAGGGTTGAATTTGGCTGGGGAATCGATCAAAACCTTTAGTAATGATCACTTTTTATTACAGACTGTTTTTGTACACGTCTGAAAAGGGTGTTGTATATCACCGAAATGAAGCCAAAGTTGTGTCATTCTGAACCTATAAATTTTTAAGGGATAGAATGAAGCCTAAAGAGTGACCATTCTAAGGTGCTGAAACTTGTTTCTTCTTATTTTTGGAGTATTGAGTGACCATCAAGAGGGTTGAATTTGGCTGGGGAATCAATCAAAACCTTTAGTAATCATCACTTTTTATTACAGACTGTTTTTGTACACGTCTGAACAGGGTGTTGTATATCAACGAAATGAAGCCAAAGTTGTGTCATTCTGAACCTATAAATTTTTAAGGGATAGAATGAAGCCTAAAGAGGCTTGTTCACAACTTTTATGATGGCTAGAACCCGCCACCAAGTGAGAGAAATAAAGGAATAGATGGTCATCCTTCGAAGGCCTGCCAGTGCTTGAACATAGTCCTTTTTAAATGATACCTATACTCCCCTTTTTTCTCTGAACCATCTCTCACCTTGAGTGATTGAGAAGAAGAAGAAAAAGTGGGTCGGAGTGCTCGAAATGCTTTGTGAATGGCTTCAAATCTATGGAAGTTGCTCCTGGAACTTAGAAAAAATATTTTCTCTGTCTCTGTCTTCGTCTCTATATATTAAACCTCCTTTTTTATAGACTTCAATAGTAGTTTGGAGAGTTATGGGGAGTTAAAAAGGAGTTATGAGAAGTTAAGGTTGGAAAAAAAGTGGAGGGAACCACCAAAAACTGTAGGAACTGCTCCACAGGTGTTAGTGACCGTAGCCACGGTCACTCTCAAGGCCCATTTTTGGACTTTGCATTTATGACCTATTTTTGCTTATTTGGGGTCTGAACGATGTCCGATCTTCACGAAACTTGGAGGGATGCTTTTCGATACTATTTTGAGTGTATCATAGAAATTTTAGCCCGTTTTGACCTTCTAAAGTTGGTCAACTCCCTGTTGAAGGTGGGCTGCGATTACTCCCAAAGCCTATTTTTAGACTTTTACATATATGACCCATATTCACCTGTTTGGGGTCCGAACGATGTCCAATCTTCATGAAACTTGGAGGATGCTTCTTGACACTATTTTGAGTATGTCAGAGAAATTTCAGCCTATTTTGACCTCCGAAAGTTGGTCAACTTCCCATTGAAGGTGAGCCACGGTCACTTCTAAGGCCCATTTTGGACTTTTGCATATGTGACCCGCTTTTGCCAAGTTGGGGCCCGAACGATGTCCGATCTTTATGAAACTTGGAAAGATACTTTTTGACACTATTTTGAATATTTCATAAAAATTTCAGCCCATTTTGACCTTCTGAAGTTGGTCAACTCTTCGTTAAAGGTGGGCCTCGGTCACTCCCAAGGCCCATTTTTGGACTTTTGTATATGTGACCTGTTTTCGCCTGTTTGTGACTCGAATGATGTCTAATCTTTACAAAACTTAGAGGGATGCTTCTTGACACTATTTTGAGTGAGTCATAGAAATTTCAGCTGGTTTTGACCTTTTAAAGTTGGCTAACTCCCCCATTGACTTTTTATGAAAATAGACTCTTGTTTCAGCTGTTTGAGGTCCAAATGACCTCGGATTGATTTGAAACTTGGAAGGACTCATGTCAGGAGTATCTTGGAGTATCCAGAAAAATTTCATTCAATTTGAATTTGTGAAAGTAGGATTTTGAATAATGACCCCTTTGTTGCATGTTCTAAGTCATTATTCACCTCACACCTCACACTATAGGTAGTTAGCTTGTTTTCTATCCAAACGCTATTCAATTGATTTAAAACTTTGGAAAGTTCATTTTGAATATAATTTGAATCTTTGTTCGAAGTTTCATCGGCTTTGGCTCCTTGGAAATAGGATTTTGGCCAGTAACCTCCATGGCTCGGGGTTCACTAACTTCTAAGCTGACATGTAGTAGAAGTATCATCAAACGAAGTCCTCTTGACTTGAAAATTTGTAGAATTTCTCTTAAGTATGACCGAAACTTTGTGCTCAAATTTCATCAATTTTTCATGTTGTGAAGCAGGACTTTGTTCAGTGACTCCATGACTTGGGGGTCATTGACCCAAAGTTGATATGTTTGTAGACTTTGGGTCAAATGATGTCCTTTTGACTTGAAATCTTACAGAGCTTCCCTTGAGCATAATTTAAGCTTCCTCCAAGAGTTTGAGATAATTTGATCTTCGTGAGTTATCACTTTGCACAATGACCCCACAGAGCTTAATAGACGACCATCTGAACTAAGTTTGGGTCCAAATGATGTTCAAATGCTCTAAGATTTTGAAGGATAATCTTTGAATGTACTTGAAGGCATTTCCTAAATTTGAACTTGTTCTAACATGTAGAAGTGTCAATTTCCACAGTAACCCCCAAAGAGCTGGTGAATAGTCACTGAAACTTGATTTTGAGTTGAGATAAAGTCCAAATGCTTTGAAAGTTTGAAATATCATTTTCAAGCATGCTTTAGAGTTGCCATGTGATTTTCATCCACTTTGGTAATCCAGAACTTTGAGTATGTTCAGTGACCCCTTGGTTTTGAGCCAATGAACATTGAATTTGATATTTGGTGAGTTGAGTGGCTGACTAAAGTCTAATCACTCTTAAATTTGAGCTACTGCAACCTAAGCTTTTGATTGGATTGCATCAGCTCTAAACATCTAGATGCAACACTTGACTTGCCATTCCACAATCCCAAGGTTTATGCATCATTGGTTTTGAATTTGCTTGTAATGTCTTTACTGCAACATTTGTAATTACTTTTTTTTATAAGTCAACAGTTATTTCCAATTTCAAACATTTGAAAAGGTGTTTTAAAAAGCCATTTTTTTGTTAAAGGGAAAAAATTATATTACTATGAGAGACGATGATTTTAAAAAATAGCTTTTTGAGTCACATAATTAGATGAATATATGATTGTTTAGTGGACATATTAGATTAAATAAAACATCACTAAATCACTTGCTTTGTTAAAATGATTATAAATATAATTAATTCAAAACATGGTTTGCACCGTGCTATTAATATGGAATAGATTAAAGACATCAATCGAAATTGAAAAAACAAGAGAAAAGCAGGTGATCCATTTCTAGTATTGAGGCAATTAATATATTTATTATTCAACCTACATTGAGAGCCTATTAATAAATATCAGGAACCTTAGGAGGGGCGTATACAAAAATGGTTGTAAAGGTAAAAGTGTTATTTTGATAAAAAAAATTAAACAAAATTCTTATGGTTATTGCTCATTACCATCAAATCCACAGTTTTTGAGATATGAAAGGTATTAAAATACTAAAGCAAGGCCCTATTTACGAATACTAAAACCAAAGGGACCTATTTACAATTATTGAAAACTTTAGGGCGTATATACAAAAAGTCAAAAGAAAACCAAGCCCCATCAAATTATGTTATATTGCCCTAAGTTAATTTAATAGATTTTTTAAAATTCAATCTAACGGTAAGTAAGGGTACTTTGATGACACAGTGTGGTGTTAGATTGCGAGGGATAATGTTCCAAGTTGAAAGGAGTTATGCACTCAAGGCCGTTTACTTTAATAGAATTTATGACAAGATTGTTAGGTGATAAGTCCATAAAAATATACTTTTTCAAAGTTATTTTCAGAAATTTTAAAGACTTGTTAAGCCAAGGCATTTAGCGTAATATAATGGGTTCATGTATTTTAAATTCATTGAAGTATTTTTCTACATAATTTGCTAAAAAATCCCTATTTTTACATAAAATCATAAACCTGTCATTTTTGGAGTGCTACTTTTGAAAAGTTTTTTCAAATTTGTTTTTCTCATGAAATGAAATTGTATTTCATCATCATTAAATAATTCAAATAAAATCATATCCAAATATGCGCAATCATGTTGAATTTCATTTCATGAAAAGAGAGCCCACATTTATATATTGTTGGCTTGTGGTCAAAAATACTATTTACATGATATTTCACTTTATGCTTATATATCATTAGAGAAGAGGATCCACCCTCTCTACATATCTTGGATAATCTAAGAAGATCACAAAGATTTGAAGAGATTTCTAAGAAGTTTCAAAGAAGGAAGGTCAAGGGTGGAGATCATTTGCACATGTGGAATAAATTGCAAATTTGGAAGATGAATGCACATGGATAGGACGTTCCACATCACCCAAGGCTTTGGCTTAACTTTTTGTCAAAATTATTGGAAAATATCTCTCCAAAAGATCTCTAAAATTTTTGAGTCAGCAGAAGACTTGCCAAAAGATGAAGAAGGTCATTACAAAGGGCACAATAAAAGAAAAAAAGAAAAAGGAAAGTGTACCTACATGTGCAACAAGTTGGAGAGCTTGTTATTTAATTGGATTTGCCAACTCAATGATCCTATAGGGTTTTCAAATCAATTGGGCAAATTCACAAGAAATGGTAAGAAGAACTTTGCAAGGGACCAAAGAAGAAGCAGAAGAAGAAGAAAAAAAAAGAAAGAAATGAAGAAAGTGGATGGGTCTCGGTGTGTAACCCAGATACTTCCAAAGTGACTTACGACCATACATGTTAGGTAGGTCCCACCTCTCCAAATTTGAAGACATTTAAAGTTCTATGTGGGCCACATCATAAAGGGTGATTTTACATAGTAAGTGGGCCCATTTGAAGGAGATTTTGCACAAAATAAGAAATAGAAACTGGTGAAGAGAAATTTCAATCAAGGAAGGCATAAAGATTTTCTCACATAAATTGTTGAGTTTTTGCTAAGCTTGGCTATAAAAAAAGATGCCCTTCCAAGAAAGCATTTTGGCTAGCAAGAAAAGAAAGAAAAAGAAAGCAGAGATTAGGCTTGAAAAAAAAAAAAGTCCATCCCTTTGGACTTCCAAGGCATGATTTGAACTATTCACCTCTCCCTCTAGAGATCTACACACCATCTCTACCTCTGTTGCCTCTCCATCTTGAGCCATCAAAAGGGTTCTTCTCAAAGGCCACACTACCACCTTTATTTTCTCAGCTAGAAAAAGGAGTTCCAAGTCATCCTAGTTTGTATTATAGAAAATTGTTTTAATTCTCTATCTCATGTAATTACTTGCATACTAGTCTTAATAAATTTGTCTCTTTTAATTTTTATTCTTGTTTTTAGTGTTTCTTGATATTAGTTTTGTAAATCCAGATCATAAGGTTATCTTTATTTCTTGGTTAAATAATTGGTTAAGCTTGGAATGAGAACTATCAATATATCTTAGTAACCTAACAAAAGTACCTTGTTTTCCATAAATCCATAGTATTTTTGGAGGCAATGCAGGGTGTAGTTGCGGAGATTTTGAGCAAAAAAGATTAGAAGTTCAAGCTTCAAATTATTTATAAAAGAAAATAAAGATTTGTCATTCTCAACTTGGATTAACAACCCAAGTTCAATAATGAGACCCTAGGCTTTGCACTTCTAATTTTGTCTGGGCCCAAGAGTAATGATGAAATTTTAAGGACCAAGTTACCACCTTTGATTTTCAATTGTTACCACTTTTAAATTTCTGTTTTCACCACTTTTGATTTCAAGTCTATCACCTTTGATTTTCTACACTTCTATTTTTTTTGGACTTTTCTTTTTATTATTTAAATTTCTGCACACTTTAAATTTATGCTACTGCACAATTTTTTAAAGATTGATTCAGGGCTGAAATTAGCATTAGTTTCATGTATTGAAAAACTTGTGAGGGCTGATATTCATGTTAAGATTCAAAGGTTAGATTTAAAATTTTAATAATCACGTGTTTAAAAGTGGTACAAAGCAGTCTAAAATTGCACCCAAATTTGAAGTTGTTTTGACAGTTCTTCATACTTAGATTTGTCCAAAATCTTTAATCTTAGTTGTCAAGTGTTTGATGCAAATTAAAGATCTAAAAATCAGATATGAGTTTGACCTGTGAACAGTGGGGATTGGGCGATTTAAATGTAAGTACACAATGGCCGAATTGCACATGCAAGTTTGTATATGTATCAACTGTCTGTCATATGCTTAATCTTTAAAACAGTTTCAAAACTTGAAGAGCAAACTTGGAATCATTTTGATTCAACTTAGATTGAATGATGAAAGCAATGCGAAAAGTAGGCTACCTTGTGTCTAGAATTCATTGGACTAATTAAGGATTGTTTGACCCAACTTTACATTTGATTTTATACAGTCAAAGAAGGTTTAGTGCTTTAACATGCATAAAAGGACTAATTTTTGGAATAGTTTTGGCGGCCATATAGTTCATGCTCCTTAGGTCATGCACGTCTCATTCATTTACACATATTAGTTTATATGCTTACCTAGTGTTTTGTGGTTTTTCTCATCTTAATTCATGCATCTTAGGATACTATTGTTTTCATCACTTTCTTGTTTACAAATTCATGTTTCACACTAATACATGGTGCTGTTTTCATGCATATTCCTATTTTTATACTAACATATGGTCCTGTATTTATGCATGTTCCTGTTTTACACTAACATATGGAATATGTTTCTATTACATGCTAACACATGGTTCTGTTTTATATTTTTGTTAACATGTTCATGTTTCACATTAATACTTGTTTTTGTGTATGTTCCTATTTCACATTAGCCAATGGTAGACCAAGGATTTTCGTTTGGGTGATGCAAGTAGTGGCGGGGTAAAGAAGTTAAATGGTAAAATAAAAATTTTGATGTCTAATTTTTACAATTTCTCAAATCATGCTGATGTGGTCACACCCCCATGGATATACTTGGGACCCCTAACATTAACAAATTGAACATGTTCTTGTTTTTTATATTTCTATTTCTCATATATACTAACACATGAAACTTGTCCCTATCTCTCACATTTCTGTTTCTCATGTTCCTGTTTTTCATGTTTTTGTTTTTATTTTTATGTTTGAACATGTTCTTGTTTCTCATATATGTTCATGTTTCCAACACTACTAACACATGGAATATGTTCCTGTTCCTCACATATACTAACACATGGAGTGTGTCCCTGTTTCTCATGTTTTATTTCTTATATTCTTGTTTCTTATGTTTTTGCTTTTTATGTTTTTGTTTCTCATATTCGTGTTAAAACATGTTCCTTTTTCTAAAACTACCAACACATGAGACATATTTTTGTTTCTCACATATACTAACATATGGAACATGTCCTTTTTTCTTATTCTCTTGCTTCTTATGTTCTTATTTTTTGTGTTCCTATTTCTTATATTCTTATATTCTTATGTTCCTATTTCTTGTATTCTCGTTTCTCAAGCTCTGGTTGGTCAGAACAGTGACTGCTCGGCGACCTGCTAGTCATCAATTGTCCACTGTTCCGGTGACTAGTGCTGATTGGCCACTGTTTTGGAGGCCAGTTGCTGGCCGCCGTCACACATGCTCATATTTCTCACATACACTAGCACATAGAACATGTATATGTTTCTTATGTTCATTTTTCTTATATTCCTATTTCTTATATTTATGTTTCTCATGTTCATGTTTCATATGTTCGTGTTTCTTATATTCCTATTTCCTATGTTCTTGTTTTTTCGGTTCGCCGATCCCTGGCCATCATCTTCCAGTTTGCTAGCTGCCGGTTGTCATTCATCCGTTCGCCGATCTCTGATCCGTAGGTTGCCGGTTCACGCGACCGGCAAAAACCAACAACACTCTTGATTGACTAATTGGATTTCAATGACAATAGACACTGATCTACGAAAAACCTAGAACCTCTGTTTTTGCTATGAGTTTTGATATATGAAACTAAGAGATCTTATATTTTTCTTCTGGTGGTGGTTTCCCTATACCGAGCTGAACTTTTGGTCACGTGTGAAGGACATAGATGCCCTCTTTCTTATTTCTATTCCAAGAAACTCGGAGCAGCCAACACTTATCCCATCTTTCAAAACCAAGAACAAAAAGACAAACAACCTTTGTCTTTTAATGGCAAAGAGACAAACCAAGTTTGGCTTCTGCTATGCGCTAGTGACCCAAATCAAATGATGATATGATCTTGTGCAACTCTAAACAGCAACTCTACTCTCTACAATGTTGTCTTCTGTGTGCCATGAGAACAGCAAAAAACACAACTCCTTTATGGGTATGAGTTGTTCAATACCCTAAGAATAGAATTGTGATTATCACAAAATATATAAAATAGAATATACTCGAAGCATTAAATCTCATAGCATCAGTGGACTCTTGCAACTATGAATTTAAGAGGTGGAATTTTAGTTAATTAAATTTGAAGAATTAGACTTCCACCAAAATTACTCAAAAAAAAAAAAAAAAGCATTTGTAAATATAAGAGAAAAAGCCTTCACATCATGTCCATGCATTTCCAACACCAAATTCATTTTAAGAATTCTAGAAAAGAAATAAGTCCTTAATAAGTGATAGAACTCTCGTGGGATAAAATTCGATCTTTTTTTTTTTTTTTTTTGGTTTACGTTGGCTCATACTCACTTATTCCTATGCGTGTTAGTCATTTTTCTTGGGTTACAGAGTTATTGTTGATTGGGAAACATGAGCACACTGTTTCTTTTGGATAGTAACACTTAATTGTTGTACACAGTGCTTGTTCTATCTTCGCGGACGAATCTTTCGCGGTCCAGATTGAGGCATCAAAATAAATAGAGATTGGGTCCCATATGGATTAGTAGTGCACATAAATTAAAATAATTAAATGAACCTTGCTCCTAAACTTAGTTTAAGCCTCAAACTTAATAGTTTTATATCGTGCAAATTTATTCAGTTTTATATCGGATGGTAATTTAAATCTAAAATAGGGTAAACTTGGGACATTCTATCTGGGTTAGTGTCCGCCTACAGAATGCATCAGTCATAGGTACATAACTTAAACTAAAAATGAAACATTTTAAGAAATGAAGCATTTGCTGATGACGAAATGTACTTGATATCGATGTTAATGTGGAGACAAATTTTTCTACGACTTCCACATCAACGAAAGGAAAATAAGTTTGTGTAGCATACATAGAAATAGAAGTGTTCAAACTTTCACTTTTCCGTAAAAGCACCACTTTTTTTTTTAACTGTTCTCACCAACAGATTTAAAATGCCTTTTGGTTTATTTGCAGAAAATTAAGGTCAAATGGCGCTTTTCCTTGTGAAAAACTTTTTGCACTAAACAAAAGAAAGCGAAGTTTTTTTTTTTTTTTTTTTTGGAGAAAAGTAGTTAAGATGATTTTTTTTTCAAAAGAAAAACAAACCGGAGATGTTTTCCAAAAAAAAAAAAAAATTCCTCACCTTTTTTCCTCATCAAAAGGGGCCCTCGACCTATTGCAGAAGTTTGACAATTGATACATTGGCAAAGAACGGTTACAACTACTATGTCACACAGTTTCTCTTTAAGCCAACTGTTTTACCCTTTGAACTGAGTTGGTTTGTTTCTGTTCGGTAACACAACTGAAACCTTTAAATACAATCTCTAACTAATTCAGTTACAACCTGCAGACTATTGTTAACAGTACTAAACTTGAAATTGTGTTTAAATCGTTTCAGTTGTGCCAGTGTAGAAGCCTCAACCACGAGATATATAGTGATTTGAATGTATATGAATGTTAAACAATAAGAACAGCTGAGGAACTGTATATGAATGTTATGTTAAGAAATAAGAACAGCTGAGGAAAATTCTCTGTGAGAGCTTTGCTTCTTCCCCATCTTCTTCTCCAAGTTATTTGAAGCCCACAAAGTCCATGGACTATAATCCAATCTAAACTCTGACACATAGGTCGAATTTCAATAGACTTTGACCTCATTCGATGGTATTATGTGAACCAGGGCCTGAATTCAAACCTGGCTTTAAAACTGATGTATGTCCAATCTCGATGAATATTTTAGTTATCCATAAATGCATATGAATAGACCTATTTCTTATTGAGGAGTGACTTCTACTTGATGAAATATTGAAAAGTATTTTTACTGCCATTATCAACAAAAAAGAAGTTTTTGTAACAATGGTTAGCTGTGAAAATTTAATATGATATTAAAGCCAATTGAGCCAAAGTTCGAGTTCAGGGAATATTGAAAAGTATTTTTGTTGCCCTTATCAATACTTTGAGGTTTTGGTAGCAATGATTAATTGAAAAAATTTAATATATCTAACCTAATTATTAAATGGGTCCATGTGGTTCAACCGAAACTTGGGGCTTACTATTTAAAAGGCCCCGAAACAGAGTCCATACCAATATTTCTCCAGTTCTGGGTAAAATTCCAGAGGGAAGATCACAAGGCAGGAGGTTAAATGATTATGCACTTTCAAGACCTATGCGCCTTAGATGTGATTTTCACATAGTTAATTAAGAGGGATTACCATTGACTTTTTTTTTTAATTTCATCTTTGTCTACTGTAGCCCATCACATGGTTCTGGTTCCCTGACTGGTTTTATTGTATATTTGATTTGACTGTGGATCGAAGATTGAAGACATAAGACGTTAAGCATCAATAAATTTTAATTATCTATCCACATAATTGTAGATAAGGTTCCAGATATGGCTCGGTAGGGATTCTAATCCTATTGCTTTTCTTTTACTTCCCTAGTCACATGAACTCGTCTCCTTCCAAGTGTTTTCTGTGGATGTAAGAATATACAACTTAAAAGCCAAACTAAGCACACAATACAAGTCCTAAGATGTCAAAAGTGAAATTTTACAATAAAACGATGCAAGTTTTTTTTATACAAATAAAAGGATCATGCTCACTTCAGTCTAACAATACAGTTAAGTGGTTCATTTAACACGGCGGATCCAGGAATTTCTTTTGAGGGCCCCACTCAAATTAGACGTTAGATTTTGGGGGCTAAATTCTGAATTTTCATGTGGGTTTTGATGGTAGACGTATAATTTTAAATGTAATTAGGCGGTAGACCTATAATTTTAAATGTAATTATATAGGATGATGATGATTACGAAAACGATGAAGATGAAGATTGTATTGGGTAAACTGATGCAAATTTTGGGACTCTATTGGCCAGGGTTGTAAAGTAGGTCCGGGAAAAGATTGACCCGACCCATGATCATCCATCTATATCTATAAAAGAGGTTGGTTACTTTCTCAGTGGAGTAGAGGCAGTTGTCTTTTCTACTGTCGATAGAAATTCCATGGCGTGAGAGGGGAAGAAGAAGAAGAAGAAGAAGAAGAAGCCCCAGTACTCGCTTTGCTCTCTGCTGCTTTCATGGCGTCGAAGGTTTTCCTGACCTTCTACGTCCTCGGCCATGGATGCCATGGCCTCAGCTCCCGCCAATCCATCGCTTACCTCCACTTTCGCTCTCCTAATTTGCCCCCAATCTCCTGCAAAATGCGCCCCAGGAATTCCAGGTCTCTTGTATCTTTTTTTGGAAGAATTGAGAATGCATTGTGGATAGATTTCCTGGTTTTGGGTTCTTCTCTTTTGCTCTGTTTGATTGCTTAATTGGTTGGGTTTGGGTGAATTTTGGGATGAATGAGATGATGGGTTTCTCTCTCTTCTCTCCTTTATTGCATTTTTGGGCTTGTTGGGTTGCTTTTGGACTTGGGTCTCTTGAATTTGGTGGGTTTCTTGCTGCTTGGGCTATGCATTTGCCAATGCTAAGAAATGATGGGTTGCTTGATTCTCTTTCTCTGCTACAGTTGATGGGTCCATTTTCACTTCTTCAATTCTTACCTTGTTTTGGACAGATTCTTGTCCATTGTTCAGTGTGGGTTACTAATTAGAATGACCCATTTGGGGTTTTATGGTAGCTCATGGCTTTCACCTGTTATGTATGTATTTGCATTTGCCGATTTGATCTTGTACTTGTGGGATTATTGGGTTTCTTTAAGTTATCTTGTACTTGTGGGCTTACTGGGTTTCTTTGAGTTTGTTTATATTGCCTTCATTGACAATTATGTATGCTCTGGTTCCAAGATACGTCTCTCTCTTATTGCGTTTTTGGACTTGTTTGGTTAACTTTTGTGGCTGGGGTTTTCTTAAATTTGCTGGGTTTCTAGCTTCTTGGGAGTTTTTATTGTTTTGGTCATTCAACGCATTTCCCCATCCCGATATGATGGGTTGTTTGTTTCTCTCTCTGTGCTAGAAATGGTGAGTCCCTATTCCCTTCTTCAGCTCTTACTTTTTCTGTCACTTAATTCTTTCGACTGCTTATTGTGGGTTACCAATCAGATGACATGAATCACCCATTTGGGGCTTTCTTGCTAGTCATGGCTTTCTTTTATAATGTCTGTATTTGCATTTGTTGCTTTCATCTTATACATGGGAGAGCTTCTTGAGTTTCTAGCGCTCCTTTGAGTTTGTGTGTATTGCCTATAGAAATGATTCTGTATGCTCTGATTTCAAGATGGGGACTGTTTCCATTGAATTTTAGATTGATCGTGGCTGATTTAATTCATTTATGAAGATTATCCATGCCACTCGTTTTCTCTTTAGTTGGTTCTTTTTTTCTTGTGTTCATATAACCTTTAATCCTTTATATTGATAGAATCCTTCCAATTTTCAATTAATGAAAAGCACGTGACGGGTCTTATTGAGTTGAATTCTTGGATTGTTGTTCCATTAATCCAGCAAGACTCTAATCTTTAAAGATATCCATCTATATTATTCACAAGTTTCTATTTATCATTTTTGGCATTGACTTAATATGCTATAATTGTTTATCCAGTTCTTATTTTAGTTTTTGTTCCACTGACTCTGTTTTCTACAGTTCCCATAACAGGAGGCAACAAGTGAAGAAAATTCCTCGTAGAAACCCACCGCTTGATGCAAATTACCCGCGGAGGGAAGATGAAGGTGCTGACATTGAAAAGGCAGTTACAGACACAGTCTCAGAATCTTATCAGGATACTCAATCTGATGAAGGTGCTGACTCTAATGCAGTTACTAAATACTCTAATGGAGCAGATTTTGGCAGTTCAGATCTTTCTGTGGAGACAAGGTCTCAGGTATGATTTTATAGTCTAGGTGGTACTTATGATATGGATGTTGCTTTCACTGGCTGTGAGCTTATGGGAGTTTAAATCTTTTAGTAGAGAATAATTTGTTAAAATGGAATAAATCTGCCATCATTATTCTTTGCTTGTGGCAAAGAAATATCGCAACATAAGTTACAGTAGCTTTGAAATATGGATATAAAATATAAATATGATTGGTATAGAAATTTTAGTTATGTACTTCCCTAAGTATTGATAACTGATTTTTGGGGTAGGTTGCCTTTGTTGTGTCTATAATCACCACCTGGGTTCTACAGGAAATATGCTTTGAAATTAAATTGACTGGTCAATTAACTTTCAAGGTGACCGGTTAATTAACTTTGTTCTGCATTATATATTTTTCATCATTTTCAATCTGCTACCCTGGTTCTTTCTTTTCTGGGTACTTTAATATGTTCAATTTTCCCCCTGAAGCATTACATGTCCTTTTGCCCTTGGATGGAAATACCTTGTTGTAGGAAATCTCATTGAGCTTCCTTTTTCTCATGTAATTCTATATTCAACCAATTTAAAATGCTTTTAACTGTTACCACCTTTCTTTTTCCTTTTTTTTTCTTTTTAAAAATCTTATATACATCTGGATTCTAATATTTTGATATTTATAGTTCTATATTTAAATGCTCTCTCTCTCTCTCTCTCTCTCTCAAGGTTGTGTGTAGATATCAATGATATTTTAAGATTGTAGCGCTCAACCATCTGATCTATAAAATGATACTCATGTATCAGTAGGACATCAACTGAATGCGTTTTGACTTTTTTCGAAAGATTTTATTGGATTAAGTAGTCTCATAGAGGGTTGTATGGTGAGGAGTCTTACCGAAGAGAATGAGAAATTTATGATGCATACTTCTTTTTCCTTTTTGACAGAATGAGAGTGGCATCAGTGGAGAGCAGATTTCAACTATTCGGCTTGAGGATTTGATAGGCATGATTAAAAATGCTGAAAAAAGTAGGTATTAGTTCACCAATCCACAGTGTAGAAATTTATTTCTTTCTTAAATGCTCTTTATTTTCTGCATGAGATGGATGCTTATTTTTCTTTCTTTTTTTCTTGATTAGATGTTTTGCTTCTCAATGAAGCTCGTGTTCGTGCAATTGAAGATCTTGATAAAATTCTTACTGAGAAAGAGGCTTTGCAAGGACAAATTAACACCTTGGAGATGAGATTGGCAGAGGCTGATGCAAGGATAAAAGTTGCAGCACAAGAAAAGATACAGGTTGAACTTTTAGAAGATCAGCTTGTGAAGCTGAAAACTGAGATGTCTGAAAGGGATCAGGGCAGTGGGTACAATTTATATGAAGACCGTAAAAGAAATTTGAATGTGAAATCCCCTTTATCAGATTCTAGTGGCTTTACTTCTCTCAGTAAGGAGCTTGATTTGGTAAGAAAAGAGAACATGGAATTGAAGGATGATATACAGACACTTGAGAGGATGCTTAACAATGTTAAGGAAACAGGTGAACGCGTATTGCTGCTAGAGACGGAACGATCGTCATTGGAGGCCTCCCTTAAGGAGCTGGAGTCAAGAGTTTCTGTTGCTCAGGAAGATGTTTCAAAACTCTCTACTCTGAAATACGAGTGCAAGGTTCTATGGGAGAAGGTAGAAAATTTGCAAGGATTGCTTGATAAGGCAACCAAACAAGCTGATCAAGCTATTCTAGTCATACAACAAAATCATGAGCTTCAGAAGAAGGTTGGCAGGCTGGAAGAATCTCTGGAAAAAGTGAATCCAAATGAATATCCATCGCAAAGCTTCCAACGATTTACTGAGCATCTGCAGCAGAAAGTAATACTACTGGAAGAGCGTTTCCAAAAGTCAGATGAAGAGATCCATTCTCATGTTCAGATGTATCATGAATCAGTGAAGGAATTTCAAGACACAGTCAATAGGTTAAAAGAAGAAAGCAAGAGAAGGGCGCAAGATGAACCTGTGGAGGATATGCCACGGGAGTTCTGGAGTCGTTTATTAATTACTTTTGATGGTTGGTTGCTTGAGAAGAAAATATCATTTGAGGATGCGACATTGTTGAGAGATTTGACATGGAAGAGAGATGCTCGAATTCGTGACGCATATTTTGCTTGCAAGGACAAAGGTGAACGTGAAACTTTGGCTACATTTCTCAAACTGGTGTCATCAAGGACACGGTATTTCCTTCTCTCTTAAATGAGTTCTAAAGGTGAACTATCCTTTTGTCACTGAAGTCCATAAACTATTGTGCGACACTCATTGTTTCATTTATTGTAGGCCTGGCTTGCATGTTATCCATATTGCAGCAGAGATGGCACCAGTTGCAAAGGTAAACTTGATCCACAAATTTAGCAAATGCATATACTACTGTAGTCCTGTTGTAACAGTGTCAGGAGTTTTCTGCATTGCATGCCTAATTTGGATGCCTATTACCAAAATTTTTCACACTTTTGTCCTTTGGTATTTAGTTGTTTTCCTTCTGTTCAATTATCTTAATATTTTGGTCGTGATTTGGGTTAATATTAGTAGTCTTTGTTAAATCATTGTGGGACCCATCAGTGATGTTCATATTGTTTTCACTGTTGGGCTAAGAAGCACGGACACTTCTAAGAAAGTGACGTGTCCGTGTCGAACACGTGTCAGACACCGACACTCTTCGGACATTTTTGGACACGTGTCCGATACTATTTAGCCGTGTCCATAATTAAAAACTAAAAATCTTAATTTCGGATACTTATTCGACACTCTTTTTGCAACGTGTCCCACAATTCTTAGTCCGTGTCTATGACTAAAAAATAAACATGTGGTTGATATCTCTTTGACACTTTGTTAATATGTGATTATTAAAACTTGTAAACTTGATATATGACAATTTTGTACCATGGAAAAGTGTATGATTGTAAATATTAATCATATCACAAGCTAAAGACAAAAAATATTTCACTAAAGAATAAGCCTCAAGATAGGCTTCTTTTTTTCTTTTTATTTTTTATTTTTATTTTTTTTAGGGAGGGGAAAGAGATGATCCGCCCTTTTCTTTATATGGATTTTATGGAACTGTGGATATTTCATGTTTAATGATTATGAATTATGTTTTAGTGTTGCATTGATATTTGATAATTTGATATGTTTGTTAGTTGGTACTTGAATTTTTATTTTTTGATTGCTAAATTGATAAAAAAAGTTAAAATGATATTATTTTTTAGTAGATGATTATATATATTAATATATATTACTAACGTGTCCCTCAACGTGTCCGTGTCTTACTTCTTTGAGAAATGCTGTGTTGGCGTATCCGTGTCGTGTCGTATTTGTGTCCCCTGTCTGTGTCCGTGCTTCTTAGCTGTTGGGTTATGGCCTCTAGTTAATTGGGTGACAATGTGATGGGACCCAATGATGGATGGAGTCTTCATTTATTCTCCATGGATCCGTGGCCTTTGGAGTCATCACCATTGGCAACCCAAGGAATCTTCACACAGGAGAAACATTTGGTCACAATAATGAGAGGGAAAGAAAGAAATTTTCATTGATCTAAAATGAGAAATTACAAGGTACTTTAAGAGGGGAGGTCAATCTTGCCAAGCAAGCTTACCCCCCTATAAAAGGGGAATGCACTGAATTATCAAATTGATTGAAGCACGCATTTCATAAGTAAAAATGCTGAGGCTTTAGCTGATCTTATGGATCTACATAGAAAATGATGCGAGAGAACCTTTGGAATCACACCTCTTCGTCTCTAGCACAATGACCAGTGATTCTGCACAATTAGGGAGGGGATGACTTCACACCATCTCCAAGGATGGATAATGGGGAGGAAAACCTGATTAACAATGAAATTAAACTGTTTTCTTCTAACTGACGTTCATATATGCATATTTAAAGGATCCTTTGGACATGTGAGGGAAGAAACAATTCCCCATTACAACTTGATAGCCACCTATCTTGATATTCCTAATTAAAACACCTTTCTACATTCTCTAATAAGCCTCTTTATACTTTTGTACAAACATAACGTTGCCACATGAGACTCTATGTAATAAGAACTGGGATTTCATTATAACTTGCCATGTGACCTAAGTAATAGGAATAACCAACTAGACGCTACTCTGTAACCATCTATAATACCTGGATACTTAAAGATAGGCAACACATATAGTAATGTATCTGATACTTCGTGGTTTTCTTTTTTTATTGCAAAACCCGCGTCCCTGCTACCCCCCAACAACACAAACACACACACTTTGGTTCCTTCCACAACAACAAATTGCATTAATAAGGAGCATAAAACCTAGAAACTGACCTTGGTATCTATGCCCAATGAATTATGGATATTTGTGCACATAGTTATTAATAATATATCTATTTTTTAAAAATGAATGAATGAATGAATCATGTATCTAATCCTACTACAATCATGGCATTCAAACTTGCTTGTCATATGAAAAATGGCCATTATTAAGAAGAAAAATGAAACAAAATAGAGACTCAAATGGTGCCACTTAGAACAACAAACATGTCTATGCAAGAGATGTCAAATCCACATTGTAGGATTCTTCTAGATGGCACAACCTCCCAACCCTACTCCCCTTAGTCTAGCTTATTGATATATTATAAAATCTCTGGCAAACCTCTTTTATTAGGTGGTTCTGCTTCTATCTACTTTTAATTACCATTACTGCATACTCATAAATGAAAATGTCATTACTTCTTTTTGCGGTTTACTCTATATTTTGATCCTATTTTAATTTATGTTTACCTGATTATTTAGAAAAAGGCACTTCCAGTTCTGCATTTAGTTTCTGATCTATTTTTGATGGCTTCAAAGGTTGGTGGTCTGGGCGACGTTGTGTCAGGTCTTAGCAAAGCACTGCAGAAGAGAGGGCACCTTGTGGAAATTGTTCTTCCAAAATACGACTGCATGCAATATGATCGTATCGGTGACTTAAAGGTATATTAATTGTTTTAGAAAGAAGATCTGAAGTTCTTCATATTATTGTCACTTTCAAAGCCTTATCCTGTCCATCTTGGGTTAGTTCTTTGAGTTCTATTTTTCCACTAAAACCTATTTCAAGCCAATCCCTTAGTAACTCCACAATATATCATGCATTTCCTCATTACGTTCAAGATCTTTGTGAGTGATAGACGCTCATACCCTAACTATTCTGGCAGGTGCTAGATGTAGTGGTGCAGTCATATTTCGATGGTCAGTTATTCAGCAATAAAGTTTGGGTCGGGACAGTTGAAGGTTAAGATATGCCCTTATTTGCTCTTAATTGCTATTTGTCAATGATGTGATGATATCATAACCATTATGGTGCAGGTCTCCCTGTGTATTTTATCGAACCGCTTCATCCAGCTAAATTCTTTTGGAGAGGACAGTTCTATGGAGAGAATGATGATTTCAAACGCTTCTCATTCTTTAGTCGAGCAGCACTTCAGTTGCTTCTTCAAGCTGGCAAGAAACCTGATATAATCCATTGCCATGACTGGCAGACAGCTTTTGTGGTGGGCACTATGAACAGTTAAAATTTCAATTATGTGGACTGCTTGGACTTGGTTTTTATTATCTCCTTTATTTGGAGCCTTTTCTTGATAATCTTTGATTTGATGTTTGATGAGTAATTCTTGCTTATCAGGCTCCACTCTATTGGGATATATTTTCCCCCAAAGGTCTTAATTCAGCTAGAATTTGCTTTACATGCCACAATTTCGAATATCAGGGAACTTCACCTGCTTCAGAGTTGTCATCTTGTGGCCTTGATGTTCATCAGCTAAATAGACCAGATAGGATGCAGGATAATGTGACACATGATAGAGTCAATCCTGTTAAGGTGAGTATCTTGGATCATTATATATTTCCATGTTGTAAGGGTGCCAATTCATTTACATGTTTGAAACTTTTAGGGTGCAATTGTGTTCTCCAACATTGTTACAACAGTATCACCAACTTATGCCCAGGAGGTGCGGACTGCAGAGGTATGAATGTTGCTAAGTCTTTCTTTTGATCTGGTTTAAATATAATCAAAACTTGTGATTTTCTTCCACATGCGTAATCACCATTGGTGCAGATTAGTATTTCGTGTTCTGCGTGTATCGCTTCTTGATTCAAGCATTGTTTTAAATCTCATATGGTTATAGGCTTGCTTATCAGATAGTTAATAGGCATGCTTACAGTTTCTATTTGCTCATCTCTGACCAGCTTTTTTGTTTTTCTTTTTCTTCCCTTCTTTTGCAGGGTGGCCGGGGTCTTCATGTTACATTAAATTCTTACTCCAAGAAATTTGTTGGAATTCTTAATGGAATTGATACTGATGCATGGAACCCTTCAACGGATACTTTCCTCAGATTTCAGTACACTGCTGATGACCTTCAAGGAAAAGAAGAGAACAAAGATGCTTTAAGAAAGCAGCTAAAACTTTCCTCTGCTGATGCCACCCGTCCTTTGGTAATTAATGACATATATATATATATATATGTATTTGGTATCCTAAATATATGTCTGAAACTGCTTAATGAACTAGTTCTCAAAGTTTGATTTCACTATAAAGATACACCAGTGCTGGGGTTGTGCATTATTATTATTTCCATTATTATTATTATTATTATTATTATTATTTTGTGTTGTTAAACTGATACGATCTCTGGATAAATGATCTACAAAGCTCTAACTAGTAGATTGATAGTGGTGGTGTTGTACATTCCTCTCCTTTTCTAGGTTCCTTTCTAACAACGGCAAAAGTGTCATTTAACCAAATTTATGTACTTTTTGGGATGACAATTGTATACACATTGTATAGTGCAACCATAGTTATCAGAATCCTGGGATTTGTATCCTGAATCTAAAGGAAAATGATTCGTATCTTTTAAGGAATCTCATTTTAAGGTGAATCTTAGAATTCAAGCTTGAATCTTATGATTCGATACTCTTTTCATCAAATCTTATTATTCAAACGATTCGGCTGATTGAGAATAGATACAATTAATAAGTTAATGCTAACAATCTTTTACCTTTTTCCTTTTTAATTCTTTTTTTCTTTTAGCATTTTTACTTTTTAAAAGTTTATTTAGTTGTTAATTAAATCTCTTAAGAATTTTCGCCTCTTTGGGAAGGTTTTAGACATAAATAAAGAGCATGGATTTAATTAAAGAGTTAGACTATACATTTGGTGCTTGTCTATATCTTTATTTTAAACCTTTTTTGGTGTTTTTTTTGTTCTTCATGGACACTTTCTTAACTTCAAAAGATATTTTATTGTATATGATTTATGGTTTGAATTTTATTTTTACTTTTATATTTTGATTTAACAACAATGTATATATGTATAAATACCTGAAACTTATTTAACTATTTGCACTTACGTTTATTATTTATTAATATATGTCATGATGTTCTTAAGACGATTGTATGATAGATTTATTCAATTATTTTTCATTGTATTTTTACTGCTATAAATGAGAAAATGGATGGTATTCATATCAATGAATGCTGTTTTTTTTCTTTTAATTTTTAGCTATTGTTCATTTTTTTGTTAGAAAAATAAAAAAATCCCACTATTCACAATGCGTTTCAAGATTCAATTCAATTCATGGGGATGAACAATTTGTGATGTGATTCCGATTTTCAAAACTATGAAGAAGCTAATATTTGTCATGCATTGATGTTGATACGGATGAAAAATAGATATATTGTGGACTTCTATAATCTTTCCTATTTTTTCAAAATTTTTTAGATTTTTCTTATCTATATTAAGAAAAGTAGAAAATATTCTATGATTCGCGATTCGATTCGATTCAACCTCTTGAACGATTCATGATACGATTTGAGATTTGACAACTATGGGTGCAACAATGAAGTTCTCAATGTTAGTAGTATGTTATGGCTTTTAGTTGGAACTGGCACTGGTAACTTCAATCTTCAATACCTTCCAGATGACAAATCTTATACATATAGTTGCTTTGACTATATTTGTGTTCATTATTCCTCAATGTTTTCTGTAATAGGTTGGCTGCATTACCCGACTAGTACCCCAGAAAGGTGTGCATCTTATTAGGCATGCGATATATCGTACTATGGAGTTAGGAGGACAATTTGTTCTTCTGGGTTCAAGCCCTGTACCGCACATCCAAGTAAGTTATCACCTTCAATGTAACCTTAATATATTCACGCCTTGTTTTCTTTTTCTTTAATGGACGAGCCCAATAAACAGATCTCCAATATTTGAATATCAATAAAACCGCATATTTGATGTGCATGCAATGAAACATCCACTACATTACCTTCAAAAGGTTTTGTTTCTTTCGATTTATAGGAACTGAGTAACGAGAATCTGCAGTACAGTTTGAAGACTGTAGGTTCAAGTTATTTTACCTATCAGAAAATAAATATAAATACATCTTTAGAAGTTGAATAAACCTACTGATTTGTTCTAAATGGGCCAGCCCAGGGTAACTTGTCCAAGACTACAAGTCAAGCCCATTCAGTTATTCAGTCAGATATGTAGGGTTGGATCCGGCCCATTGGCCTATCATTAAGAATTGATAAACCTGTTAATGATATGTGCTGGATCAGCCTGGGGCATCTAATTAAGCCAGGTAAGCGAAGATTGGTTAGGACTAGAGTCATGTTCTCAGGCCAAATATTTAGAATTTAGATGCAGTCCATCCCAGAGGCGTAGAAGTTTAGCCTTCCCCAAACACAGAGTCATGTGGCTTTCTTCCCCACCTGAGGTGTCAATATCCTCTTCTGGTGAAATTCCTTGAGAGTTACCAGAACGTTATCCTGTCTGACTAATAAATCCACTTCCACATGCAGCGAGAGTTTGAGGGCATCGCAAACCATTTTGAAAACAGCCCTCACGTTCGGTTAATCTTGAAGTATGACGAAGCTCTTTCACACTCCATTTTTGCTGCATCTGATATGTTCATAATCCCATCTGTATTTGAGCCTTGTGGCCTTACTCAGGTATTATTAAAAAAATATTTTTGGGTCCTTGTGACATTGCTTCAAAATCATGCCATTCTACTTCAGTTGAATTATGGTGATGTTTTTATGTTAGCTTCGAATCTAATTTATTTAATCGACACAGATGATAGCCATGAGATATGGCTCCGTGCCTATTGTGAGGAAAACTGGAGGGCTAAATGACAGGTGGGCAGCTCATTAGACTTTGCACATTAGACTTTTTACATTTCTTCAGTTCCATTGGGATATTTGTTTAGATCTTAGATCTTTTCTTTTAATCTCAAGTAATTGTTTCCTGTATAGTGTTTTTGACGTTGATGATGACACAATTCCAATTCACTTCCGTAATGGCTTTACATTTTTGAACCCTGATGAGCAGGTATTCCTTTTTCTTTCCTCTTGGATTTCTATCCCATTGTTTGTTCTTTCTCCTCTTGATGCCAACCATTTGCTGTCATTGTTAATCTCACATTGTCATAGGGAGTAAACAATGCATTGGAAAGGGCATTCAACCACTACATGAAAAATACAGAGAGTTGGCAGCGACTTGTACAGGGGAACATGAAGATAGATTTCAGCTGGGATTCTTCGGCTGCTCAATATGAAGAACTTTATGAGAATTCTGTGGCAAGGGCCAGGGCAAGGGCAGCAGCATCATGACGTGCATAGGGTCCTTATAATGTTACATAGTCCATTTACTCATGATCTACTGGCAAAACCTGTTAACCCACAGTAGAGGTTTTTCAGACCCTCATTTTTCCTGCCGGGTCGTATTCTTGGATTTGTGCTTGAGCTTCCTCCTTTTGATTGGTGGGGCAGTCATTTACAGACACAATGCTCAGGCGGCAAGTAGTAATACTCAGTCGAAGGATACTGAAGAATTTTTCAGCATTGCCGCTCTGAGACATAGCTGGACTGATCACAATATCTGTCAACATCTTTGCTATAATTCTTTTTGTTCATTGAGCAATGTATACACGTGCAAATAAATAGTTAAGAGTGGGTTTTTTCTTCTTTTTCCCTGCAACAAGCAAAGCTGTTGTCTATTTTACACTGCTACTGTCATACAAGCTATTGATCAATACAAAGTATACTCAGTACCTATAAATGACATAAAATTCAGCCTGCCACTTCATCCACCCTTACAAATTGCAAGAACATCACTTGGCTGCTTCCTTGATGTATATCTTTTAAAAGCCATAAAACTATAAGTGCTGCTAAATTTGCTTGACCTCACGACATCTACAGCAGGACAGTTTTGAGTTTTCTGCCCAATCAACAACTTCCTTTACTAGGGGCTTGTAGATTGGCTAAGGGGCCTGATACTGTAGATAATCCACAGCCTCCTCTTATCTGCTGGGGCTTGAGTCTTTTATTAATGTGCTAGCACATGGTGATTTAATGAGGTTTTATGGCCTGACTTAAATTTTGATGTAATGAGATTTTATGACCTGGCTTATGTCAACATTCCCCTTTGGATTTGAGGCTTTGCACAATGCATATGCTGGGATGACATGTGAGGATGAACTGTGGGGACCGTTAAATTTTAAATTATGGAATGAGAGCCTATTTTGATTTGAAGGTACTAAAAGAGAATAATGTGTGTATTACTGTAGTATTGTGGGGGGACCATCAAACAAATGTCCTCTTTTTGTATATTTGTGGGCTGTTGGAAGAAGAGTTTTACCTACCGCATGATGACGAGAGTAGCATGTGTTTTACACTTGATCAATCGAACTTTTCATGTCATCAAGGAGAGCAAGTTTATTTTGTGTGAACTAGATTTTAGATTAAGTTTCTTGATTAGTGGGTCCCACTGACGTGCCCTAGGATGGAATGTCTGCCACATTTACTTGACAAATGATGTCCACAAACAGCCAGCTATGTCTAGATTTCACTCCTGGAAGAATCTCATCAGTTGTCACCGCTCACCACCTCCACCCTCTATATTAAAGATAACGAGTAGGGAGCAGAATATCTACTGCTTCCAATGCCTGCCACTATTGCATCATATCTTTTGCTGGACTTTCTTGCCTTGCATCACCTGAAGCCACTCTAAAATCTCAAAGTGAGAAATGGGTTTCTCCCTGCCTGCAATTCCTCACTCCCTTTTGTACAAACCCAACTCATCCCTCAATGATTCAGTTGAATTATCTACTCACACTTTCTCTGATTGGCTCGACTCCTGCACCCAGAAAAAATCCATCTCAGAAGCAAATCGTATTCACTGCCTCTTAGTAGTCTCTGGTTTCATTCGTTCCCCACGCCTAGCTTCCAAATTGGTTCGATCGTACTCTCTTTGTGGGAGCCTCGAAATGGCTCACCAGGTGTTGGATGAAATCTCTCAACGAGACGTCTTCCTATGGAACTCAATGATTAGAGGATATATTTCAAATGGGTCACACCGTGAGGCGCTTCAGATATTCAGGCAGATGTTGCTGGAAGGTGTTGAACCTGATAGCTTTGTCTTTCCTGGCATTCTGAAAGCATGCACTTCCCTTCTGGCATTCATGTTTGCTCTAACTGTTCATGGGTTTATGATCAAATGTGGTATAGAAATCAATGTGTTTGTGGGTACTGCACTCGTTGACATGTACGCTAAATTGGGGTACGTTGAACTTGCTCGAAGAGTTTTTGATGCATTGCCAGAGAGAGGCATTGCTTCTTACAATGCTTTGGTTGCAGGGTATACGCAAAATGAGAATTTGGAGGATGTGATAGCTTTGTGTCGCCGCCTGCAGTTAGAACACATTCAAGCGAATTCAGTGACTGTTTTGCATTTCCTCTCTGCTGCCACTGCCTTTTCGGAACTTAAACTTGGAAAGGAGATCCATGGGTTCATGATTCGTAATGGGCTGGACATGGAAGTTGCAAATTTGAATTCACTGATAAACATGTACTCAAAATGTGGTTCCTTGGAATTGGGACGTCAGATTTTTGGCAGAATGACACAAAGAAATGTTGTTACATGGAATACTATGATTGGAGGCCTTAATCAAAATGGTTATGACTCTGAGGCCTTAAATCTCTTCGCACAAATGCAGATGGAAGGGGCAAAAATTGATAACATCACTGTAACAAGCGCTTTAGCTGCTTGTGCAAATTTGGAAGACCTTAAAAGGGGAAAAGAAATTCACACATATACGATTCGGAATTGGTCCATTCATGACCAGTTAGTGGAGGTAGCTTTGATTGATTTATATGGAAAGTGTAATTGTGTCAAAGAAACAAGATATATTTTTGACACTGTTTCCGTTAGGGACATCCCTGCTTGGGGTGCAATTATTACTGCATATGTACAAAATAGTCATGCTATTGTTGCTCTCGAACTTCTCAGAGAATTACAAAAAGAAAACTTGAAGCCCAACTCCGTCATTTTGGCGAGCGTACTCAATTCTTGTGCTCAGATTGCATCACTGGCTCATGGTAAAGAAATTCATGGTTTTTTGCTTCGAAGAGGCATGGATTCTGATGTATTTGTGGGGACGGCTCTCCTCGACATGTATTGCAAGTGTGGGGATATCAAAAGTGCACGATTCCTTTTTGAAAGCTTGCAATCCAAGAACATTGTCACATGGACTAGCATGATGGGGGGATATAGTATGCATGGGTATGGTGATGAAGTCCTTTCCCTTTTTGAGAGGTTGACAATGGTGGGTATGAAGCCCGATCATGTGACCTTTGTGTCTGTCCTCTCTGCTTGTAGTCACAAGGGTATGGTTGAGGAAGGGCGGAGATACTTCAATGACATGTATTCTGTTTATGGGGTTGTCCCAAGGCTAGAACACTATGCTTGTATGGTTGATCTCATGGGTCGTGCCGGGCTGCTCATTGAGGCATATCAATTCATAAAAGAAATGCCGTTTGAGCCTGACTGTAGAATTTGGGGAGCTTTGCTTGGAGCTTGCAGGATACATGCAAATTTAGAGCTTGGTAAAGTTGTGGCTGCCCACATTTTTGAGTTGGAGCCTCATAATCTTGGGAACTACCTATTGCTATCGAGCATTTATGATTCAATTGGGAAGCAGGCCGAAGAGGGGGGTCTTGAGCCCATGATCAAAGGAAAGGGACTAAAGAAAAATCCAGGGTGCAGTTGGGTTGAGCTGAATAGAGGGGTCCATGCATTTTTGGCAGGCGATAGATCTCATCCTGAAAGCAAAGCTATTTATGGTGCACTGGATAACATTACGATTGAAATGATCATTGCAGGCTATGTTCCTTCTATCTATTCAGATAATGAAATAGAAGCTTCGGTTTATACATGATTTCATGTTTGACGTATAAAAAGTTGGATATATGCTAGATCAACAAATACAGTGGAGATCTTGCCGGTCAAGTAGTTGCTGGACCTTATGTTTGCATGTTCTGTTGTCAGTGACATCGATTGGGCTAGTGGAAACATGTTATTGCCTTGACATTTTTTTCTATATCCTTGTTAGTGTCAAAACTTTGTCAATAGGATTAAGTGCCGTGATGCACCATTTACCAAAATCAGCTGAGGACTTAGCATACAAGATGGCTAAGGGGGGTGTGAAAGAGCAGATATGTTGATTTTAACTGGACTGACTGCATTATGATTATTTGATATTGCCTGTTTTGATAATGATGAGAACCACATGAGCAACTTGGATGTAATCTGAGGTTAAAAGTTGCAAATTTGATCATGGGAACATTCCTAGATTGCAATAGGATGAGCGCATCCATGCATTTTTACTTGAGATGTTGGCAAATCATAAGTTTTCGAAGAGAAAGGGGAATGTTCTTACAGTTTTGATCAAGTATGATTCAAGAATTGCTTGTTTTATTTGTCAACTGAGTGTGATGAAACTCCCAATAGCTGAAGATTTGTGACCCTTGCATTTTCTGTTTGGAGAATCTGGTGGAAGTTGCAAGTTACTATCCTTTTTATGAACTGCTGTTTTTTTTGGTGATATGTTGGTAAATTACCATACTTTCGGGCACTTCTGCGCCCTTGGGCTCATTTTTTCAATGTAAACCCTTGGAACCTGATTGGTGCAGGCCCAGATATCAGTACAAACAGAATAATATGTTTATTGTGTTGGACTCAACTAACTGCAGTATTATCTCAAGATGTCGGGAATGGACCCTTAATGACAATTTTTTGATAATTGAGATATTTATTTCTTGTGCGAGTTGTCTACAACTTCAATCAAGCACCAACCTTGGGCTAGTTGATTTTCCTGGCTTATCAGTTGCAGGAGTCCTGCTGTGTGTCATCAGCAAGATCAACCCGACCAATGGCATTGTCGGCATCGTATCTTCTCCCATGACTCTGATGGACCCTGAATTGCATCAAAGTGATAGGAGCTCAAATGGCTGTGTTTTTATGCTTCAATCCAACCGTAAATATCACATTGACATGAGTGAATCGGGGCCCATCAGGAATCACTGGGAGTGTGATCAGAGGGTTTTCTGCCCTGGATTATGGATATGGATTCATTGTGCAGATCTGCTCAATTGTATGTTAAACTCCAGATCATTACACATGCATTATCTATACAATTGGCTTTCAGTTTTCCTCTTTACTGTTTAGTTAGGAGTGGAGCAGGAGAGTAAATAATTGATTGATGTGGCTTTAGGGTGTTTGGATGGAGGAATTAAAAGCAGAGTGAAACTGGTGTGATTTTAAGTTTTCCGAAGTGTTTGGATGAAAAATTGGGAAGAGAAGAGCCAACTGCTAATGTGACATAGGAGCTTCCTTACCCCACTTTTCCTTTTTATGTTTTACTCTCCCAGCCTTGGATAAATTGGGGTAGTGTAGAATTCTATCTTTTTCTCCTCTTTCCTTTATTTTTTTTTATTTGACAGTAAGTTTTCTTTTACCCTCCCCGTCATGTAAATAAAATAGGCGGTTTGCATTAGTTTTGGCTGCATTCATTAAACCCACACCAAAATTTCTGATGGGCCCCAGTTTCAATGGTTTGGAGTTGCAAAATATCAAACATTAGAACAATCGGGCCGCCTCTGCTGACCCCTCCAAATTGGCTCATATTGATTATTGATGAAACAGATAGTCACAAATACTAGAAAGTAGAAAATGAATAGATAAATGTGTGATCTGAAAGAGAGAGGTGCAGTGCTGTCCTGTCATTGGCATGCGTTACAAACGAAATCTGACCACATACCAACAGCCAAACGGCAAAACGAAGGCCCACAAAATAAAAAATCAAAGTATCTGAAAGTGTATGGTGCAGAAAGTGCCAACTGGTTGGACCCTAAGGACCCAAATGACCCAAAACAAACTCCCAAAATCCCATCAGCCAATGAGAAGAGAGATACAGATTTCCAAAGATAAGAGAAACTTGCCATCATCCATATCCCTCTGTACTATTTAAACAGTCTTCTCTTCACCTCAAAACCATCCACTTCCAATTATACAACCACTCCTCTCTTGGTTCAGTTGAAGTAAGAACAAGTGCAGCAATGGCTACCATGGCCCTCTCTTCTCCATCTTTGGCCGGAAAGGCCCTCAAGCTAGCCCCCTCTACCTCTGAACTCCTCGGCGAGGGCCGGGTCACCATGAGAAGGCCCGCGGGAAGGCCCAGGCCTGTCCCCTCCGGCAGCCCCTGGTACGGCCCAGACCGAGTTAAGTACTTGGGCCCCTTCTCTGGACAGCCTCCTCCCTATCTGACCGGTGAATTCCCCGGTGACTATGGCTGGGACACTGCTGGCCTCTCCGCTGACCCTGAGACCTTCGCCAAGAACCGTGAGCTCGAGGTGATCCATGCTCGGTGGGCCATGCTCGGTGCACTCGGGTGCGTCTTCCCGGAGCTGCTCTCTCGCAACGGCGTCAAGTTCGGCGAGGCTGTGTGGTTCAAGGCTGGTGCACAGATCTTCAGTGAGGGTGGATTGGACTACTTGGGCAACCCCAGCTTGGTGCATGCACAAAGCATCCTGGCCATCTGGGCCACTCAAGTTATCCTTATGGGTGCAGTTGAGGGCTACCGCATTGCCGGTGGGCCACTCGGCGAAGTGACCGACCCCCTCTACCCCGGCGGCAGCTTCGACCCTCTCGGGCTTGCCGACGATCCCGAGGCTTTCGCCGAGCTTAAGGTGAAGGAGATCAAGAATGGAAGGTTGGCCATGTTCTCCATGTTTGGGTTCTATGTTCAGGCCATAGTGACTGGCAAGGGCCCATTGGAGAACTTGGCTGATCACCTTGCTGACCCCGTCAACAACAATGCATGGGCCTATGCCACCAACTTTGTCCCAGGCAAATGAGGCAGTAACTTCTTTCTTTCTGTCTTGAGAGAGATGGATACGTGAGAGGTGTGAATTCAATGCTGTAAACTAGCGATTGTGAAAGAGTGATTTGTTTTCATATGATCGGGTGTTTTACTGTGTCATCTTTTTTGTTTTTCCTTTTTGTCTTGCTACTATGTTTACATGATAGCTTGGACTGATCATTTGATATGTTATGATGTGGTTCCTTCGTGTTGGTCAAGCCATAGTGTTGAGAGGAAGTGTCCTGGTACTCAAAACAAGAAAATTTTTTAGAGGTGCAATTTGGGTCGGCCCAAAACGGGCTCTGACTCGGCCAAAAGTGAAATTTAGGTTGAACTTGTTTGGTTCCAAATGGAGATTCTGCGGAATTCTGAAATCCACACAGAATTTGGGTCAGAATCTAGTTTGGGCATCGACTACTTGAACTCAACTTGGCTGGCTGACTTACCTATAGACAGTGCCGGACTCAGGATTGGCAAACAAGTAATTGGATTCTAGGTGCATAATCAAGATTTTCATTTGGGTTTTGAAAGACAACCCAAAAATTCACGTGGATTCTGTAAATAGATCCAGTGTTTTCATATGGACCTTGGAAGGGCCCAGGCCCAACAGGCCCCAAAAAAGTGTAACTTTGTTGTGTGAGTTTATGTTAATGTATACCGTACTTGCGATAGCATACATCTTCTAATTTTAATATCACTGGGTATCCAATCATAGATATCGTTGTGTGCAACAATTTGCCATGTGCTTCTCGTTAAGATTTCGCCTCAATAGTAATTTAGCTCCAGGATTGAGTTGAGTTTCGTTTTCACAATTTTAAAGAACTGCGTGGGATAAGAGCAAGTTGTGTTTCAATTAGGCTGGCATGATCATGAACCCAGCCCTGTGCAGTTTTAGGACGTCCATTCCACTACATGGGTTGCGTTCAGAAAGCCCCATCAAAACCCTTATTATGGGTTCTGATTGCCTCTCCATCTGGATACAGGGCAAGGGCCTGTTTCACTCCTGTCGGCTGGTTCAGAAATAAAACAGGACAAAAAGAAGTAAAATTCAGGTCGACATTTGTATTCAGGTCTAGATTTTGAACTCATTTCTGATTTCTAACTCGTGAACACCAGGATGGCAGAGGACCATAGAGCTTGGCTGTCTTGGCTGTTTGGTAGTCCTAAGTGGATTGATGGACAAACACTTCCGAGAGGATTCTGATGGCCCATATTTCATTGATTGTCCCCTGCTCAGGTTTTATGCACAAGAGTACATCAAGGTTAACATGACGGATTAGTATTCCTGTGATTAGGGCTGTAAACGGGGGCTGTTTCCGGCTTGGGTCCATGGTGGATCCAGAACTAGAACCATTACTAAGAATAGGAGTGTTTATGGACTGGGCTAAGGCATATCCAGGGCTAGCTCACCTTTAGAAATATTGGCCCAGGCCTCGCCCAAGCAAATCACAGGCTGTAAAGGCAAGCCCGAGCTTGCCCATTTAATCAATCAGGTTGGGCCAGATTGGGGTTTTAATCAATTCATGGCCTTTTGAGTAATTGTTTGTACTAATTAAATTAAATTTACGTGCATCTGTTACATGAGCCGAGCCGGGATCTATCACTTAATCCAAGCCATCCTAATTATTAAATGGGCCCCAATAACATATCCAAGCCCGGCCCAAAGTGGGTGGGCGAGCCCATGAACACCCATAAATCAGAAGACGGACCTAGAGAATTGCTAATAAGAATATGAAACTAGTAACGGAGTCGGTTTTCTGTATGGAGCGGGTTTGGGTTTATGTAGATAATGTTTTAGAGAACTTTTAAAAAAATATTCTAAAAAACTGAGATAATATGTTTGGTCTCGAGTCTACAGAGTAGAACCAAAGTGGAACTAGACTCAAAACCATTTAGGTTACAGGTCCAAACATAGGATCCAGGCCCTGATCCGTTTGCTTATCGGAACCTAAATAAGGATCTAAACTCGGTTATTAATGGGTCAGAACCTTTGGAAAATTGGAGAATTGAGACCCATTTACAACCCCACATGTCATGGGGTGGGCTTGCTATTTGACTTTTGTTGCAGCCTCTTTTTTTCTTTTTCCCTGGGCTTGAAGTTGAAGAAACAGCTTAGACCTTAGGTTCAAGGTCAGGCCTAAAAGTCTACCCGGTTTTGTAAATCATAAATGGGATGCATTCGTAGTTTTGAAATCAAGATCTAGTATCAGGTAGGGTTGTCAATGGGTCGGGCTGGCCCCGAGCCTGAGGTTGTCCTCACCCTACCTTCAATATATGCAAGGCCCAGCCTAGACAAGTATAAGCCCTTAGAAGGCTTGCACTACCTAGCCCCTTACCCTACCCTTGGGGGTCAAGTCCGGAGAAGGGCAGGGCTCAAGGCTTCAAAACAAGAAAATTATTATTATTTTTACATTTTTACTAAGTATGAAGTGTTAGCCGAGCATTATCTTATATAATCTCTATTACAATGGGACTATTAAAGAAAACGTTTTGTAAGATAGAAGTTGTCTTTAAAAACTCTTTTCCATGGGACAAAGTCATATGTGCATTTCTACATACCAAATCATCCAACCAAAAGTCTTATATTTGAGAATGGTAAACCATTTACATTCACATGCATTTTATGAATTGACATTATTTATTTATTTATTTTTGGTGATATGAGGATTAATTAGGAGTGATACCTTTAACTTAAAGACCATGGGTTGATCCTTGAGCATGTTTGTGAAACTAAAGTGCCAACGTCACTTAGCGATGAGTGTGTTGGCAAATTGCAATTATTTTCAATTTAACAATGATTTGATAATCAAGCATTGTTGGATCTCAGTCATAAAAATAGAAACACTTAAAAATCACTATTAGTTTAGACTTTAAAAAATTGGAACTTCTAATTATCTAATTAAAAGAATATTTAGCACCTCATATCCTTGAAGTTCCATGTGTTGGGTTTTGTCTTGTGTTCTGGTTTAGCCGGATCGGTTGTCTAGTTTAGCCAAAACTGAGGTTCAAGGTTAGGGGTATTTTGATCATTATATATGGGTTTCTTGCTGGCCAAGAAAGTGGGAACTATAAACATTGATGTACTACAATCCTAGATCCTGAGAAGATTAAGATGGGATTATGACAGATGAGTTCTCTCCTCCATAGACATAGGCAAGGTTGCCGAATCATGTAAAATTGCTGTATTCATGTGTGAGATTGCTTGATGGTGTGATTGTGTGTTCATCGTGGTTGATTCGTTGATCACGAGTAATTTTCATTGCGCCACTTTTCCCAACAAGTGGTATCAGAACAAGGTCGAGATTGCTCGGGTTTGTGATTAATGAATCTATCTTCAAATCTCTGTGGAAGAAGAGGTTTGGCAGATTGTGGCCGGATCCATCTTCTAGGTGGCCATAGCAAATCGGAAAAAGGGGCACGAGTGTTCTTGGGTGAAAACACCTTGGTGATTTGTTGCAGGCCGGTGACTGAGAAGAAAACTGAGGTCTTGGCCTTCATGTTTACAGAACGTTTATAAGGCTTGGCAGTGCAAAGAAGACACGGGCAACCGTGGTTGAAAGTCATGTGCAGATCTTGAAGTGGGCCACATGTTAAGGCCTTCACTATTGCCAATTGCCGTTCTCGGAGTTGAAAGAGGCAAAGATTCGGTCTAGTGTGTAGATATGCCGGAGAAAGAAGAAGGGATTGAGTTCCTCTGGTGAGCAGAAGGCAGGTCCTTGTTGCATCGCTGGAGAAGAGGGTTCAAACTGAAGAAAAGGACCCTGCAAATTGTCTGTGGCTGCTACTGTTGTTTTTTTGTTTACAAAAACTGTTGCAAAGAGAGAAGAAGAAGACCGGAGAAGATCAGATGATTCGGTTTGCTGTTTGTTATCACTGCTGCTGCCATTTACCTGTTGTCGTCCAACCGCTGCTAGACTCTTCATTATTGCTGGTCTTAGAAGTCGGTGCCTCGCTAATCGGAGTAAGAAAACTGGGGCCTCATCACCTTGTGTTGCAAAAAAATAGTGAGGAAGGAGGTTGCCTGGGTTTAGTTGTCAAGTTAGGTCAGGTTGGGGCAGGTCAGCTTGACCCATGGAGGTCGGGTTTAGGTCAGGTCAAGTCAGTTGGACCTGTTCTCAAATTTTAGCCTAGCCTACTAACAGCAGTGTTGACATCAACAGATTGGTCAAAAGAAGTTTGACAGGATTAATGGCTAAAATTGTTTATGTGATATTTTGATGGTCCGTTGTTCGATCGGAGATCTGTGTACCTATGGACTCGTTGTAAGAAGATCTGCTCGTATGTGGAAGAAGATGGGTTGTTCAACGGTCAACAAGAAGGTTTGACCAATTGGAGTGCAAAAAACTATTTCTGCGATATCGAACCCATCCGAAGTCGAATTTCAAATCTGTTTCTTCTAGTGTGCTTCCCGTGATGAAATCTACAAGGCAAATAGAAGATAGTAGTAGTTTGATGGGAAAAAATTGAAGGACTGAAGAAACTAACAGATTTACGATAATAGCAATGGATTTAAGTATCGGGGCCAAATTGAAGTGTTTGATGGAGAAACGACTTCAGGGATTGGCAGGAAAGAGTGTTAGACTCCGTGACATGGAAATGATTGAAAAAGTGATATTTGATGTCATGAATAGGAGATTGCTCTGAGTACTTTAATAGTAAGCTTATATCAGCATTTAAGGGATTGTGAAAGAGCTACATGCCAAAGTAAAAGGAAAAGCAAAAAACATTAGAATCAGAAGAAAGTATTGTGCAAGAAAACTCAGATTTTGATGACAGGGAATCACTTTTGATCACTACAGGTATGGATCAAGTTAATGATTCATGGTTTTGGGATTCAGTTTCTTCCTATTAGGTATTCTAGTAGAGATTGGTTTGAAGCAATTAACTCTCATTGTTGATGGATTTGTTTTTATTGGAGAGAAAGCAAATTGATGAGCATTTAAGATAAGAACGGTAGAGATCCAGGTGTATGATGTTGTTGGTTAAACCCTAATAATTGTAATATATGTTTCAGATTTACGAAGAAATCAAATTTCTTTGGGTGCATTATACTTCAAAGGCTACAAGTGCACTATAGTGGGTGGAGTTACGAAGGTTGAAAAGGTAACATTGGTCATCATGGAGGATGAGATGGTCAGAAATCTCTACAGGTTGATAGGGGGCTTTTTTATGTGAGGGGATGCTTTTTTAGGTGGAATAGTGAAGGAGACATCAAATAATAGGGAGGAAATCTGTGGTTCAGGTGGCGTTAGATGTGGCGGATCATCGGAAGATGGATTGATGGGTTTTCGATGATATCATGTAATGAAAATCCAGGAAAACCTGAACGGAGATGATTTGCTTGAAAAAGGTAGTCTTGTTTAGGTTGGAGTAAACTAATTTAGTATCGGGTTATACCTAACCCGCATGTACTGTGCCCAATCCACTAGAACAAGCTAGAACAGGATAGTTGCAAGTTTGACGAAAAAAACACTAAAATGGGACAGAAGGAAGGATTCACAAGTACTGGTGAGATTTGGATTTGAGGAGGTCTTTAATTTTGTCTTGATGGATGGAAGTTATGTTTATTGTGTTGCAAGGATGCACGCATGTGGCAACAAATGGAGAGCACTTGAGAGGTTCAAGGTGGAGGTGTTGAGGTCCAAGGAGGCAACTGTGAGAAATCTCAAGTCGATTTGGACTTGATTGTTGCTAGACAATTCTGAGATTGTTTGTGCATCTAGGTTAGGGGGTGCAGGTGCCACGTTTGGTAGTAGCATGTGTGGAAGTGTACCTTTCAGTGAGGTTTATGAAATGCTGGTTCAATATGTTAGGGTGTTGAAGAGAGAAGATTGCGCCATCGGCGTAGTGATGTACCATTCAGTAAGGTGCGTGAAGACATTATCGGGTATCTCAAGGTGGCTTCGGGGATTTGTGGAATCCAAGCCAAGGTGGAGATTGTTTGGCTTTGTCTTGTATTTTGGTTTAGCTGGATCGATTGTCTGGTTTAGCTAGAACCAAGGTTCAAAGTTAGGGGTAGTTTAGTCATTATGTATAAGTTTTTTTATTGGCTAAGAAAGTGGGAACTAGATATATTGACGCACTGTAAACCTAGATCTTGAGGGGATTGAAATGGGATCATGATAGATGAGTTCTCTCCTCTGTGGATGTAGGCAAAGTTGCCGAATCACATAAAATTGCTATGTTCATATGTGTAATTGCTTGATAGTGTGATTGTATATTCATCGTGGTTGATCTGTTGATAGTGGGTAATTTCTGTTGTGCCACTTTTCCCAACACCATGCACATGTAAAACTATTTTTATGAATTCATTGGTATCCAACTAACCTTATAGAAGAAAGAGTGTATCTTTATTAACAAGAGTACACCCCTTTTGCATTAGAAGGAATATATAAAAGGCCTAAATAAGAATCAATTAAACTAGAGAAAAAGAGATTTAAACCATTCAACACTTACTGTTTATTATAATACACAACTTAAATAATTAAATAAAAGGAGCACTAAAAAAACTCCTTGGGAGCTTTTTTTTACAACAAATGCCCTTCCTAGCCAGGCTCATTGCGATGTACGACAACCATAGAAAGTCGCTAGATGGAATAATCTTGATTAACTCTAGCTATATGAAGCTTTTCGACAACCATAGAATGCCGCTAGATGGAATAATCTTGATTAACTCTAGTTATATGAAGCTTTACAACACCATTAGATTATCCCTACCCTTTAATCCATAGCTCTAAAGTTTAATGGTTTTAGAGGCATCACTTTCATGTGATTTTAATCTAATAGTAAGTAAAAGTTAGATGAGTGCTAGATTTGGGTGATATACCAATTCACGGGGGATAATATGTGTAAAATGATTGGATTGACTTAATGTGGGCTCCACACCCAAAAAACATATGTGAGAAAAAAAGGGACCTTTTAAAATAGAAAGTTTTTGATAATTTCTCATTAAAAATGGGAAAATGAAGCAAGTATGTGTGTATATGAATTTTTAGAGCATTATATAATAGGCATGGGGTATAAAATTTCCTTCATACTTCAATTTTATTAAGCCCAAGTGACTGTTATAATGGCATTTTAGTGTGTGTGTGTGTGTGTGTGTGTGTAAAATAAAGAAAAGTAGGACAGCCATGGCGAGGGATGGATTATGAAGATGATGTGATGGGGGGGGGGGGGGGGGGGGGGGTGGGGGAACTTGGAATGTGAAAAAAGAGAAGAAGAAAGTCATTCATTTACTTGGGTATTGCGAAGATGTCGTTCAAGAGAAAGCAGTGGAATGTGAAACATCATGTTTGAAGGCTCATATACATGGCTTTAATGGCTCATCGTAGCTTTTTCTCTTTATACCTTGAGGTGGAATTAGTTTATTGGATAGTGAGAGAGGGAAAAAATGACCCTTTTCAAATGGGGCATTTTGGAGAATTTTTCATATATATATATATATGGGCAAGCCTTTCCTAAGCTCACACATATATAAGAAATTCGGTAAGCTCAAGCCCTTGGGGCCCACTTTTGGTTCATCTAAATGGATCAAATATATGATCCCCTTGAATTGCACATGTCTACCAATTTTTAGTTAAATCCGAATTTAGTGTCCCGTTCATCGATATAAACGGATTATCTACCATTAAATTTTTGGGAACCAGATGGAGATGATGGAAACCACAGTTAGGACTATTTTTTGTAGAGAGGGGGGGGGGGGGGGGTCCTAGGGAGTCCTTTAAATCCCCCCATCCCCATGTGGGTCCTTTGGTGAGCCCTACAGACGTAAGCCACACACTTAAGCTTATCTTATCCGAAGCTTGAGCTTAGGAGAGAGGCTCTTTATATATTTATAGAGAAATAATCCTATGAAAACTAGTTCTCACCATTTTTTTATGAAAACTCTAGGTGGGGCTCATCTATCATCCAATCAAAACCTTATAATACACAAGAACCCCCTTGATAGTCACTCGCCCCACGTTTCAATTATATTCGAATTTACTACACTGTTGGATCGACTGTGCATTAATCCGAATGGAATAAATTTGTAGGCCACGGATGAAGCGATTAGTAACATGTGATTCGGGCCAAACTTGATATATGAGGTGGTCCCACATAGATTTTTCCATCCCCTTAGTCTCATCCCCAAGTGGGACCCACAAGTGAGCCCCATAAAAAGTTCTTATGGTAGGCATGAGAATAGTTCTCATATGATCAAAGCCTATATATATAGGGCTTTAATCTGGTGAGAAGTGTTCTCACACACCTATTGTGAGAACTTTTTATGGAGTCCACTTGTAGGTCTCATTTCAAGTTAGGACCAAAGGGGATGGAAAGATATTAGTGGTACCACTCCAAACATCAAGTTTAGCCTCAATTACATGTCTTTAACCTCTTCCTCCATTGCCCAAAAATTCAGTCTGTTCGAATTAGTACACAGTTGATCCAACAATCGAGTAAATTCGGATTTGATCGAAACTTGGGGTGTGTGACTATCAAGAGGGTCCCTGTATATTGCAAGATTTGGATTGGGTGATAAATAAGCCCTACCTAGAATTCTCGCAAAAAGTGATAGGAACTAGTTCTTATATGATTATTTCCCACATACACACACATATGCATATATATATATATGAGGTACGCTAGAAATTGTCCGCAGTGTTTTCTTATAAAACACATGTCTCTTTTCTAATTAGCTAATGTCTTCTTTTTATACTATTTTTTTAGGAAGTCAAACCATTTATAGATTTCTATTTTTCTGCCTTAATATGAATTAGCATGTAAATTGAGGTGTCATGATCGCATTAAACAAATCAAGAGGGGCAAAAACTCCCTTTTTTAAATGGGTAGTTTTTTGAAAATTCCTCACTCACTCTCTCTCTCTCTCTCTCTCACACACTCTCCGTCTCTATATATATCCATATTACAACAAACGCCTCTCCTACCAGAGCCCATTGCAATATATGACAATCATAGGTTGCCACTAGATGGAATAATCTAGATGATATCTACATACATATAAATTTCAACACCATTAAATTATCTTAATCCCTTAATCTACAGCCCCAAAGTTTCATGGTTTTAGGAGGCATCATTCTTGTGAGAGTAAAAGTTGCATGAGTGTCAGATTTGGGCATTATAACAATTCACGGGGGATAGTATGTGTAAAATGATAGGATTGGCTCAATGAGGGCTCCACGCCCTAAAAACATAAGGGAGCTTTAAAACTGAAGAGTTTATTTTTTAGAATTTCTTATTAAATAAAGATGAAATGAACCAAGTATATGTGGGTATGAATTTTTAGGGCATAATATAATAGTCATTGGGTATAAGATTTCCTTCAAACCTCAATTTTATTACTTCCAAGTGACTGTCATAAGGGCATTTTAGTTTACCTTATTGTGAGCACTGGTGCTTGACAGAGGTTTTCCCTATATATATATATATATTGTATAAAACAAAGAAAAGTAGGATGACCAGGGTCAAAGCCTGGTTGGGCTAGTATTGTCTAAGCTCGGCTCTCAACTTTCAGGACATGAAAAAAATTGTCCAAGCTCAGCTGCCCTCGAGCTTTTACTTAAAAATAAAAGCCCTCACCTTAAGGGCTTTTTAAGGGCCTAGCCCCATTGTCACATGGCCAAATTGACAAGCCTCATATCAGGCAAGGGCTGCTCAAATCTCCCAAGTTCTTTATGGTTAGATTAGTTACATTATTAGTTTTACAATTATTTTATTGGGCTTTACTTAAATGGTGGCCTTAAGAAGTACAGTCGAAGGAGGATAGATAATTATCCATATTTAACAGAAAAAATTAAAAAAGGGTTAAAGTTGCCCTACCCAAGTTTTAGTTATCATTAGGGATAACAATAGATTGGGTTCAGCTTGGATCTATATTGAAACCTGATCTAGATACAAATTTTTGAAAGGTGACCCAAATGAAAGTCGAGCCAAGGTTGGAAAACTTGAGCCTCAAAGTTAACTCATCAAATGCAAAAAATTTGACTCGAATAGAGTCAACACAGTAACTTGAGAAAGTCATGTCCTTTTTAAAATAATTTTAAAATTATATAAAAATGGATCAAGTAGTTAAAAAATATAAAGGAGAATCTTCATACGCATTCGTCCCTCACCAGTTTTTTTCTTGAGAACTCTAGGTGGAGCTCATCTATTACTCAATCCAAACCTTGCAACACACATGGGACCCCATGATAGCAACTCGCCCCAAGTTTTGGTCGGATCCAAATTTATTGGACCGTTGGATTGATTATACACCAATCCAAATGGAATGGATTTCTGATCAATGGATGAAGAGGTTAGGGATTTGTGATTGAGGTCAAATTTGATATATATGGTATTTTCACATAGATCTTTTCAACCCCCCAATCTCATCCCTTGGTGGGGTCCATAGTGGGCCCCACCAAAGAGTGTGCACGAAAAGTCCATGAGGGACATATGCACAGGAAAAGGCCCCGAATATAAATATAACTTTATTTACCTGCATTCATGATAATAGGCTTAAATTAATTAATTCATATATAAAAGGAAAACATTATAATAAGAGAATAAATGAAAAAGATTGCTTATTACATTATTTGTTAGTCAAAAAATTAAATGTAAAATTATATATAAGTTTCAAATTACACTTCAGTCATCATTTTTAAATTGTTGGCTCACGCATACTTATTTAAGATATATATTAACTATTTAAAATTAGATCTGCCTAACAAATAGTTTAAATGCAAAAAACTTATTAAACTGAGGTGACTCGGCTCTATATTTGACTCAGTGCTTCTTTAAAATGATTTGGCTTGTGAGAGTTAAGAGCCAACTTGGTAGTTTTTCAACCAACGAGGTCCAACTACGAGGCACGTACCGAGCCATAGCAGGACCCCAACAACATACATATTATGCTTGATGTACTTATTTTATTTGATATACTTCTATAAACGTATTATATTTGGTAATAGCAATTGGGTACATGGATCCTAGATAACTCTATTAGCCCGGATTCTTATAAATTTTCTTTGGGTCTGTGCCTGAACCCAAATCCTAACCTAGTTTAAAAATGGGTACAAATTAGATCCATGCCCAAGTTTTCAATTGGGCCCTTTGAATATGCCAGACCTACTGTCATCAGAATAATCAAGAGAAAGGCCAATCTTAGAAATAGGCCGAAAATTAATAGGCTGACCCAGGGTCTAACAAAACTGTATAAACTATCAGACCAGAGAGCCAAGCAGGACCCACAATGTGAGACACCTACTAGTGGTCTATAACTCATTATGCATTAGATAACCCAAAATAATTTACCTAGATGCCAAGATAGGATCACATTCCACGTGGAGTTTGCTTATTTGCGGAGAGTAGAAACAGGAGCCCACAATAGATTTTTTGAGAGATTTATTATCCAACAAGGAAATAATGAAGAAAAAAAACTCCATATGAAGTGTGTGGTGAGATGAAATGCCACCTGTTGTACCCAAAAAGAAGCTCTATCAGACCAACCAATGAAAATATAGATATAGATGTTCCAAGATAAAGTACCATATTTACTTCTCTGCTCCCCACACCTATTTAAAACCACCCTCGTATTCCAATGTGCCCACAACACACACTACTTTGTTCCACTAGTACAGTTCACTAGACCATCCCACCCACAGCTCCTAACTCTACCATGGCTACTACCATGGCCCTCTCCTCTCCCTCTTTGGCCGGAAAGGCCCTTAAACTAGCCCCATCTAACTCTCAACTCCTCGGCGATGGCCGGATCACAATGCGAAAGACTGGGGGCAGGCCCAGGCCCATCTCCTCCGGCAGCCCATGGTACGGCCCAGACCGAGTTAAGTACTTGGGACCCTTTTCTGGTGAGCCGCCTTCCTATCTAACCGGTGAATTCCCCGGTGATTATGGTTGGGACACTGCTGGCCTCTCTGCCGACCCTGAGACCTTCGCCAAGAACCGTGAGCTTGAGGTGATCCATGCTCGGTGGGCAATGCTCGGTGCCCTCGGGTGTGTCTTCCCAGAGCTGCTCTCTCGCAACGGCGTCAAGTTTGGCGAGGCTGTGTGGTTCAAGGCTGGTGCACAGATCTTCAGTGAGGGTGGATTGGACTACTTGGGCAACCCCAGCTTGGTGCATGCACAAAGCATCCTGGCCATCTGGGCCTCTCAAGTTATCCTCATGGGTGCAGTTGAGGGCTACCGCGTTGCCGGTGGGCCACTCGGCGAAGTGACCGACCCCCTCTACCCCGGCGGCAGCTTCGACCCTCTTGGGCTTGCCGACGATCCTGAGGCTTTCGCCGAGCTTAAGGTGAAGGAGATCAAGAATGGAAGGTTGGCCATGTTCTCCATGTTTGGGTTCTATGTTCAGGCCATGGTGACTGGCAAGGGCCCATTGGAGAACTTGGCTGATCACCTTGCTGACCCCGTCAACAACAATGCATGGGCCTATGCCACCAACTTTGTCCCAGGCAAATGAGGCAGTAACTTCTTTCTTTCTTGAGAGAAAGGGTTACATGAGAGGTGTAAATTAAGTTCAGCACTGTAAATTAGTGATTATGAATGAGTGATTTGTTTTAATTTGATCTGGTGTTCCACTGCCCTGTTATTATTATTATTTTTCTTCTTGATGCCATGTCATGAAGGCTAGGACTATTTGTGAGATGTTATGATGGCGCTGCTCTTAATTTTTTTCATGTTTGCTTGCATGAGGAATGAACTAAAATAAAATTAAGAGTAAAAACCAAAAAAAAAAAAAAAAGAAGAAAAAGAAGAGGAAGTTGAGAGTGAAAGCTCTAAAAGATTAATTAAAAAAAAAGAATATATATTCTTCCCCCTTTTGTTGTTCGGTGTTTTTGGCTGTTTTTTCATTTAATTAGTAGAGTGAAGTGAGGTGAATGATTATTTTAAAAGATTAAAAAAAGAGAGGGGTAAAATTAATCTCATGATGAGATTTTGTTTTTTAGTAAAAGGAAAATGTAACTTTTTGATTTTTTGTATTAAAAGTAGATATTTTTTTGTTAGTTAATGGGGTAAAAAAGTAACTTTTTGACTTTTAGTGTAAAAATATAGAAGAAATTTTTAGAAATATAATTTTGATTTGACTTTTTTAGTTTATTGTGTCTAAAAATGATATATGACATTAACTTTGCTTAGAGGTAAAATTATCAAACAACCCCTTGGGAGTGTTTGTTTTGTAATTATAGGGTGTTTTTTTTTTTTTTTTTGTCAAATGGTGCATTTATTTTCAACACCTTTTCGTTACTTTTTCTTTTAATTTGACCATGCAATTTTATTTCAATTCAACCATTATGCAAACCAACATGAAAGGAGGTCCATGTTACTCAAACAGGAGAAAAGTTTTCCCTTTAACAGCATGTCATAGCTCACTATTACCCTTATTGAGGATGCAACTTGATTCAGCCAACATCGAGTCTGACTCTGCCAAAGTGAAATTTTGATTGAGCTGGTTTTGGTTCTAGATAGAGCTTGGGCCAAATCTCGAAACCCACGTGGAATTTGGATCAGGATCTGGTTGGGCATCGAGTGCACAAATTTGACTTGGATAACTTATCAATATTTTTAATGTATTGAGAAACATGTTTATGTCAATGTATTCTGTATTTGGGATGGATAGTACAACTAATTTTTATACATACCCTTGAAAAGCAAACCAAGCTCAAGAAATTTTTGGTACCCAACTCAGAAGAAATCAAGATTGGACTTGGGTAGGGAATTTACAATTCAAGTCTACTTCTGGTAGGACTGTTGGGCTTTCACTTGGGCATTGGTTTGAGTTTTGGTTTACCAACGCATAATTGCGTTAATGGCCTTTGCTAAAGCTAATGCCTAACCTGATCAGCTGCCCTTGCTGCACTTGCACCTTGAGTTATATGCCTATAATATGTTAAAGGAACAAATACATTGCCGGTCGGACGCTGAAAACTGGAACCAATTAAATTGGGATCTTAGGTATTTGTTCGATCATAGATTTTGATGTGTGTCAACAGGATTGCATTCCAGGTAGTGGGGCCCACTTGGGCCCAGTTTTGATATGTGTGGCCCCTTTATACTCTTGTTGATCCATGATTTTTTTGAGGAGTGGCCTCCACCCTATAGGGAAAACTGAAAAGTATTTCCACTCCATGTACTAAAACCTTGAGGTGTCAGTAGTAATAATTAGCTGAGGAAATTTAATATGGTATTAAAATCAACCGGTTATGAGTTTGAATTCCAAAAGAAATGACTCGGCTCTGAAAAAAAAATGAATGTCGCCAAAAGTGCACCAACCAAATTCCACCTGAGGGAGATGTCATAAAGCTTTAAGATTGTCAAATCAAGAGTTAGGATAACTTTGTGGTGCTGATGTTTCAACCACCCCTTGTCCATAAGGAGATCTTTTCATCTGCCCTCCTTCCATTAAAAAATATGCATTTAGGTGAGCCCTACAAGCTGGACTAAATGTAAGATGTGATGAAGCTTTAAAGTTGTCAAATTAAGGGCTAGGATAACTTTGTGGGGCTGATTTTTCAGCCACCCCTTGTCTATAAGATCTTTTCTGCCCTCCTTACATTGAAAAACATAAATCTAAGTGGGCCCTACATGCTGGATTGAATGTTAGGAATATATGTAACATGCTTGTAGACTTGTAGTGGAGACCATCCATGACATTTTGGGTCGAGTTGAGTTTCCAGAGCTTCTCTAATTCAATTAAAGGAGAACAGCTCCTTACTCAAGTGTCAAGAAGTGGTAGTTCTCACTTTGATGCCCAGGGCTTCAATCCTAAGTACGCCACCTCTTCTGGCATGTGTGGGCTCCTTTTTTATGTAAGTGAGCTGTCTTTCAGTTGTGTGGGCTTTCTCTTAGGACCTAACACCCTTGGCTGGGGTGTATATAACTTATAATCATTCATGAGAGGTAGTGCATATGAAAAATTAGATTGAATTAACATGGACCCCACAAAAAAGAAAAGAAGCATAAAAGGCGTTTTTAAACTAGGGTGTTTTCAAACGAATTAGGATGATCAAATATATATATATATATATATGAGAAAGAGAGAGAGGAATTCTCAAAGGAGAGTTTTTGCCACTCTTGATCTGTCAAATAAGATCATGTCACCTCACATTTATATGCAAACTCATATTAAAAGAAAAAAATTAGGGATGGATAAATGCTTTGATTTCCTAAATAATAGTATAAGAGGAACAAATTAGCCAATCAAAAAGGGGGTTTTTCTTAAAAAAATGTCTGGAGAGTTTTCTAGCATGCATATATATATATATGTATGTATGTGAAAACCTATCCCGAGCACCCAGTGCTCATCATATGATAAGCATTGTATGTCAAAACACCAGTATGGCCCAACTTTTAATTCATCCAAATATACCATAACACAAGTGCCCCACGTGATAGTCACCGATACTAAGTTCACCGATACTAAGTTCGTCACATATCCTAATGGATTGGAGTGCTGGATTAGAATGCAATCATTTTGGACGGTAAAAACTTATCTTCCATTGATCAAGTGCTTATAATGATGATTTGAGCTTCCATCACAATAGAAGGATTTGTGGTGTGGAAATCTTTCAATCCCCCCGGTCCCATTCCCAAGTGGGTCTCCTAGTGGGCCCCACTAGAACAAGCGCTCAGCAAAGGAGGTCTCTCTCTCTCTCTCTCTCTCTCTCTCTCTCTCTCTCTCTATTTCTTTTGATATATATATATGTGGCCTAAGCTTGTGAGAATTTATTCTCATGGAAACAGTAAAAACTTTTTATGGGGCCCACTTGTGGGTCCCATTTGAGGATGGGAGCATGGGGGATGGAAAGGTCCTTTAAGATTAAATTCCTTTAATAACTAAAGAGCAAGTTGTGTTGCAATCTAGGCTGGCATGATAATGAACCTGGCCTTGTCCAATTTGGCCCATCCCACAACTTGGAGTTGGGTTCAGGTGGCCCCATCAAAACCATTGTTATGGATTTTCTGACTGCTAAACGGCCTGCATCTTGACACAAGGGCAAGGGCCTCTTTCACTCTTGTTGGCAGGTCCAACTAAAAAAGGAAAAAAAAATCATATTCAGGTCTAGATTTAAATCTAGTTTTTAATTTCTAAATTGTGGACACCAGACATAAAGGTTCTTCAACGCATATTTGTCTCTTTTTTTTAATTTTTGGTAACCTAGTCAAGGTTGCTAAGATCCAAAGAACTCATATATATATATATATATATATGAGAAGAAAGCCCACTCACATGGGGAAGGAATCTTGCAGGAAAAAAGCCTACAAAAGTAAAAAGTGTATATGCACATGCAAGGAAAGATGGCATTGGTTTAAATTCTAGGCGATTAGGTAAGAAATGACACCTCTCATAGCTGGGGTAAGAGGCCGTTTTTGTCTATGTGTTTAGTCATGCTAAGTGGATTGATGGATGGCAGTGATTCAAAATGAACATTCTTCCTAGAGGTTCCCGATAGCTCATATTTAATTGATTGCTCCCTATTCAGGTTTTCTGCACCAGAGTACAGCAGACTTAGCCCGTCCTATCAGTGAATGCAAGTGTGAGTCGTACCTGTGACGGCCTGGGCTCGCATACTGGCTTTTGGCTTAGTTTGCTTGTTTATGGGCTTCGAGAACAGCTTTGGCCCTTGGTTCAAGGTTGGGCCTCAAAGTCTAGCCGGTTTGATAAATGGGCTGGATGCTGAGTTCATTTCAAAGCCGCGTCTCAGACCGGCTGCATTGATGTTCTAAGTTCTTTAGTTAGATTAGTTACATTAATTAGTGCATAACTACTAATAATATTTAACAGAAAATTTTAAAAAAGGCTAAAGAAGCCTGACCAAGTTTTAATGCTCATTGGGATTAGAACGGGCTGGCTTCAAGTCGGGTCCCTAGTGTACACTGACACCCCAATTTTTGAAAGGAGACCTGATCCAAATCGGACCCAGATCCAACGTACCAGGCCAATAGATCCAGCACGGAACCGCCAACAGGAGGCAGGACAGTTGGACACATATAATATGCTTAATTGACTTATCTTACTTAAGATCCCTCTATAAATATATTAATTAATTATAGAGGGTTTTATCGAAAAAAACCCTCTTAAAGTAACTCCATACCAAAAAGGACTACAAAGACATGATTTTACCAAAGTAGTTTCGGAAATCCTTTTAGGTTTAAAATTTTTTTTAAAATCTGAGTTGGATGAGGATATTTTCGCTTATCCACGTATATAAGCGGAGATATGCCCGCTCTCAATTTTTTTTTCCTTTTTTCTTCCTCTTCTTTCCTTTTCTACTCTTGTTTCTTTTGAAAAATGCTGGCTAGTAGGTTTGGGTTATTTGATATGAGTGAGGATATCCCTGCTCTTTTTTTTTCTTCCTCTTTCTTCCTTTTCCACTCGTTTTCTCTCTCGGTTTAGGTTATTTGATTCCTGCTCGTCCTTTCTTTTTCCTCCTCCTCCTCCTCTTTTTCTTCTAACCTCAATATAGACCGTAAAGATTTAAAAAAAAAGGGAAGATTACTAATCAAAAGCGTCATTTCCAAAAATCCAAGGTGCAGATAAGAGAATGAGGTGGACGCAATCTCTTCGAAGGGGATGAAGAAATCTAAACCTTTGAAGGTTGGCAAAATGAGAGAGAAGTGAAGAGAGTAGAGATAAATAATGTGATGGGTCCTGGTAAGTTTAAGGGGAAGGGGAGAGGAAAATGAGAAAAGTAAATAATCATGTTCGTTGATTGGTTGGTGAGGGAGGGGCGGACTTGGGTTTCGGTTTAATGGTTTTGAGTTTAATGGGTAAGTATAGTAAATTGAAATTAAGTCGTTGGATTTATATTTGAACTTGAGTTGAAGTTGGAGGAAGAAGAAGAACCAACGGAGGAGGAAGAAGAAGAAGAATTGCCGAAGGAGGAAAGAAGAAGAAGAAAAAGAAAAAGAAAAAGAGAAAACCGAGTGGGGATATCCCCTGCTCATGTACGTTGGTAAGTGGGGATATCCCCACCCAAGTTAAATTCTACAAAATTAAACCAAAAAAGACTAGTAAGATTTATTGTGGATTCATATCTTTGGAGTCTTTTGGTTTCAAGTAACTTTGAGAGGATTTTTTCAATAAAATCCTCTATTTTTTATATACGGTGATGGCATGTGGGTTCATGGGTTTAATGGTTTTGAGTTTAATAAGTAAGTGTAGTAAATTAAAATTAAGTAGTTAGATTTATATTTGAACTTGAGTTGAAGTTGGAGAAAGAAGAAGAGCCAACGGAGGAAGAAGGAAGAAGAAGAACCGGTGAAGGAGGAAAGAAGAAGAAGAAGAAGAAGAAGAAAAAACAAAAAAAAAAACTTAGTTGGTATATCCCCCGCTCACGTGCATGGATAAGTGGGGATATCCCACCCAAGTTAGATTCTACAAAATCAAACCAAAAAAGACTTGTAAGATTTATTGTGGAGTCATTTGCTTAGGATCCTTTTTGGTTTAAAGTAACTTTGAGAGGATTTTTCCAATAAAATCCTCTATTTTTTATATATGGTGATGGCATGTGGGTTCATGGATCCTAGATATAAACACCATTAACCAGGATCTAGAAGTGAACATAAACTTTCTTTGGGTCCACCCACGGACCCAGACCTCACCTAAATTGGAAAATGGTACAAAATTTAGATCCCATGCCCAAGCTTTCAATTGGGCCGTTGAATATTCATGACCTATTGTCCTCGCTATAATCAAGAGACGCTATCTAAGAAATGGGCCGAAAATATAGGACAACCCTGGCTCAGCCCAAACCTGGTCTGATGAAACTCCATAAATTACCTGATAATCCACTGTACTTTCATCTAGGTGCTGTGATAGGATCACATGCTGTGATAGGATCACATGACAGGTGGAGTTTGCTTATTTGTGGAGAGTTGAAATTGTAGCTCACTAGAGATTTTTGAATGTGTGTGTGAGAGAGAGAGAGAGAGAGCGTGCCATTATCCAATATGGAAATAATGAACAAAACTACATGCGATATGTGGAGGGATTGAGTGCCAACTATTCCATCCATAAGAGGTCCGTCAAACCATCACCAATGAAAATATAGATATAGATTCTCCAAGATAAAGAACCATATTCACTTCTATACCCTCTAACCTATTTAAAACCACCCCACAATCCCACTGTGCCCACAAAACATAAATACTACTTTCTTACACTAGTACAGTTCACTAGACTATCCCACGCTCAGCTCCCAAGTCTACAATGGCGACCATGGCCCTGTCCTCTCCCTCTTTGGCCGGAAAGGTTCTCAAACTAGCCAACTCTACCTCTGAACTCCTTGGGGAGGGCCGGGTCACCATGCGAAAGACTGGGGGACGGCCCAAGCCCGTTCCCTCCGGCGGCCCATGGTATGGCCCGGACCGAGTTAAGTACCTGGGACCCTTATCTGGTGAGCCACCTTCCTATCTTACCGGTGAATTCCCCGGTGACTATGGTTGGGACACTGCTGGCCTCTCTGCCGACCCAGAGACCTTCGCTAAGAACCGTGAGCTTGAAGTGATCCACTGCCGTTGGGCCATGCTCGGTGCACTCGGGTGCGTCTTCCCAGAGCTGCTTTCTCGCAATGGTGTGAAGTTCGGCGAGGCCGTGTGGTTCAAGGCCGGTTCACAGATCTTCAGTGAGGGTGGATTGGACTACTTGGGGAACCCTAGTTTGGTGCATGCACAAAGCATTTTGGCCATATGGGCCACTCAAGTTATCCTCATGGGTGCAGTTGAGGGCTACCGCATTGCCGGCGGTCCCCTTGGCGAAGTTACCGACCTCCTCTACCCCGGCGGCAGCTTCGACCCACTTGGGTTGGCCGATGATCCGGATGCTTTTGCGGAGCTTAAGGTGAAGGAGATCAAGAATGGAAGGTTGGCCCTGTTCTCTATGTTTGGGTTCTTTGTTCAGGCCATAGTGACTGGAAAGGGCCCATTGGAGAACCTGGCTGATCACCTTGCTGATCCTGTAAACAACAATGCATGGGCCTATGCCACCAACTTTGTCCCAGGCAAATGAGGGAGGGGAAGACAATTGGATTTGTTGTGAGAATGCGTTTATCTGTCATAAGAATGACGTTAATGTATTGGGTGATGTCAATTACTAATGCAAATGAATAATGTCAGATAATGTCACCATTTTCTTAGTGTCGGTCTCACCATGCTGTGACCTCTGAATGACTTGTGTTAGTGACTAAGCTTGCCTTATAAACAGCACTTTTCCCCAATTGTGAATACTACAAATCAAGTCAAAATCCCTATCTTAGTTTTATTTATTGACCTTCGACCTCTGACCAGAGTTAAAATTACCCGATTTTGACGAGTAAAGACTATTTCATAAGAAACCTGTTTTATATGTGAAAAGGGTGGAGTTAAAAAGCATTTTTTTTCTTGATAGGAATTTTCTCAACATGTTGGAGGTTAAATCTGACTAACCAACAAGGAAATCACAGTCACCTCCACTTTTAACCATTTAATAGCATGATCAATTTTAAAGCGCGCCTCTCCCCGTCTCCCATGATTTCTTCACTATTGGAAGTTTTCGTTTCATCTGGCCCAATCCAGATGTCCCCACTTTGAAAAGTACCAATTAAAGTTTGAGGGGTTTGGGAGGCCAATGGGGCAAGTACGGGTTTGATGGTTGTATACCAAACCGGCACTATGACAGCTATGGTTTGGGTTGGATTTGTTAGTGATTTAATTAATATTTAAAAAACTATATGAAAATATGTAGGTCTAACCTGTGACCTCAAGAAAACCACTCACCCTCATTGTCACTAACACCATCGAGCTCTCATCTTACAAAAGCACAGAAGTAAAGCCATACCTAGTGGGGGCAGATTAGTGCATCTAAAACCCAAATTTGGCCCGAACGCGACTCAAGTTAATGCATGATAAAACATACCCAACGCAAACCCTACCAACATGCTACCGAACCTGCCCCTAATAGGAGTAGGTCGGGGCGGATCCCATTTAAACCCGACCCATTGTCATTCCTATGAGGGGTCCTTTATTTGTACTCATTTACATATGTATATGTTGTTAGATTTTGTGGACTCAATTCATCAATTGATGTAATAAATTGATTAATTTCTTTATTTATCAATAAAATCATGCTTTACTTTCATGAGATGAATGTTATTTTACTATTCATGCACAGGACCAATGCATATGACATAATGGTTTATGAGTTGAATCGGGTCCTATTAGTATATTAGATGTAATATATGTGCATGGATGAGATTCACACGCAGGAGATATATGTTACAAATCTTATACTTAAATAGCTTCACAACCAGTAATGAGACTAGGCATCTCATTTGACAAGGTTGCAACATTTTGATCACTATGAGATAGTGTGATTTGTCTCGATTATCAAAATGTAAGATTCTGGATCACGGTGCTGGTACATTGGATGTATTGAAGGATCATGAGATGCACCTGATGGAATTCTGTCTCAATAATAAGGTATGTGTTACAACCCGAGCCCAGAAATCAGGGGCTAGAGAAAACCTAACCAGTGACACACGTACTCCCGTACATGTACACCTAGACCTCGCCCAAATGTACACACATAGGGGATCAATCACATGTGCAAACAAGTGTACGCGGAAGCTATACGTATCAAGGCATACCACAAGATAACAAAAGGCACAATGATTACAGAAGATTAGACTGATTTGATTACACAATGTACAATAAAATATAGGGACTAGTCCACAAAATCAAAATCTAAATATCAATCGAACCCGAAATACAATTTACAGAAAAATCCCCCAAGTAAGCTCAGACACAAATGAATGGGGAGGACAAAATGATGCAAACCGCTCTCCAGAAGAATGGATCAAGTCCACTCCTCTAGGCCGGAGGGGGCCTCACCAGCCTCTCCTGAAGTCGGGTCGACCGACGCAGGATCGGAGGAGGGATTTGAGCCTGCAACACCAAGAACAACTCATACGTACAACGACTTAGCAAAATATAAGCCACAAGAAGATAACACGAATTGTATCTACTAATGAGCAAAAATAGTAATGCAAGATCCATCGTAAGCATGTTCGTATACTAGGCAAAGCGTGCATATGAATAAGTATGCTATTAGAATCATAAATAGATAACGGTCAAAGTGGCTACTACATTTTCCATATTCTCCCTTTCGAGAGTGGTCAGAATGAAAACACCATCGTTCGGGCCAGGGTACGCATGGGTCTCTAATTCCCGGGGTCCGGAATGTCAGGACAAAAGCACTCTGCAGAGGCAAACACACAAACTAAGCCAAAGTCAACCCCATCGGGTATGCTAAGACTGAGGCTAAGTAGTGCCATATATAGACAATCTCAATCAAATCAGATGATGCACATCAATCAAAATCACATACAGATCTCATATATCACAACTATCACAGTAAACGAATCATCGGAAGTGCATCACAAACTGAAATGTAATACAAATGCGAATACAAATAAACCAATACGAAAATGACTCCACAGGAGTAATGACAGTACATAGTAGTGGAATGTGCCTGCCCGAGCTTCGCTCTAGGGATGCTGCATTTCCCACAGAATCGAGAGGTCCAGTGCAGAACACAGAAGATGGCAAAACCGAAAACAATATGCTGTGCAAATCAGATTTACTTTGACGTATCAAGGTCAATTACAAGCCAATCCTAACCTAGTTACCCAGTGTTTCTAACCGTGCATGCTGATGTAGTTTTAAGGTATTCGATACACAGTTGTTTCATCGAGGAATGTTGCATCTTAATACGAAAGTGTACCAAAGTCCTTAAATCAACACCATGGGAAGGTGCTAAACAACTGGATAACATACATGAATGAGACGCAGCCTTCGCGATCATTCATGTCCTTCGAACATTCCATTGGGCATGTTCGGGTTGTCTACCTTCTAACATGAGAGTCATAGCAGGTCTCTTCCTTAATCTTACTCTTTGTAGTCATTTCTTAGGGGTCGTACGGTGTAGCCGTAGGTGAACATACGGCTTAGCCGTAGGCATCTTACGGCGTAGCCGTAAGCTGCACTGCGGCGGAGCCGAGGTTCCCCAAACTATTCATCTGCATTTACGGCTCAACCGTAATTTGCTCTACGGCGCAGCCGTATCTTGCCCCACGGCTTAGCCGTAGTACAACGTACGGCTTAGATCAGGCTGAGCCGTAGAAGAGTAGCAAATCGCCAACTCTCAGTTATTTCAGATGTTGCCCTGTATTGATCTACGGTTAAGGTCACGGCTGGGTTTCAGCTTAGCCGTAAGACATTTCACGGTTCAGCCGTAGCACAGTTTACGGTTTAGCAGTGAGTGCGCTAAGTCAATTTCTTGAAATAGTTACAGAAATAGCTAACTCTCGACTGAAAACAGAAAGATAAGAACAAAACTGACTCAATAGGGTTGTCTAACTATGATTCATATAAGAAGAGTACAATATACACAATCAGAGCAATACCAATAAGTGTTCAAACTACTTGTGCTTATACTTGCCTCACAACGGAAATCCACACACTCACAGTCGTTGCCTTGGCTCAATTCGCTGGAAACACACACAAAACTGACAGGCACTGCTCCATTATTCCTCATGTACGCAAGACAGAAAGAAAAGGAAGAGAAAGAGAAAGAGAGCTGAAAAAGAGAAGCAAACCGAAAGAACAACGTTGGAGAAAGAGAACGCTGCGGTAGGTAGGATATTTATAAGAGAAAATGAGTCTAATTGCAAACAAGTCCACACATGTTACACAATTTCCAGTTTGAGTCAATTGACTATCCAACGAGAGCAAACGAAGTCATTTGGATCTAAGACAGTTACGAAGATCGACAAGCTCAATGAAATACACGCAATGACATCAAAATGAAGTAAAACTGACAAGGCCCAACAAAAGAAAAAAAATTACAGAAAAGGGCTCGAACTATCTAAATCAGGTCAAACTTAACCAAACTACCTATCCATTACTCAAAACCACTCAAGACCAAAGAAAAATAAAACCAAGACACACTTAACAATAAAATCACACGCAATTAACCACTAATTCGGATTAAGTTGGGTCGGAGTGTTACAGTATGCTCTCATAATTCCCTAGCAATAGGCTCTCAATCCTGAGACATTGATGAACTCAAGTTTCTATCTATTCATTTGCTTTGAGTCACCAATGAGTGAGGCCAACTGTAGATTAACACCTCGGTGTCTTGGATATGTGGTAGTAGAACTGTGGGAACGTTGAATGATCAAGATGGAATCTATCTCTATTATCTCCTTGTGCTAATTGATGGACTTGTCATTAGTAAGTGCGCACCCATCTCAATTAAGAGTTAATTGGATGGTACTGATGATTACTGTGATTAATTGGGGCTCAAGGATAATAAGATGTGGAACTTATATTGGAAGAGACAGATTTATTCCAACTGATCTACGGATATTGATAGAGGGGCCTACTTATGGTAATTGAGAATTTTAGGGTCTTCATTGTAATTTATTCCTAAGACTGAAGTGCAATTGCATTTATCTAGTGGTGTTATTTGCAATTAACTGTGGGCCCGGATTGCACATAAGATGTGGGGTCGCGGTGTTCTAGTTGGAGCCAGTTTTCTAAGGAATACCTAGTGATCTCCACGCTAGCCCAAGTTATTGGAAAATACTAATCCGACTTGAACTCTAGAAAGAAGGGTTAAGAAAGGAGAAAGTTGCTAATTTCTTTGGAAGTAAGACTTCTATTTCAATTAAGTAAGGAAGAGATTTAAAAAAGATATAAAAATCTCTTGGACGTCCAATAAGACTCTCTCTTACGCACAAAACCCTTTTTGTGCAAGAGTTGCACAAGTTTCTCTCTCCTTCTCTCTTCTAATTCCTTGGAGTTTCAAGTTGGGATTTCTCCTGGAGATTCCACCAATCTTCTTGAGAAAAGAAATCCAATTCGGGTCATAGCGTGGAAGGCTAAGAAGTGTTGAAGATTCTCATCATCAAAGTAGAGTCGCAACTTCTCCATTAAAGCACTACGAATCTCCAAAGGTATGATCTACTTCTTGCATGTCGTAGATTATTATGGATGTTTAGTGCTGTTTGATTCTGTCTTTTAGATAGATTATTTACTATACATGGTCACGAGATTGAAGGTAATGTATCCTGGATTGCGTTTTTGGTCTTATGGATAGTTGATCCCTGTGTCAAGTGGGTCAAAAGTTTTGAAAATCTATCCACGAGACCCACCTACTTCCAACATATGTTACATACGAGTATACGTAGGTTTGTTTTCACTCATTTATATATCGCATGCATAAACTTTGATGTGAAAATGTTGAGTAAATGTTTCCATTTTCACCCCAAAATTTTCACAACCCCTAGACTCCTTTTAGGTAGTTCTGTTTTGCCTGCAGTTATGGTTGTGGGTTCGAATCCAATTACTCAGTTTTATGTTTTGATCGAGCCTAACTTGTAATCCAAATTGTTCAAAAATCTTTATAGAAATAACGAACCTTAGAGTGTAAAGTTTCTAAGTTACGTCATCAGATTTTGACATTCATTTTTCTCATATAATTGATGAGCGAAAAGATGTGAGGTTTCATACTTTATACCGTTACTGATTTTGAGGAACACATGAAATACACGCGCGCGCACAAAAAAAAACTTACTAAATCCCGCTTGCTTATTATTTGCACTTTTATGTGCCCTCAATTCATGATCCAAATAGTTAAATATTATCATAGATATGTTAAACCATGATGCTTGAAGTCCCATATCTTAGATTCTCATGCTCTTTGAAAAATTTCCAAAAAAAAAAAGTGCAAAATAAATTAATCCCACTTTCAATTTTTTGAATGATCCAAATTATACAGTGTTTTATACCCAATATATTTTTTTTTTTGCAGAAAAACTTTGGACTCTTGAAGCCCACAAAACTGAATAAAAATTGATACAGATCTTCTACTCTGTTCCCCTATCAATTCATTTGCACAATATGAAAATGGTGCTCACGAACAAACACGGTAATATGTTTAATATTTATACATGTAAATGCTATTTTCACATCCCATTGCAAAAGAGGAATGACCAAAGACGAAAGTAGGATGGGACAATGCATTTTTACTGTGAGAGAAGCTGAATAATTATCACTGTTAAAAGAAAGAAATTGAAGAAAAACAAGGAAGGAGAATAGCACCCAACAAATAGGCAAATGGGAGGAAAATTTTCTCTAGCCCAAGCGTTCATCTAAACTCTCCCCAAAGGTAAAGTTCCTTGAAAGGAAACCACCCATCCTCATTGTCATTGACACTATCGAGCATTCATATGTTAAAAAACACACTAAGAATTATACGAAGTAAAGACATACATGGTGGGGCGGGTTGGTGTATTTAATACCTAAATTTGCCCTGAACACGACTCGGGTAAATGCATGATAAGACATACCCAACTCAAACCCTACCAACATGCTACCGAACTTGCCCCTAATAGGAGTGGGTCGGGGTGGGTCCCATTTAAACCCGACCCATTATCATCCCTATGAGGGGTCCTTTATTTGTACCAATTTACATATTTAGATGTTACATACGAGTAAACATAGGTTTGTTTTCACTCATTTTTTGTATCACATGCATAAATTTTGATGTGAAAATGTTGAGTAACTGTATACATTTTCACCCCAAAATTTTCACACCTCCCATACTCCTAGGATAGTTCCATTTTGCCTGCCGTTGTGGTCGTGGGTTCAAATCCAATTAATCAATTCTATGTTTTGCTCAAGCCTAACTTGTAATCCAAATTGTTCAAAATCTTTTTAGAAATAACGAACCTTAGGGTGTAAAGTTTCTAAGTTACATCATCAGATTTTGACATTCATTTTTCTCATATAATTGATGAGCTAAAAGACCTCCGGAATTTCACTAGTAGCTGACAGTAGGACTGATTCAAATGGACTGCAGAAAGCAGGTGAAATTAGTTCGATAGTAGAAAAGTCAAAATACCTGGCATCTAATGACCATAATAGCGGGGCTGAAACAAATGTGGACCATTAAATGTAGATTGTCCATTTTCATGAAGCGTCTAAGATGGATAATTGGATATGAGAAATGCCAGGCTCCAATTTATAATCATCTTATATACCAAATGATAGGCGCCACACTCAAAAGAAAAACTTGCAGCAGGTAAGCAACAGTTGAAAATTACAAGTGATATTACCGCCATTACTGTCATTCGACTCACCTAGGCTACCATCCAAAGGATTTTGTCCACCTTTATTCACCTGATAATTAATATCCATGGATCCCAATCCATATTATTTAAGTACCCATGATAATATCTGACACCACCATCATAATTGTCATCATCATAGAAGCATATCCCATCAATCTAGAGTTTACTTAATCTCACCTTTGTGTAACCATTTTTGTAGAAAAAGTAATGGTTTTCCACGGAAAAATGGTTTTACATTTGCTTGGTGCTGCAAAGGTCTGAAAATTAGATTCCACCATGTCAGGTTTTTCCAAAGAAAGCCTGGAATTTCGTTTCCTATGGAAGCTAGGTCTGTTTTCATCCCTCTTCACCTTCTCATTTTCCATTCCATAGAGACGACCACAATTTATCGAAGTTCAAAAACAGTTGTTACTTGGATTTTAGCAAGAAAAGTTGCAGACAATGGTTGGCCAATGGCCAGTCTGCTACCCGCATAAAGGTAAAAATTTGCCATGCCGATCATGTAGAAGCTTTTTATAAGAATCTATGGAATTCATTAGTAGTAGGACAACAGAACATCCATGGCCATTGATCTATCATTCATTTATAATAATAAAAGCAAAGTTGAACATCAAACAAAAGAAACCCGAATAGGATTTGAGAGTGATATGCAAACTATCCAGATTTTCAATATGCTAGAAAATTGTAGTGATTTTGTATTCACCAGCATTGATCCCTCCAGTACATTGAACAGTCACCTACTTTGGCTTTAATTTTAGAGAAGCACTGCAAACATGGCCAAAACAAATACTTGTCAACATTGAGTCACTAACAATGTGGAAACAACACAGGATTAGATAAGTTACTTGTGTGGATGATATGCTTACCTGTTAATGCAATAACGTTTCCCAGTCGGGGGAGGGCCATCATCAAAGACATGGCCGAGATGAGAATCACAAGCTGCACAAATAACTTCCTCTCTGGGCATGAAGATGATAGACAAATCTAGCTTTGACTTCACATTGTCTCCAACGGGTTGATAGTAAGATGGCCAGCCTGTCCCACTGTCGAATTTCGTGGTTGATCTAACAAAATAAAGCTAGATGGAATGAGCATTTTCCACAAAGACAGAATCAATTAAAACTGTAAAAAGTAAACTCTCCCCTAAAATATCCCAAAATTTAGTAATTTTCAGCTTCATGAACAATACATTCTTTTCTTCTTTTTTGAATGGTCATGAACAATACTGAAAGGCATGTAATATTGGAAAGTTCATAGGTTGGACAAAACTTGGGATAGTGAGTTGTAATTTTATGTTTTTAGACGGACTGAAGTGACTATGGAAGGAACATGTGTTGGTCCTCTTCGTAGAATGTGCAATGCAGGTGGTGCACTGACAAACCGGTCGAATAAGGGGTCGGATCGGTCGGATTATGCTTACACAAACGCCTGCAGACAGAACTGAAGACCGACCGATCGGATGTGAACCCGACCGGTCGGACCCTCACCCGATCGGTCGGGTAAGAAAGGACGCAATGATAGCTGAAGGCATTGCATGAGAAACGTCCATTAGACATTGTAGAAGGAGGAGCTTTAACTTGACAGGAGAGATCATATTGCAGCCGAATGTGGCTTCATTCCTGGCAAATCAGATGGAAGAGAGGATTTGGAAGAAAATAGAGGCCATACATTTTCTTCTGATCTCATCTAAACTAAGGGATAGATCTATGCAAAGACCTACAGCAGTAAGAACAGAATGTCGAAGCTTACCACAGACAGCTAGAGTCCTATTCAAAAAAGGAGCTGAGTGGTTGCAAACAAAAGGAGAGGTGGTAGTCTGACTCTATTTGAGATTTACATAGAAGATTGTTGAAGTTATCGCTGACTTAGCACATCCACCAAAGGGGTTGTTGGCATGGTAAAGAAGTTTCCCTATTTGGATTAGTTTAGGGTTTTCCTTTTGTAGTTTGTTTCCAAATTTGTGTAGGATCCTGCTTTACCAATTCAGGTTAGGGTTTTCTAATTTTTATTAGTGAATGTAATGAGATTACATAGAATGCAATAAATAGTGGTTTGACTTGTATTCTTAATTCTCTTTTCCCTCAACAAGAATACTCGTTGATTTGATCATTGCACGTCGACGTCCCTAACAATCTGCGCACAATCTATCCTTGGATTTGCACTCAATCTCCAAGATCCACCAAATGTGATAAATTAGTCACGACTGCTGCCCTTAGCTCTCCTGATCTTCTAAAAAATCGGTGACCATCTCTAATACCATTTGTCGAGGGAGAAGGGACAAAGAAGAATTGAGAACACAAGTTAAACCACAGTTTATTGCATTCTATGTAATCCCATTACATTCCCTAATATAAATAGGAGAAACCTAACCTAAATTGGTATCAGCCGATCAGTCGGCTGGGTCGGCAGACGCGATCCAGGAACTGCGAAAGCTTCGGAGTTGCTTGCTGTCCATCCTAATCCGGCGAGATTTAGAGGTGTTAAGGACTCTAGGGTTCCTCCATATAAAAAGACCACTCTCCAGATCAAAACCCTAATATCTATTGGGAGATCCATCTTCTCAGAAGTTCTTCTGCTGGTTTATGCACTGCAACTTCATCTTCTGAGTTCCATACTTCTTCTATTCTGTGCTGATTCGTCTTGAGTGGCTTCAAGGCGTGGAGAGCAATCCCGAAGAGAGTGCACGACGTGTGCGTCGGCAAGAAGAGGCTTCAGTCGCTTATGTTGTGTCCAACTGGTGAAAAAGGGTAGTAAGTAGTCTTATAACTTCTCTTTCATAGTGATTGTTCTTGGTGGACCCGTGTTAGGTCCCGTGGTTTTTTTCCCGTTTGGGTTTTCCACGTAAAAATTCTTGTGTCCATCTCTTGTGTGATTGATTGGTGAGTTTTTGAGTAGTTTTTGTTTGAATCTACATAGCATACTCTGTTGGGACCTTAACCTGTGTCAAGGTTTAAAGTTCTTTCAAATACATTCTTTAAAACTAAAGCATCTCAACTCATTGGCTATGAGAAAACAGAGGACTTACTCAAATAAAGGTGTGTCACAACAGATACAATGGTAAGTTCCTGGGGTTTTAGTGTTCCAATATTCCCTGAAAATGGAAACAATATGAAACAAGTTAAGCTAACAGTAGCAATAACTTGCGATATCAAAATATACACTGATTCAACACATATAATATGAGAAAAATAACACAAGAAAAACCATTTTGATCATCATAATGATACAGATGGCAGAACATGAGGATTTATTGTGAAACATAATTTGTACCCAGTGAAGGCCCTCTCAGTTCCCTTTTGTCGACAAATGTAATATTGTTCTTTTGTAAGGCGCTGCTTCCATTCCTCATCACTAATAGAAGTATAATTGCCCTTACCAGCATCTGCATAACACAGGTAGGGAAGCATGATGTAAGCATTTGTTCACACCTAAGATATTTTAAAGAGAAAGATCATGGATACCAATATGCACGCATATCTGCAATCATATTAATAAAACAGAGAGGAGTGCAAGAAAAAATCAAGCTGCACAAATATCGTTCATAAGTTCTCCACGTGTGATATGAGTCTTTGTCTAGATGGAACAATAAAGGATTCCATCAATGATAATCAGAACTATACAAAAAGAAGCAGCATATCAAGCTAATAGGCAGCTAACAACAAAATGAAAATAATCAATACACGAGGCTAATGAATTCCCTAGCATGATTTGAGTTCATTTACCCAGTTTTGGCCAAAGCACCAGGCTCTTTGTTCCAAAGTCTTGGGTTATGTCCATTACAAGTGCCTATTATGTTTTAAAAAAAAAGCCGGCCAAGGGAAAAAAATTTATAATGTTGAGATCAACATTCATGTCACTGAAAAGTAATCAGTGACAAGCATTGCCTAGCAGTGTTTGATGTCTTCATTTAGGGGCCTTTTTAGGTCTCCAGTGCACATGCCCAAAACAACACAGAAACCATTTCAGTTTTTTTATTTTTGTTAGCTCCACCTAGGGGCGGACCTACATATAATCATAAGGGAGCAGTCGGCCCCATAGGATCTCCTTGAGTTTCCAAAACCTATATGAAAATTATTGGTCCAGTTCCAAAATTTATATGAAAATCTTGGGTTTGCCCTTGGAACACAACTTTCTATTTCAGTTTGCCCCCCTCAAATGAAAATTGTGGGTCCGTCACTGGTTCCACCCCTAATCTTCATCTTATACATTCATTCCTTTCCATCAAACATCCATGTGAGTGTGCATTAACAAGGTACTCCATCATCTACCAGGTCACTTCTCACTACTTATTCTTTCTTCTCTCTCTCCTTGAAGCTTCCAGCAGCATTTTAAGTCTTCATTCAGGGGCATTTTTGGATCTTATGAGGATACATCTGGAATCATCTTCCTTTTCTTCTTCTTTTTTGAAATTTCCTAATAATTTACAAATTTTGAATAAGTGCAACCTATCCAAGGATTTGGCCCAAGATATGCTGGAGTGGAGAAATAAAAATAAATTCATGTAGTGGAAACCAACAAAGTTGGGACCATGAAAGAATTTTTTGTATGTTCGATAATTCATGGGTTGGACAAAACTCTGGGCCCATTAAGTTGTATTTTGTATTCTTTGATGATAGACTAAGGTTCGAATCGCTAGAAGAGCTAAAGAGAAAAAAATATGAGAAAATTGATCAAGGGCCGCTCGATTGATCGGATTCAAGTCAAATTCATAATTCGACCGACCAGATGCTTAGACGATTGATAGGATGGTGGAAATTTCCCTACTGACTTGCGGGATTTCTATTTCTATTTTAAGTGGGACTTCCCTCTTTTGTACTAATTCCTATCCTGGTTGGATTAATGTTATGAGGCATGAAATTGGGGCTATTTAAAGGGGTTCTCTTAACCCTAAGGACAGATCTCATTAACCTAAGTGGAGATAACACATTGGAGATTATGTTTTTTAGAGCTTTCATTGAGAGTTAAAGTATTAAAGCTTTGTTCTAGAAAGCAGTTGTTTATACATCTCTTGTAGAAATTTTGTGTCTATCTTGAGAGATCAAGTTGTGAGTTAATCAAGTAGAGAACAATGCATGGCGAATGAGTATCTATGAGCAGAAGGAGTTATGGCGAGAAGAACTTAGTCCTTTGGGTGCGAAAAGGGTGTGAGTATATCTTGTAATTGTTCAACTTTGCTATATAGTTGATCATTGTTGGATTCGTAGTTTTTTTACCTTGTTGGGGTTTTTCACATTAAAATCATGCTTTCTTGTGGTGTGTATTTGTGATTGTTTGATTTATTTCCACTGCGTTTACATATTGTCTGATTGTTTGGCATTCTAGAGATCACCTAAACCATTCAAACAAGGCTTTGAGGATGATGATAAATAATTAGAGTTTTATTCTCTCCCAAAAATAATTAAATCATAAAAGAAGAAATTGCATACATTAAGGGAGAAGGCAGAAAAAAGCAAGGCATAAGAAACTAGAATTGAGGAGAAGAAAAAAAAAACTCAAAGTACCCTGCCCAGAATATTTGGAATTACAGCTTCTAGGTTTAGAATAAGTTCAGCTTTAGATACTATTCCAAAATCATGAATTTCCAATGAATCTAATTCACACGGTAGAGTTCACCATTCGTGCAATCCATTGTTGAATCACGAATATGACCCGTTTGATTCAATCCATTGACTTTTCCTGCTGATACCATCTCGTTCAATCCTTACTTTGGAAGTCCATATTTTCATCAGAATTAACGAGCTTTGATTTTAGGTGATTTGGTTGACATGGATCCTTAAATTTGAAGCAGATGAATGTAAAAGGAATTCCAAGAAGTATATATGAGAGGAATAAAGATCTTCATACGATGAAGATGGAGCGGATACATTCATGACAATAATGAATAGATTCCTCTGAGAACTATGTATCAATCATTTTCACAGTAGTCAGCTCAGTAAACAGAAGAGAGTTAAATGATTCACCAACTAAGATTGGGGCATTCAAAGAGAGTAAAAACCAACAAAATAACTGTATTTTCAGTATTTGACATATCAAACACACCTTCATTTGACTACTATAGTCCGAGCCCCAGACAACATTTTACATCTCCACAATCCAAGTCATGACATGTTAATATGAAAACCATCAGCCAGCAGGAAGTTCAATAAAAATAAATAACAGAGTAGAACAGTTCATAGCTTTCCATGTTTTGACTACTCTAACACAAACCCAATTCTAATTTTCAATAACAAAGAGGAAAAACATACAACACCCATGATTTTTCCTTCATATAAATGCAAACCCACAAGAGAATTGCTGCCAAACCCATCAACTGACAGTCTGACACAACTAATATAAGCATAACAATTCAGGTTTTTTTGTTTTTTTTCTATAATATGATCAATCCAACCCATATCAAATTCAAACTTTCCACAACATATTATAGGAACATGAAAACACCCCACATCACAAAAGAAGTCATATAAAACAGTAGCAGATAACTAATGTTGCAAGATAACAAATGAGAAACAGAGAGAGACCTTGAAGTTTATCTGGTTTCTGAGAAGATGGAGAAGAACCCATTGCAGAAAAGAAGAGAAAAAGCCTCTTGGGTTTCTTGAAAGGCCTGGCAGTGAAGAGAGATGGTGATTTGGATTGGAGATGGTGGGCTGAAGAAAGGAAAGCTGGAATTGTGGAACTTACGCTATTATTTAGAGCCATTTGCAGTTATTCAACCATTACCTCAAAATACTTACAGTTTCAATGTATTCCCTTTTTGGCCAAAAATTTAAGGTAACCCGCAGGAGTACGTTAGTTTCCTTTGTGGGTCCCAAAATCATGGATTCTGGTGGCCCCTATCTAGTTTTGTGGGGTACAGCTTGCCGGAAGGCCCACTGGGCTATTGTTATTTGGTAGTCCTGTGGACTACTAAGCCTTTTGTCCTTTGCATCGCCGGTGGCTCGGTATCGTCCACGTAGCTTTAGCTTTACCAGTCCCTTCCATGTGTCCGTCCCGTTTTGAAGATTAATGTGGGACCGACTCATATGTAATGATATTTGGGGTATACTGAGGAGAGGGATAGGATAAAATAAAATAGAGTAAATTTAAAATAAAAAAATAATATATGATTGGATAATAATGATTTTTTTATTTGTTTGATATGAAATTTTTTTAACTTTTTTTAAATAAAAAATAGAAAATCTTATTATAATTTAGTGATGAATTTTTGACCTATTTCGAAAAAAGATGAGAAAATTTTAAATTAAAAAAAAAGGAGAAAAAAATTTAAATTTTTAAAATTTAACTTTCCTTTACTTTACTTGTCTCTTTTTGAAATATGCCCTTGGTTTTATGTCCCTGGAAGGGAGTCGGATCACGTACATGCGCGGGAATTTACTTATATAATCTCTATGATATTCATGAACCGTCCTTACTGTTATCATAGGCAATCATGGCAATCATGGAACTTGAACTTCATGGTTTGGATCAATTACATGATGGGAAGATATAAAATATCAACCAATTTGTTTTTGACTCCGCACGATTCGAGGGCAAAGAGACACCTCATGGTGGAGTGAGATAATAAATGGTATGGATTTGGTTCTATTGATCTTGTAAATTGGGTGGTTTTGCTTTTTATCTGTTTTTATACTCAGCTGATAGGGCTTAACCTCAGAGATCCAATGAAATGGGAACAAGGGCCCACAACATTGGAAGTCCACACAAATGAAAAAAGTGGCATCCAAGTGACTGAAGAGTGACATTAAGAGAGATAAAAGAAGAAGTCACCAGAAGATGATTTGGTGCTCATTTCTTTTCCAGAGTTAATGTCATGATTTTTGGAAATTTTGAATTTCAATTCTCTAAAAAGACTTAGATGATCTTGAAAGTTTTCAAAATTCTAACTCATTCGCTTTTGGATAGAATTTCTAAATGCTTAATTAAATGAGTATTTAGGTATTTCACTGTGTATATGAAAATTCAAACATTTTCAAGACATAAATTCCTTGAGTTCTAGGTAAAATACATGCCCTTAAATGACTTTTCCTCTTACAATATAATGAAGGTATGTTTGCGAAGCTAGTTTTATGTGAAAAGTGATAATTGTCAAGATAATTTCCTCCCTATAGCAAAATTTAGCTCATGTAAAATGTTGTTACAATCCAAATATGAAATCAAAGATAATAACATTTTGGGAGGATAAATTGAAATGGAAAAATAAAATACATCTAGCTCACCTAATATAATTAGAATAAGAATTTGATAATGATGATAGTAAAATTTATAGATGATCAAGTATGAATTTTACTGGACCACAGGAGAAAATATTTCAGAATAATCAATACCTTTCTTTTGCTGGAAGCCTTTTGCAATTAGGCTGGCCTTGTATCTCTTGCATCTCTTGCTACCATCATGTTCATCTTTCAACCTATACACTCACTTGTTATGCAATGCTTTCCTTCCCTCAGGCAACTGAACTAAGTCCCATGCCTGATTTGATAATAAGGATTGCATCTCATCTTCCATGGTTTGCTCCCACTTAGCCCGAGTATCAACCTGTATTGCTTCTTCATAACATTCTGGCTCACCACCATTAGTTAACAACAAGTAATATATTAAAGGCGAATAACGCTGTGTAGGCTTATGAATCCTAGAGGACCTTCTTACTGGTGTAGGTGTATGAGGATCCACTTATAGGTTTACATTTTCATGTGCTTTAGGTGCATAATTTTCAAGAATGTCCTCTACATCTAAGTACTTTGTATTGTCCTTTTGCACATTATCCTTATCCTTATACAAGACTTTCTCATTGAATACAACATTTCTACTTTTGATGATTTGTATATTTTCATCCCAAAAGCGATAACTAAATTTATCAGAACCATATCCAATGAAAAGTGCATTTCCTGGATTTAGGATCTAACTTGTCCCTTTTTCAGCATTAACATGAATATAAGATATACAACCAAATACTTTTAAGTGTGAAGGATTTATCTCTTTTCCACTCCAAGCTTCCTCTGATAATCCACCATCCAAAAGTACTGAAGGCCCACGATTGATGAAGGATGTAGCAGTATTCACTATTTCTGCCCAAAACTGCTTAGGCAATCCAACATGTAGCATCATGCTTCAGCATGCTCTACAATGGTCCTGTTCATACGCTTTGCCACACCATTTTGCTGTGGTGTATTAGGAATGGTCTTTTCTCGCTTTATCCCATTTGTGGAACAATACTCCTCAAATTCTTTGCTGCAGCAGTCTCCTCCATTATCAGACCTCTGGCATTTCAATTTCAGGCCTGTTTCATTTTCAACCAAAGCTTTTCACTTTTTTAAAATACCAAACACATTAGACTTGTATTTCATAGGATAAACCCATAATTTTTTGGTAGCATCATCAATGAATGTAACAAAGTAAGAAGATCCATCAAGAGAAGGTACTTGTGTTGGTCCCTACACATCCGTGTGAACCAGTTCCAACCTTTCTGATTTTGGTTGCCTCCCCACTTTAGAGAAAGTGACATTTTTTTGTTTTCCAAAAACACAGTCTTCACAGAATTCTAATTCCAAAGACTTGAGATCTTGTAGCTTACTTTTCGAGTGAATCATTTTCATTCCTTTTTCACTCATGTGCTCAAGTCTACAATGCCATGTGTTTGAGTCTGTACTGTTATCGGCAACTGCAATGGAATTTGTACTTCTATTAGTTAGGTAAATAGTACCTTCTTTCTTACCGTGAGCAACAACCATACTCTATTTTGTCACCTTCCATGAGTCACCTCCAAAGATTGTGTCTGTAAGGTCCCAACCTTAGATAATTATAATTTTATAGTAATTAAGTTGGTTTTACTCTAATTAATATGTAACTAGGCTAATTGAGCCCGGATCTTAAGAGGTTTGGGTCATGAATAAGTAATCGGGTCGGGTTCGAACCTTATTAGGTAGTCCAAGACCTTTTGTATTTAGCATTTTCATGGTTTTACATTACTTATGCATGATATTAGTTGCATTGGGTGGGTTTCATCTTGTGGAACGTCTTTTATGTTTGGTCCAATTTCGTTTGGACCCATCCTAGTCCATTTTGAGCCCAGCTACTCCAAATTGAAATATACCAAAACAGGAGGGCTAATCTATAAATCCCAAAATTCCACCCCTTTAAAACCCCAAACCCACCATCGACCCTTTTTTTTGCCCCCTCTTCTCCTTCCATCTCGTTGCAGCATCGGTTTCCCCTTTTTTCTCTCATCATCATCTTTTTTTCCTCCTCCATTTTGCCGTGATCTGAAGTTCTAAAAGTTGTATGCAAGAAGGTTTATCATCTTCTTCAACCTTTTCTTCCTTCATTGTTCTTTTTCCTGAGATTTGAAGCCCATTCTCTAATGTTGTGCTTGTAGGAAGCTTGGGGTAAGGAACCCCACCTCTCTTTTGAGTTATTGAGTGTAATAAGGGTCAAGAGAACCCATCTATTGGCATGCATGCATCTCATTCTTGTTGTCCTTCATGCATGTGTTAGATCCTCCATTAGAAAGCTTTATTCTCCATCTAACCAAGGAGCAAATCAATTTGGGTGAAGCACCAAGCTTAAGGCAAGTATAAGGATACATTTTCTTTACATGCATAGCTTTATTTCTTGATTCTTGGTGAGATTTGTGATTTTACCCCTTTTCACAGCTTAATGGAAAATACATGGATTGATTTGTGTTTTATGGTGATTCATGATGAATAAATTGATAATGGTCCTTTTGGAATGGAAGCTTGTAGGTGGATTTTATTGCAAGTAGAATGGTGTGTTGGAAGAGAGGAAACAATGGAATAGAAACCCTCCCGTAACAGAGTGCTTTAGGGCCGACCGGTCGGTCTTAAAGCTCGATCAGTCGAATTGCCTCTCAGGTAGTCTGACCGGTCGTTCACCAACCCGATCGGTCGAATTTCCCTTCTGGGAGCGACCGATCGGTCGGACCCATATCCGACCGGTCGGGTAAGCCTGACTTGTAACCTTTAGAGAAGTGTTCCAAGACTAATTTCTATGCTTGAGTATGGATTTTCTATAGTCTATGGGATAGCCTGATGATGGGTTACTCCCTTAAACCTTAGAAAGAGACCGAGATATCCACCCACATTCACTATAGGCTGTAGGTTTAACCAAAGGCCTTCTAGGACCATAGAATTGGATCCTCTACTACCTCAAACTAGCCCAACGGTGATTAACATGGAGAAGGAGGAGTGTTCAGCTGTCACTCTTTTCTTCTGGATTCTCTGGTTAGTTTTCAATGTTACGTTATGGGTGTTGGCATAAGATGGATTGTCCTTTATGTACAGGAGGTAACATAGAGAATGGTAATACTGGGACACCGAACGTCTTATGAATACACAGTATTGAATGTCCTTGGAAACCCGGATTATCTAGTATAGGATTGGCTAGTAATTGTCCTTAATAATCCCCACAATTTAATTGCATTCATATTGATAATAGCTTTGACCTCCCCATAGGGATTTATATCAGTTGCATTAATGATGATTAGTTGCTTAGTTGAGTTACCTTCTCGTATTAGTATAAATAGATCAGTAAGTATGGACATCAGATTATTTCTGACATGTTTAGAGTCGGCGCCACTTGGCTTATACCCCATAGGAGGTTCGACGGGACCCCATGGGAGTATTTTATCAGTTGTCTACTACAGTAGTTATCAGGAGAGTGAGTCGACGCTCTTGCGGGCAGTTAGCCGGTCCTGGCGCGGCTGCTAGTGGTTTCCCACGGATCAATTTACTCTCTTTTAGAGAGGAAATAGCAAATGTGGTCGCCATGTTGGTATGATATATTCTTTGTTTACGATTCCCTATTCATGTTAACTCATATGCATCAGTGCCTTGATTGTGATATCGATCCATTTCAATCAGTATGTCATTTTAATTACATTGATCTATCATGTTGAGCTCATGTATCCCTGTCTTTGCTTAACTATCGTGTTAACTAGAATTACTATGGTGTTACAGGTACGAAACCCGATGTCAATCTAGCAGTCAGTGCGATCCCGGAGGGAACCCCAGTGTTACCTCGGGATGTGAATGAGTGGAACGAGGATGACATCTTTTTGTGATTCTCCTCGATAGAGCGCAACAGAGATCATTTTGGGTTTGGACTTAGGGATCATTTTAGCATCTTGATATTTGTATTTTATCATGTACTTTCATATTTATGCATGTAGTTGGATTCAATTAATAGACTTGTCTATTTAATGGATTAAGATGAATATTTTATGGATGCTCATGATATATATGCAGGTGGAATCTCCAGGTTTCCGCTTATATGCTTGATGTTGATGATACGTGTTTGTGAATTTTCCTCACACGTACATGTGGGATCACCCTTGTGACAGTTCGTACGTGTCATATCATGGCACGAATTGTCACAGGTACGTGTGTCATTCCTCGGAACTCTCAATAAATCGCCAATTCTTGGGTTCGGGGTGTGACATGCGTAAGTATGGTATCAGAGCATTGATAAGTCAATTAAAAGACTTAGCAACCCTAGGAAACGTGGTGAGGACACGATAGATTTAGTTGGGGGATAGATTTTTACATAAGGATTTATAGTTTATCTTCTGTTTTAGCGTCAATTGAGACTAATTACTATTATAGTGCAGATAAATGGCTTCTAGATCGGGAACAGGTAACAATATGGGAGACGATGACCGTGATAATGTAGAGATAGAGGGTGTTGATCCTCCACCACCTCCACCTCCTCGTCCTACATATTCAACCGAGGAACGCTTTATGATGATGATGCATCAGTTGGCGGTGAGCAATTCTAACCAAACGGCGATGCAAATGCAGCTAGCAGCCTTGTTGGAAAGGCAGAACCCAGCGGGAGACCCGAACTCTCTATATGAGAAGTTCAAGAAGAGAGGAGCTACCGAATTCACGGGAAAAGAAGACCCATTACAAGCGGATGAATGGCTTGAGCACATATAGAATGTTTTTGAATCTTTGACTTGTATGAGGGCACAGCAAGTGGTATTGACAACTTCGATGTTTAGGGATGTGGCGGATGTTTGGTGGAAGACGGTCCGTGATCACATCAAGGCCATGGCTGAAGTGACTATTTGGGACTCTTTCAAGAGGCAATTTAAGAAGAAGTTCATCCCCGAGCATGTCACCCACAAGAAGAAGGTAGAATTCCTTTCTTTGCAGCAAGGCACCATGACGGTAGGGGAGTATGTGCATATCTTTAGTCAGCTCTCTCGGTTTGCTATAGATTTGATTGATACCGAAGGAAAGAAAGTTGAAAGGTTTCTCGAGGGATTAAGGCCAGCTATTAGGGGACATGCTACGGCCTTCTAGTGCCGAACAGAGTATGATGATGCCGTGGAGAGGGCCTATGCAGCAGAAGAGATTGAAAGGAGCTTGTTTTTTAGTGAACCAAGGAAGAGTGTCCCGTCATCAGGAAGGAGCTAGCAATACTCCAAGAAGCAAAAGGGAGTTGTCAGTAATCCTTCTAGGCCGGTTTGTAACATGTGTGGGAAAAATCATGAGACTAGCAAGTGTTGGAGAGTGACAGGAGCGTGTTATATTTGTGGCTCTATGGGACATCAAAAATCTGAATGCCCAAAGAGGAGGAGTGTATAACTAGCCTCACAACAGCAGCAGTCTTCGCAGTCTTTTAGGACCCCACCATCTGCTCTTTCATGACAGCAAGCACCCACAAAGCAAAGCCATGGGCCATTGCAATCAGGACAGAGCCGGCCAAGACAAGGACAACCTAAGTAAGGACAATCTAACCGACCTCAATGATAGGGCCGCGCTGTCACAACTTGAGCCCAGAAATCGGGGGTCAGAAAAACTAACCAATGACACACGTACTCCCGTGCACGTACACCTAGACCCCGACCAAGTATACACACACAAGGGATCATTCATACGTGCAAACAAGTGTACGCGGAAGATGTACGTATCAAGGCATACTACAAGATAACAAAAGACATAATGGATTACAAAAACATTAAACGGATAACAAGGATTTACAACAAAATAGAGGGCTAGTCCACAAAATTCAAAATACAAATCTCAACCAAACCCTAATACAATTTACAGAAAAAAATCCCCCAAGTAAGCTCAGACACAAATGAATGTGGAGAACAAAATGATGCAAACCGCGCTCTGAAGAATGGATCAAGTCCACTCCTCTAGGCCGGAGGGGGCCTCGCGCACCTCTCCTGGAGTCGGGTCGACCGACGCAGGATCGGAAGAGGGATTTGAGCCTGCAACACCAAGAACAACTCATAAGTACAACGACTTAGCAAAATATAAGCCACAAGAAGATAATACGAATTGTATCTACTGCTGAGCAAAAATAGTAATGCAAGATCCATCGTAAGCATGTTCGTATACTAGGCAAAGCGTGCATATGAATAAGTATGCTATCAGAATCATAAACAGATAACGGTCAAAGTGGCTACTACATTTGCCATATTCTCCCTTTCGAGAGCAGTCAGAATGAGAACACCATCGTCCGGGCCAAGGTACGCATGGGTCTCTAATTCCCGGGGTCCGGAATCTGAGGACAAAAGCACTCTGCAGAGGTAAACACACAAACTAAGCCAAAGTCAACCCTGTCGGGTATGCTAAGGCTAAGGCTAAGTAGTGCCATATTTAAACAATCTCAATCAAATCAGATGATGCACATCAATCAATATCACATACAGATCTCATATATCACAACTATCACAGTAAACAAATCATCGAAAGTGCATCACAAACTGAAATGTAATACGAATGTGAATACACATAAACCAATACGAAAATGACTCCACAAGAGCAATAACAGTACATAGTAGTGGAATGTGCCTGCCCGGGCTTCGCTCTAGGGATGCTGCATTTCCCACAGAATCGAGAGGTCCAGCGCAGAACACAGAAGATGGCAAAACCGAAAAAAATATGCTGTGCAAATCAGATTTACTTTGACGAATCAAGGTCAATTACGAGCCAATCCTAACCTAGTTATCCAGTGTTTCCAACCTGCATGCTGATGTAGTTTTAAGGTATTCGATACACAGTTGTTCCATCGAGGAGTGTTGCATCTTAATACGAAAGCGTACCAAAGTCCCTTAAATCAACACCCATGGGAAGGTGCTAAACAACTGGATAACATACACGAATGAGACGCAGCCCTCGCAATCATTCATGTCCTTCAGACATTCCATTGGAAATGCTCGGGTTATCTACATTCTAACATGAGAGTCATATCAGGTTTCTTCCTTAATCCTACTCTTTGTAGTCATTTCTCAGTGGTCGTATGGTGTAGCCGTAGGTGAACATATGGCTTAGCCGTAGGCATCTCACGGCGTAGCCGTAAGTTGCACTGCGGTGGAGCCAAGGTTCCCCAAACTACTCATCCGCATTTACGGCTCAACAGTAATTTGCTCTACGGCGCAGCCGTATCTTGCCCCACAGCTTAGTCGTAGTACAACGTACGGCTTAGATCAGGCTAAGCCGTAGAAGAGCAGCAAATCGCCAACTCTCAGTTATTTCAGATGTCACCCTGTATTGATCTACAGTTAAGGTCACGGCTGGGTCTCGGCTTAGCCGTAAGACATTTTACGGCTCAGCCGTAGCACAGTTCATGAGCCGTAGCACAGTTCATGGTTTAGCCGTGAGTGCGCTGAGTCAATTTTCTGAAATAGTTATAGAAATACAGAAATAACGAACTCCCGACTGAAAACAGAAAGATAAGAACAAAACTGACTCAAGAGGGCTATCTAACTATGATTCATACAAGAAGAGTAAAACAGACACACAATCAAAGCAATACCAATAAGTGTTCAAACTACTTGTGCTTATACTTGCGTCACAACAGAAATCCACATACTCACAGTCGTTGCCTTGGCTCAATCCGCTGGAAACACACACAAACTGACAGGCACTGCTCCCTTTTTCCTCATGAGACAGAAACGAAATAAGGAAAAAGAAAGAGAGCTGAACGAGAGAGGGAGAGTTCGTTGCAGAATGAGAGAAATGAGAAAGAACGGGTAGGTAGGATATTATAAGCTAAAGATGAGTCAAAATTACAAGCAAGTCCAAATATTTACACAAATTTCAGTTCGAGTCAATTGACGATCCAACGAGAGCAAACGAAGTCATTTGGATCTAAGACAGTTACGAAGATCGACAAGCTCAACGAAATACATGCAGTGACATCAAAATGAAGCAAAACTGACAAGGCCCAACAAAAGCAAAAACTACAAAAAAGGGTTCGAACTACCTAAATCAGGTCAAACTCAACCAAACTACCTATCCATTACTCAAAACCACTCAAGACCAAAGAAAAAGAAAACCAAGACACACTTAACAACAAAATCACACGCAATTAACCACTAATTCGGATTAATTAGGTCGGAGTGTTACATCCTCCCCCACTTAGAAATCATTTCGTCCTCGGAATGAACGCGTACATGAGCGAAAAGATAAGGATACTGACATGCCATCTGTTCCTCCAATTCCCACGTGGCTTCATCAGGTCCATGATGTTCCCTGAGTACCTTGACCCATCGTATAGTTCTCATACGCAAGATCTGTTCTCTGGTCCCTACAATACGGAGCGGACGCCCAACGTATGACGCATTCGGCTGCATCTGTACATCATCGTAGCGAATCACATGCGTCGGGTCTCGAACATACTTGCAAATCATTGATACATGAAAGACGTCATGTACTCCAGAAAACTCCACCGGAAGAACTAACCTATACGCCAAGTCTCCAATCCGACTCTTAATCTCAAATGGACCCACATACCTTGGCGCTAACTTGCCTTTTTGACAGAAACGTATCGTTCCCTTCATCGATAAGATCTTCAAAACTACCCAATCGCCTACCTGGAACTCTAGAGCTCTTCTTCTCGTATCTACATAGCTCTTCTGTCTCGATCGGGCAATCTTCAAATTATCAATAACCTTCTGGACTTTCTCTGTCGTCTCAGCAATGATCGTCGGTCCATGGAAACTCCTGGTTCCAACTTCCTCCTAACAAACTGGGCTTCTACATTTACGTCCATATAAAGCCTCATAGGGTGCCATGCTAATACTCTCGTGGAAGCTGTTATTATATGCGAACTCACACAACGAGAGATGCAGATCCCACTCTTTCTCAAAATTGAGTACACTAGCTCACAACATATCTTCGAGCGTTTGAATGGTTCGTTCTGACTGTCCGTCAGTCTGCGGGTGATATGCCGTACTAAAGCTCAACTTCGTTCCCATGGCCTGTTGAAATGCTCTCCAAAAAGAGGAAACAAAACGGCTATCTCGATCAGACACAATCGACACAAGCGTACCATGCAATCTGACACTCCCATCAACGAACTTCTTCGCCATTTCGGAAAATGTCATGCCTTTCTTGAATGGGAGAAAATGGGCTGTCTTCGTCAATCGGTCTACGATCACCCAAATGGCGTTATTTTTCTTGCTCGTCAAAGGTAAGCCTAATACAAAATCCATCGTAATATGCTCCCATTTCCACTGGGGATATGCAAAGGATGCAAGGAGCCTGGCGGTCTCTTATGGTCAGCTTTCACTTTTTGGCAAGTCAGACATCTGGCGACAAACCCGGCAATTTCCCTCTTCATATTATTCCACCAAAATCTGTCCTTGAGAGTTCGGTACATCTTCGTACTTCCCGGGTGCATCGAATAACGGGCATAGTGTGCTTCTGTCATCAAGCTCTCCTTCAAATCATCTACTGTTAGCACACATAACCGGTTCCGGAAATATAGAACATCACCTTCCAAGCGAAAGTCTGGTCGTTCCGACACATTCTCTCGAATTCTCCTCAACATCGCATCTTCAAACTGCTAGTCTTTAATGCGCTGAATGATGTCAGGCTAAAAACTCACTATACTAGCAAGTGTCAAATAGTTCTCCACCAATCTCACTTCAACTGGCTGATCATGTCGCACAAAATAAAGGCTATCCAAAGCCTAGAGAATCTCCGACTTCCTACTCAAAGCATCTGCAACAACGTTGCCTTTTCCTAGATGATATTTAATGGGGAAGTCATAGTCTTTAATCAACTCAAGCCACCTGTGCTGCCTCATGTTTAACTCGGGCTGCGTGAAAAAATACTGTAAACTGTGATGATCTGAGTGCACTTCAAATGTCACACCATATAAATAATGTCTCCACAGTTTCAATTCAAAAACAATGGCTGCTAACTCCAAATCATGCGTGGCATAATTCTTCTCATGCTCCCTGAGTTGCCTCGAGCCATAGGCAATCACTTTGCCATGTTGCATCAGAACACATCCCAAACCGACTCGAGAAGCATCGGAGTAGATCGCAAATCCTTCACTCCCATCCGGTAATGTCAAGACTAAAGCCGAAGTAAGCTTCTCCTTCAACATATAGAAATGGTGCTCACACTCATCCGCCCAAAGGAAAGGAATATTTTTCCTAGTCAATTTAGTCAACGGGGCTGAAATTTTAGCGAAATCTTGAATAAATCGACGATAGTATCCCGCAAGTCCAAGAAAACTTCGTACCTCCGTCACAGTTCTCGGGCTGGGCCAATTCACAACTGCTTCAACTTTCATCTGATCAACTGCCAACCCATCTCGTGAAATGTATGACCAAGGAATGCTACCTACTCGAGCCAAAAATCACACTTCGACAATTTGGCATATAAGCGATGTTCTCTCAACAATTGCAAGGCTCGATGTAGATGTTCCACATGCTCCTCTAGGGTTTTCAAATACACCAGAATATCATCAATAAAGACCACCACAAACCGATCCAAGAAAGGAGCAAAGATCCTATTCATGAAGGCCATAAAGGCAGCAGGCGCATTGGTTAATCCAAATGGCATCACGAGGAATTCAAAATGTCCATACAGTGTCCTGAAGGCAGTTTTAGCGATATCTTCTTCCTTCACCCGAAGTTGATGATACCCCGATCTCAAATTAATTTTCGAAAAGTAGGCGGCACCTTGGAGTTGGTCAAACAACTCATCAATACGCAGCAGGGGATACTTATTCTTAATAATGACTTTATTCAACTGCCGGTAGTCAATGCACATCCGCAATGTACCATCCTTCTTCTTCACAAACAGCACTGGAGCTCCCCACGGTGACACACTTGGCTGTATGAAACCCTTCTCCAACAGATGTTGCAATTGTGTCTTCAATTCGAGTAGTTCAGCAGGGGCCATTCGGTAAGGAGTGAGACTAATGGGTGCTGTACCGAGCACTAGGTCAATCGTGAATTCCACATCTCTGACAGGGGGTAACTCGGTTACTTCCTCCGAAAACACATCCGGGAACTCACGCACCACCGGAATCCCGCCCAACTGCTTCACCTCCTTTTTCTCCGAGACAAAAGCAAGAAAACCTTCGCAATCGCTGCGTATCAATCGATCCGCCTTGCATGCGGAGATGACATGCCTCGGGCATCTCTATTGATTGCCCTCAAAACGAAACCCATTCTCGAAATCGAAGTAGATCGTCCTGTTGTAATAGTTAACACTGGCACGATACCGCACTAACCAGTCCATTCCAAGGATCACATCAAAATCTAACATAGACAACAAGATCAAATCAACTAGTAGCTGACAACCTTCAATCAACACGTCGCACTGAGGGTAATACACACTACACTCTACTATCTTGCCCACAGGAGTGGACACCACCAACAAGTATGGTAGCGGCTGAGGGGGTTGCGGTAACTGTTCCGCAAAACGAGGTGCAATATACGAACGCGTAGACCCCGAATCAAATAATGCAAATGCTTCAGCTTGGGCAATAAGGACTTTACCTTCCACCACGTTCGCATCTTCTGCACTATCATGGGAAGCTGCATACACACGAGCAGTCTGATGCTGCGGCTTCTGGTTTTGGCGAGACGGCTGGGGGCTATTCGAAGCTACAAAACTCATAGACCTGGATGACTGGGATGTCCTGGCTTTCAGGCACTGAGCTATCTTATGCTCCATGGATCCACAGCTTAAACAATCACCTGACTTCTTCCAACACTTATCCGTCGGATGTCCCTGTCCACAAAACTCACATCTGCTCCCAGAGAAAATAGAAGTTCCTTGCTTTCCTTTCCATCTCTTCTGAATCTGTCCCTTGGACCCCACCGGTGCACTTCTCTTGAGGTCCATAGCTCTCTCTGCTAGGTGGTTAGCTTCTGTAGCATATGCTTTATCGACCGCATCATCAAAAGTAGCTAGTCTCTGGAAGGCCGTCACATAATTAGCGTAACGAGGATGTAGACCAGTAATGAAGCGATTCACCTTCTTCTCCTCAGTATTGATCATGTCCTCAGCAAAATGGGACAGCTGGATAAATCGGTGAATGTACTCTGTGATGGGCAACTGCTGCTGCTGTAAGGCTAGAAATTCAACCTCCTTCACTCGCCGAACATGGGCAGGGATGAACTTCCTCCTAGACTGCTTCTGAAATGTCTCCCACACCGTTGCACTAGGCAAGGTCATATAGGTCTCACTAACACTCTTCCACCAAGTCTTTGCCACCTCCATGAACATCGATGCCGTGAGCATAACTTTCTGCCGATTATTACAGACAATGGTAGTGAAGAGATCCCCGGTGTGCGCTAGCCACTAATCAGCCTTCAATGCATCTTCGTTGCCGTAGAATTCTGTGGCTCCACGTTTCCTGAATTTATTGTACAACGCATTCGGGTCACTCTCCTTAGGCTGGATGACCACTTGCTGTTCTACGTGTGGCTGAACTGATGCTTGGCTCTGTCGGTCTACCAAAGAAACGACCTGTGCTTACAAGGAATGGATTGCCTGCAACATTGCTACGAAACACTCATCAAGATTCGCTGGTTGCTGTGGAGCGGTTGACCCACTCTCATTATCGCCCTGGTTGTTATTGTGTGTACCAGATCTGGATGCCATAGCCTGCAAAACACAAGAGTCAATCTGCGATCACACTAGATGACTCACACAAACCCAAAAGAAACAAGGACCAAACACAACAGTCAACAAAGACTTGACTACGTAATCTCACCATGTCCTGTATGTCTACATGCTTAAGAACTAAGATAGAGACAATGCTCTGATACCATACAATATGTATGTCACAACCCGAGCCCAAAAATCGGGGGTCAGAAAAACCTAACCAATGACACACGTACTCCCGTGCATATACACCTAGACCCCACCAAGTATACACACACAAGGGATCATTCACATGTGCAAACAAGTGTACGTGGAAGCTGTACGTATCAAGGCATACTACAAGATAACAAGAGACATAATGGATTACAAAAACATTAAACGGATAACAAGGGTTTACAACAAAATAGAGGGCTAGTCCACAAAAATCAAAATACAAATCTCAACCAAACCCTAATACAATTTACAGAAAAAAAATCCCCCAAGTAAGCTCAGACACAAATGAATGTGGAGAACAAAATGATGCAAACCGCGCTCTGAAGAATGGATCAAGTCCACTCCTCTAGGCCGGAGGGGGCCTCGCGCACCTCTCCTGGAGTCGGGTCGACCGACACAGGATCGGAAGAGGGATTTGAGCCTGCAACACCAAGAACAACTCATAAGTACGACTTAGCAAAATATAAGCCACAAGAAGATAACACGAATTGTATCTACTGCTGAGCAAAAATAGTAATGCAAGATCCATCGTAAGCATGTTCGTATACTAGGCAAAGCGTGCATATGAATAAGTATGCTATCAGAATCATAAACAGATAACGGTCAAAGTGGCTACTACATTTGCCATATTCTCCCTTTCGAGAGCAGTCAGAATGAGAACACCATCGTCCGGGCCAGGGTACGCATGGGTCTCTAATTCCCGGGGTCCGGAATCTCAGGACAAAGCACTCTACAGAGGCAAACACACAAACTAAGCCAAAGTCAACCCCGTCGGGTATGCTAAGACTGAGGCTAAGTAATGTCATATATAGACAATCTCAATCAAATCAGATGATGCACATCAATAAATATCACAACCAGATCTCATATATCACAATTATCACAGTAAACAAATCATCGGAAGCGCATCACAAACTGAAATGTAATACGAATGCGAATACACATAAACCAATACGAAAATGACTCCACAGGAGCAATAACAGTACATAGTAGTGGAATGTGCTTGCCCGGGCTTCGCTCTGGGGATGCTGCATTTCCCACAGAATCGAGAGGTCCAGCGCAGAACACAGAAGATAGCAAAACCGAAAACAATATGCTGTGCAAATCAGATTTACTTTGACGAATCAAGGTCAATTACGAGCCAATCCTAACCTAATTACCCAGTGTTTCTAACCGTGCATGCTGATGTAGTTTTAAGGTATTCAATACACAGTTGTTCCATCGAGGAGTGTTGCATCTTAATACGAAAGTGTACCAAAGTCCCTTAAAGCAACACCCATGGGAAGGTGCTAAACAACTGGATAACATACATGAATGAGACGCAGCCCTCGCGATCATTCATGTCCTTCAGACATTCCATTGGACATGTTCGGGTTATCTACATTCTAACATGGGAGTTATATCAAGTCTTTTCCTTAATTTTACTCTTTGTAGTCATTTCTCAGGGGTCGTACGGTGTAGCCGTAGTGAACATACGGCTTAGCCGTAGGCATCCACGGCGTAGCCGTAAGCTGCACTGCGGCGGAGCCGAGGTTCCCCAAACTATTCATCCGCATTTACGGCTCAATCATAATTTGCTCTACGGCACAGCAGTATCTTGCCCCACGGCTTAGCCGTAGTACAACGTACGGCTTATATCAGGCTGAGCCATAGAAGAGCAGCAAATCGCCAACTCTCAGTTATTTCAGATGTCGCCCTATATTGATCTACGGTTAAGGTCACGGCTGGGTCTCAGCTTAGTCATAAGACATTTCACAGCTCAGCCGTAGCACAGTTCATGGTTTAGCCGTGACTGCGCTGAGTCAATTTCCTGAAACAGTTACAGAAATACAGAAATAACGAACTCCCGACTGAAAACAGAAAGATAAGAACAAAACTGACTCAAGAGGGCTGTCTAACTATGATTCATACAAGAAGAGTAAAACAGACACACAATCAAAGCAATACCAATAAGTGCTCAAACTACTTATGCTTATACTTGCCTCACAATGGAAATCCACACACTCACAGTCGTTGCCTTGGCTCAATCCGCTGGAAACACACACAAAACTGACAGGCACTGCTCCCTTCTTCCTCACGAGACAGAAACGAAAGAAGGAAAAAGAAAGAGAGTTGAACGAGAGAGGGAGAGTTCGTTGCAGAATGAGAGAAATGAGAGAGAATGGGTAGGTAGGATATTATAAGCTAAAGATGAGTCGAAATTACAAGCAAGTCCAAATATTTACACAAATTTCGGTTCGAGTCAATTGACGATCCAACGAGAGCAAACGAAGTCATTTGGATCTAAAACAGTTACGAAGATCGACAAGCTCAACGAAATACACCCAGTGACATCAAAATGAAGCAAAACTGACAAGGCCCAACAAAAGCAAAAATTATGAAAAAGGGTTCAAACTACCTAAATCAGGTCAAACTCAACCAAACTACCTATCCATTACTCAAAACCACTCAAGACCAAAGAAAAAGAAAACCAAGACACACTTAACAACAAAATCACATGCAATTAACCATTAATTCGGATTAAGTTTGGTCGAAGTATTACACGCACATATGTAGTTACTTCAGAGGAAGTAGAAGCAGCAAACCATACGGTTGTAGGTAAGGTCTCTATTTGTGGCATAGAAGCTAAGGTGTTGTTTGATTCAGGATCATTGCAGTCATTCATTTCACCTCTGTTTTCTGGGAGAATACAGGAGTTACCAGCACAATTACCATATGAGTTGCATGTTTTCACCCCTGTAGATAAGAAGGTGATTTGTGAAGTGTACTACCTTAGTTATAAGGTTGTGATTTGTGAGATGTCATTTCCAGCAGAACTCATTATGTTATCTATGCATGATTTCGATGTGATCTTAGGCATGGACTGGTTGAATAAGTATATGGCCTGTTTAGATTGTTTTCATAAGACTGTCACCGTGAGGATTTATGAAGCTAGCCCAAGTGTTGTTTTTCGAGGTGAGAAGAAGAGTTCAAACACCAGGATAATTTCTGCACTTCGAGCAGAGAGGCTAATTCGGAGTGGCTGTGAAGGATTCATTGCTTTTATTGTTGAGAAAAGGCCACCTCCAAAGTTAGAGGAGATTCCCGTTAGAGGAGATTCCCATAGTCTGTGAATTTCTGAATGTGTTTCTAGATGAAGTTCCTGGTCTTCCTCCAGTTAGGGAAGTAGATTTCTCTATAGAGCTTGCGCCCGGTACAGCCCCTATTTTTAGAGCCCCGTATAGAATGACGCTTGCGGAACTTACGTGAGCTTGAGGTGTAGTTGCAAGATTTATTGGACAAGGGATTTATTCGCCCTAGTTCATCGCCATGTGGAGCCCCAATCCTATTTGTGAAGAAGAAAGATGACACCTTTAGGATGTGCATTGATTACAGGCAGTTGAACCAGGCGACAATCAAGAACAAATATCCACTGCCTCGAATAGATGAATTGTTTGACCAATTGCAGGGTGCAACATATTTCTCTAAGATTGACTTGAGGTCTGGATATCACCAGCTACGAGTTAGAGATCAAGATACATCCAAGACAGCTTTCAGAACTAGATATGGGCATTATGAGTTCTTAGTTATGCCATTTGGGTTAACCAATGCCCCTGCTACATTCATGGTTTTGATGAACAGAATCTTTTCTCCTTATTTTGACCAATTTGTGGTGATTTTCATTGATGATGTATTGGTATATTTCAAGACCTGAGATGAACATGCTAGGCATTTGAGGACTTCACTTCAGTTATTGAGAGACCATCAATTGTATGCCAAATTGGACAAGTGTGACTTCTGGTTGAGACGAGTTATTTTTTTAGGATATATCTTTTCAAAGGATGGACTTGCAGTAGACCCCGCCAAGATTGAAGCAATAACTAATTGGCAAAGCCCAAAGACAGTTGCCAAAGTTAGAAGTTTTGTTGGTCTTGCACGTTATTATTGGAGATTTGTTAAAGATTTCTCTAAGATTGTAGCCCCATTGACTAGATTGACTCAGAAGAATGAACCATTCGTTTGTTCGGATGAATGTGAGTCAAGTTTCCAATTACTTAAGGAGAAGTTGATCTCAGCCCCAATTCTGTCTTTACCAGAAGGTAGTGGTGGATTTGTTATTTATACAGATGCTTCCAGGATTGGATTGGGATGTGTGTTGATGCAGGATGGGAAGGTTATTACACATGGATCTCGACAGCTAAGGGAGCACGAGAAGAATTATGCCACCCACGATTTGGAGCTAGCCGCTGTCGTCTTTGCTTTGAAGTTATGGAGGCATTACTTATACGGGGAGAGATTTGAGGTTCATAGTGACCATCGCAGTCTTCAATACTTATTCTCTCAACAAGATCTTAATATGAGGCATTGACGATGGCTAGAGTTTATCAAGGACTATGACTTTCCGATCAAATACTTACTGGGGAAGGGTAATGTGGTGGCTGAAGCTTTAAGTAGGAAGTCGACTGGTGAGATGGCAGCATTGTTTGGTGAGCGGACCTTGGTGGAAGAATTTCGAAATTTGGATGCGAGGGTAGAACTTGTGGATGATAGGGTTATGTTAGTAGCCATGTCTGTCTTTGAACCGACATTGATTCAATAAATTAAGGAGAAACAGTTTGAGGACCCAGGGTTCGTCAAGATCCAAGAGCATATAACTTTGAGGCCAGATTTCAGATTGGTTGATGGTGTGCTATATTTTCGGGATAGATTATGTGTTCCAGCAATCCAGAATCTAAATGAAGCGATCATGGCCGAAGCACATCATTCCCGATATTTTATGCATCCCGGGAGTATTAAGATGTACCGAGATTTGAATGGCAGGTTTTGGTGGAATAATATGAAAAGAGACATTGCAGGTTTTGTGGCTAGATGTCTTACCTGCCAGCGTGTAAAGGTTAAACATAAGAAGCCTCCCGGTTTGTTGCATCCTCTACATATTCCTCAGTGGAAATGGGAGAACATTTCGATGGATTTTATCTTAAGACTACCTTGGACGAGTAGACATCATGATGCTATTTGGGTGATTGTTGACCGATTGACGAAATTAGCCCATTTTATTCCTTTTAGGAATGGGATGAAATTTCATGAGATGGCCAAGGTATTTATTGATGAGGTCACGTGATTGCATGGCACTCCGGTGTTTATAGTCTCAGATAGGGATAGTAGATTTGTCTCATCCTTCTGGTGATCTTTTCAGCAATCCATGGGTATCTAGCTCAACTTCAGTACAACGTACCATCCTCAGACCGATGGACAGTCGGAGCGTACGATACAGACTTTGGAGGATATGCTTCAAGCCAGTGTGCTAGACTTTAGGAAGGAATGGGACGGACATCCCTCTTTGTGTGAATTTGCGTATAATAATAGCTATCACGCGAGTATCGGAATGGTTCCATTCGAAGCTTTGTACAGACGCAAGTGTCGTACACCGGTGTGTTGGGAAGAAGTTGGAGTTAGGAGTTTTTATAGACCCTCTATCGTTGCAGATACAGCGGAAAAAGTGCGACAGGTCCAAGACAGATTGAGAATTGCAAGGTCCCGTCAGAAGAGCTATGCAGACAATCATTGAAGACCTCTCGAGTTCCAAGTAGGAGACAAAGCTTTTCTGAAGGTTTCTCCAATGAAAGGCACTATTAGGTTTGGTCAGAAGGGTAAGCTTGCTCCACAATTTATTGGCCCATTTGAGATTCAGAGTAGAGTGGGAGATTTGGCATACCGGTTGGAGCTACCACCTCAACTCGCCGGAGTCCACAACGTGTTTCACGTATCAATGCTTAGGAAGTATCTTCCGGACCCCTCTCACGTTCTCGTGATGGATGACATCCAAGTGGAATCGGATGTGAGCTATGAAGAATGGCCTCTTCGTGTCATTGACACCAAGGATCAAGTGCTTCGTACCCGAACGATCAAGTGGGTCAAGATTCTTTGGGAGCATCATGGACCCGAAGAAGCTACGTGGGAGCTCGAACAACAAGTTCGTGAGAAGTATCCAGGACTTTTGCGAGAGGTAAGTTGCATTCGGAGGACCGAATGTCCGTTTAGAGGGGAAGGATGTAAGGTCCCAACCCTAGATAATTATAATTTATAATAATTAAGTTGGTTTTACTCTAATTAATATGTTTGGTTTTACTCTAATTAATATGTAACTAGGCTAATTGAGCCCAGATCTCAAGAGGTTTGGGTCATGAATAGGTAGTCGGGCCGGGTTCGAACCTTATTAGGTAGTCCAAGACCTTTTGTATTTAGCATTTTCGTGGTTTTACATTACTTATGCATGATATTAGTTGCATTGGGTGGGTTTCATCTTGTGGAACGTCTTTTATGTTTGGTCCAATTTCGTTTGGACCCATCCTAGTCCATTTTGAGCCCAGCTCCAAATTGAAATATACCAAAACAGGAGGGCTAATCTATAAATCCCAGAATTCCACCCCTTTAAAACCCCAAACCCACCATCGACCCTTTTTTTTGCCCCCTCTTCTCCTTCCATCTCGTTGCAGCATCGGTTTCCCCTTTTTTCTCTCATCATCATCTTTTTTTCCTCCTCCATTTTGCCTTGATTTGAAGTTCTAAAAGTTGTATGCAAGAAGGTTTATCATCTTCTTCAACCTTTTCTTCCTCCATTGTTCTTTTTCCTGAGATTTGAAGCCCATTCTCTAGTGTTGTGCTTGTAGGAAGCTTGAGGTAAGGAACCCCACCTCCTTTTTGAGTTATTGAGTGTAATAAGGGTCAAGAGAACCCATCTATTGGCATGCATGCATCTCATTCTTATTTTTCTTTATGCATGTGTTAGATCCTCCATTAGCGAGCTTTATTCTCCATCTAACCAAGGGGCAAATCAATTTGGGTGAAGCACCAAGCTTAAGGCAAGTATAAGGATACATTTTCTTTACATGCATAGCTTTATTTCTTGATTCTTGATGAGATTTGTGATGTTACTCCTTTTTACAGCTCAATGGAGAATACATGGATTGATTTGTGTTTTATGGTGATTCATGATGAATAAATTGATAATGGTCCTTTAGGGAACCCAAGAGTGTGGAATGGAAGCTTATAGGTAGATTTTATTGCAAGAATGGTGTGTTGGAAGAGAGGAAACAGTGGAATAGAAACCCTCTCGTAAAAGAGTGCTTCAGGGCCGACCGGTCGGTCTTAAAGCTCGATCGGTCGAATTGCCTCTCAGGTAGTCCGACTGGTCGTTCACCAACCTGACCAGTCGAATTTCCCTTTTGGGAGCGATCGATCGGTCGGCATATCCGACCGGTCAGGTAGGCCTGACTTGTAACCTTTAGAGAAGTGTTCCAAGACTAATTTCTATGCTTGACTATGGATTTTCTATAGTCTATGGGATAGCCTGATGATGAGTTACTCCCTTAAACCTTAGAAAGAGACCGAGATATCCACCCACATTCACTATAGGCTGTAGGTTTAACCAAAGGCCTTCTAGGACCATAGAATTGGATCCTCTACTACCTTAAACTAACCCAACGGTGATTAACATGGAGAAGGAGGAGTGTTCAGCTGTTACTCTTTTCTTCTGGATTCTCTGATTAGTTTTCAATGTTACGTTATGGGTGTTGGCATAAGATGGATTGTCCTGTATGTACAGGAGGTAACATAGAGAATGGTAATACTGGGACACCAAACGTCTTATGAATATACCGTATTGAATGACCTTGGAAACCCGGATTATCTAGTATAGGATTGGCTAGTAATTGTCCTTGATAATCCCTACAATCTAATTGCATTCATATTGATAATAGCCTTGACCTCCCCATAGGGATTTATATCAGTTGCATTAATGATGATTAGTTGCTTAATTGAGTTACCTTCTCGTATTAGTAGAAACAGATCAGTAAGTAAGGACATCAGATTATTTTCGACATGTTTAGAGTCGGCGCCACTTGGCTTATACCCCATAGGAGGTTCGATGGGACCCCATGGGAGTATTTTATCAGTTGTCTACTGCAATAGTTATCAGGAGAGTGAGTCGACGCTCTCGCGGGTAGCTAGCCGGTCCTGGTCCAGCCGCTAGCGGTTTCCCAATGATCAGTTTACTCTCTTTTAGAGAGGAAATAGCAAATGTGGTCCCCATATTGGTATGATATAGTCTTTGTTTACGATTCCTTATTCATGCTAACTCATATGCATCAGTGCCTAGATTGTGATATTGATCTCTTTCAATCAGTATGTCATTTTAATTACATTGATCTATCATGTTGAGCTCATGTATCCTTATCTTTGCTTAACCGTTATGTTAAGTAGAATTACTATGGTGTACGGAACCCGATGCCAATCTGACAGCAGCGCGATCCCGGAGGGAACTCCAGCGTTACTTTGGGATGTAAATGAGTGGAACGAGGATGACATCTTTTCGTGATTCTCCTCGACAAAGTGCAACGGGATCATTTTGGGTTTGGACTTAGGGATCATTTTGGCATCTTGATATTTGTATTTTATCATGTACTTCCGTATTTATGCATATTGTTGGATTCAATTAACAGACTTGTCTATTTAATGGATTAAGATGAATGTTTTATGGATGCTCATGATATATATGCAGGTGGAATCTCCAGGTTTCCGCTTATATGCTTGATGTTGATGATACATGTTTGTGGATTTTCCTCACACGTACTTGTGGGATCACCCTTGTGACAGTTCGTACATGTCATATCATGGCACGAATTATCACGGGTACATGTGTCATTTCTCGGAACCCTCAATAAATCCCCAATTCTCGGGTTCGGGGCGTGACAGTAACATAACCAGAGCTTGCAAGCTGACCAACATATATGAGGTTTCTTCTTAGGCTCGGTATATACCTAACATCATTTAATTGCCATGTACCTCCATTTGGCAATTTAATCTGAACATCTCCTTTGCTAATTATGTCACAAGGTTCATCAACGCCGAGATAGACTTTTCCGAAGTCACCTTTCACATAATTTTGGAGATATCCTTTGTGTGTAGTGGCATGAAAGGACGTACCAAAATCTATAACTCAAGATTCAGATTTATAATCAAAGGATAGAATCACAGCATCATGAACAGTATCACCTGCAACATTTGCGGAAGCATCACTATCATTGTCATTGTTACCGTTCCTTTATTTATTTTTCTTTGGTAGAGCTCTGCAATCCTTTTTTATATGTCCCTTTTTGCCACAATTCCAATATGTGAGCATACCTTTTGACAATCTTGACTTGCTTCTCGATTTAGATATTCCACGACTCTTACCTCTCTCAGTTTTTCTTCTTCTGTTTTCCACATTCAAAGCACTTCCTGATGATTCAGCTGAGGATTTCCCGCTAAGTTCTTCATTGATGATAGTACTCACAACATCATCAAACTTCAGTTTACTTGATCCCGATGAATTACTCAGTGAAGTAACCATACCACTTCAACTATCTAGTAAAAAAGATAACAATAATAATGCCCAAATCTCATCATCAAAATATACTTTTACCGATGACAACTGTCTCATGACTGTGTTGAACTCATTTATGTGTTCAATGACAATCCCACCTTTAGCCATCTTCATGTTAAACAATCTTTTCATCAAATGTACTTTATTTGAAGCAGACAGTTTTTCATACATTCGTGAAAGGGCAGCCATAACATCTTCAGTGGTTTGTTCTTTTGAAATATTGAATGCAATAGATTTTGTTAAAGAGAGTCTGATCGTATCTAAAGTTTTTCTGTTAAGCACCTTCCACTCTGGATCTGATATAGTTGCAAGCTTATTTGCTTTTCCTCCAAGTGGCAAGTAAAAATTCTTCTGGTAAAGGAGATCCTCTATCTGCATCTTCCAGAATGCGAAATTCTGGCCGTTGAACTTTCAATTATTTGCTTTGTGTCGTCCGTCGTTGCTCCCACTCAAACGAAAGCTCTATTTACTTGATAGTTTTTTTTGTCAGTTAAACAGTCAATCTATTCCATCCATCTCATAGATCTCATCACTACGAGTGTACAGAAAAAAAAACGGAGCACAATTTGGAGTCCAGATGACCTCAAAACTTGCAAAACAATTTTGGCCGTTGGATCTAGTCAAACCTGTCTATTGACCGGTGCTGACGTCATTGTTGACGTCACTGCTGTTCTGCTGGGCTTTTGAACCGGACCTAGGTTGGGTTCACCTGACCCGGAACTAAACTTGACTGCGCGCTGGGCTGGACCTGCTGTTAACGGGTCGGGTCAACCTGATTTGAAACAGGACCTGACCTGGAACCTTAATGCTGGGCTCTCTGCAGAACCGAGTTCGAATTTGACCTGACCAGCAACCGAACCTGCTACTCGTAGACCAAGCTTCACGGGTTAGGTTGACCCAACCCGAGTCTGACCCAAGGCCGAAACCGCTTTCTTCAACCTCTTCTCCCTGCAACAGAGACCAAAGCCGCCCTCTCCCTCATCAACGGCAGTGGTGATGTGGTCCTACGACCAGCGACTATAGCGGACGACGTTTTCTTCGGCGACGGCGAGGGTGCAAACGGCGACAACACATGACAGTGCAACAATGGTGGTGGTGGCCTGCACGCGATTCCCCGTAATCCCAGAGGTGATACAGTGGTGGGACAGGGGGACGGCAGACGGTGGTTACTTACGGATTTGGCGCAACGCCTTCTCCGATTTTCTTCTCCGGCGCTGACGAGGGTAGCCCAATTGGTTAACGATTTCTACAATAGAAATCGTTGGGACAATACTCTGTAACAAGTATAGTGACCTTTGTTTCACGAAAATAGTGATCCAATCCCAAACAAGCCGATCCGTTGATCCTTAGATCATAATCGCAGATCTAACTCCAAGATCTGAACGAAACCACGCTTTGATACCAGTTGTTGAAAAAGAAGAATAATAAGAAGAACACACAATCACAGAATAGACATGAGATTTACATGGTTCACCCGATGTGGGCTGCATCCACGAAGATTCAAACCTGTTCACTATTATTAGAGATTACCCACAAGAAGAACAATCATCTTTTTGTGATTACAAGAGTACACAACTCTCCTAGGGTTCTTCTTTGCAGAGAAACCAACTCTCTCTCTTTCTTAACAACACTCCGAATAGAACATAAGCCCTAATTAATAATACCTCTGGGCATTAATAACTATCGGATCTGACCTTATAACAAAGGGTCCAGATTAAATCGACATATTACATATTAACCCCAGACATATTACATATTACATATTACATATTAACAGTCGGATCTGAAGTTATTTCTTTTTTACCCTGACTAACTTGGTCCTTAACATGGCATTTAGAGCTTTGGACTGAGGTGATTCCTAATTTTGAGCAATTCACAATTCGATTCACAACTTGTTCGCAAACTATTCTCACGAAGTTCTCTGATCTGAGACCCATATCTTTGTCCAGGCCCACCTAAAACTCCAAGCTGCTTAGAACAACATCTTTTCATATTAATGCTAGTTTATAGCTTACTTCCAATCAAAGGTGAACCCACCTTAAAATTGATTACTAGTAAAAATGGAATTTTGGTCTGATTTTTATTTTACTTAATCTGATGGTGTGCTAGTTGAATTATGGTTGAAGTAAAATTTGCCTCAAGTTGATTTAAAGAAGAATGTGTAGTGCACATGCAGAAGCAATCAACATTATCACACACATAGAGAATAAGAATACCATGCGGATTTTACGTGGTTCACCATAAAGGTTACTTCCACGAGCTATAAGCAACTTGCTCGATTTCACTATAAAAGATACAGGGGAATTCGTTACAAGGACTCATTTTCCTCTAACACTTAGCTTTTCAATCTTCATAGTTCTTAATCTTGCTCTCACAACACCCTACCATATGTGGTGTGTCAACACCACGGGAAAGAGAGCTCACACCTCTCTACACCCTACATATTCCTACATGGTTTATACCACAGGGAACAGATCTGCCATATCTCCTACATAAAGTCTAGAATCACATTACATAAATATATAATGTATGCTTTCTTGTCTACCAAGAAAGCCATGGTATAAAGACCAAATTACCCTTTACCCTAACTTGGTCATTGGCTAAACCAATGAACCGATCTGGCTAAACCGGAATACAAGACATAAACCTAACAGAATGTGATCCTCCGTGATGGATTAATAGAAGGGATGCTAATGAAGGAGAAATTTCTCCTATGAGCGGACTGCAACTGCAGTCTAGCTCTATGGGGCTCACTTGTGCCTACCTTTGACTAATGTAGCTTTTTTCACACTCTATCCCTCCATGATTTATCGCTATGCCATTGTATGTTCCTCCAAACTTTATTCTATGAATTTCAAAAAATTCTATGATTAAAAGAATTAAACTTTAATGCCCTTAAATCAAGGGTTAATAAAATATGGTGGGCTGATGTTTGCACGAACCTGTCTTCATAAAGAAACATTTCTATCCATTCTATAACAAACGGTAAAAAACATCTTAGTGGGCCCCACCAGTTGGAGCTGACAAGCATATATAGGTGAAAGGCCAGCTACTAATGAATTAGTACATCCAACTTGTCGAACTCAAACATTGTAAGTAGACAATTGAAAAGCAAATCAAATGAAACTATTCTTTTCTTTTTAAGCTAAGTTTCAAATTACGAATTGTGATCACAGACGCGGACTAGACTTCAAATCAGGTGAATCCATGCTTGACAATTGTGATCTCAACTACCTGCTAAGCTCTTATGTAGTTATTATTATTAGTATTTATTTTTATCATTTGAAACAACTATGCTTATCAAGACCATCAAGGGCAACCATCTGGGGTGCATAAACAGGATGCAGTGATTAAGGCATTCAGATCACTTTGATTGATGAGCCTAGCTTAATCTAATTAGTGGCATAGAGAAACACTTGAAATAACTACCGATAATGACCCGCATTAATGAGAATAATAATAAACCTTAGTGAAAATCACAAATACAAATTTAGTGCATTTTGAAAGGCCAAGCCAGGCCTAGATAAGGTTAAATTTAGATGGGCTAACACAAACCCAGCCCATTCCCAGTCTGCAGATACCCTAAGGTCAACAATTAAGCAAAAAGATATACGTGACCTACAGTGGATGTGCTCTTTAATTGGGAGCTTTAGTAAACAGTACTCCACATCCATACAGTAGACTACCCGACTAGCTTAGGTAGGTGTAGTGATAGGATCACATGACACATGGCATTCTCTGATTTGTAGGAGAAGAAACTGGAAGCTCAAATGGGATTCTCAGCTCTTCCTCTTAGAGAGAGAGAGAGAGAAGGATATTGTGTCATAATTCCAAGAAAGATAAAAGAAACGATACGGAAAAAAATAGAAAATCTAATGTTAGTGGTATGGATCTCAAACAAACAACCAACCAATGAAAAGAGAGATATAGATCTTCCAAGATAACGACTCTTTCACTCCTATTGTAACCTCCACACCTATTTAAGACCACCCTCACAACCCTTAGAGGCCACAAACTCACTCTCCTCTGTCACACTAGTACAGTTCACTAGACTATCTCACGCTCAGCTCCCAAGTGTAAAATGGCGACCATGGCCCTATCCTCTCCCTCTTTGGCCGGAAAGGTTCTCAAACTAGCCAACTCTACCTCTGAACTCCTTGGGGAGGGCCGGGTCACCATGCTAAAGACTGGGGGACGGCCCAAGCCTGTTCCCTCTGGCGGCCCATGGTATGGCCCGGACCGAGTTAAGTACCTGGGACCCTTATCTGGTGAGCCACCTTCTTATCTTACCGGTGAATTCCCCGGTGACTATGGTTGGGACACCGCTGGCCTCTCTGCCGACCCGGAGACCTTCGCCAAGAACCGTGAGCTTGAAGTGATCCACTGCCGTTGGGCCATGCTCGGTGCACTCGGGTGCATCTTCCCAGAGCTGCTCTCTCGCAATGGTGTGAAGTTCGGCGAGGCCGTGTGGTTCAAGGCCGGTTCACAGATCTTCAGTGAGGGTGGATTGGACTACTTGGGCAACCCCAGCTTGGTGCATGCACAAAGCATTTTGGCCATATGGGCCACTCAAGTTATCCTCATGGGTGCAGTTGAGGGCTACCGCATTGCCGGCGGGCCCCTTGGCGAAGTTACCGACCCCCTCTACCCCGGCGGCAGCTTCGACCCACTTGGGTTGGCCGATGATCCGGATGCTTTTGCGGAGCTTAAGGTGAAGGAGATCAAGAATGGAAGGTTGGCCATGTTCTCTATGTTTGGGTTCTTTGTTCAGGCCATAGTGACTGGAAAGGGCCCATTGGAGAACTTGGCTGATCACCTTGCTGATCCTGTAAACAACAATGCATGGGCCTATGCCACCAACTTTGCCCCAGGCAAATGAGGGAGGGGGAGACAATTGGATTTGTTGTGAGAATGCGTTTATCTGTCATAAGAATGACGTTGTTGTATTGGGTGATGTCAATTACTAATGCAAATGAATAATGTCAGATAATGTCACCATTTTCTTAGTGTCGGTCTCACCATGCAGTGACCTTTGAATGACTTGTGTTAGGACTAAGCTTGCCTTATAAACAGCTCTTTCCCCCAATTGTGAATACTACAAATCAAGTCAAAATCCCTATCTTAGTTTTATTTATTGACCTTCGACCTCCGGCCGAAGATTACCCGATTTTGACGAGTAAAGACCATTTCCTAAAAAACCTGTTTTATATGTGAAAATGGTAGAATTAAAAAGCATTTTTTACTTCTCTTGATAGGAATCTTCTCAACATGTTGGACGTTAAATCCTACTAACCAACAAGGAAATCACAATCACCTCCACTTTTAACCATTTAATACCATGATCAATTTTAAAGCGTGCCTCTCCCCATCTCCCATGATTTCTTCACTATTGGAAGTTTTTGTTTCATCCGGCCCCATCCAGATGTCCCCAGTTTGTAAAGTACCAATTAAAGTTTGAGGGGTTTGGGAGGGCAATGGGGCAGGTACGTGTTTGATGGTTGTATACCAAACCGGCTCTATGACAGCTATGGCTTGGGTTGGATTTGTTAGTGATTTAATTAATATTTAAAAAACTATATGAAAATATGTATGTCTAACCTGCAACCTCAAAAAAACCACTCACCCTCATCGTCACTAACACCATCGAGCTCTCACATGATAAAAGCACAGAAGTAAAGACATACTTGGTGGGGCGGGTTAGTGCATCTAAAACCCAAATCTGCCCCTAACACAACTCAGGTTAATGCATGATAAAACGTACCGAACCCAAACCCCACCAACATGCTATCAAACTTGCCCTTAGTAGGAGTAGGTCGGGGCGGATCCCATTTAAACCCGACCCATTGTCATCCCTATGAGGGATCCTTTATTTGCACTCATTTACATATATATATGTTACATACGAGTATACGTAGGTTTGTTTTCACTCATTTATGTATCACATGCATAAACTTTGATGTGAAAATGTTAAGTAAATGTATGCATTTTCACCCCAAAATTTTCACAACCCCTAGACTCCTTTTAGGGTAGTTCCGTTTTGCTTGCAGTTGTGGTTGTGGGTTCAAATCTAATTAATCAGTTCTATGTTTTGCTCGAGCCTAACTTGTAATCCAAATTGTCCAAAATCTCTATAGAAATAATGAACCTCAAGGTGTAAAGTTTCTAAGTTACATCGTTAGATTTTGACATTCATTTTTCTCATATAATTGATAAGCGAAAAGATGTGAGGTTTCATACTTTATACCCTTACTGATTTTGAGGAACATATGAAATACACACGCGCGCACAAAATAAACTTACTAAATCCCACTTGCTTATTATTTGCACTTTTATGTGCCCTCAATTCATGATCCAAACAGTTAAATATTCTCATAGATATGTTAAACCATGATGCTTGAAGTCCCATATCTTAGATTCTCACGCTCCTTGAAAATTTTCCAAAAAAAAATACAAAATAAATTAATCCCACTTTCTAATTTTTTGAATGATCCAAATTATACAGTGTTTTATACCCAATATTTTTTTTGTAGAAAAACTTTAAAGTCCTGAAGCCCACAAAACTAAATAAAAACTGATACAGATCTTCTTCTCTATTCCCCTATCAATTCATTTGCACAATATGAAAATGGTGCTCACAAACAAACATGGTAATATGTTTAACATTTATACATGTAAATGCTATTTTCACATCCCATTGCAAAAGAGGAATGACCAAAGATGAAAGTAGGATGGGACAATGTATTTTTACTGTGAGAGAAGCTGAAGAAATATCATTGTTAAAAGTAAGAAATTGAAGAAAAACAAGGAAGGAGAATGCCACCCAACAAACTGGCAAATGGGAGGAAAATTTTCTCTAGCCCAAGCGTTCATTTAAACTCTCCCCATAGGTAAAGTCCCTTGAAAGGAAACTACCCGTCCTTATTGTCATTGACACTATCGAGCATTCATATGATAAAAAACACACTAAGAATTATACAAAGTAAAGACATACCAGGTGGGGCGGGTTAATGCATCGAAAACCCAAATTTGTCTCGAACGCGACTTAGGTTAATGCATGATAACACGTACCCAACCCAAACCCTACTAACATGCTACCGAACCTGCCTCTAATAGGAGTAGGTCGAGGCAGATCCCATTTAAACCCAACCCATTGTCATCCTTATGAGGGGGCCTTTATTTGCACTCATCTACATATGTATATGTTACATACGAGTATACGTAGGTTTGTTTTCACTCATTTATGTGTCACAACCCGAGCCCAGGGACCGGGGGTCAGAGAAGGTCTAACCAATGACACACGTACTCCCGTGCACGTACACTTAGACCCCGTCCAAGCATACACACACAAGGGATCATTCACACGTGCAAACAACTGTACGCGGAAGCTGTACGTATTAAGGCATACCACAACATACCCAAAATGACATAGGAGATTACAAAAACATTAAATTGATGACAAGAATAATTACAAGAACGTATGACAGTAGAGCGGGCTTACAACAATCAAAATTAAAATACAGATATCACTCAAAGCCCACGGTACAAGTACAGAAAAATCCCCTCAATAGGCTCAGACTCAAGGAATGGGGAAAACAAAATGATGCAAACCGTACTCTGGAGGATGGATCAAGTCCACTCTTCTAGGCCGGAGGGGGCCTCGCGAGCCTCTCCTGGAGTCGGGTCGACCGACGCAGGATCGGGAGAGGGATCTGAGCCTGCAACACACAAAGACAACTCATAAGTACGACGACTTAGCAAAATATAAGCCACAAGAAGATAACACGAATTGTGTCTAATCAGGAGTAATAGTCACAGTGCAAGATCCCTAGAAATCATGTTCGTACACTAAGCAAATATGCAAACGAATAAGCATGCTAACAGAATCATAAACAGATAACAGTCAAAGTGGCTACTACATTGGCCATCTTCTCCCTTTCGAGAGCAGTCGGAATGAGAACACCAGTGACCGGGCCAGGGTACGCATGGGTCTCTAGTTCCCGGGGTCCGGAGTCCCAGGACAGAACACTCTGCAGAGGCAAACACATAAACTAAACCAAAGTTAACCCCGTCGGGTATCCTAAGGCTGAGGCTCAGTAGTGCCAATACCAATCACAATCAAATCGGATGATGCACCTCAATCAATCAATCAATCATATCATATCACATACAGATCTCACATATCACACTGAACGAACAATAGAAAGTGCATCACCTAAACTGATACGGATACTGATACTGAATGCAGTTAAGCAATAACGGAAAGTACTGAATGCAATTAAGCAATAACGGAAGGTACTGAATGCAATTAAGCAATACTTAGTCTCTGACTCAAGTGCTAATCACAATAAGCACTGATGCAAGTACTCCAGTGGAGCAACAGTAAAGCACAATACACAACAATAGAATGGTCCCGCCCGGGCTTCGTTCTGGGGTTGCTGCATTTCCCACAGAATCGAGAGGTCCAGCGCGGAACACATAAGAGGGCATAACCGAAATCAATATGCTATACAATCCAACAAATCAAGTACTTATACGAATCAAGGTCAATTACAAGCCAACACTAATTATCCAGCGTTTCTAACCGTGCATGTTGATGTAGTTTTAAGTTGTCCGATGCACCATTGTCTAGTGTTGCAGTGTCGGAAATGTGCACCGAAGTCCCTTAAACCAACACCCATGGGGAGGTGCTAAACAATTGGATAACAGTCATGAATGATTCGCAGCCCTCGAGGTCATTCATGTCATTCAAACATTCCATTGGGCATGTTCAGGTTAGCTACATTCTAACATGAAAGTCATATACGGTCTTTTGCTTTAACCTAATCATTTTCGTTCTCAGGTTCTCACGGTGTAGCCGTAGGTAACCTTACGGCTTAGCCGAGGCATCTTACGGCTTAACCGTAATATGCACTGCGGCTGAGCCGAGGCTTCCCAAAATGCTCATCCGGATTTACAGCTCAACCGTATTCTACTCTACGGCTCAGCCGTATCCCGGTCCACGGCTTAGCCGTAAGACAATGTACGGCTTAGATCAGGCTGGGTCGTAGAAGAATGGCATTTTGCCAACTCTCAGTTATTTCCAGATATCAGTTTGTACTGTTCTACGGTCAGGGTTACGGCTGGGTCTCGGCTTAGTCGTAAGCCATTTTACGGCTTAGCCGTAGCACATTTCACGGTGTAGCCGTGAGTGCACGGACTCATTTTTCTGGAATCGTGACAGTCATACAGAAAGTGAACAAAACAACTGAAAACAAGGAGATAACAGCAAAATGAGCTCAATAGGGCTGTCTAACACTGAGAAATACAATGAAGCATAAAGACACAACAATCAAATCCATATCAATCAGTGTTCATACTACTTGGGCTTATACTTGCCTCACAGACGAAAATCACACGCACACGACCGTTGCTTGGCTCAGTCCGCTGGAAACACACACAACTTGCTCCTTTCTTCCTCCCTCAAGCAACAGGAACAGAGAAGGAGAAGGAGAGAAAGAGAGCTGAATGAGAGAGAGACGACTGCTGAGAGACAGAGACGATCGAGAGAAAGGAAATGAGTTGGTAGGATATTTATAACTTAAAGTTGAGTCCAAATTGCACTTAAGTCCAAACGGTTAACACAAATGTCAATTTGAGTCAAATGACGGTCCAACGAAAGCAAACGAAATCATTTGGGTCCAAGACAGTTACGAAAATCGACAAGCTCAACGAAATACACGCGATGACGTCAGAATGACGCAAAACTGACAAGGTCAATCAAAAGCCAAAATTACGAAAAAGGACTCGAACTACCTAGACCAAGTCAAACTCACCCCAAACACTCTCTCTAAGGCTCAAACCAAAGAAAAACAAAATCAAAACACTCTTAACGCTCAAATCACACGCAATTACTCGTTAATCCGGATCAACTCGGGTCGGAGTGTTACAAACTTTGATGTGAAAATGTTGAGTAAATGTATACATTTTCACCCCAAAATTTTCACAACCACCAAACTCCTTTTAGGGTAGTTTCGTTTTGCCTGCAGTTGTGGTTTTGGGTTCAAATCTAATTAATCAGTTCTATGTTTTGCTCGAGCCAAACTTGTAATGCAAATTGTTCAAAATCTTTATAGAAATAACGAACCTTAGGGTGTAAAGTTTCTAAGTTACATCATCAAATTTTGACATTCATTTTTCTCATATAATTGATGAGCTAAAAGATGTGAAGTTTCATAGTTTTTACCCTTACTGATTTTGAGGAACACATGAAATACACGCACACACCCAAAAAAAAAAAAAAACTAAATCACACTTGCTTATTATTTGCACTTTTATGTGCCCTCAATTCATGATCCAAATAGTTACATATTATCATAGATATGTTAAACCATGATGCTCGAAGTCCCATATTTTAGACTCTCACGCTCCTTGAAAAATTTCCAAAAAAAAAAAAAAAAGATTAATCCCACTTTCTAATTTTCTGAATGATCGAAACTATTCAGTGTTTTATACCCAATATTTTTTTGTAGAAAAACTTTGGAGTCCTAAAGCCTACAAAACTGAATAAAAACTGATACAGGTCTTCTTTGGTTCTCTGTTCCCCTATCAATTCATTTGCACAATATGAAAATGGTGCTCACAAACGAACATTGTAATATGTTTAACATTTTTACTTGTAAATGCTATTTTCACATCCTACTGCAAAAGAGGAATGACCAAAGATGAAAGTAGGATGGGACAATGCATTTTTACTATGAGAGGAGCTGAGGAAATATAATTGTTAAAAGAAAGAAATTGAAGAAAAACAAGGAAGCAGAATACTGCCCAAGAAATCGGCAAATGGGAGGAGAATTTTCTCCTTCCTAAGTATACATTTAAACTCTCCCCAAAGGTGAAGTCCCTCAAAAGAAAATCACCCATCCTCATTGTCACTAACACTGTCGAGCTCTCATATGATAAAAAACATACTAAGAATTATATGAAGTAAAGACATACCTAGTGGGGTGGGTTGATGCATTTAAAACCCAAATTTGCCTCGAACGCGACTTAGGTTAATACATGACAAAACATACCCAACCCAAACTCCACCAATATGCTACCGAACCTACCCCTAATAGGGGTGGGTTGGGGCGAGTCCTATTTAAACCCGACCCATTGTCATCCCTATGAGGGGTCCTTTATTTGCACCCATTTACATATGTATATGTTACATACGATTATACGTAGATTTGTTTTCACTCATTTATGTATCACATGCATAACTTTGATGTGAAAATGTTAAGTAAATGTATACATTTTCACCCCAAAGATTTCACACCTCCTAAACTCCTTTTAGAGTAGTTCCATTTTGCCTGCAGTTGTGGTCGTGGGTTCAAATCCAATTAATCAGTTCTATGTTTTGCTCGAGCCTAACTTGCAATCCAAATTGTTCAAAATCTTTATAGAAATAACGAACCTTAGGGTTAGGGCTGTCAAAGGGCCAGGCCCGGGCCGGGCTTAGGTAAGACCTTATCCTACCATCACATGTGCGGGCCGGGCCTAACTGAGCAAAAGCCCTCGACTTTTACGGCGGGCCTATTATTTTGAGGCCCTTGCCCAACCCTCAAGCGCTAGGGCCGGGCCAGGGCCAAAAGAAAGGGAAATTTTTTTCTTTAATGGAAATAAATCTTTTATATGCAACAACCTATGCCACCATCACCAACCAACTTTATACAAACCTTCCTCCTTTGCCCGGGCTAGGGATTGGGAATGCAATGCAAAAGGCAGCATGGCGGAGTTAAAAACTTTTTTTTAAGGCATTGGTGGTGAGATAAAATAATTTTTACAATATAAAATATAAGGTGGATAATAATAATTCTATAAATGATAATAAATATATAACAAATAACAATAATTCTTTATTTAATTATTTAATCTACTTTTAGAATATCTAAAAGACCATCGAATGTATTACATCATTGTGTTGTTGCGTACGTATCCAATCTTGTGTGCAAATTAAGACTTTTACAGTGTCAGATTTTAAACAACTTCTGTATTGATCAAATACTCTTCCTCCCGTACTAAATGTTGATTCAGAAGCAACTGTAAAAATAGGAATTGCTAAAATGTCACAAGCCATTCTAGGGATAACTGGATATTTTGTTGAATTAACTTTCCACCAATCCAATATATTGAAATTTTCATATTTATCCCATGGCTCCTCCAAATAACAATCTAATTTTGATTTTTCCTCTACAACTGTTTGAGTCATTTGTTCCTCAAAGCTAAAAAGTCATCTTCAAACTCATTAGATTTCTTTACCAAATCAACTTTATCCACATTTGACAATGTTTTGGTAGGTGCATCATAAACCAAATCATCTTCAAAGTCATTGTGGATATTATATATTTTATATTAAAATTTAATAAACAACGGGCCAGGCCGGGCCCCCTCAGGCCTAATTAGTTAAGCCTAAGCTCAGCCCTCTAGATGCGGGCATTTAAAAATAAAGCCCTACCCTACCCTCGGGCTTTAAATGAAAAAAATAAGCCCTCATTTTGAGGGTTTTTGTGGGCCGGGCCGGGCCGGGCCCCCTCTCTAAAGGGCCGGATTGACAGCCCTACTTAGGGTGCAAAGTTTCTAAGTTACATCGTCAGATTTTGACATTCATTTTTTTCATATAATTGATGAGCTAAAAGATGCGAGGTTTCTAATTACCATGGACCCCAAGTGTAAGGTTTCGATGTAGTTTTACCCAGTGAGTTCGGGATCGTATCCACAGGGAGCTAATATTCGCAGAAAACCTGTCCTAATTGAAAAACTACTAGTAACCTTAAAAAAATTCTATAAAAATACACAGCTACTACTTCTGAGAATTAAATTTAAATTATAATTTCAAATTTGAAAAAAAATCACAAGTTAAACCTAATATGAAAATCCTAAATTAAAAATAATCTTAAAACTAAAAATTGCAAGACAACAAATTAGATCAAACCACCAATGTAAAGGAATAAATAACCATACATTGAATTAAAAAATTAGAAATAAAACATTTAGATATAATGAAAAAAAAATAAAAAGAATTCTAGTTTCTTTTATTTTAAGAAATTAAAACAATGTATTGGCGGAATTAATAAAAATCCACAAAAATACCGCACTAAGTGCTTGTTGTCACCACACACAAACACACGGTGCCGATCCAAGGCGGAACACTTTGACCTTACTAATTGTGCATTTGAAATCAAAACAAACCAATACAACCAATAGTACCCCAAAAATAATTAACACTAAAAAAAGAAAATCTACTCTTACCCTAGATCAAGACATCAAAAAAAGGGGACTTCGTGCGCAATCCATGCTCTAATCTTTGTTCATCACCAAGGAGGATTAGATAAAAGAAGGAAAATAGATGGAAAGGGATGAACCCAATAGTGTGCTTGGCCAAACCCCACTTTTGATTGTGATGAGATGAAGAGTAGAGAGATTGATGGAATGCGTTGGGCCTGGATTTCTCCCTCTTTTTGTGATATATATATATATATATATATTTATATGGATACATGAGAGAGATGATGGGAGGGTGGTGTTGACTTGAGATCATCTTGAGGGAGAAATGGCTGGGATTGTATATTTAAAGAATGGGTGTTGAAACGTATAGGAAAGATAGGGAGAAAAAAGTGGTCTCGAGAGATACGAATGGAAAGTGGACTTTGAATAGTATATAAATAGTGATGAGTTGGCATGATGGGTAGGGCATGTGAATAGTATTTGACTTGGAAACAATATATTTATAATAAAAAGAGAATCTAGATGGTGAGTTGGTGGGATGGAACAGTTGGATTTCTTTTCCAATTAAAAAAATACATGGCATGTATGTTTCGAATAATGGGTAAAACAAGGAACGCGAGTGGAAGCTCTCCCATGGCTGTACGTCCTTCTTTTCTTTTTCTTTTTTTTTTTATTTTTTTTATTTTTATCTTATTCCCCTGCATTTTGACTTTCCCCAAAGGTGAAGTCCCTTGAAATTCACTCGCGGTTCATAGCAGGACCGTTCTGCAAAGGGAAGGCCCCCTGAATTTCATTGGTAGCTGACAATAGGAACGATCCAAATGGACTCTAGAGAGCAGGTGAAATTGGTTCGATAGTAGAAAAGTCAAAATACCTGGCATCTAATGACCAAGATAGCAGGGCTGAAACAAATGTGGACCATCAAATGTAGATTGTCCATTTTCATCAAGCGTCTAAGATGGATCATTGGATTTGAGAAATGCCAGGCTCCAATTGATAATCATCTTATTTACCAAATGATAGGTGCCACACTCAAAAGAAAAACTCGCTGCAGGTAAGTAAAAGATGAAAATTACAAGTGATATTACTGCCATTACTGTCATTCGACTTACCTAGGCTACCATCCAAAGGATTTTGTCCACCTTTATTCACCTGATTATTAATATCCATGGATCCCAATCCATATTATTTAAGTACCCAGGATAATATCTGACACCACCATCATAATTGTCATCATCATAGAAGCATATCCCATCAATCTAGAGTTTACTTAATCGCACCTTTTGTGTAACCATTTTTGGAGAAAAAGTAATGGTTTTACACGGAAAAATGGTTTTACATTTGGTTGGTGCTGCAAAGGTCTGAAAATTAGATTCCACCATGTCAGGTTTTTCCAAAGAACGCCTGGAATTTCGTTTCCTATGGAAGCTTGGTCTTTTTTCATCCCTCTTCACCTTCTCATTTTCCAATCCATAGAGCCAAAATTTATCGAAGTTCAAAAACAGTTGTTATTTGGATTTTAGCAAGAAAAGTTGCAGACAATGGTTGGCCAATGGCCAGTCTGCTACCCGTATAAAGGTAAAAATTTGCCATGCCAATCATGTACAAGCTTTTTATAAGAATTTTGTTGGGTTTATGTCTTGTATTCCGGTTTAGCCGGATGAGTCCACTGGGTCAGCCAGGGACTGATTTAAGGTCAAGGGTATTTTGGTAATTGTTCCCAAGAAAGCGGAGACTATATATGTGTGTAGTCTGTAACCTTAGATCGGGCCTCTGAAGAGAGGTGAAAGCTCTCTTGCCCGTTGTGTTCCCACACCACGTAGGTGAGACGATGTGGGAGAGAGAGTCTCTCTGTACTTTACTTGTGATAGTGCAGATGATCGTCTCTGTGCCTGTGGACGTAGCCCTGTTTGGGTGAACCACGTAAATCTCAGTGTCTCTTTTTGTGTGGCTTGTTCGTGTTGATCTTGTGATTGATGGATGTGCACAACGGGTGATGTCAGACAATCACAACAAGTCTATGGAGTTCATTAGTAGTAGGACAATAGAACATCCATGGCCATTGATCTATCATTCATTTCTAATAATAAAAGCAAAGTTGAACATCAAACAAAAGAAACCCGAATAGGATTTGAGAGTGATATGCAAACTATCCAGATTTTCAACATGCTAGAAAATTGTAGTGATTTTGCATTCACCAGCATTGATCCCTCCAGTACATTGAACAGTCACCTACTTTGGCTTTAATTTTAGAGAAGCACTGCAAACATGGCCAAAACAAATACTTGTCAACATCGAGTCACTAACAATGTGGAAACAACACAGGATTAGATAAGTTACTAGTGTGGATGATATGCTTACCTGTTAATGCAATAACGTTTCCCAGTCGGGGGAGGGCCATCATCAAAGACATGGCCGAGATGAGAATCACAAGCTGCACAAATAACTTCCTCTCTGGGCATGAAGATGATAGACAAATCTAGCTTTGACTTCACATTGTCTCCAACGGGTTGATAGTAAGATGGCCAGCCTGTCCCACTGTCGAATTTCGTGGTTGATCTAACAAAATAAAGCTAGATGAAATGAGCATTTTCCACAAAGACAGAATCAATTAAAACTGTAAAAAGTAAACTCTCCCCTAAAATATCCCAAAATTTAGTAATTTTCAACTTCATGAGCAATACATTCTTTTCTTCTTTTCTGAATGGTCATGAACTATACATTCTTTAAAACTAAAGCATCTCAACTCATTGGCTATGAGAAAACAGAGGACTTACTCAAATAAAGGTGTGTCACAACAGATACAATGGTAAGTTCCTGGGGTTTTAGTGTTCCAATATTCCCTGAAAATGGAAACAATATGAAACAAGTTAAGCTAACAGTAGCAATAACTTGCGATATCAAAATATACACAGATTCAGCACGTGTAATATGAGAAAAATAACATAAGAAAAACCATTTTGATCATCATAATGATACAGATGGTAGAACATGAGGATTTATTGTGAATCATAATTTGTACCCAGTGAAGGCCCTCTCAGTTCCCTTTTGTCGACAAATGTAATATTGTTCTTTTGTAAGGCGCTGCTTCCATTCCTCATCACTAATAGAAGTATAATTGCCCTTACCTACATCTGCATAACACAGGTAGGGAAGCATGATGTAAGCATTTGTTCACACCTAAGATATTTTAAAGAGAAAGATCATGGATACCAATATGCACACATATCTGTAATCATATTAATAAAATAGAGAGGAGTGCAAGAAAAAATCAAGCTGCACAAATATCGTTCATAAGTTCTCCATGTGTGATATGAGTCTTTGTCTAGATGGAACAATAAAGGATTCCATTAATGATAATCAGAACTATATAAAAAGAAGCAGCATATCAAGCTAATAGACAGCTAACAACAAAATGAAAATAATCAATACACAAGGCTAATGAATTCCCTAGCATGATTTGAGTTAATTTACCCAGTTTTGGCCAAAGCACCAGGCTCTTTGTTCCAAAGTCTTAGGTTATGTCCATTACAAGTGCCTATTATGTTTTAAAAAGAAAGCCGGCCAAGGGAAAAAAATTTATAATGTTGAGATCAACATTCATGTCACTGAAAAGTAATCAGTGACAAGCATTGCGTAGCAGTGTTTGATGTCTTCATTTAGGGGCCTTTTTAGGTCTCCAGTGCACATGCCCAAAACAACACAGAAACCATTTCAGTTTTTTTATTTTTGTTAGCTCCACCTAGGGGCGGACCTACATATAATCATAAGGGAGCAGCCGGCCCCATAGGATCTCCTTGAGTTTCCAAAACCTATATGAAAATTATTGGTCCAGTTCCAAAATTTATATGAAAATCTTGGGTTTGCCCTTGGAACACAACTTTCTATTTCAGTTTGCCCCCCTCAAATGAAAATTGTGGGTCCGTCACTGGTTCCACCCCTAATCTTCATCTTATACATTCATTCCTTTCCATCAAACATCCATGTGAGTGTGCATTAACAAGGTACTCTATCATCTACCAGGTCACTTCTCACTACTTATTCTTTCTTCCCTCTCTCCTTGAAGCTTCCAGCAGCATTTTAAGTCTTCATTCAGGGGCATTTTTGGATCTTATGAGGATACATCTGGAATCATCTTCCTTTTCTTCTTCTTTTTGGAAATTTCCTAATAATTTACAAATTTTGAATAAGTGCAACCTATCCAAGGATTTGGCCCAAGATATGTTGGAATGGAGAAATAAAAATAAATTCATGTAGTGGAACCCAATAAAGTTGGGACCATGAAAGAATTTTTTGTATGTTCGATAATTCATGGGTTGGACAAAACTCTGGGCCCATTAAGTTGTATTTTGTATTCTTTGATGATAGACTAAGGTTCGAATTGCTAGAAGAGCTGAAGAGAAAAAAACATGAGAAAATTGATCAAGGGCCGCTTGATTGATCGGATTCAAGTCAGATTCATAATTCGACCGACCGGATGCTTAGACGATTGATAGGATGGTAGAAATTTCTCTACTGACTTGCGGGATTTCTATTCCTATTTTAAGTGGGACTTCCCTCTTTTGTGCTAATTCCTATCCTGGTTGGATTAATATTATGAGGCATGAAATTGGGGCTATTTAAAGGGGTTCTCTTAACCGTAAGGACATATCTCATTAACCTAAGTGGAGATAACACATTGGAGATTATTTTTTTTAAAAGCTTTTATTGAGAGTTGAAGTATTAAAGCTTAGTTCTAGAAAGCAGTTGCTTATACATCTCTTGTAGAAATTTTGTGTCCATCTTGAGAGATCAAGTTGTGAGTTAATTAAGTAGAGAACAATGCATGGCGAATGAGTATCTACGAGCAGAAGGAGTTACGGCGAGAAGAACTTAGTTCTTAGGGTGCGAAAAGGGTATGAGCATATCTTGTAATTATTCATCTTTGCTTGATAGTTGATCATTGTTGGATTCGTAGTTTTTTTACCTTGTTGGGGTTTTCTACATTAAAATCGTGCTTTCTAGTGGTGTGTGCTTGTGATTGTTTGATTTAATTTCCACTGTGTTTACATATTGTCTGATTGTTTGGCATTCTAGAGATCACCTAAACCCTTCAAACAAGGCTTTGAGGATGATGATAAATAATTAGAGTTTTATTCTCTCCCAAAAATAATTAAATCATAAAAGAAGAAATTGCATACATTAAGGGAGAAGGCAGAAAAAAAGCAAGGCATAAGAAACTAGAATTGAGGAGATGAAAAAAAAAACTCAAAGTACCCTGCCCAGAATATTTGGAATTACAGCTTCTAGGTTTAGAAAAAGTTCAGCTTTAGATACTATTCCAAAATCATGAATTTCCAATGAATCTAATTCACACGGTAGAGTTCACCATTCATGCAATCCATTGTTGAATCACGAATATGATCCGTTTGATTCAATCCATTGACTTTTCCTGCTGATACCATCTCGTTCAATCCTTACTTTGGAAGTCCATATTTTCATCAGAATTAATGAGCTTTGATTTTAGGTGACTTGGTGGACATGGATCCTTAAATTTGAAGCAGATGAATGTAAAAGGAATTCCAAGAAGTATATATGAGAGGAATAAAGATCTTCATACGATGAAGCTGGAGCGAATACATTCATGACAATAATGAATAGATTCCTCTGAGAACTATGTATCAATCATTTTTGCAGTAGTCAGCTCAGTAAACAGAGGAGAGTTAAATGATTCACCAACTAAGATTGGGGCATTCAAAGAGAGTAAAAACCAACAAAATAACTGTATTTTCAGTATTTGACATATCAAACACACCTTCATTTGACTACTATAGTCCGAGCCCCAGACAACATTTTACATCTCCACAATCCAAATCATGACATGTTAATATGAAAACCATCAGCCAGCAGGAAGTTCAATAAAAATAAATAACAGAGTAGAACAGTTCATAGCTTTCCATGTTTTGACTACTCTAACACAAACCCAATTCTAATTTTCAATAACAAAGAGGAAAACATACAACACCCATCATTTTTCATTCATATAAATGCAAACCCACAAGAGAATTGCTGCCAAACCCATCAACTGACAGTCTGACACAACTAATATAAGCATAACAATTCAGGTTTTTTTGTTTTTTTTTTCTATAATATGATCAATCCAACCCATATCAAATTCAAACTTTCCACAACATATTATAGGAACATGAAAAGACCCCACATCACATGAGAAGTCATATAAAACAGTAGCAGATAACTAATGTTGCAAGATAACAAATGAGAAACAGAGAGAGACCTTGAAGTTTATCTGGTTTCTGAGAAGATGGAGAAGAACCCATTGCAGAAAAGAAGAGAGAAAGCCTCTTGGGTTTCTTGAAAGCCGTTGCAGTGAAGAGAGATAGTGATTTGGGTTGGAGATGGTGGGCTGAAGAAAGGAAAGCTGGGATTGTGGAACTTACGCTATTGTTCAGAGCCATTTGCAGTTATTCAAATATTACCTCAAAATACTATCAGTTTCAATGTATTCTTTTCTTGAACAAAAATTTAAGGTAACCCGCAGGAGTACGTTAGTTTCCTTTATGGGTTCCAGAATCATAGATTGTGGTGGCCCCTCTCTAATTTTGTTGGGTAGAGCTTGCCGGAAGGCCCACCGGGCTATTGTTATTTGGTAGTCCTGTGGACTATTAAGCCTTTTGTCCTTTGTATCGCCGGTGGCTCGGTATCGTCCACGTAGCTTAAGCTTTACCAATGCCCTCCACGTGTCCGCCCAGTTTTGAAGATTAATGTGGGACCCACTCTTATAAAATGATATTTGTGTTATATTTAGGAGAGGAGTAGGATAAGATAAAGTAGAGTAAATTTAAAATAAAAAAATAATATATGATTGGGTAATGATAATTTTTTGTTTTTAGTTGTTTGATATGAAATTTTTTTACTCTTTTTTTAAATAAAAAAATAAAAATTTTTTTATAGTTTAGTGATGAATTTTTGACCTATTTCGAAAAAATATAAGAAAAACTTAAATTAAAAAAAAAGAGGAAAAAATTTAAATTTTAAAATTTAACTTTCCTTTACTTTACCTTATCTCTTTTTGAAATATACCCTTGGTTTTATGTCCCAAGAAGGGAGTCGGACCACGTACATGCACGGGAATTTACTTATATAATCTCTATGATATTCATGAACTGTCCTGACTGTTATCATATGCGATCATGCGATCATGGAACTTGAACTTACATGGTTTGGATCAATTACATGATGGGAAGAAATAAAATATCAACCAATCTGTTTTTGACTCCGCACGATTCGAGGGCAAGGAGACACCTCATGGTGGAGTGAGATAATAAATGCTATGGATTTGGTTCTATTGATCTTGTAAATTAGGTGCGTTTGTTTTTTATCTGTTTTTATACTCAGCTAATAGGGCTTAACCTAAGAGATCCTATGAAATGGGAAAAAGGGCCCACAACATTGGAAGAGAAGTCCTCATAAATGAAAAAAGTGGCATCCAAGTGACTGAAGAACGACATTAAGAGAGATAAAAGAAGAGGTCACCAGAAGATGATTTGGTGCTCATTTCTTTTCCAGAGTTAATGTCATGATTTTTGGAAATTTTGAATTTCAATTCTCTAAAAAGACTTAGATGATCTTGAAAATTTTCAAAATTCTAACTCATTCGCTTTTGGATAGAATTTCTAAATGCTTATTTAAATGAGTATTTAGGTATTTCACTGTGTATCTGAAAATTCAAATATTTTCAAGACATAAATTCCTTGAGTTCTAGGTAAAATACATGCCCTTAAATGACTTTTCCTCATACAATATAATGAAGGTATGTTTGTGCAGCTAGTTTTATGTGAAAAGTGATAATTGTCAAGATAATTTCCTCCCTGTAGCAAAATTTAGCTAGTGTAAAATGTTGTTACAATCCAAATATAAAATCAAAGATAATAACATTTTGGGAGGATAAATTGAAATGGAAAAATAAAATACATCTAGCTCACCTAATATAATTAGAATAAGAATTTGATAATGATGATAGTAAAATTTATAGATTGATCAAGTATGCTCAATTATCAGCAATCCCTCAAATTACAAAATCCCAAGAGGTCGGAAAAGTCTTATTTTCGTTTTTACCCGGCAAAACCAGATTTTTAGCAAATGTAGTACACGAACATGTCAAAGGGTGCTGATTCAGTTGGCTGGAGCCCACTGCATGTGATAGCGTGGCCCCATCCACAGATGTCAACGCTGCCATCCACAATCCTCAGCGGGCGGCATTGACTTGAACAGAGAGCGACATCCTTAAGAAATGCAGCCGTCAGCTCCAACTGGGGCAGAAAGAAACATAAAAAAAAGACAACTTGCAAACCAACTGAAAAGGCTACAGCCATGAGCAAAAGCACTGAAAGTAATGAGTATAAATGATTCCTTTCCCTTCTGCTGGATACCGGTCTTCCTGCTTTTGTCTTCCTAAGAGCAGCTCCTCATTTTTGCAGATTTCTCTCAAGGTAAACCACCCCAAGTTTCCTTTCCTCAAAATCCCAACTTTTCTTGTGTTTAATTTGCTTTCCCAATCTGGGCTTTTCATCTCCTCCATCTTTTGTGGTATCTTTGTTCCCTTTTGCTTTTTCTTTGTAAATGAATATGTGGAATTTTAATGACCCATCTCATGTTTCATTGAAAAAAAAAAAAAAAGAAAAAATGGAGATCATGGGATTGTGTTTCTTTCTATTTTGGGGGTGTAATAGACAAAGGTATTTAGGAGCTTGGGGTTTCATTGGTCCTATATGAAGGATCCTCAAGCTTCTTATTTTCAGTAGGAAATGGTTTTACTGGTTTTTTCCCCCCCTGTTGCCTCCCTTCTTGGCAAAAATTAAACTTTTGGATTTCATCCTACTAGAAAGTAGGGAAAAAAAAAAAGAACTCTGCTACTGTTTTTACCAAAAAAGGGAACTTTGTTATCCTTTTTCTTCACTTCTCTCCTGGGTTTTGTGTGTTTTTTGGTGGGAGGGTGGTTGGATAGGTGGTGGTGGGGCTGAGGGGCGGGCAAAGCATATCTTGTTTTTTGGGAGTGTCTGAATAGAGATGATATTGATCTGATGATCTCTATGGAATTTTATGACAATTAGCAAGTTGATAATTGAGGATGTTCCACATTTTTAAGTTGGGAAATGTAATTGAGAAAAAGAAAAGTGTGTAAATAACAGTTTGTGATTGTTAGTATGAATTACAGGAACTATGAGTTTGTGACATATGAAATGCTTTTGAGAAGATGGATTTACATGATTAGAAGAAATGACTGTTCTACAAGGAGATGTGTTGGATTTATTATTATTGTTATTATTGTTTGCATGATTATATGTAGGACTTTAGAATGATTGGAATTGGCATTGAAAGATGGTCAATTAAGCATGAGGTGGATTCATTGATTAGTAGTGTGAAGAAAGATGAAGAAACAAAGTACTTGTAGATATGCACATTGAACCCTAACCCCTTACCTAGAGTGTTCTTAATCAACTTGATTGGACCATCCTTTATTACTCCATGTCCTTTCCAACAATTTTGATATTTTGATGTGGGTATCTATCCAAATTCAATGGTTGTAGAAACATTGTAAGATTTGAAGCTGATTTGCACCAATATATAAATTCCTCGATGTTCTGCCCACATGTATTCTTATGCTTCTCTCCACTGTACGTGGGTATTGAAGGGCCTCAGTCTTTTCTTAGATGGCACTCGTAAGTCCTATTTGTAAGAAAATTTTATTCCGGCAAAGATTCTCTTCTTTAAACATATGCACTGCCGCTTTTTTATTTTTCATCTTTTCTTAATATTTTTCGACTTTTATTCCCAACTTCAAATTTTCACATCTTTTTGCTGAATAACACAACAGCTCTCATCCTATTTCTTTTACCATTTAAAAGAAGGTGATCTCTCATCATAGGCTGTGGAATGAGGAGTCGTCGTGAGGAGAAAAAGCTATCGGTAGCCCCATGACTTAATCAAATTCATTGTTGTGGGGTTAGTGAGTGAGGGGGCTGGATTTGTCATTAGGTGTCCTGTGCAGTGGTAAAAATGTTACCTCCCATGCAAATCTGTGAAAGGAACCTCTTAGCAGAACATAGCCCATTCATTGTTTCACTGTATTTTTTATCAGTGCAAGCCCAATCAACACTATTCTGCATGGATTAAACTAAAGCAAAACATGATGCAAGCAATACGATGGTGATGTAAAAACTAATGACCTATGCCCTGAATGGATCCAAGGTGGATTTTGCTTGAGTTTATCTGTGATTCTAATGGTAATGAAATGGCATAGATGATAGAAAGGTGGGTTTATACTTTATAGTGGGTTCTAATGGCAAGGATGGTATCATCGATGGGGTGTTTGGTATTCCTAACCACCTGAGCTACTTCTATGAACATTCTCATTTTTATCTTCTTTTCAGCCTGTGCATTGTGTGGGCTTCTCAATGCTAGTTACAGCAAAACCTGTACAATATGTGATGTATAGTGTGTATGGTCTTCTACTATTCTTTTTTTTTTTAACACCTTAATAAATAAATGATATAAATGCAATAAAGAATTTGACAAAAAATCTTTCCCTATCCACCTGAGACTTGTCTCGAATCCACCGCCTCTTTTGCTCTTCTTCTCACATGCCTAAACAACAATTGTGTTGAAAATAAAGAACCAAAGGTGAATATCCAAAACCGACCACCAAATTATCTCCCTTTAATGGAATACTGAATAAAGGCAAGATAGGAAATGAATAGCTAGTCATCACCCTAGCAATTCGATACGTGGGAAAGTCAAGGTCGCATCCACATCTCCACCTTATCTTCTTCACTCCTAACCTCTTTAATAATCCTTCACGGAGCTTATTTCACCATGAGTTCATATGTATTCTATGCAGACAAACCGGCCCTAAAGGTCACCAGATTGTGATGTTATTTGTTCATAAATTACAAGTTTTTTCACAACTTTAAATCTTCACTTAATGTGATTTTCAGCACACGTTAAGAATGGCTCGATCAGCACTGGATGAGATGTCTGAGTCAGGTGCCTTCACCCGTAGTCCATCGACATTTCGTAATTTTATCTCACGGGATGAGGCATCTCCATTCCCTCCAGAAACTGGAAGATACCATCTCTATATATCTTATGCATGTCCTTGGGCATCAAGGTGCCTTGCCTTCTTGAATATTAAGGGGCTTGAGAAAGCTATCAGTTTCACAGTAAGTCTTTTTTCCTTTTTTTTCCCTCCCGGCAGTTTCACTGTATAGTGTATTATATCCACCAGTCAATATCTGTTTTATGTTATGCTTATCAATGCATTTTGCAGTCTGTGAAGCCCATATGGGGAAGAACAAGGGAGACTGATGACCACATGGGATGGGTCTTTCCTGTTTCCAAGACCGAAGAACCAGGAGCTGAACCAGACCCACTGAATGGGACTCAAAGTATAAGAGAACTTTATGAGCTTGCTAGTTCTAATTATTCTGGAAAATATACCGTACCTGTAAGCATACTTTACTTGTCATTGATTTTGATTTTACTGTGGAAATTATATGGACTTCTGCTGCAACAAATTTTAGTTTGTTGTGCCATTCCTCTTTGAATTACTTCCATTTTGTGATCCTTTTCTACAATTATATGTGCAGGTTTTATGGGACAAAAAACTAAAAACAATAGTGAATAATGAGAGTTCAGAAATTATCCGCATGTTGAACAGTGAATTTAACGAAATAGCAGAGAATGCTGCTTTGGACCTTTATCCTGCTCACTTGCAAAACCAGATCAATGAGGTTAATGAGTGGATATATGAAGCAATAAACAATGGTGTTTATAGGTGTGGATTTGCTAAGAAACAAGGACCTTATGAAGAGGTAACCATATATTATGATATTGAAGTGCTATTTTATTTAGAAGCATCACTGTTTTATATAATCAGCTGTTTGTCTACAAAGACTATTCACTGCATTCTGCATTTGAGTAGGCTACGATGAAGTTATATCAAGCATTGGACAAATGTGAGGAGATGCTTAGCAAGCAGCGGTACATCTGTGGGAATTCACTAACTGAAGCTGACGTTCGATTGTTTGTCACCCTTATAAGGTTTGATGAGGTATGAATCATCTCAATTTAGGACTGGTAGTATTTCATTGTGCAGAGAAAAACACATGAGATTGTACATCTTACTTCTGTTGAGGCCATTTAACCTAAAAGATTTGACTAATGTAAATGACAATGTACATTAAACCATTTGGCTATATCACACATGAATCCATTGATGACAAATGATCTGTAAATGATCAAAAACTGAATATCACAATCTTACCCCTTTAGACCTATTTTCTTTACAAGTACAATGCATCCCATGCGAATCAAAGTCCAAATATATGCATGCAAGATGGCAAATGCTTCGTCTAATTTACCATCATTACTGCATTAATTCAAATGGGAAGTGGTAGTGTTGCACACATAACAGTTATCAGTATCCCAATAGCAAGTTGGGTGACTTGTGCTAAATTTACATTTTCCAATGCTGTCTAATAGAGGGAGTATTACCCTGTTCTTCTCGAAAGGACAATCATGGACCGCCAGTTTTTCACCTAGTGAGAACTACCACTTCCGCATTTCTCCTTTGCTTTTTGGATATAAAATCAAGGCTCTAGGAAATGTTAAAGCAGTGTGTCATCAACGTTGAGGATTTTATCTTAAAAAATCTCATTTGTTAATTGTCATCTTCTTCTCAAAAAATACTCTGATGGTTTGTCTGAGCTTAAACAGGTTTATGCTGTTCACTTCAAGTGCAATAAGAAGCTACTCCGTGAATACCCAAATCTGTTAAATTACACAAAAGATATTTTTCAAATACCTGGCATGAGGAGCACAGTTAACATGGAACACATCAAGCGGCATTATTATGGAAGCCACCCTTCAATCAATCCATTTGGGATCATCCCTATTGGTCCTAATATTGATTATGCTTCTCCCCATGACAGAGAGAGATTTGGACCTTAGAATACATGAAATCAGTAAATAATCAAGACATGCAGCATGCTTTGTTTTCTTCCTCTCTGAAGCCTTATGTTGTTGGTTTGAATGTACATCCAAGTGCTGCATGTCAGAGCCATTGTGGTGTCAACCAAAGTTGTTGTTGTTAATGTTTTTTTTTCTTTGTTTGTTTGTTTGTATGTGTAGGACTTTTGAAAGAACATATAATAAGCTCATGTTTGATGAATGGTTATGTTTGTATATAATTTTCATTTCTTCCATGTGGATTGATTGATTGAATGGATGAATCTCATTACCATCTGATCTGGATTGAGCAAGTTCTTTTTTTTAAAAAACAGAAATGTGCATCAACTTCTGACCTGCTTTGTGCTGCAACCTACAATGCACAGTTACTTTGAATGGGCAATGTATTATGTCATGCCGTATTATATCTGATACTTCACTTTTTATGTGTAAAATTCATATCCTTGCCATATCCATTGTGTGGCCTTACTGTATCCATGCCGTGTCTGGGCATCGTAGGCTGCAACATGTGGTAACAACTAATAGAGCTACGGTTTTTCTAAGAACTAGGAATTGTAATCTGCTATAAATCTCAGATGATTAAATCCACAACCTTTGGGTAGTGATAGATGCTGATAGGTGTAAATACCTGTTAGATTTTCACACCATAAATGATTGTAAATGCATATGGTTCATTCCATCAGAGACTTAACATTTCCTACTTCCAATTTGACCAGAAAAAGAAAAAATCTTCTTTTTGGAGCCTTTGGCAATGAGGTATTAATAGTTTTCATAAATTTCATTTCACTTTGTCTGGTATTTTTTATTTTGTTATGGAAAACATAGCCACAAATAACAAATCTCATTATCCAGTGTGAATGTTGGGATATCAAAACAGATTTTCAAGTAATTATCAATTAATATTTTGGAACTGCTTGAGAATTGGTTTTGAAAATTAGTCGGAAAAGCTGGAGATTGGATCGATAAGTAGTAGAGCCAGTATAAGACTTCTTGGGACATGGTCCATTTGAGGGGATTTTTCTCCACTATTGGGCGAGGGATGACCCATAGAACACCCTTTTTTTCAGAAAGAAAATTCATTAAAAAAGAAACAAACAAACAACCAAAGAAAACAAGGTGAAAATAAAAAAACTTAACCCCCAGCCAAAAAGTAGAGGCCTAATTCCAATCTAAATCATACCCAACAGAAAAACAAAACTTTGGCAAGTCCATGAGCTTGTCCATTTAGGGCCCTTGGAACATATACAAAGTATAGAAAACTAAAAAGAGCAAGTAAAGGATTTTTTTCTCTTCTTCTTCTTCTTTTAAAGTTAGGTCTTAATTGCAAGAAAAAAATTAAAAAATGGAAATTACCCCCAAAGGAAGGATAAGATCTCTAGCAGGGCATGCCCTACTAAGGAAGGAGGAGATCTCTAGCAAGGCATACCCTACTAAGATACAAGCAATGCAAAAAAAATAAAATCCCACAACAAAAATTGAAACATCATTTCAACTTCTAAGGCAGAAAGTCGCCCATTAATGATTCTTCCACAGCTTATCCTTATAGTAAGTTTGGCAGTAGAATTTCCCTAGTCTAAAAACTGCAAATGATGTTTTAGTGGATGCTATGTATTGTTCTTAATATTCCTATAAATGCAATTTTCTAACAAAAATAAAAAAATAAAAAAAAACTGCAAAATGGAACCTTTTGAATTTGGAGCCTAGTCTCTATTTTTTAATTTTAAACCTTCCCCTCCAAGAAGATAGTTGTGGATTCTTTAACACTTGACAAAGGGATCTTTCAGCTTCAATATATGTACAGGCAACTTCGTGAGGAAGAAGATTAAATAACTGACTAACCCCCAGATAGTATTCAGATGATGGGTTCAATTGCTGCTTCACATGGTCTACAGTTAGACTATAGAATACCAACTATCACCTGGCGCACATTACAAATGGACAAACGCATACCCTTTGGCAAAAAAGGCATCATAGTAGGTTTCACTCAAAGGCCGCAAGGAGCTAAATTCCAATGACTTGATATGTTACCAGGTAATGGTATATTCGAGTAAATTATTCTTGTTTGGATGGTCTTCACAGTCTCTCTGACTATATTTGAAACTAGCCTCTGCTGATTTCTAAAATTCCTACGTTCCACTCCTGCCATATATACCTAGGAAAGGCACAAAAAACGAACTTTTCCACAGTTCGAGGTCTTCTCTGTTGATGATCAATTAGCAATAAAATTGACTCAACTATGGTTTGTGGGGAATCACAATCAAGGGGGATTAAATCAAGCCAAGCTAACAATTGAGACCAAAAATATTTAGAGTAGATGCATTGAGATATTAGATAATCAGTCTCCCATTCACAATCACAAAACATGCAAGAAGCATCAGACATAACATCCCTTTGAATTATAAAAAGCTTTTGTCTTTAGTCCTCCTCTAAACTACATCCACGCACATAAAGAGTGCTTTTAACGCACCTCTTAAACCAAATTAAGGTGGCAACTGCTCCTTAATTTTGAAGACCCCTCATAATATAATATGCTGATTTGAGATTAAATCTACCATTCTCCTCCAAAGTTCATACAATTTCATCATCAAAGTTTTGGTGAAGCTGAATATCTAAAGGGAAATTTTGAAATATGTTCATTAGCACATTTGAAGTTGGGTTTGGAAAGTCCCAGCTATCATTATTCAGAAAATGACTTACTGTAACATCCTTACCCATCCCCAAATCATTGATTGCCCTTTCCCCACACACATCCTCCAAGCGTCCCCCACTTAACCAAGGATTTATCCAAAATCTTGTAGAGTTTCCATTACCAACCAGAAATTTAATATAAGGCAAAGCAATTGGTAGAAGACGAAGAATATTAACCCAACCTGCAGGTCCCCTATTTGGTTCTTAAACATCCCAAAAGGACCCATTGTTCAAATATTTTGCCCTAACCCATATATTTCAACAAGTGCTATTATTGAGAGTGATATTCCACACTTGTGTGAGTAATGTAGCCTTTACAGTAGCAAAAATGGACTTAATTTCAAGTCCCCCTACAAGCTTTAGGTTTACAAATTAAATCCCATGCAATGGGATGTGTGTAATTAGATTTCCAACAATTCCAAAAGAAATCATGTACCTATCTGTCCACTGCATGAAGCACTGCTTGAGGTAAGAGAAAAATCGTTGCCCAATAGAGATGAATAAAGACAAGGTGGATTTAATCACCTCCACCCTTCCAGCATAAGATAAAATTTTAGATTTCCACCCAGTAAGCCTTTGTTGAATTTTTGCAAGTAAAGGTTGGCAGTCACTGAAATTTAGTCTTTTTAAAGATAAAGGAACCCAAATATCTAACAAAAAACTTTCCCCATAGAATGTTCATCACCCTTGGAATGTTCATCATCTCTGATATAGCCACCTCATCATCATTTTTACAATTTCAGAAAAAAATAGAACTTTTTGAAGAGTTTACTCCTAGACCTAAGAAGGTCTTGAAATGTTCCAAGAAAAATTTTCAAATTTGCTGTTGCATAAAGGGTGGCTTTGCTAAATATAATTAAGTCATCAACATACATTAAATGAGAAATAACCACTTTATTATTATTATTATTTTTGAAAAGGAGTAGGAATTAACTGAGAGAAAGCATAGTTTGACATCATATTAAAGAAAAACTCCATAACAATACCAAAGAGGATGGGGGATAGGGGGGCAGCCTTGTCTTTAGGCCTCTTGTAGCTTTGAAATATCCCTCTACACTTCCATTGATTAAGACTAAGAAAGAAGCTTCAGTGGCACATGTCATGATCAATTTGATAAAATAGGCAAGAAATCTTATATAGTGAAGGGCTGCTTCAAGAAAATCTCACCTAATTATATGCCTTGGCCATATTAATCTTGATATGTTATAAAATATTATTATTAGTGGATGCCCACCCTGGGGCCCACATTAGATTTGAAAAACAAGAGTCCTACTATATTGGTTTGTTTGGGAAGGAAGCAATCTTACTCCATAAATCAGATTCTCCTCCCCCCCTTCATGCATGTACACATCTCTCATTCTGTAAGAAAAGCTCTCTCTCTCTTTCTCCCTCTACTCTTTCTCTCCCCCCCTTCTTAAATACGTTATTAGCACTGCTCTCCCCCTTTCTAAATACGTTGACCGAGCCAAACAAAGTAAATAAAAGAAAACAGAAGGAGAGATGGAGCAGTGATGATAACGTATTTAAGAATGGGAAGAGAAAGAGTAGAAAGAAAAAGAGAGAAAGAGAGCTTTTCTTATAGAATGAGAGATGTGTATATGCATGAAGGGGGAGAGAAGGATCTTATTTATAGAGTAAGATTGCTTCCTCCCCAAGCAAACCAATATAGCGGGACTCTTGTTTTTCAAATCTAATGTGGACCTCAGGGTAGGCATCCACTAATAATAATATTTTATAACACGATACTCATTTTTGGTGCTTCTCGAATTAGGTGAAAGTTATGCAATAAGTCTTAGGCTAAAAGAATATTGCCAGCAATATTTTTCCCTAGGATAAAAGTTGGCTGCATAGGCCCAACAAGCTTGGAGATAATTGGCCTTATGTGATTGACCAATATCCTACTAATAATTTTATATAATTTATTTGTTAAGGATATTGGTCGATATTTATCTGAAGAGATTGCATTCTCAGTTTTTGGGATTAGCAGAAGAAAAGTAGCCTTTAATTGTTTCAACATAGACCTTTTTCTTGAAGAAATCATTACTCCTTCATAGACATCATGACCTATGATCGGCCAAAAAACTTTAAAAAAATGAGCGTTAAACCCATTAGGCCTCGGAGCCTTGTTTGGTTTTGCATTTTTAATGGCTTTTTCAATTTCAGAAATTATCACTGGCATAGATAATTTAATGGTATCTTCCTCAATAACATACCTATTTGGAATAACACAAGTTAGATATGGAGATTGCAAAGAAATAATGGGACCAAAATACTCCTAAAATATGAAACGAAAACATCAGATTTAGCCTTTGGCTCATTAAAGCAATTACCTTCCAGGTCTTCAACTTGATAAATATAAGAATAAGCTCTCCACTTTTGCATCAGCCGATCGAAATATTTTGTATTCCCATCTCTAAGATTAATTTCCATATCTCTTGACATTTTTTTTATACATATTCTATGCTACCATTGTAAGATTATGGTACTACTTCCTAGCTTCTTTCTCTTGATGATGAAGTGAAACATTATTTAAGTCAACTGTCAAGTTCTAGTAGATATCTTCTAGAAAAGACCTAGCTTCAGAAAATTTCGCATCTAAAGGATGTGGATCTTTCCTCCAATCATTTATCTTTTGCTTAGCATTTTTCAACTTAATCACCACTCTATAAAGAGGTGAACGATTCACATCAATGTTCTAAACCTCTCTTTTAACATGCTGATAAGTTCTTAAAGATACATATTTTTATATACATTTTAGACCATTTTAAGAACTTATTCATTTAAAAGAGCCTCATTTAGTATAATATAATTGTTTCATTCATTTTAAATTCATTATAGTATTTTCTTACACAATTAACCCAAAAATCAAACTTTTTGTGTGAAGTCATAGACATGCCATTTGTGAAAAATCTATTCTTAGGAAGTTTAGTTAAAATGGTTGTTCTCATAGAATAATGTAAGTTTTCATTACCATTAGTTTAATCAAATCAAATCATGCATAATGATGTACATTCATGCTATCATCTCATGAGAGTTGGACCCACAGTCATGCATTTGTGAATTAAGAGTAAAATCTTCTTTTCACATGAAATTCACTTCTTGGCTTGCAGGAAATGATGAATTGGGTCCCACAACATATATATGATTAAGGCAAGGATCATATTTCTGAAGAAAATTCAAGAAGGTTGGAAAATGACTTCATGGGGCCCACACACATGTGCATGTGTGAGTCACACATGTGGGATGGCCGAGAGGGGACCACCATCTATCCTTGCATCATCTTAGAATATATTTCAAGATAATTCAAGATTTTTCAAAAAAATCTCAAGAAAATGCAAGAAAGGAAAGTCTACTTGGAGGATTTTTCACATGAGATTAAGAATTACTCAAGTTGGAAAGACTACATATACATGGTGGACATCCACATCAGTAGAAAGTTGACTTGGAATTTTTGCCAAGAAAATTGTAGAAATTATCTCTCCTATGATCTCTTAGAAGACAAAGGAGGAAAGAGAGTTTTTTAAGAAAAGAAAGCGTATGTGGCAAGAGATTTTTCAAAGATTGGCAAGCTATTTTCTCTTAATTTTTGCTAACTTAGAGGCTAAGAAAGATGTCTTTCCAAAGAAAAGATTTTTGCTAGCTACAATTAAGAGAGGAAGAAAGAAAAGAAAAGTTGAAAAAAATCTATAAATACAAGCACCCTTGGATGCCCATATCATGGAAGAATTGGTCACCTCCCACTTCTAGATTTCCTACACTCCATCTCTTCCTCTCTTATCTAAGTCATCAATGAGGCTTAGCCCTACGACCACACTACACCCTTGAGTGCTCAACTAGAAGGAAGAATTCTTTTCCATCCTAGTATCTGTAGTTTCTTTATTTCAAATTTCTTTTTTTATCCTGTGTAAAGAATTACCATGCTAGTTTAATGTATTCATCTCATTATTCTTTTCATTCTTATGGTTTTTCTTGTTGCTTGATTTGTATTTTTGTGCTTGGATTGACAACCTAAGTCCATAATAGCATATTTAAAGTGATTTTTGGGCTTGGATTAGGGGAGGATTTTGAGAGAATATATATATTATTTGAATTACATTTAATTTCTGCACCACTGCATTTAATTTCTGCACTACTATTTTTAAATTTCTATATCACCACCCTTGATTTCAGTCCACTACCTTTGATATTCAGTTCACCACCTTTCAATTTCAGTTCTCACCACCTTTAAATTTTCTTGCACCTTTATGTTATTTTCCTGCACTCTTATTTTAATTTCTACACACCTTGTGTAAGTCTCTTTGCGCAATTTTGTTTAGGATTGCTATTGCTGAATATGCGAAAGATTCATGCATATTCTCAAGTTTTAAGAACATGTCTAGGGTTGATATTCATGTTGAAATTTAGAAATCAAATTTAAAGAATTGAATGTTAAGTGCTTATATGTTAAAAACAGTCAGTTATTAAGCAACAATTCTGAAACTGTTTGGCCAAGTTTTGCATTTAGCCATTTACACGTTTTCTTTCTTATGTCCTGAGTGCTTGGACGAATTGAGGTACCTAAAAATCAGATCTGTAACCCATTGAATTCAGACCATGTTTCTTGTTGTAAACAGTGCCATAATTTGAACTGAATAATGGCTGTATCATGGATATGGTTTAAATGGTGAACTTGTGAACTGCTCAACTAGTTTTGAAATTGATTTCTTGTGCACAAAACTGGGAAGTTTTAGAACAGAAAATTGATCTAAATCAGTCCTTTAAACCTGATTTTTGAATTTATTTTGGTCATAGTCATCTAAGGCATCGCATGTTCATATACGCTTCTCATACCCATGCACTTAGTTGTCATAATTGCAAACTATGTTGAGCTGCTTTTTTCTATTATCTCATACATCTTTAGGTACAAGAATTCAGCAGTAAACTAAAGATTAGGCATGATTAGTTTCAGCTAGCATTAGTTTTAGGTTGCATGCATCATTAGAAATTCTATACTATCATTTAGTTTGGCATCATAATTAGGTCAAGAAAGTTGGTTTCAGATTTGCATTTTTTTTAGAAAGTCTTGCATGCATATAAACTTAGATTCCATTCATGAATAATTTGGAAAGTTTCAGTGTTTAATTTTTCTGCATTGTTTAATTTTTAGAATTGTTTAACATTAGGAAGTTTTCAATTTTATTTTAAATTTCTAACCTAATTTAGTTTGCTAATTTAGAAAGTTTAGACTTTTGAATGTGTAGTTTCTAATCTGTGTTTATTTTTATTTTTAGTAAGTTTCTAATTTTAGAAATTTTTTTATTATTGGAAGTTTTAACTTATGTTTTAGTTTTGCAACAATTTAGTTTTTTTTTTTTTGGAAGTTTTAGATTTAGTTTAGGAAATTTTTCATTGTTATTTGATTTGTAATTATTTAGTTTAATTTTGAAAAGTAGGAATGGTTGTAATTTGTTAGTTTTTGAATAAGGCTAGTTTTAGATTTTTTATTTAGTGCAGCTACAAGTTGAAAAGAACCTTAAACACATTCTCCCTGAGGATCGACCTGATCTCACTGATTTATTAATACATCATAGCTTTACACTTGGAGCTCACGAACAATGCTAAAATCCTGAAATCTTGGCCCAATAGTTATGGTATCTGAAAGGCGCTTTAACATGATCTTTCTCAATAAGAGATAGAAATATGAGAGAGTGATAAGAGAGAGTAGGTTTCAAAGCTTCTCCTTTAAAAGGATTAGAGAGCATAAACAAGGAATTTATTAAAAACCTATCAAGTTTGCATCCAATCCTTTGATCTCTAAAGCTGGAATTTGACTAGATAACTTGAGATCCAACGAGGTTCGTATCCATGAGACGTGCTTCTTGAATACAATCATTAAAATCTATCAGCCTAATTGCTCCTTGTGAGGATCTACACTTTTTTTCCTGAGTCCACCTTATGGTATTAAAATCGCCAGTGAACAACCATGGACGATTTATCATATTAGATCTATCAATTATCTCCTTCCATAAATCTCTTCGTTGAATATAACTATTGAATCCATAGCATGCCGATAAGACAAAATCAACATTCATATCTTCAACATAACGGTGAGCAGGTTCAGTAGATAACCAAGTTTCTAAATACTAACCAACCTTGGATTCCATAAAATCCTTATTCTGGTTGTATTACAAACTTCCGCATCTGACATTTCATCGCAGCCCATTGGCAGAATCGAACTTTTAACAAGATAGTAAGCAGATTGTCTAATTTTAGTTTCAAGCAAAACAATCATAGCAACCTTCAGATTTTGAATTTCATTCCGAATCTCCAACTGCATAGGTGGTCTATTCAGACCTCGAAGATTCCAAATTAATATAGGCATTAAGAACGATTTTTTTTTACTAGTTTTCTCCTTAATGGAAACACTAGTGGATCCATTCTTATTCTTCATGTTGGGACTCGGTATTATAGTAAGAACACTTTCATCTAATTGATGAATAGATGAAAGGGATTTTTCTGATCCAAGATTCATACTTACTGAATGGACCTTTTCGGTTATATTTAGATTAGAATTTTTCTTCCCAGACATTCCAACGGATAGTTGCTCAGATTGTTTAGAAGCCATAGATTTACTTGCTATCCTAGATTTGTTCAGCACCAAGTTCGTAGTAGCTGCTAATTCTTCTGCAGTAGTATCCGAGTCACCATCAATATTGGACAAACTGGTAAAACGATTACCATTTTTACCAGCTTCATGCTCAGAGAAAGTCGAACTCACCTGATTAGTTACTTCCTTTTCCGGGCTAAGGGATCTTTATCTTGCTGTAAATTTCTTTCCCATCACAAGTTTTCAATTATCCTCCTCACTTTTTCTTTACCTTCTTCCCCTTTAGGAATTTCCTGGTTTAGTTCCTGTGTTAAGTCCTGGACTTGACCTTTCGAATTTTTCCTTTTCTTAATACAGACCTAATGTGTTTTACTTGGAGCAGACTTCAGATGACAAGTTTTTTCTCCATGGTTGAATGTGCTGTAGGTTTTGCATGGATTTGGTTTCCATGCGTATGCTACTTTCTGAATTCGCATGGAAACCTAATGTATAAAATAATAAGATATATGGACAAACATAGTCACCCTTCAACTCTATCACCACTTATTTAGAATCCAATAAAACATCTAGCCTAATAAAACCATTCTTTCTTGCTTTCTCCAATGTTGCTAAGACGACCCTCGCTTTGGCCTCCTTTGAAATGATGAGACTTGAGGCCCCTTAATGGCATCTGCATCCACAATAACCCTATTTAACATCATCACAAAATCAAAAGAGGTAAACCCATTGTTAGCTTTATAGGTTGCATCGGAAAATATTATAATTTCTTCTTTGATAGAAATCATAAAATGGGCTATGAAATGTTTTCCACTTTCATTTGAGGGGTGGTCCTTAAAAAGACAAGTTGATTCCTCAATAGTCTTATAGCAATTCGAGTGATCTTTGATGGATCTATAGATTAAACTATATGAAAAAAGTCATTCCTTATCTTAGGTATAGTCCACCACATGGAAACAATCCACATTTTTTAGTAAGTATCCCCAAGGGGAGGGAACGTGTGGCTATGTCCGCATGAGTCCTTCCACCATTCCATTAGATCCATAGAATACATATAATCAAAACAAAGGTCACACTTTGAACCAAACCAACACGCTCTAACAAAGGCACAATGAATGAGAGCATGCACAATTGTTTCCTTCTCCTTTTCACATATGGGACATTTAACATCAATTTAACATTTACACAATTAATTTTAGATTTAATAATAATTCTTACTAGTGTTTCTAAGGCATTTCCACCCGAACATTATAATCTTTTAAGGAAGAGGTAGTCTCCATAAAGTTTTTCAATTTATCATAAAGGATAGATTAGTATCATATCTTGTGCCAATTAATTTGATTTGGTCGTCAGCTCACCATTTCTTGAAAAGTCCAACCATCTCATCCTAAGCAAAGGATCTAGATATATAAATTTTATCAATATATTTAACATCATCAAGGTTGTTAAAATAATCTTGTAGATTATTAGTATTACATTGTTTATCTATATTCCATAGATTTTTAACTTTGAGTTTCAAGTTAGCCATAAAAGAAAAAGACTTTCTCAAACCATTGTTTTTAAGAGATCTAGTTACACTTCCAAACCACTATATCAACTCCATTGCCAATTATTCATCCAACCTTTACATTGAGGGACTCAACCCCGTCAACAAACCTCTTCCAAAAACAGGAGTTGCCCTTTTTTGAATCTAGGCTCCCAAAGGTTACCATTGGGACAATATTTTGCCCTTAAAATCTTAGAGCATAGAAGGTCTTCATTGCTCAGACATCTCTAGTAAGTTTTTGCCATGAGAGTTAGATTACTACTTTTTGTATCTCTCGCTCCTAATTCTCCTTCAGAAATGAACAAGCATAGTTCTTCTATTTATTAATATGAAAATTTCTTTTTCCCCCACCCTTGTCCTACCAAAATGCTCTTAGCATTTTATCAATAGAGTTCGTAGTTTTATTCGGGATACAAAATTTGTTAGGTTTTTTGTTTAATTGGCTAATTAATGGGTTATTTGGGGTTTGTTTCCTGTTTGTGCGAATACCAGTAGTTTTTATTCTGCAAGGAGTATTCTTTGCTAGAACTAGAAATTCTTATTCTACAATGAGTATTTTTTTTAGGCACAAATTGTGGGTCATAAAAAAGAGTGTTCCTCTCAAACCTAAAGGTATCCATACACAAATCTTATTATTCTAAGTTGATAATACACTTTGAAGATCATCCATTTTCCTTTAGAGCTTCAATGAGAGAGTTGCTAAAGGCTTCTATTTTTAGAGTTGCTGCTTCTTCTTCCTTGTAAGAGATTGATCATCTTGTGGATTCAACGTATTTGGATCAAGTGCAGAGAGCATGGCACATACAGTTGAGTTGTATTATGGATTCTTACAAAAAGAACTGCATCCTATGATTGAAGAACTGACTGTGTAAGGTTGTGAGTATATCTTGTAACTGTTTGAAATTAGTACTTGGTTTTTAAGCCGGAGGGGCTCGTGGTTTTTCTCCATTGGGGTTTCCATGTAAAAATCAGTGTGTCTTCTTCTTGTATAGTTAATTGTTTTTTGCTGGCAAGTTTATTTTATTTATTCCACTACATATTATTTGTCTTGCATTCTAGAAATCCGGGATCCTATGAAACTTTCAAAATCGATATACTAAAGATAGGAATAGTAGAAGTAGCTGACTTAATAATGTTAGTAGGTGATTTACACCAAAATTATTAAAAGAAGATTTTCAAAATTTCTAGGTATTATGTGACTTACTAATGGAAATTTTTGTAGAAAAATAAGACTTTCAAAAAATTTATGAAGATAATATAAGCATATCACCACACTTCCATTTCTTATGGTATTTTCATACTATTACATCATTATCAAATTATTAATGTTTTGGAAAATCCACAAGCCGTCAGTGGGGTATTTTAAAAATGGAGCCATTTTAGTGAATAAATGTATGTTTAGGATAAGTTCCCATAAATGCTAAACCTAGATATATTTTATTCTCACGTTCATTAACTTCAAAGTAACCATCAATAAAGTTAAATCATCTATTACACTGATTGAATGATTAAAATTATCTTGTTGGTGTGATGTGCTTTACCTTGTGGGATTATGGCTTGTTAGTGACATTACGAACTAGAGTATAGACCAAAAGCATGTTGGAGAAGGTATGTATGGTGACTAATGTAGCTAGGAGTTTTTATTGCTCAAATCACTATTCTAACCTCTATAGTTAAATATGAGAGAGAGAGAGAGAGAGAGAGAGAGAGTTATTATTCCTTCTTGTAAAAAATGAAGGGGTGCAAACCAATGAGATCTAACGACATTGGGAGTGGTTGCTTGTATACACTTACAATTGGTGATTAGGTGGGCCTACTAGGTTGTGTGCACTGTAATGTCCTTGGACTAATAATTTGCCTACATTCTTAACCAATGTAAGATAATTACAAAGGGATGGCGCTTCCAACATCTTTCTCATCAAATCAGTATCAATCATCTACAATAGATTACCAAACTAATTGCTCAATTTCAACAAAATGAAAAAGTAATATATTTCATCCGAAGTACCCACATTAGGAACAGACTCATAGTAGCAAAGATTATTTGTTGCATCAATCTCCACATTTTAAACGGCCACGATGCAAGCATTGAATGTATATATATCTTTTCATTATGACTTCAGCCATTCTCCTTATGACTTGAGAAGGTGACTGTAATTGTGTTTATATATATATATATATGAGGAAGACTACTACACATCCTTCCCTTACTACAAGGGGAGGGACAAATGACGTGGCAGGTTACATGGCAAACAACCTCAGTTAATTTAAAAGGGGTTAGTAGATCTGGAATTTTTGAAACTTCTTGAATTTCACCAAGCCCGCCCAAATTTTAAATTCAAATTAAAGCATGCCCATCGTTTCCATCTAGATAAAGGTCTAAAAATACACGCCACCACCATTTCCATCTGGAGAACTATTGCGTTCCTATTGCTCCCCACCAGAGGTGAGTGCTCTGCCTTTTTCACACTCGGCTCTCTCCTACATGTTCTTCTTTGTCATCTTCATCTTCTTCTTCTATTTTTCTTCATCTTTATCTTTATCTTCTTCTTCTTCTTCTTCCATTCTTGTAGCTTTTAGTACTTGATTATTTTCCAACAAATGCACCCATTGTCAACTGAGCCCTCTCTTTGAAATTATTTAACAATGACATCATTTGTTTCTTCTTGTGCGTGTAGACATTTTCTTGCTGTCAGTGATTGATTCAGGTAGCTGATGTCATTCTATTTTCACTACCTAATAGGTAACTTGATGGATTTTGTCACATGAATGGACAGTTGGAGACCTTTGGAATTTATTATTAGACTACTCATCTCAAAGGTTGAATGGCCATACATCAATGGGCTTCTTTAATTGGCTTCTTCCTCCATCTATTAACAACAGTGGCACAACAAATGATACGCATTGTACATCCTTGTGAAATCCACTTCGTTGTTGGGAGAAATTCAATTTTTTTGAACAAGACTGTTGCAGGAAATAGTTGATTTCTTTTTTACAGTTTTCATTTATATTCTTTAAACTCAAGTGCTGGACAATGGACTTGAGAACCCCATGTAAAAATAACAACACAGATGTATTTTTAGAGTTTATATTTCAATTACCTCTGGAAAATATTTAATAATTTGTTCATTTGTATTGCCTCCCATTTTCATGACTGCCAATGGATGAGGATTTTTTCTATCTTTTCTTTCTTGTTTTTAGGTGGAAAAACCATTTCTCTCTATTTCCTTAAACATGGTGTTTTTGATACCCATACTGTTTGGCATGTATTAATTGAGTGATTTGGATCATGAGCCCTACCATAGATGCGATCTAATTCAAGGAACCAATGGAGTTCACTAAATATGAAATAGTTTCCTACTCGAGGAACCAATGGACCGTGAGTTTTACTTCAAAATTCTCCAATCAGATGGTTGCTATAATGGGGATGTTGTGTAGGACAAAATCTCTATAGCAAGCTCCATGAAAAGCCGGCATTGGAAACATGTTCAAGACCTTAATAAGTGTTTTTTTTAAGGACTTAGGAGTTTTAATGTGCCACATTCCGACAATGTGGATAACTATTTTTCCAGGATACACGATGGGCCACACCGATTTAGTTACTTGGATTTCCTTGAATGCATGAGAGGATATATTACTCAAGACCTTACCATCTCCGACCATTTTAACCATTAAACTGTCCAAGTTGTGACCCACAAGTTGTTAGGGTTAGGGGCGATGCCTAATTTGAGTTGTGATGCCAACCCAAGCCTGACCTAGCAATCATCTATATGGGCTGACGTTTATTTCCTACCTAATTTCTAAATAGGCTTGGTTTTGATGTAAGCTGTATGTGCTTGAATGAAGGAACAAGCTGATTAAAAAACAACAATTCTCCAAACGTTCATCCTGAAAGGCAAGGTTAATGGAAAGAGGTCAATCAACGAAAATCAACTGGCTACATTGGATGGTTTCTTTAACATCAGAAAATGTTTTCTCCCATTTCTTTTATCATGGTTTCTTTAACATCAGAAAAGGGGTGCTTCTATTATTGTAGAGAGTTTTACCTTAGATGTTGTAGAAAAGCTATGATATCATGGGACAAAATTATAAATCAAGTCCTTTAACAACCACAATTCCCATGATATCATGGGATTTATTATTCTCTATAACATAAACTTTTTGCAACCAATAAACAAAAAAGAATTGTGACGGTCTCATGATATCATGGTATAATGGGTCATGTACAACCACAATTCCCATGTACAACTAATAAATTGTGACCCAAAGTAAAGTGATGTATGTGTTTCCTTTAAGTAAAGTGAAAGATAGTATGAGGGGATACAAAGTTGGATTACCTTGACACTAAATCAAGTAGGAACCCTAACAAATCATTGGCAATATTGGAAAAACTAGTTACATAATATTCTTAACACCAACCAAGCAATGGTTCTAACAAATAAATCCAGCTAAGTTGCATGATGTTCTTCAAACCAATCAAATCTACACCAATAGCAGTAATGCTTTGTAACAAAAAAAGCTGTTTCCTTCACAAGTATGTTAAAATACAAAATTAGACCCTCAAAATTAGAAAACTGAACATATTGAATAATTAGCTAAAAGTATGTTGACAACATCCTTCTAACATTCTTAACCATTCTGAAGCCCATGTTAAAAGCATCTTGCACAATACAAAATAACATGGATCAATACATAACATAGATGAACAAAAATACAAAAAAAAAAAAAAAAACTCTGATCAATACATAACATGAATGAACAAAAATAATAACTGATACCTTACGATGATGGATTAGTATTCCGAATTGGAAGTGGACTTGTCCGAAAACTAACATTCACCATGATGCTTTGTGGAGTTGAAAACAAAAATGGCATTCAGTAAGTAATTGAATGAAGTACTGTACAACTAAATATAATTGGACAACATTGAAATTATCATATTACCTTTGTAAAAGAGAAGGACAATTAAGCCAATCATGTGACACGCCTCGCTTGTTACAGCTACAGCACAATCTTTCTTTTCCCATTGCCTTTTTCTTGGAGCATTTTAGCCTATTTGAATGACTCTTTGTATTAGCATGTGCAGGCTCACAATATTCTACTGGGCTAATCATTGTATTTCCTTGTTTCCACGTGGCTTTTCCCCAATAATTTTGGAATCATTTATATTCCGAATCTCTTTTTTAAGTTGTGTGACACCCTTTCTTGCATGTAACCATGCCTTCATTGACATGAAACCCTCAGCAACAATTTCTACAACATATGATAAATCACTATGTTTTTCAACCAATGTGTTATCCATCAAATTTTGTTCATTAACAATCTCTTCCTCATTATTTGCATTGACCCTTGCATTTCGAGTCCATCTTTGCAATATCAAACATTTTAGTAATGTATAAATTCTCTTTGGCCTCAAAATACTGAGAATATGAGAACATGGAATGCCCTCAAAATCAAACATTTGATATGAACAGTTTGCGATTAGGGAGTTACTTTTTAATACAACAGTCGGTTCAGTCTCCACTGTATATTCAATATCAGACACAATATAGGTTTTTTCATCAACACTTTCACTTACAAAGTTAACACCACACGAAACCATTGACATAACTTGTTCTTGGAACTCATAGAATTTCTTTCTAAATTAAATTTCTAACATTTGTTTCTCCATCGGCATCTTGCTCATCAACTTTGGCCTTTCATTTATGGAATGATGTTGCTCAATCCTCTCCAATTGTTTTTGACAATTAACACCTCGTTCAAATTGGGTGAGAAATTCTTGTAAAGTAGTTTTCTTTGTTAAATACAAAGTTGTTCATGCTCTCACTACTTGAACTGGTGGACATTTTTCCAAAAAAATATGTGCTTGTTAAATATTGGCACCCACATTTGACGTATTTTGTTCATGTCATTTTACCAGTCATGATCAGTCAATTTATATTCAACCATAATAGCATTCCACTAAGGCTCAAAATTTTCTTTTGTGACAGCATTGTGAATATAATCTTGTAATTTTTTTCAAAATACCTTCATAGTGAATGGCAACTCCACTTAATTTGGATGCAACTTTTCCAAGATATGCCACAAACAAAATCGATAGCATGTATTTGGCATTACATGTTTAATGGCCTTTGCCATGGTAGGATCTTGATCAGTTATGAATGCTTTTGGTGCTCCCATTGGCATTACTTCAAGCCATTTGTTGAACAACCAAACAAAGCTTTCAAATGTTTCATTTGAAATTAGAGCACACCCAAATAAGATAGACCCTCCATGGTTATTAATTCCGGTGAATGCCGCGACGATGAGTTCATATTTATTTGTCATTTATATTGTTTCAAATGAAATTGCATCTTCAAATACATTATAGGACTGCTTGAAAAATGGCTCCATTTAAAAATTATGTGTGATTTGCATGTTGAATCTTTCTCTATAAAAAATGCAAACCGCTTGTCAATTTCTTTACGATGAAGAAGATATTTGTATAATAATTGGTCATCTTTTGCAAATTTTTTCATCCTTTTAACAGTAACATGGTTGCGATAATTTTTCTCAGTGAAGCCTACATTTTGAATACCATTTGCTTCTAATTCAAACACACCCATTGCATTTGCTACCGGTACATTGGCCCTTCGAAAGGAATGTATCATTTTTTCTTTTGTACAAGTGACTTTCGGCTGTGACCGTAGCAAAAAACTCTTGCTAGGAGTAGTTAACAAATGAGTATGCTCCTCAACAAATTTGCAAACCAAATAACCTAAATCCCCTTTTCTTTTTTTAATTTGAAACTCAGCCCTACAATTTTCCCTTGTCTCCATCATACGCCGTTCAGGGAAAAAAATCCGGCTTTTCTATTTTGTGACCTTCTTTTGAACACACAAACTCCTTTTGGTATACATATTTTTCATTTTTTTTAGCATCAATTCAGTTCTTTTCAAAACTTTTTCTCACATTAAAGCCCGCATATTTTGCATGTGCGTTATAGAAATCAAATGCCTCCGCTATTGTATTAAACAACATTCCTAACTTTGGTATTTTCTTATTATCAACCGTTGGAATAAATGAGTTCATCATTGAAAAGGGAGCCGATTCCATCTAATTTTGGTTCAAAATATAATACCACATGCCATAAAATAAATACGAATTCATAATCAGATTCATATAGAGGAGCAAACTTGAGAAATAAACACAAAAAAAAAACAAACAAACAAACAAACTATTGAAAACACAAGAATCATTGCATACATTCATCTAAACATTAAGAAAGAAATAATTAAATAAAGGAATGTTAATGATATAAAATAATTGTGAAAAATCGAACTTGAAAGCATACATGTAGAGACATTAAAATTCACATTGCACAAGTAAAGAAGACAAGAATGACAAAAATAGAAAGAATTTCACTTCATGTTATCATTATTTTTATTTTTCCAAAGATAGGAATGATAACAGTGCACCATGTTAGACTTAGCACAGAGAAGAAACAATGTAGGATATTGTCTTTTCAACTTTCAATCCCAAATCAAATGAGTACAATGCTTAGAATGTGTTTACGGTGAAAGTATGAAGTAGCCAAATAATAAAATAAAATAATCATTCATGTGATTCCTAATGTTTGCCAAACAGTAGAAAGGATAACAATCTCTTTGTCAAAAATATCATCATCATTATCATCATCATCATCATCAAGGCCTTATTCCAACCATATTAGGGTCGACTACATGAATTCTGTTTCTCCATTTCATTTTATTTTGAGCTAAATCTTTCGATAAGTGAAACTTCTTCAAATCTGAATTAATGACTTCCATCCATGTTTTCTTCGACCTGCCCCTACCTCTTAATGGGCCTTCCACCTGTATAGCCAAACTTTTTCTCACCGGTGACATTACTGGCCTACGCTTAACATGCCCAAACCATCAAATCTCTCTGTAAAAAATATATAAATATATATTTTTTAAAATTGGTGAAAATATGAAGAACAATCGAAAGAAAATTTTCCAAATTCATAGTGTTATAGGTCTCCTTCTCTACTTTGCATTCATTGTTTTCTCTACCAAAAATATATAAAAAAACATGTCAAGAAAATTTAAGCAAATGAAATCCTAGACATCCAAACACTACATTTCATTCTTTGGAAACATGCTGTAACACTTCGGCCCAGCTTAACCCGGTTTAACGTCTAATTAACCCTCTTTGTGGTTGGTTTCTAGTGGATTAGTTTCGTGAATGTTGTTTTATCGTTTTGAATTTTGTTCCGGGTCATGAATATGTAGTTGGGTTGAGTTTAACTTGTTTTAGGTAGACATGAGCCATTTTTCATAATTTTTTTATTTTGACGAATGTTGTCAGACATGCATCATCTTGGTGTTAACACATGTATTTCACCGAGCTCATTAATTTCCGTAACTGACTCGCACGCAAATGACTTCGTTTGCTTCTGTTGGATAGTTGTTTGACTCGAACTGTAATTCTTGTAAACTATTGGACTTTTATATAATTGTGTCAATCTTTATCTTATCTATATAAGACATGCACCGACTCATTTCCTCGTAACGTCTCTTCTTTCTTCGTTCCTTCATTCCTTTTTTCTCTTTTTTTTTCTTTTTCCTCTTGCTTCTTCACGATCAATTGAAGCCAGGGGAATTCATCTGTTGTAAGTTTGAAGGTAAGGTTTGAACCTTAACTCTCTCTCCCTATCTATGTTTGTTATAGTTTTCTCCTCTTGCATGGATGCATCCAACGTCTCTCTTGTTTTTGTTTTTCTTGCATGCATGACGAGTAGAATTGCAATTAATCAGTGGATTTGAGCCTAAGAGCAATTGTTCGCGTGTTTGAACCCAGTTGAGGCAAGTATAAGCAAAATATGATTGAACACTTGTTGATATCATTTGATTGTTTTATTCTCGTTATTCTTGTATGGTTTCATGATGTTACATCCCTAGTATGTTAAATTGCACCAGTTGTTATCATGATTCCCTTTTGTGTGCAACTTCCAATTCTCTGTAATAGGTTCCAGAAAGTTAGTTTCTGAAACTTACGTCTAAGCCATAGCCTAGTCGTGACCTAGCCATAAGTCAGTTTACGGTTAGATTTCCAGAGAGTTGAAATGCAGATGACCTTTTATAACCCAGCCATGTTGAAACCGTGTAATGTGCTATAGCTAAGCCGTACCCTAATCGTAGAACAAAACACGGCTGAGCCATAGAACAAAATACGGTTAAACCGAAAATACGAATGAACAGTAAGGGGAACCATGGCTGAGCTGCAATGCATCTTACGGCTAAGCCGTAAGGTGTCTATGACTAAGCTGTACAACCCCTGAGAATGAATAAAAGGAACAAGTTGAATAATAGACCTTGTAAGGCCTTCGATCTAGAATGTAGGTAACCTGAACCTGCCCAATGGAATATAAGAATCACATGAATGGTCTTTAGGGTTATGACTCATTCATATGCGTTGTCCATTTTTTAAGCACTTCTCCATGGGTGTTGGTTTAAGGGACTTCAATACACGCCTCTCGATACAATGCAACACGCCTCACACGAACAACTATGTATCGAATAACTTAAAACTACATCATCATGCACGGTTAGAAACAGTAGACAACTAGCTTAAGGTTGGCTAGTAAATAACCTTGATTCAGAATTATTAACTTGACTTGCCTTGCATATTGCTTTCAGTTATTGCCTTCTATGCTCTTGTTCTTGTTTGGCTTGTACTTGTTCGCTTGTAATGTTATGAAAAGATTTGAGCTTAGTGATTATTTTGCGTGTGATGCACACACACTATATTGCTTACTGATATGTACTGCATCGTACTACACTGCTTGACTGACTGACTGACATTGATTGATGTGCATCATACGATATGATTGATCCTATTTGTCTAGCACTACTCAGCCTCAACCTTAGGATACCCGACGGGCTTGACTTTGGCGTAAACTGTTTATTGCCTCTGCAGAGTGCTCCTATCTTGGGATTCCAAACCCCAGGAACCAGAGACCCATTCGTATCCTAGCCCGGTCGATGGTGTTCTCGTCCGGACTGCTCTCAATAGGGAGAATATAGTAAATGTAGTAGCCACCTAGCCAGTTTATCTGCTTCATGATTTTGAAAGCATGCTTATTGTTTTGCACAACCTGCCTAGTATACGAACATGATCTCTATGCATGGTTAATGATTAACTGATAACTGCATTGCTAGATATAATGCTGTTAACTTATTACTGCTTATGCTTTGCTGAGTTGTCGTACTCATTAATTGTTCTTGGTGTTGCAGGCTCAGATCCCTCTACCGACCCCTCGTTGGTTGACCAGACTCCAGGAGAGGTCCGGGAAACCCAGTTAGGGTTGGAGGAGTGGATTTGATCACTCCCTTGGAGAGCGGTCTTACATGGCATCAGTTTCTCATCTTATGCATATGGGCCTGCATAAATTTCTGTACCAGGGTTTTTGGGTTATGCCTTATATTTTGCCCTAGCAAATGTTCCCATTTTGTTTGTACATTTTGTAATTAGTATAATCTTTTGCAGTTATGATTACTTTTTGTATATGTGTAACACTCCGATCCCCTTTGAGCCTGTTTAATGGCTCATTAGTGTGTTTTTATGTTGTTTATTTCTTTTGGGCTTGGTTTCGGGTCATGGATAGGTAGTTGAGTAGCCTTTGACCTGGGATAGGTTCTAAGCCCTTTTTCTTAATTTTGCAATTGCTTTGAATGCATCATATTTGCATCATCTTGGTGTCAGTACGTGTATTTTGTTGAGCTCGTTATTTTCCGTAACTGTCTCAGACCTATTTGGAGTCAATTGGAGGAGTTGGACCTTCATGTGACTTAAATCGTAAATAGCTTAAACCATCGGACTTTGTTTTAAACTCCAAAACTATATATATGAGTCATCAGTCCAGATGTCTTCATTCCTGCTCGTTTCCTTTAACGTGCATGCACAAACCCAGGGAGAGCTCCACGTCTTCAGTCTCTCCTCTTCACTTCTCTTCCTCTCTGGGTTGGTGTTGGGTTTTCCACCCATTTCGATTGGGTTCTCTCTCTCCCTCCTCTCTGTCTATGCTTTGGGGTAAGTGGGTTCTTCAATTCTTCTTCTCTAATTTGGATTTTCCATTTCTCTTGCTGTGTTCTCATACTTGCATGTGTTGTTGCTTTGCTTTGCTTGGGTTTTTAGTTGGATTGGAGCTTGCCTTCAGTGGTTTGACAAAGCTTTGAGGCAAGTATAAGTACAGGAATGTATAACACATATGGTGTCACGCCCCGATCTCGGGAATTGGGGTTAGGATAGCCCTACGGGGTGTGCATACGTAATTCTGTAGTAATATGTGCATGTAAACATACACACGCAAATTATTACAAGGGAGATTGCATAGGAACATGTAGAGAAGTTCTCCGACACGTAATTTACACATTCAATAGTAAGCGGAAGCCTGTGTAATACATCTATAATGATCATAAGCGATAACAACCGAATTATCATAACATTCATAAATAAGTCTGTATTGAACCAATTCTTATTTACATGATAACAATTCATTAAGCACGAACAAAATCTTAAAGCGTAAACAGGCCTATCCAAACTTAAACACTTAGCAAGTATCCCGTTGTCGCTTTTCGTACGATGACTAATCGTAGGCATCATCTGCATTACCCTCATCTAGTCACCGAGGTTTAGTACCTGTAACACCAATGGTAACACTGTTAACACGACGGTTAAGCAAGTATATAGAGGTACATAAGATCATCATACCGTATCAAATGAAGTAAGAATATAAACATGAGTAACGAATCATAAATAGATTATTATACAACTTATTGGCAACCACGTGGCCGTATTCTCCCAAGAGAGAGCATATCATCTAGAGGGAGCGTGCAGATTCTAGGGGATTAGCCTAGCTTATTGAGAAGCACCGACAACTCCTCCAAGGACTACTGCAGTAGCGACGTATCGTATCATACCCAAAATGGTCCCGTCGAACCTAATAAGGGCGTAGCTAAGTGGTGCCGACTTAACGTATCAAGACCGACTCAAATTCATATCTTTTATGCATCTTGGTTATACTTGTCATATCATACATACTAGAAGTTCGGTCTTGAGAAACGTCCAGTGTCATTGTGTTACCAATCTTGGCATTACATTGTGTATCCAAGGGACACCTCTTCTTACGCCAACACCCATGATGTGACATCGGAAATTCATCTGGAAAATCAAAGGGGATGAGTGACAGCTCTACACTTGTCCACCTTTCAGTTGATCACCATTGGGCTAATTTGGTTAGGAAATAGGTGCCATATCTAGAGCCCTATAAGGTCATTGAAGGTTTCTCACATCCTACATTCACTGTGTTCTTACGGCTTAGCCGTATACAAGGCTATGGCTTAGCCGAGTAGTTCAGGTTTCCCTCTTAACTCAATACGCATTTACGGCTTGGCCGTATATTGACCTACGGCTTAGCCGTGCTAAGCCTACGGCTAGGGTTATGGCTTGGGTATGGCATGGCCGTAGCAGAGTTCACGGCTTAGCCGTGCATGAGCCGTAGATAAATTCTGGGTTTTGCGCTCTCTGGAAGGTTCACCGTAGAATAGCCTACGGCTTGGTCACAGGTGGTTACGGCTTAGCCGTAGTTCGTTCCACGGCGTAGCCGAGCGTTAACCGTAGTTCAAATTGGCTTTCTGGATTCTGAGTCGTAGAGACTTACGGCTTAGCCGTGGGCTTTGCCGTAAACTTCAGAATTTCTGAAACTGATTCTGCAGCTCGGGTTCAAGTGCAGAACTTCATCATTTGGGTTCCAATGAGGGTTCTTATACTTCTAAGCTTTATAATAGGTCTTACATTATTCCATATCATTAATATTACCTAATCATACTCATTATCACCTAATTCAACATCTATGTGTGCCTATTTAAGGGAAAATGAGCTGTAAGTGAAACATTGAATGATCAATCCAAGAATCAATCAAATTAAACATACATTCAGTACCATACATACTCTAATACTTGCCTCTTAACAGGCTTAGCCTTTTCTAACTCTTTCTTGTTGTGTAGCTAAAGGAAACCTTCAAAATGAGAATGGGTTTTCTACATAAAAGACATGCAATTGGTGAGTAAGGTGTAAAAAATGCATGCATGTCATGTAATTGAGTCCTCTTGACTCTAACAAACACAAGGAAGTGGAATGGGAGTAGATTCTTCACCTCAATGAGCTATAGCTTGTAGGAGATGGTGATTTCTAAGAAAAGATGTCCAAAGGGAGAAGAAGAGGCTAGATGGATGCTATTGCCCTTGCATGCAGGCTCCAAATCTAAGTTCCCAGGTCTAAGATGAAGAGAAGATGAAGAATGGGGAAGAGAGGGGATGGCTCCAACGAACACAGTGAGGAGGAGAAGAAGGAGACGTTGGAATTTCTTATAAACCAAATTTCCTGTGGTTTTTTGCATGCAAGTCCACAGTTTCTACAAATTTACAGTTTAGGTCATATGGACCTCAACTAGGCCAAAATGGATCCGAATCAAGTTGAGCCCAACATAAAAGTTGACCCACAAGATGAAATGCACATGATGCAACTGATGAGATGTCCATATAATGCAAGATTAATTACAAAAAGGTCCTTGACTACCTAAGTAAAGTCTGAACCCAACTACCTATCCAACTGAGACCCACTAATAATTAGAAGCAAGGTGAATTAAGACTAAAATATACATTTTATGGGAAAATCAAGCTTAATTAGTATAAATTATAATTAAGTCGGGTCGGGACCTTACATATGGGTATATTGTTGATTGCTGTGATTCTCTTGTTCTTACATGCTTGACATGATCTACAGCCTAATTCTATCACTTTAGCTTTATTGGAGCTTGTTTTGCTTAATTTGCACATGAAATTGCAATTTCTGTAACTATCTCGATTTCGTTTTCTGTATTGTACGGCTAAGCCGTAACGTTGTACGGCTCAGACTCCAGAGACTCGAGTTTTAAATTTTGTCCTACGGCTGAACCGTAAATTGTTCTACGGCTGAGCCGTAAGCTAACCGTGACCTAGTCGTGAATTAACACTCTCATCAGTCGAAACTTTCTGATTCCAGTACTCTTACGGTGAAGCTATGCCTAAGCCGTGGACTCTACCGTAGCTCAGCCCTAAAAGGTATCAGATCAGAGGTGGAAGATGACCAGTTTAGCCGTGTTCTGAAGGAAACCACGGCTAAGCTGTTGTGCATATTACGACTAGGCCGTAAGCTGTCGACGGTTAAGCCGTAAGTCACCCACGACTAAGCCGTAAGACCTGGAAAAAGTCAGAAATTAAACTTAGGCTAATGGTGTGACCTTGTAAGGCTTATATATAGGTAACCACTCATATAAACCGGCCCAATGGATTCTTTGGACCACATGAATAGTCTGTTAGGCTGTGACTCATTCATGTGAGCGTTGGTTTACTATTAAGCACCTCCCCATGGGTGTTAGTTTAAGGGACTTCGGTGCACGTGAGGATTACATTGCAATACTTTGATGGCAACGGTGCATCGAATAACTTAAAACTACATCATCATGCACGGTTAGTGACAGTGAACAACTAGATTTGAGTTGGCTTGTAATTACCCTTGATTCCGTGTAATCTAAGATGCATTGCATATTGCTTACAGTTTTGCTCTTTGTTTTGCTGATCTATGTTTATGCATGACGAGATCATTTTGCTTTTGTTCTGTATAATTGTTTTATTCTTCGGTCTGTATTATGCTTTGATCTACGCCGTACTTTGACTCATTTTACGCTATGCTTTGTATACCTCTGACTTTGTACATCTCTGATTCACTGGGTATTCCCAAGTGACTCTGCCCAGAGATATTTACGTGAGGATAAGATCCGGCCTTTGCCGTCGGTGAGTCCAAAGCGGATAATCTCCCTTTTTTTGAATTTGATTTGATTGGTATTAGTCTGGCTCTACTCAGCCTCAACCCTAGGATGCCCGACGGGGTTACCTCTGGCTTGGTTCTCTGTTCTCTGTATCGCTGCAATGTAGCTTTGTCTTGGGACTCTGGAACCCAGGAAATCGAGACCCACTTGTACCCATGGCCAGGTCGGTGGTGTTCTCATCTGTCTGCTCTGTCTGCTCTCTATGTGAGAGAATATGGTTAATGTAGTAGTCACTTAGTTCAGTATTTCTATGTTTTGATCCATTTATCATGCCTTACTTCTGTGCACGATTTGCTTAGCATACTAATATGAAACTCTGTATTTAATCTTCTGTCATTATACACCTTGATACTATGAGTGTTTCGTCCATGTTACTTATAATTGCTGGATCGTTGTATTCATTGAGTTGTCTGTGGTGTTGCAGGCACAGATACCTTGTCCGGCTCCCCGGCGATCGAAGAGACTGCAGGGCAGGACCTAGAGACACCCTCCGATATGGCAGAGTGGGCTTGATCACTTCTGCCGAATACGTACCTGCATATCATCAGTGTTTTGGTTCCCCGGAGATTTTGTATCTTGTACTTCGGACTTTGTTACTCTGTATTATTTTTGTACATCATGTTTTTGGTGTGTACTCAGTCTTGTATTTGGTTTTATATCTGTGTGTGTTATCTACATCTTTTTTCTATTTCGCATTTTGGTTTTCCGCTCGTTCCCTTTTATTGTGCTTGCTATGATATCTACAGCTTCCGCGTTCGCTTGCTTTACACGTGTTAGATCCCTTGTGTGCGTATATTTGGACTGGGTTTGGATGCATGTGCACGGGAGTACGTATGTCACTGGTTTGGCTTTTCGCTAACCCCCGATTTCTGGGCTTGGGTTGTGATAATATGCTTTGGTTATGCAATGATACTTACAGATTCCGCGTACATCTTACTTGCACGTGTGAGTATCTCCTGTGTGTGTATACTTGGACCAGGTCTAAGTGTGCATGCACGGGAGTACGTGTGTCACAGGTTAGGTTTTTACTAACCCCCGATTTCTGGGCTCGGGTTGTGACACATGCTCAATGAAAAGCATGGTTGAAGAAAAAGATAGATAAGAAGGGTGGGGGTGGGGTTAGGCGAGCTGCTAAGGAAAGGGTTGGGTTTGGGAAAGATAAAGATGGAGGGGTGGGGTTGGCCTATTTGTGAAGGGAGGGGGTGAGTTTGGGCGAAACAGAGAGGAAGGGAGGGGGTGGGTTTCGGCAAGATAGAGAGGGAGGGGTGTGGTTGGCATATCTATCAAGGGAGGGGGTGAGTTTGGGTGAAACAAAAGGGAAGGGAGTGGGGGTGGGGTTGGGCGATCTGCTAAGGGAGGGGGTGGGGTTGGGCAAGATAAAGAGGGAGAGGTCGGGTGGGTTGGCTGATCCGCTAAGGGAGGGGGGGTTTGGGTGAAACAAAGAGGAATAGAGGGGGTGGGGTTGGATGATCTGCTGAAGGAGGGGTGGGTCTGGGCAAGGCATGCAGAGAGGAAAGGAGGGGGGTGGCGTTGGGCGATCTATTGAGGGGGTGGATTTGGCTTAACACTAATGGAGGGGGTGGGTTTAGGAGAGATAGAGAGGAAGGGTTTTAGAGAGGGAGGGGGAAGAAAGAATGAGATAGGTGAGGAAACTCACCCTAATGGGGCTACTAAAATGGTCCGATGCAGAGGCGATTATAATCTCGGGTCTGGGCACACTGAGGGAGCTACAGATTTGAATCCATGGCGGTGACTCCTTTGTTTCTAGTGTAATTAGATCTCTCGTTGGGAAAGGGGATGAGGGACAGCTGCAAATTTGAATCTAGGCGATGACCCCCTTCGTTTCCGGCGTAGTGATATCGCTCATTGGAAAGGGAGATGAATCGGGCCGGAGGGAGGATGAAATCTTGGAGGGAAAAAGTCTTCTTTTGCTGTGAGAGAGAACAGAAATGCAACTTACATATGGTTGTCTTCCACCATTAAATTGTTTTTTCCATCCAACGATCAGGATGAGTTTGTCCACCATGGCAGCTGCCACGTCATTTGTCCCTCTCCTTATGGTGAGGGAAAGATGCATAATAGTCTTTCTATATATAATATATAGGGGAGCGCTATACAATGCCTGAAAAATACCCCTCCTTGTTAGGGTCCACTGAGATGCATGATGATCATGGAAGTCTATTGGATGTAAAGATCTAAATAAAACCTACTTATATGCAAAATCTTGAGTCCATACTTTTGGTTTGTGGCCCTAAAATTTAACGGTTTAAATGCATAATTTTATGATTTCAATCCAACGGTGAAAAACAGTTGGATAAGTGTCAAACTTAGACTTATTACCATTCAAAGGGGTAATAAAAACTGGACTGAATCAATATGGGCCCCATGACAAAAAAGAAGAGGGGTGGAAAAAGGGACAGTTGGGGTGCTTGTTAAAATTCCTCATATATATATATATGTGTGTGTGCGTGTGGAGAGGGGGAGATGAAAAGATCTATGTGGGACCACCCAAATATTAAGTTTGGCCTCAATCACATGTCCCTAACCCCTCTATCCACGGCTCACAATGCAGTTCATTCGAATTGGTGCACAGTCGATCCAATGGTCCAATAAATTTGGATTTCACCAAAACTTGACACGGGTAACTATCAGAGGGGGTCCCTATATATTGTAAGGTTTGGATTGGATGAGAGATGAGCTCCACCTAGAGTTTTTATTAAAAAAAATAGTAAAAACTAGTTCTTACAAGATTTTATATATATGTAGAGCCCCTTTGCTGAGGACTGGCTTATGGTGAACACCACTTTCTAGTGAGGCCTAGGGGATGGGACCAGGGGGGATCAAAAAATATCACCTCCACCTACCCATGCATGGTGATGGAGGCTCATATTATCATTCTAACAACTTGATCAACGACTGACAAGTTTTAACCGTCTAAAGCGAGTGCAAGTTGATCCACTAGTCCAATACAACTAGATGAGTATAAAACTTGGAATCAATGACTATCAAGGGGAGTTCCTATTTTATGGTCCACTTGGATGGTCCATAAATTGGGCTCCACTAAGTATTTTGGCATTTGGTGCTTACTTATCGGGAGCACCGGTGCTCGGTAGAGGTTTTCCCATATATATATAGGGCTTTGATCCTGTGAGAACTATTTTCATGTAGCTATTGTGAGAACTTTTTATAGGGCCTACTTGTGGGTCCCATTTAGGGATAAAACTAGGGGGATGGAAAGATCTATGCAGGACCACCCCACATAGCAAGTTTGGCCCCAATCACATGTCCTTAACCCCTTCATTTATGGCCAATAAATTCAGTCCATTCAGATTAATGCACAGTCGATTCAATTGTCCAATAAATTCGGATCTCACCGAAACTTAGGGCAAGTGACTATTAGGGGGTCCCTGTGTATTACAAGATTCGAATTAAATGATAGATGGGCCCCACTTAGAGTTCTCACAAAAAAAAGATGAGAACTAGTTCTCATACGACTATTTCCCTTATATATATAGGCTTTGACTCTGTAAGAACTGTTATTACGCACTTACCGTGAGAACTTTTTATGGGGCCTACTTGTGGGTCCCATTTAGGGTTGAGACTGGGGGGATAGAAAGATCTATGTAGGACACCACCATATATTAAGTTTGGCCTCCAATCACATATCCCTAACCCCTTCATCCGTGGCCTACAAATTCAGTCCATTCGGAAATGTGCACAGTTAATCCAACGATCCAGTAAATTCAGATTTGATTAAAACTTGGGCGAATGACTATTAGAGGGATTCCTATGCATTGTAAGATTTGAATTGGGTGTTAGATGGGCCCCACCTAGAGTCCTCGCAAAAAAATGGTAAGAAGTAATTCTCACAAGATTATTTTTTCATACATATATATGGCCTTTAATCCTATGAGAAGTGTTCTCATTCACCTTTTGTGACAAATTTTTATTGGGCCCACTTGTGGGTCTCATTTGAAGATGAGACCAGGGGGATGGAGAAATTTATGCGGGACCACCTCAAATATTAAGTTTGGCCTCAATCACATTTCCCTAACCCTTGCATCCATAGCCCACAAATCAAGTCCATTCAGATTGGTGCACTGTCGATTCATTAGTTTAATAAATTTGAATTTGACCGAAACTTAGAGCGTATAACTATCAAAGGGTCCCTGTATATTGCAAGATTTAGATTAGGTGATAGATGGGCCCCATCTAGACTTATTATAAAAAACTAGTGAGAACTAACTCTAATAAGATTATTTCCCTATATATATATCAGGAGGACCCTATGTATTGCAAGATATTGATTAGGTGATAAATGGGCCCCATTTAAACTTCTCACAAAAAAGTGGTGAGCACTAATTCTTATAGGATTATTTATTTATATATATTCTAGAGAATGCCCCTCTGAAAATGGGGCATTTCTGCCCCATTTTTACATCCAACGGAAGTAAGCTAACTCATTATTTTTAATTATCTTCCTTTTGAAATTCAAACCAATAATTATAACTACTCACCATTTCCAATGTCACTGTACATTTATCTTCTTCTCTATTCTTTATATAAATTTGGATAGAGTTATCATAGGAAGGATAAGACCATAGATTTAGTTGGAATTAATCTCTACTCCTTTAATTTGAAAATGGGTCCCACTTCCAACAATGCAAGAACTCATTAAAAAAATGCTTTGTTGAAAAGGGGCATTTCAACTCCTATTTCTCCATCCCATGCATTTATGCCATGTCATCATCCCTTTTCTATTCCCATAAACACAGCACCCACAAGTATCTCTTTCCTTTTTTTTTTTTGCTTGATTAGCCCATTAGTCATGACATAAGAAGTAAATGGCTCCCACCAGGGTTGAAACTTAGTGGGAGCTATGGGATCAAAACTTGGTGGGAGCTATGGGAGTGGGTGTCTTATGAGTGTAAACTGAGTATAGTTGGGATTGATGTATAGTTGATTTAATGATTCAGTAAATTTGGATATAGCTGAAACTTCGGGTGTGTGACTATCAGAGGGTCATCTATATATTGCAATGTTTGAATTGGATGATAGATAGGCCATACCTATTGTTCTCACGAAAAACTTCGTAAGAACTATTTTTACTGAAATATATATATATATGAGAGCACCTCTCCTAAGCTCAAGCTTAAGATAAGGTAAGCTCAATTGTATGACTTAACCTTGTAGGGCCTACCTGGAAACCTACATGGGGACGGGGATGGGGGGATTTAAAGGACTCCCTAGGACCCTTTTCTCTGCAGAAAATTAGCCATAATTATAGTTTCTATCATCTCCATCTGAGCCTTAAAAATTTAATGGTCAATAGTCCATTCAAATCGGTGCATAGTCAATCCAACGATCTAATAAATTTAGATTTAATAAAAAAATTGGTGCACATGTGCAATTCAAGGAAATCATGTATTTGGTCCATTTTGATGGACCAAACATGGGCTCCAAGGGCTTGGACTAACCGAATTTCTTATGTGTGCTTAAGCTTAAGAAGCGCCTGCCATAATATATATATATATATGGGAAAGACTACTATGCATCCATCTCTCACCTTCCTTTTTTAGACCTAACAAATTAAAAAGGAGTGATGATATTTGATGGTTTTGTCTTCTTGCACATCAATACTTTTCAAAAAAAAAAAAAAATGTCCTTCACCATAGTGTGAGAGACATATGCATAATAATTTTGTCATATATATAATTAATGATCTTGCATAAGCTTTGCTTATAGTGTTTCGGTGCAAATTACCGCATGGGCCCACTTGGTATAACAACAATTCTCATGATGACTTGAGAAGGTGGCTATAATTGTATTTATAGATGCAGGTCTCATCATGTGCTTGTGGGGGCCCACCTAGGGCCTCACCCCGCAATGGAAAGGTAGGGCCAAAGATCAAGCTGGGCCCTACCTCTACATAAAACTTCAAGCCCATTAAATGATCATAACTCCTTTAATCAATAGAAATCCAAAGAGGTAACTCAACTTGCCTATGACCACAATTTGCTTTTGGAAGGTTGCGGTTTTGAACTGTAATACCATACACAGAGGGGCCACGGGAGATTTACCCACTAAAGGGAGGACAACCCTGTTAGCTAATATATATATATATATATATTATATAATAATACTAATCTTAATCAATGGCCAATCAGTTTTTGTAGTTTATTTAAATGTTCTTTTACCCTGATGCAATGGAGGTTAGAATATCAAACACAACACCACCAGCAGCAGCAGCAGCAGCGGCAGCAGCAGAAGAAGAAGAAATAGAAAGAAAATGGAGAGATTGCAGAGAATATTCTCAGGGGCTGGTGGAATGGGAGTGGGACACCCTCCTTCTGATTCTCCTCTCCTGGATTCCTCTGAGCAAGTCTACATCTCTTCTCTCGCACTTCTCAAGATGCTCAAACACGGTATTCATTCTCAATTTCAATCTCATTCTCAGCTTCTTGTCATTGCTTGCAGCAATTAGGGTTTTGTAATGTCACAAAATTGGAGTCCTTCGATGCCCTTTCTTCAATCTGATGCAAATTATGCTTTGGGTCTGCATTACATTGATTAGGGTTTGTTGCTACGTCTCTCTAATTCAGAAATTAGGGTTTTTGTGTTGTCACTAGATGGAGTCGTTTCATTCCTTCCTATAGCTTCTGAATTCCCTTTCTTCAGCCTGCTGTAAATTAGGGCTTTTGATCTGCATTCCATGGATTGGGGTTTGTTGCTACGTTCGTGGAATTTAGGAATCTGGGTTTAGATTTTTTTTCCTTCTTTGGGTTGGTTTTGGATGAGGAGATTAGGGTTTTTCTTTGGATGAAACAGGGAGAGCTGGGGTTCCAATGGAAGTGATGGGGTTGATGCTGGGTGAGTTTGTGGATGAGTACACTGTTCGTGTTGTCGATGTCTTTGCCATGCCGCAGAGTGGCACTGGAGTTAGCGTGGAGGCCGTCGATCATGTCTTCCAGACCAACATGCTTGATATGCTCAAACAGACCGGCAGGTACTCTCTCTATCTGTTTACTTTTTTGGGTTAGTTTCTATTTGTTGAAGCAATTGGTCTACTTACTTGATGAGTGGCTTTTTACAGTGTTTATGTTTTTTTACGATACCATTCTGAGCCGGATTGGAAAATGTTGAGGTGAATCGGGACGTATTAATTGATCGGCCCACAAATAATTTTATACATTCAACTTCACTATCTCCTTGTGTAGGGATTTAAGCGGTTAGCATGCGAATTATGAGGACTGGCCAAATGAAATTGAAACTTGGGAAAAAAAATTGAATGCTGCATAATTTGTTGAACGTAGAACTTAATTGCGACAAGAACATCGATGAAAGAGTTGGATTTTACATTGCAAATCTGCAATTGAAGGAACCTGACACTGTTTTTTGTTTCTTTTATGTTATATGGTTGTGATCATTTTGTAAGAGGTGCCAAATATTTGTGAAGACAGTAGTCTTTTTGTTGGCTCCAGAGCACTAAAGTAACAGTTAATTTCGGACTGCAACCAGAGATTTGACATGTCTTCTGATTCCTTCCCATCATATTTAACTTCCATCTTCCTAATCAAACGTTTGACCACATGAAGACTTGGATTATTTGTGGAGGACCTTTATGAAGCAAATAATCATGATTTTATTCCAACAACCGTTGAAGCTAAGGATGTGCATTTGCAATAGATGTTCTTTTAATGCTACCAATATAGAGAGAGAGAGAGCACACTATTCCTCTCTTTCCAAATTCCCATGGTATGTAGGTAATGGCATAGCCATGATCCTCGATTGAGAAGAATATATCAACCTCTTGAAGGATTGATCCAATCCACAATGGATCCCTGCCATAAGGCTCAAGCATAACCAACAAACCAATGTTTGGGCCCATTCTTGGGCCGGGTCTGTACTGCATCAGGTAACAATTTTCATAAACTTTTACCCCTCCAAGAAAGAGGGCACTGGACCAACCTTTAATGAGAGATTGCAAAAGGCAAAGAGAGGAAGGAAAAAAGAGAACCTCGACTTAAAAGAGGTCCAAATGGCTCTAGACAATAAACATTCTAATACTCAGGTAGCATACAATGTTTTCCTCTCCTAAATTGTTCACATCACACAATTCTCATCAAAAGTCCTTTACAATTTATAATGTAATATTCCTTTTGAGAACTTGATACAGGTGGCATCCTAAATCATCATCATCATCAAAGCATTGTCCCAACTCCCAACTTTGTTGGGGTAGCTACATGAATTTTGTTTCTTTATTTTAGTTTAGCCCAAGCCAAACACTTGTCTTGTACAGGTTGATCAGATTGTCTTTACTATTTCCATCTGAAACAGCGCAGGGAAGAAGCATAGCCAACAGGCTAATCCCCAAGTCAAAAGGCTTAAGGATAGGATGCTTAGGTACCTTACCAAAGGCAAATAAGAAGTCTCTCAATTGAGAATTGAACTCAAATTCTTATTCAATATCAATGTTTGTGTATCCCATGAAGAGAGATTACATCTTTATTTATAGCTAAGATACTCTCTAATTAAGTAAATAACCTAATTTAATCTAAATAAGGAATCCTAAACTAAACATAAGATAAACTTCTAAAAATAAATAAACCTTAAACAATTAGGAAAGCAATTTCTATTATAAAAATATAAGACCCCTACTAATAATAAATTTAATCTTCACTGCTGGGCCTTGTTGGTTTTAGGCCTAATGAGTTGGCCAATAATAGATTTGGCCTGCATCAGTTCTCCCCCTCTTGGAGGAGAACTCGTCCTCGAGTTCTGTAAATATCCACTTAGGTCGAAACTCATTCGAACAAACTTTTTTCTTATCTTCAGATCTACATTTTCATGACATGATTTGAAAGTTTTTTGCAGTCTTTTCCTCCATGTAATAGGAGATCGGAATGTTCTCGACTGTTGGTCTTTGCATGGAGCTTGGTGTGTGAACAGACCGGTAGATGCTTCAAGTGTTGATTGTCCGATATCCATATGTGATCTCTAAAGATAAAGTTAATGTGGGGAACTTTAACAACTTGAACTGCATGTGAGATAACTGGAACAATGTATTTCATTGTGGATGACATAATTGGATTTTCTGGAAAAGGCGGAATAATCAATTCTCTTAGATGATCAATATCTGCTTGTATGTCATCTTGATGCACCGCTTGCTTCTCACTTGAAGTTGTAATGAGATCTTTCTTTCCATAAATGGGCTTCTCAACATTACCATTGGAATTTATTTCTTTTCTATGTTCATCTTTTAACTTTTTGATTGAAGGTGATGAGGTAGATATAAAGGTTGCTGGTTGTAATGGAACAAGGTCAACATATCGTCCTTTCCAAGAGAAGAATAGATATTCTTCTTTTTGGCATATTGCATTTTCCGATCAAGAAGCCATTGGTGTCCTAAAAGAATATGAGTGATATTCATGGGAATTACATCATACCAAATTTTATCTTCATATACACCAATCTTGAAAGATACTAGACATCTGTGAGTAATAGTAATGATAAAAGCAATAGACCATGCAACTTTGTAAGGCTTTAGGAGAGTTTCTGTAGGCCAATTGAGTTTATCAATAGCATCTTGTGTCATAAAAATTGATAGCACTGTCATGATCAATAACTAGATTGGCTAACCTGCCTTCGCATTGTACTCCCATTTGGAATATTATAGTCTGCTTCCACTTGTTGTCTTCCCTTTCATTGATGATGAGAAGTCTGCGAATGACAAAGGTGTGAGTATCTTCTCCTGCAAAATTTATTTCTATCAAATGATCTCTCATTTGTTGTGGAGAATGTTCTTTCTCAGGCTTAACTTGTCGCAGGTGGGACTGTTGAAGCATATGCTCAACATGAATTGCTTCCTTACATGCTTCATGAACATTGTTGTTAGGTTTCATCTTCTCAAGAATGTCTAAAGAATATCTAGCTTTAAACCTCTGATAAACCGAATCAAATCATGCAGTTCATTTTGTTCCAAGTTATAAACTTGGTGCAGTCTTGAAAATTGAATCAAATATTCATAAACTGTCAAATCTACCTGTCTGAGATTGAGGAACTACTCAAACTAGACCTTATTTTCAAAATACCAATCTCTATAGTTATACTCACACAACATTCTTTGAAATTCATCAGATGGTCCAAAGATTTGCATATTGACTGTGAGGCAAGAAAAGTAAAATCTTTTGAATTCTCAAGATTGACTGACCTGATGGCGCAATTTAGGTGATAGAAATATGCAGATGAAACTAGATCGTCAATTGAAAGTCAAATGACCAATGAATCACTCTGTGGAGAATCAATGGTTATGATCTATGAAGCACGGAGACGGACACGGGACACGGATACGATACGACACGGACACGGCGATACGGCAAATCCTAAAAAAATAGGATACGGACACGGCTAGGACACGGCAAATAAATAAATATATATTTTTTTATATATAATCATAAAATTAAAGAATAGTTATATTTTTAGCCAAATTAAAATGCATAATGTCACAATTAATAAGGAAACAACATAACTAACACTAGAAAAATCAAAAATAAAATCCATAATGCATAATATAATGTAATAGTAGGCCATAGGCCCTTAGTACATCAATCATCACCAACATTACATGTCACAATCACATCATAATCAAAATAACAAAAAAACGTCCCTCCACCCACTCCATAAAAGAAAAAAACAATAATAATCCTCGCTTCATTCATGATTCATCATTGGAGACTTCTTCAATGGCATCATCATCCCCACCAACACTCCCATCATCAGTAAATAGCACAGCCTCTAATTCCGGCTCATCAAGTGAGAGATTTGCAACCTCAAGTACTCCAACGTCCTCTAGGGATTCAAATGCATCTCCTGCAATATCCCACATCTTAGTTTGTCCTTGTATGTACTGTGGGGTTCTCCTTGATAGAAGACGAAGATTACTATGAATGAATACTAGATCTTCAGCACGGTTTGGTAATATTTTGTTCCTTTTCAGCGAGTGAATAAAGGAGTAAGTACTCCAATTCCTCTCAGAACAAGATGAGGAAGAAGGTTGCACAAGCAGCTTCAAAGCTAAGGTCTGAAGCGAGGGAGAAAATGCACCATAAATAACCCACCAACTTTTTAGATCCATGGTTGATCTATCATGAATAGAGTCAACCTCTGAAAATCCTCCGGAATTAGTTGAGAAAGCTGCATACTCCAATTGAACTTTTTGTCTCTCTTCTGGATCAACATAATATCTTTTCAAGCACTTTGTTCTTTCTCTTGAAACCTCCAAATCTTTATGTGGAGGAACTCGATTTGGATCCTCATGAAGCCATGCATCGCTATAGTACCTTAAATACAAGAATGAAAATTATATGATTAGTTTATATTTTTTTAATTAATAGTTTTTCTAAAAAAAACTATGCTAAAGCTTAGAGGTCACCTTGGGTTTAATGAATGTGCTAAGCAATGAAGCGGAGTGTTGTTCTTATTCCAACGGTCAACTAGAATCTGATGCACCACATCATAGAAGGTTGATGTCTCATCTTGCCGCTTCCCTTCATGCCTATATATTGCCAACTTCACTTTCTCTATCATTGTATCCCACATATCATAAACTAAGTGAAGACAAGGCTTATCTGTATCATAAGCACGAAGCATGTCATAAATAGGCAAGGTAAAAGCAAGAATGTAATCAATCTTATCCCACCAAATGTCATCTAACACATTTTCCTTCACAAACTTGGCTTTTTCAACGTCATCATCCCTATAAGTAGACCAGTTGTTACAAATTACCATAGCTTGAAGACCACCCTTTATCAATTTGAATCTTTTAAGCATCACAATCATCGAAGCAAAGCGTGTCTCCGCAACTGAAAGCAATTTCAAACTAACAAAGTCATTGAACATAGACAATCTCATTGAATGATTCATGATAAAATGCTTTATCACCATGACGTCCCCAACAACATCGGTAATCCAACTGCACTCTGCATAAGTTATTTCATTTGCTTCCACATTTTTTGCTGCACAAATGTTTTTTAGGGCAAGATTCAATGTGTGTACTACACATGGTGTCCAAAAAATATGAGAAAATATCCCTTCAATAAGTTGCCCCGCTCCTTGGCAGTTTTTGGCATTATCCGTAATCACTTGAACAACATTTTGGGGCCCAACTTGAAAGATGACTTCCTTCATCAAGTTAGCAATGAAAAATTTATCCTTGACTTCACCTGAACAATCAACTGCTTTTAAAAACATAGGCCCCCCTTCTGTCACTGCCATAAAATTAATTAATGGCCTTCTTTGTTAATCACTCCAACCATCACTAACAATGCTAACCCCCTTTTCCTTCCATGTGCCTCTAATTGGTTGCAATAATCTGTCAATGTTTGCTCTTTCTCTTTTAAGCAAAGTGGTTCTCAACAAATTATAACCAGGAGGCAAATAACCCGAAATCTGATTATTGGCAGCAAAGTTATAGGAACTAACATAATAAGGGTTCCTAGCCAAGTGAAAGGGCAAGCCCGCAGAATAAAACATCCTAGCTATTTCAGAATGCAATTGGTCCCGTGCCCCAATGTTAAATGCCTTCTCAATGGCACTTCCACTTCCACTTCCACTTCCACTTCCACTCCTCAACCGCTTGTTTGATTCAAAGAGGGTCAGCCCTTGACTAGCAATCATGCCACCCAAAGATGCTCTAGGAGGGGGCAAAGGAACTTTTTTTGGTTTAAGGCTTTGCAATCTAGCTTCAGCTTCCTCGACAACTTTTTGCATTTCAGCCATATCTTTAGGAGTGACTTTAGAACATATTTGAATCCCTTGACCACTAGTTTTTAGCAAATGTGCCTTTACCCTAGTATATGAGCCCTTAAAAGCTTTGTGGCAAAATTTACATTGGAAATGAAAATTCCCTCCTCCCCCTCCAATTTTCTCCAACTTCGTTACATAGTTCCAGAGGGGCTTATTTTCATCTTGTTCTGAGCCCTCCGCCGGTACAAGGCTGCTAGCTCCCGTAGAAGAGAATGACATATTCTCAAATCAATTTCCTATCACATTGAAAAATAAACTATCACATTGAAAAATAAACTAGGAAAAAAACGCAGCACAGCAGTCTCATTTAAAAAAAAACAACAGCGGCACAACAGTCCCATTTAAAAAAAACAACAACAGCACAGCAGTCCCATAACAGCAGCAACACAGCAGTCCAATTTAAAAAATAAACAGCAACACATCAGTCCCATGACAGCAGCAGCAATTTAAAAAAAAGAAAGAAAGAAAACAGCAACAGTAGCAGCATAACAGCAGCAGCAAAGTCTCGTGGGAAAAATAGCACAGCAGTCCCATTAAAAAGAAAAAAAAGAAAAACAGCAACAGCACAGCAGTCGCATAACAGCAGCAGCAATTCGAAAAAAAAAAAAGAAAGAAAACAGCAACAGTAACAGCATAACAGCAGCAGCAATTCAGAAAAAAAAAAAAAAGAGAAAGAAAACGGCACCGGTAGCAGCACAAGAGCAGCAGCAAATCTGTCGCATGGGAAAAAAAAATAGCAGCAAATCTGTACCATGGGAAAAAAAATAGCAGCACTGAAAGAAAAAAAATAAAGAAAGAAAACAGCAACAGCACAGGCATCCCATGGAAAAACAAAAAAAAAAAAAAAAAGAAACAGCAGTATATAAAAAAAAAACAGCAGAGCAGTACTTAAAAAAAAATTAGATCAGAAAATAGCAGTTCGAAAAAAAAATAATAGATCAGAAAATAGCAGTACCTCAAGCAGTTTGAAAACAGTAAAAAAGAAAACAGATGGAAGAAAACAGTAAAAAAGAAAATAGCAGTTCGACAAAAAAAAAAAAGAAGAAAGCAGCAGCAGCACAGCAGTTCTTCTGAAAAGAAAAAAAGAAAGAAGAAAGCAGCACAGCAGTTTCGGAAAACACCTTCTTTCTGAAAACAAAAAAAAAAAAAATAGCAGCACATCAGCACAACACCTTCTTTCTGAAAACAAAAAAAAAAAAAAAAAAGAAGAAAGAAAGCAGCACAGCAGCAGCAGCACAGCGCAGCAGCAGCAGCATAACAGTGGAGGAAAAAAAAAAAAGACAGCAGCAACCGAAAAAAAAAAAAAAAAAAACTGTACCTGTTCTTTCTCCTCCTCCTTCTTGTTCTTCTTCCACGCGCAAACATCGATCTTCCTCACGCTTCTTCCACGCTCAGATCTTCATCAAGCTTCGATCTTCCATGCGTCTTCCTCAACACGCAGGCGGTCTTTGGTGGAAGACGGTCTTCCACGCGCAGGCGTCCGCACGCGGCAGGCGACTTCTTCTTCTTCTTCTTCTTTGTTTCACCGTCGGCAGCGAATCCACGAGCAGCGGCGCAGGCGTCTTCTCCTCTCTCTCTCCGTTTCCCCTTTTTCGTTTCCCCCTTTCGTTTCGATTCCAGAAATGAAGAGAACGAGCGATTAGGGTTATAAGTTTTATCGCAAATTGCATTTACCCCCTTCAACGTTTTTTCTTTTCTAATTTTAACCCAACTTAAGTATATTTTTATTACATTTTAGGCCCGCCGTGTCCATGCCGTGTCCATGCCGTGTCCCTCCCGTGTCTCATCCGTGTCCGAAATTTAAAAAATTAAAAAAAGAACCAGGACACGTTTTGGGCGTGTCGGACACGTGTCCCGGCGTGTCCGAGCCGTGTCCGTGTCCGACACTGATACGGGGGCCATTTTGGAGTGTCCGTGCTTCATAGGTTATGATCAAGTACCCTAATAAAATACTAGATGGTGCTCGGTTAGGCTATGCTTGGCTATTGGTTAGGCCCACTGGGATTTTTTTTTTGTTTGGATTTGGGCCTAACCTGGACTTAAGCCCAAAAAATGGGTTGGGCTTTAGTCACAAGAAGCTGGAACGTGAGAGGCCCTACTCGAAGACTTTGTGTAGAAATAAGGAGAAAGGGTTCAAAACCCTTTTCGTCGATTGTTGTCGAACTCGAAGGGGGATAGAGGAGCCTCCTGCTACTGCTACTACTACTGGAGATGTTAATTGGAGATGAGGGAGGAGCAGGGAGTGTTGTTGATGGTGTGGATGGAGGTTGCTGCGATGGCGGTGCAGACATGCAATGAGGAGCGATGTTGCTGCTGCAGTCCCTTGGTGCCAAGTACGCCCTTCAATCTAAGCCTGCTTCTTCTACTTATCTTCTTCTGCTGCTTTTTTTTTTTTTTCGATGGATGGGGGTTTGATACCAGGGAGTGGCGGGATGGGTTTGGTTTCAGTGGGAGTAGGGGTCTCGGAATGATGATAGGGTTAGCGGACGGTGTGTGTTTGTAGGGCTCAGGTCTGGGTTTGATGGTTGACAGGGTGGGTTGGATTAGGTTTTCTGTGGGGAGGGGTTTGGGATGGTGACGAAGGGTTGGTTTGGGACTAGTCGAGGATGGGGTTTGATTGAGGTGATGGAGTTTAGGAAGAGGGAGTTGGGTTTTGGAGGGCTCGGGTCATCTCGACAAAAGGAGTTTTGGCCTACTGGGAGTGGGGAGGGTTTCGACTTTTAGGGCTCTGGAATTGGGTTTAAGGGTTTCAGTGAGGGAGTTTGGATGGGTTGATTCGTCGATGGGTTGGGAATCGGTTTGTGGTGCGGATGCAGAAAGGGTTTTGGCTGAAGGTTTTAAGTGGGTTGTGATGATGAGGATGATGAACGAAGATGATGATGATAGAGAGATGGGGATGAACGATGATGCTGGAATGGTGAAACGAGATGGGATACGATACCTTGAAACGGCGATCAAAACGGATGGCGATCCAAGATCAGATTTTTGCTCTGATACCAATTGAAGCAGCGCAGGGTAGAAGAATAGCCAACGGGCTAATTTCCAAGCCAAAAAGCTTAAGAATAGGATGTATATGTGCCTCACCAAAGACAAACAACAAGTCTCTCAATTAAGAATTGAAAGCCTCACCAAAGACAAACAACAAGTCTCTCAATTAAGAATTGAACTCAAATTCTTATTTAATATCAATGTCTGAGTGTCCCATGAAGAGAGATTACATCTTTATTTATAGCTAAGATACTCTCTAATTAAGTAAATAACCTAATTCAATCAAAACAAGAAATCTTAAACTAAACATAAGATGAACTTCTAAAAATAAATAAATCCTAAACAATTAAAAAAGCATTTACTATTATAAAAATATAAGACTCCTACTAATAATAAATCTAATCTTCACTGCTGGGCCTTGTTTGTTTTGGGCCCAATGGGCTGGCCAATCATAGATCTGGCCTGCATCACCATCCATGGCTTCTTTGGCCTTCTCTTTTCCTTGAGGGGTCCATTACTCTATTTCATGTGCAGAGAAAAACTTCTCTTCATTTGTGTCATTGCTAGCCTGTGTTGGATAGGTCCAATCCATCTTAAAATAAGAAACCTAAAACCTATTATTTCCCCATCATCTCACCTATTTATGTGACATTTTGCAATTTTAAGATATTGCTCAGCATAGTTCCCCTTAATGTATTCCACTGTGCATTCATTTCCCAACCACTATTCTTTTCCTCATACTTTGAGGCTATGACCTTCAACTAAAGGGCACCCCTTACTTCCTGCAATCTTCACCACCAGCTTTCACTTTTGTCTCTAATTTAGTACATGCTAAACAAAGCTACAATTATTGTGTTCTCGCATCCTTGTTTAGCAACAAGCTTGTTGTGAGTTATTGTTAAGAATCTTTGTTTAGCAAAGATCTGAAGATTTAAAATGATATCCCAATGGTCCAGTAAAAGAAGTGAGTTTCTTTACCCAAGAATTAGGAGTAGGAAATCAACTCATGTGAATGGATTATCTTTTCTGCATCAGCCAATGAGCTTAGTATATAAAAATGGCCGTATTTTCACTTTCTGGGATAAATGAGATTGGTTGGTTTTTGTCTTGGCCTTTAAAACTTGTCTTTTGGCATGAATCCTGGACAAAATCCCCCTGGCTTGTAAGAAATAATTTTAAAGGAAGTACAGAGGCCAATACCCCACAACTATAGCATATGAGAGTAGTGACCAAACAATTTTTGTATTAACCTAGGCCTTTTAGTCCATTGATGCTGGCCAGACTCAGGACCCATACATCGACCATGGGGAAATGAGCAAATGACCAGGAATATGACAACATATTGGAAGGCAAGAGGAACTGTTCCATATTGATAAAGGAACATCAGTTTCAGCAATCCTAAGGAGTATCCTTGAGTTGGAACTGCAATAAAGTGCCAGAACCTGTTGTCCTATACCCGGAACTACAGATATCAATGGTTGGTTCTTCATTCAAGGCTTCCCATTTGAACATCTGACCTTGAATTGGATAGTGTTTTCTTTCATGTGCTTGGGAGGAAGCTTCTGGACTCTCTGCAAGTTTATGGGCTGCTTTTTGTGTGTGTGTGTGTGTGTGAGAGAGAGAAAGAGAGAGAAGAGGGGAGGGGTGGGGAAGGGAAGCTCCTGGACTTTCTGTGAGCTCATGGGATTTTTTATTCTTTCTGTGCGTGCGTGCTGTGTTTCCTTTCTTTATGAATCTCAAATGGTTGATTGCTAGCATGTTCTCTCTCTTGACAAAGGTGTCTTTTCATGTACGAACTAATAGTTATGATTAAACCCAATCAAATGTGCTGCATTTTGCTAATGTTGCTCCATGGGTGTTGCAGACCGGAGATGGTCGTTGGATGGTACCATTCTCATCCTGGCTTTGGCTGTTGGCTCTCTGGTGTTGACATCAATACACAACAGGTAGCTATTACTCTTTCCTATTCTTTCTTTTAATAGCTAGAAGCTAGTATAATTTTACTTGGTTCTTGCAGTGCAGGATTGGTGTTTCTGAGCTTCTCATGTGAAATCATCCTTTATGTTCTTCTTTCGATATTGTTTTTGTCTCTTGCCTTGTAACTAATATTATTGTGAGCTTTTCTAATCTGTGCACATCTTCTCTAATCTTTAGGTAGAAAGTTTAGTGCATCTATAATCAAATACATTACAAACTAATTCAAAGGAAAAACTTCATATACTGTTGTTACTGTTATGTACTAATTTAGCTGCTCTGGATCTATATGTATATATATGTCACCTTCTTCTGTTTCTCTCTTCTATCCATTGGGCTTAAAACAACAGCATATCATTTGCTATTTGTTGGATATGTTGATTTTTGTACTAACTGATATCTTATTTGCTGGGAGTCACAGAGTTTCGAAGCTCTGAATCAAAGGGCAGTTGCTGTGGTGGTAGATCCCATCCAAAGTGTTAAAGGGAAGGTGGTGATTGATGCTTTCCGTCTGATCAATCCACAAACTATGATGCTAGGCCAAGAGCCACGCCAAACAACATCCAACCTTGGCCATCTTAACAAACCATCAATTCAGGTGTCACTGCTGATTTTGACTTGAGAAGAAGTGGTCACATGACTCACTTCTCAATTCTTTTTTTTTTTTTTTTTCTGTTGAGTGGTCACTTCTCAACTAATCTAATTAAAGTGTTACCCTGTTTTTTTTTGTGTGTGTGTGTGTGTATGACTTCATCAGGCATTGATCCATGGACTGAACCGGCATTACTACTCAATAGCCATCAATTACAGGAAAAATGAACTGGAGGAAAAGATGTTACTGAATTTACATAAGAAGAAATGGACTGATGGCTTGACAATGCAGTGTTTTGATACCCATTCTAAAACAAATGAGCAGACTGTTCAAGTAAGTGAAGTTTCCTCCTCACTTTCTAGTAGGGTTTCTTCTTTCCCTGTTTCACTTGACAAATTAAAAGCAATGGCACCTTTTGGTTTTTGCAGAAAACCAAAACAACAACCACCCCCCCCCCCCCCCCCCCCCCCCCCTTACCAAAAAAAAAAAAAACCCTAGAAGGATAACCAAAAACTTAATAGATATTATATTTCACTTTAAATTACTGCAAAACTCCGTTGTGCATTTGGAAGTCCAAAACACCAAATGCATGGCACCGAAAAAAAAAACCTAGTTCTTTTTGTTCATCGCAATTGTTGAGTGCAAAACCTATTTGTCTTCTGAACTAATGTATGCTCTTTGAAAGGTGCTGCCCTAAGAATCACGGATACTTTGGATACTCTCGGACACGTGTCCGATACTATTTTAGTCGTGTACATAATTAAGATCTAAAAATTTTAATTTCGGACACTTGTTTGACACTTTTTTTGTGACATGTCCCACAATTCCTAGCCCGTGTCTATGACTAAAAAATAAATATGTGGCTGATATTTCTTGGACACTTTGTTAACATGTTTACTAAAACTTGTAAATTTGATATATGACAATTTTACACCATAGAAAAATGCATGATTGTTAATATTAATGATATCACAAGCAAAAGAAAAATAAATCTTTCACTAAATAATAAGCCTCGAGATTGACTTCTTTTTTTTTTTCTTTTTTTTTTTTTTTTTTTTTGAGGGAGGGGAAAAAGATGATCATTCCTTTTCTTTGTATAGATTATATGGAACTATGGATATTTCATGTTTAATGATTATGAATTATGTTTTAGTGTTGTATTGATATTTGATAATTTGATATGTTTGTTAGTTAGTACTTGAATTTTTATTTTTTGGTTGCTAAATTGATTAAAAAGTTAAAATGTTATTATTTTTTTAGTATATGATTATATATATAAATTAATATATATTATTAACGTGTCCTCCGACGTGTCCGTGTCCTACTTTTTTGAGAAATGCCGTGTCTGTGTGTCTTTGTCGTGTCGTATCGTATCTGTGTCCAGTGTCTGTGTCTATGCTTCTTTGGTGCTGCCTTACATAGAGTAATGCAATTGTTTCTGTTCAGTGCAATATCTTCTCTCAAATTTGTTAAGTGGCATCCAATCATCCAAATAATGCCTAATTAAAATGGAATTGATTTTGTGATAATCAGAATTCATGTTTATGTTAATTGATGGTCATTAGATAATTTAGATTGTGAACTTCTAAATCTTGAGTTGGACCTGGTGAACAAGCAGGAGATGCTGAACTTGGCAATCAAATACAACAAGGCAGTTCAGGAAGAGGACGAGTTACCCCCTGAGAAGCTGGCCATTGCAAATGTGGGTAGGCAGGATGCCAAGAAGCATCTCGAAGAGCATGTCTCTAATTTGATGTCATCGAACATAATTCAAACGCTCGGAACCATGCTAGACACCGTTGTTTTCTAGAGAAAGAGATGCATGAAATAGTGGAACAAAGCTGTTCTTTAAGTTGCATTGTCACTTTCTGAACTGCCACTTTCTTTTAGGAATTTTGGCACATGAGAATAGAGAGCACAGAATCTTGGGCTTTGATTGTTTTTTTTTTTTTTAAAGAAGTAGATAGAATTTGCCTGTACAACTTGCGATGCTGGAACTATTGTCCCTTTTTGTACTATTTTTTTTCGGTTTTAAATGATTGATCAAATTCTTCCATTTGATCTCTCTCTCTCTCTCTCTCTCTCTCTCTCTCTCTCTCTCTCACACCCCATTGCGCGCATATCTCGAGTTGATGCCTGAAATGGGGACACAGTACGACTCATAAATACTTGATATCCCCTGTTTGATTGCAAGAGGTGCTTGGATTGCCACATTTTCTTTTTGGAATTCTTCTGTCAAATTCCATCTATTAGACAAATTCTAACCATATTCTATTCCAGATTCCAGTCCCAAACACAAATTCCAGGTGCTTAGAAACAATAAAGGCAGTGAGGAGAATCCCATAATTTCCATGTGTCCTTTTATTCCCGAATTTGGAATCTCCGTGACTTCTTTGAGGGTGGGAATTTTCTGCCAATCAAAGATGAATGAGAACGCTCTCTCTAGTAACTGTGGGAATGGTTGGAAGTGTAAACTTCCACATTATTTCACTCAAATGTTGGACCCCTGGAACCTGTTTAGATGTGCTACTTGGTTTTCCTTCCCACGTGTGATACTATCTCCCTGTATCTGATTGCAAAGATCCAAACTGGCCTTTCATTGTGTGTTTGTGTATTCTCCTCAGGTCTTCTTCTCAGTGAAGTATATGCTTATGACCAGTTACAAAGAGTATGGGATACCTGCCAATGTGGTTCGGCTGAGGAATAACCGGTCTGGAATTGGTTGGGCCAGCCTTCTGATTTCAATTAGTGTGGTGTGACTTGTGAGACGGGTTTCGATTGGAAATTAGTGGCATATATATACAGACTACCATCATATATGTTTTATTAATAGTAACTGGATGGTGGGTTTGATTTAGCTGAATTCACATTAGCAATCAGCAAACTACGTAGGTTTAACATTCTCATGCACCCTTCTCATAGTGTGAGAATTGATGTTGGACTCCAGATCTTCCATAGAATGATGTTGGGCCTCAACTTTAATACTAATCTTCAATCTAAACCCGCCACCCCGATAAAATGAGGGGCTTAAATCTTACCTGCTGCTACAGCCTTCTCCTCAATTTCAGCATTATATAGATAATTGTCGAGGCATCACATATTGCAGAGCAAAGGAGAATTGGCTATGAAGAGCAGCGTATTGCAGTGGTTTGTAAAGCCCAACACAATGGCACTCTAGGGGAGTGACTATGACAAGGGAGATTGAGAAGGAGGCCGGGCATGTTTGTATAGTCTATGGAGAACAGTATTGCAAACTTTTTCCTCTCCCACAGAATTTAAAAAAAAAAAAAAAAGGTCCCAAACCCCTTTCCCTCATGTTTTTTCACAAAATCACATAAAATTCAGTTCATTTGTGCTTCTCTTTGTGGAAAAGTTGCAGCATCAAATGTTAATCTTGCTTTAGCATGGAAAAGTGTTTCCACAATTCTCACTCTTTCTGCAAAATATCGCCTACACAATGGCATCCAAAAGGTTCATCATATAATAAAATTAATCTTAAGATTCATTTTTTTTTTAATTTATGACCAAGGGTATTCCTGGTTAGCCCAGCGTTCGGACCTTTGACCTCTTTACCCGATTCTAATGAGCAAGGATTATTTTCTATGGGGTATATATATGGTCACACACATAGTACTCATATAAGATAAGGAGTAGGAGTTGAACTTAAAATCTTAGAAAGTAAACCTAAGCCTCAAACCAACTAAGCCACCTCCTTGATGGCAAATTAATCTTAAGATAGTAAATGAATGGATTAAATCTATTGAAAGTTGAACTGGAAGGGAGTGGCATTAAAGTCGGAACCAGTACAATATCTAATGAGTCAATTAAAATTAGTAAGAGGACACAGTACTCTTGAAGTTCTGTTCAGATGGAGAATATGGGGATACCTCAGTGGTTGAGTGTCCCATTCTTACCCAACTGTCCATAGTTCTATCATGGGGTCCTTTTCCCCTTCATCCGCAGGTGGTCCTCTCCCCTACATGTGGTGGGGTTCCTTCCTACTTCAGTTGAGTCTCTCATGGGTCCAGTTACCTTCGTACAGTGCCCAAAACAGGGAGCGGGGCTGGGGAAGAAAGAGTCGTGCTCATGTGCAACTATGCCTGGTCCAGTGTGTATAGGTGAACATAATTCATACAAAAGATAAGGATGGAGCTGTCCAATCCACCTGGTAATGTTGTCGATGAAAACAATGCAAATTGCAGATTGAGGAAAACTCTAGAGTTGTGGCCCACAAGTGATGTATAGTCGTAAGTGTGGACCTGATTAGGATCACTGGCCCACTGGGTTAATGTCATGGGCGACATGGTCCGGACAAGAGAACTGCTTTCTACTAAGTACATGTTTGTGCACCTTGGAAATCTATGCTAGGTAAAATGATTTTTATCCCCTCTTGTAGGATATAGTTTTCCACATAATTGAGTAAAAAACAATTCAATTCAATTTTCCATATGATGATTAATTGCTGGATCAAACCGAGAAGTGGCAACTGCAAAAACTAAAAGGATTTTCTTTTCTATTGAAGAATCTCAGGTCTTACATAAATTTGTCCTAAATAATATTCCATGGCCAAAGGGGTTATTGCCATTGTCTATTGATTTTTGTCTGAACCTTTTATCTGTTTAAGTTTATCCCTAGGAAGTAATGACTGGGCCCATCTCTTAGCTAGATTTGGTTAGGGAGTGGTTTGTTTGAGGTGTGGTTTTCTTACACTAAGCTCAAATGGCTTGTGGGAGGGTCAGGGCATGTAAAGCTGATGATAGTCGACGCCATGGTAGCTGACCTAAGCATGTGTGTGTGGGGTTGTAGCCTGTAAGCTACTCTTTTATTGCTCACCTACCAAATTTAGATCATATGTGGGCGTTGACTGCCAAAACATGCATATGAACCAAATTGCATACGACTCATTAGCTAAGGTGGTGGGAAATACAATTCTTCATCATCTTCAAGTGCATATCAACTTAATATTGAATTGAATATATCTTCCTAGTAAATAAATGAAAACCTTAACGAGGAATAAGGAAGCAGAAGCAATAGCATTATATGTGGGGACAGTGGAAGCAGGTTCCTATCAATGTTTTAGAAAAAGAAATGGACAGTTTGTTCCAAATCACACGTCGATAGGTGGTTCAACCAATCCTCATCTTTGAAGCCATATCTCATTTATTTGGAGGTTGTTGTGTTTCATCCACCCTTATTTGCACGCATGTTTTTAGTTATTGTACAAAGTCCTTTTTTCACTGTTCGATGTAAGTTTTTTTTAATAATCTTCCTCTTTCTCTTAGTTCTTCGAAAAAGTAAAAAACTCAACATATTTACTTTTGTTACATTTTGAATCTGCATGGGCAATCGCACTTACCTTGAATGAAGGGTTGGAAACCATGTGTTCAACAACACTGCGGACTACAAACATTGTAATGGCCCAATCTAAGCGATATAACCATCCAAGAATTTTTGGGTTTTTTATTTTTTTTATTTTTTATTTTGTTGCAAACACCCTAAATTTCAGTATCTATGTTTTTTTTTGGTCTTAGTGTTACTTGTTGTATTTGAATTCTAAATTATTTTATATTTGAATAAAAGATCTCTTTGTATTTTTATTGTTAGAATTAATCGGGCTTTAATCTTGTTTGGGCCTGTTTGACTAAATGGGTGGGCTCAGACATGACATGTTTGAGGTGGACCGGGCTTAGGCCAGGCACTTGCAGCCCATGTCAGGCTTGGACTAAATGTGGGCCCGTGTTTTAAAGCTGGGTCGAGCCTAGATATGCCTATTTATGAGGTAGGACAATCAGTTAGAGTACATGAATTTGTGCTCCTCCCAGAAGGCCATGATAATGCTGTGCTCACCTGGACTAAAAGCACTAGTGAACAAAAAGATAGGTCCCTAACGGAGCAAGTTGTCATTTTCTTTATGACCTGTCTCTTTGAATGGGGTAAGTAAGAACTTTGATTATGAAACTATAAGCTAATGTGGACATGATAAAACTTGTGACCACTTTAATCATTTTCCCAATTTCCATATGAATGGGGCACAACTAAGTAATGCTTTTATTTATTTATAAAACATAGAGCAGATACCTTTGTGGGCACCTCCACACAACTAATCACAGAAGTAGTTGCTCTCATGTTGCTCTCAACATAAATCAGTGCATTGGCATTGGGTCATTACCTTTTCTGAGAGAAGGGTTTGAAGTTCAACTGTATGGCTGAACATTGAGTTGGTACATTTGGGTCCATGTTTGAAACACTACACGAGCTAATCTTGACTTAACCCAATCGGATGCTTAGTCCCATTGGTTTCTTCTAACTTATTTTATTTTTTTTTTCTTCTATAGGTTTGTGTATTGAGTTTCTCATCACGAGGCTAACAAGCTTCCCTCCAGTTTTGAGTTGATTGGTGAATCTTGGAATACAGTTTGATTTTCTACTTGAAGCATGACATTGACCAGTTGGAGCCTCATGGATAATTTTAAAAAAGACAACCCTCACCTTAGTTGTAAAACTCAAGTTGCCCGAGAATACAGGGATGTCTATGTGGACACCTCGTGGGTAAGATTTTGCTGGTCGACTTGGACCACAAGGGGAGGCTCCAAGCCAAATGATGATGAGGATGATAATTCAAGTTGGCATAATGACTCAGGTGGGCATTGAGTCGAGTGAGGGTAGCGAGTCCAACCAACTAGTTGATTGGGTGCCTCGAAGTCGAGTCAACTATCCATCAAATCCTAATCCATCTACTTCATAATTGAACTCAACCCCAAGGAATAGTTTAGCTGTTGTAGGATCACAATTTGCCTTTGAAAAGGTTGTGGGTTTAAACCGTGCTATAACACTAGGGCCACTAGGGGATTTACCCAACACCCCCTTGGCCAAAAGGGGGCTTGGGACACCCTTCCATTAGCAAAAATAAAAAACTTAAACTCTAAGTTAGGTTGTTAATCATAACAATTATAAGATAGTGTTTCTTTGATTTAAGGACAACCTTAATCCCACCTGGATGTGCAAAACCTGATGGCGGGATCTATACAGTGGAATTCACTCTTGTGATTATTCAATTCCAAGTGCACCTAGTTTACCTGGGTTCAATATCAATTAGATCATACTTGCTGCTTGGTTGGCTGTCAACCTGTCTCTCACATAGATAACCAAGGATTGAAAACACAACCCACCCCCCCCTCACATGTGCAAGTTCTTACTCCCTACATATGTAGATTCTCTCCTCACATGTAAGTTTTACTCTCTGCACGTTCATATTCTCTCATGTCGCTGGGATGTTTTTACTCTCCGCTGGTCCATATTCTCTCAAGTCGCTGGGATTAAGAAAAGCTTGGATGGATGGACTATTCACAAGGTTGCCACATGCCAAGCAAGAATAAAGGAAATGATAATGACATGGCCATTAGTTTACACCCATAGCACATATCAAAAACGAAAAAAAAAAAAAAGGTTTACACACCCATAGCAGACTCATCTGGAATAGTCCTTTCACAATCCACATCAGCTTAAGATTAGAATCCTCCAACTTGCTTTACCTTAATATTAAGAAGTTCTCAAAAAAAATCTCTTATTGATGTCAATTCAAAACTTTTATTTGAGCCCTCAACATGCTTAATCCCCTTCCCATGCATATAAATTAGTACTGGTCTGAATTTGACACTGTCCCAAAGATCATTCACGTGAGATTTAATTCATAGAAAAGATAATCCTATCTATAAGAAAACCTTACAACCTTATTTAACATTGGGACTTTTTAGTCCAAGATTTTTTTTATCCACCAATGTTGAGCACATCCTTTGTTCAACTTCACATTCATTCAACTCAAGTGGGCCCCGCAGCATGGAGCATTTCTAAACCGAGTCCCAGGCATCTTCACCATGCAGTGCAGTGACCAGTGAGTCCTATAATTATAAGTACTGACTGCCTTACCGCCCCTGCTGCTTCTGATGAAGGTTCAAAGAAGATTGGTTGGAAACATTAACTCTGGATGGCACTGATTAAACAAGACATGTCAGTAGTGGTCTGCGTCTCTCAGACATGTCCCTATATTTTCTAGCTTTAGCAGTGGGTTCTCATCATCACTTTAGTCTTAGGACTCCACCAGAAAAAGTCTGTTACAGATTGTTGGCCTTTTTAATGCCATGGCCCATGTGCTGCTACTGAAATCTTGAACTCATCTACCAATCGACCAAACGCGCCCACACCCCCACCCATTTTTCTTACCTTTTTCTGTTTTTTTCTTCATATCACATGGAAATCCACCTAAGATTAGCTTGTTTTTCACATACATTAATACTAAATTAACTCCTTAACCTTGAGATTTAATCTCGGAAAAAGACTCATCATTATATGAGGTCATTAAACTTTTAGGGGCTCAAAGTTTAAATTAAAATTTTTTTACCAATGTCATGTCTGACCTGGCTTAAAGGATCTTGTTTCCCAAAATTTTTAATGGGAATTTGTGATGTTATAAATTCATAAAGATGATATGAGGGCTTGTCCGGGTGCATTTGAAAATGTCATAATTTATTACTAGAATTTTAAAGCTTAGTTACATGAAAAGTCTCAAATGACCTTGCGATTCACAGAATTACAACCTTTTTGGCATTTGTAAATCCTCCATGCAATAGAAAAATTTAGGTATCTCATCTTATAGACAACTTGTGGATATGTTCTAAATTATCTGGACATCCATTTCTTGAATTTTTTGCAAAAGAAATGGGCCCTAATTATGCATATCCGACCGAATTTAACCATCTTCTAACCCTCTTGGTTATCAGCAATACAATTGGTCTTTATAGAATTTTTTTTATGTAAAAGACACCAGGGTTTTGCAGTTCATCTTTTCTTTTTCTCATTCTCCTGGGTAATGCATAACAACAATATTATGGTGTCTATTATTATGAGATGAGAAACAAAATGGTCTATTCAACAATAAGGTTCAGACCAAATTCAGCAAATTGGATTGCAAATGATCTAGATATTAAGATCTAATAATCAATGGTGAGAAAGTGATAAAAAGAAAAGTAAGGAAAAGAAAAGAAAAATCCAACATAAATACCATGTGAAGGAGTGTTGAACGGGGTTAAGTAAAGAAGCGGGGGGTTACGTAGAGAAAGCGAAGGTTAAAAAACAAAAGAATGACGTATAGGTGATCACAACTTGCTTATTTTAATTAGTCCCATGGTTGACATTGCTTGTTCAATTTACTACTAAGGTTTTTCTCTTCTTTTTTTTTAAGAGAAGATAAATGATTTTTGATGCTATGATGCTAGCTAACCATTTAGTTAACTTTTTTACATGCAAGTGGCAGAATCAGAAAGTTTCCCTCGGAAGTAATGGGAAAATAAAAAAAATTTCTTGTGAGGGCCACACGGAAAAGGCCACAACTTGCTACAATAGTAGGGGCTTCATCAATACATGATTGATAATATTTACTCCAAGATCAAATCGATGATTCTATAATCAGTGCAAGAAGATTGGTGCTTTTGTTTTTTTTATAGATTCTAAGAAGTCAGAACAAGATACATCTTATAATTAAATACGCTATAATTTTGAGGTAACCCAATTAATGATATATGAATATGATAGCATAATCAAAGTCTCAGATAATCCATGTCTTTTGCAAATGACTAGAATGCCATTGAAGGTGAAGGTGAAGGTGAAGGTGAAGGTGACCGTTACTGGGTCAGCTAGTGCCCCCTCAATTCAAAATCGAAAGGGCAGAACGGTCGTGCCCGTACCTCTGGTTTTTCAGCCCGCTTTCAAGCATAAAGAATGTCTTTGGCAGACTTCTCACTTGAGAAAATGCCCAATTTGTACTGACAGTTCTTCACCGTTCTTCACTGGATACTGATCATCAAACCAATAGTGGATCAGAAAGAGATTATTGGCAGGGGGATGACCACATGCTGCTGCCTTAGACCCGTTTTGAACCCACTTTTGCATGGCCAAAGATATTTCACTGCGCCATCCAAAATTTTATGGAAGGCATGTTTGGTTGAGGGTATTTGTGTTGAAAATTCCGTTGTTAGGAATTTGAATTGTGAGCAATGTAGGTTGTATCATGAGAATTCTGAGCTTTCTATTTGAATGGTGAGAATTCACAATGATGATACTTGAAAAGTCACTTTCGGCTTTGAAAAATTTAAGAAATTCGACATTCTTAATGCTAGACTAGATAGCCCTTGAGCATTTTGAAATCGTAATTAGGGGATAGCGTTTAGAGAATTTCAATTGCTCCAAAGAAGAAATCTCCCAATGCTTGCAACCAATTGGTTATAGGAATTATTCAAATTCCTGTCTAGAGAGAATTATGAAGGCTCCCAATGGTCAAATATAGTCCATCATTTGAAAAACCTAAAATTCAGAGAGTTTCTGAAGGGAAATTGGGTTTTAGAATTCTGGCGTTGAAAGGAAGAAATCCAAATGCTCCGGAGACAAAATAAGCATCAGAAATTCCCAACATTTGTAATTCTCGCCAAACTTGAAGATAAAATTAAGTAATGGCAAATGAGATTAATTTAGTCGAAGTCTTACTTTTCGTGCGTTGATCAATCATATCACTCTAAGTAGGATGGAGTTAAGGCAAATTGATTGCGTTGAAAAACATGAAACACGAACAACAAGGAACATGCAAAAGTGGCTCTACTTTAGTCGGCAGAATGTGAACTTGCGAAAAGTCCCATGATAGTGCCTCTGAAAAATGGCCCATGGCCAAATTCAATCCCTTGAAGGACCATCCTATCAGGAGATTTTGACAACTAGAAATGGGAATGCAGATTATACGAGGAAATCCCTCACGGTTATCATGGAGGGACTAATCAAGTCCTATCACGTCACCAGCAGGCAGCCTAGCGAGACCTAATTGGTGACCATAGAGTTTTTAATCAGAGGATCCGGACTCTTCAATGATTATGAATTGGAAGTACCTGTTGGTGTTTGAATTTGAGGTTTGGCCCTACATTTGCAGACTTCAGGAACCCATTAGGGTATCCTAAACTTTACACATCTTGGAAAATAATGTTACCCTTAGGGTTTCTTTACCAGAATTCCTAACCGGAATTTGGAATTCCGCCTAAGGGGCCAGCTTTCGGAGAATTTGAAATTTGGAATCAAGTCTGTATGGATTTCCAAACATTACAACTCATTAAAATCAGAGTCTGATATCAATGTTCTAAGCACAATTTAGTAATTTTCAATAGCAATTATTGCAAAGGTACACACAATGTAAAATAAACTCTGGCCTGTCTGAAACTACTGTAAAAAAGTAAAAATAATACATCAGATGAATGTCAAAACAGCATGTTAAATAGAAATATGCTCCAAGTTAACAGGAGTTAACAGGAGTCATCAAAAGTCTAATCTGAATGGTGCAATAATATTAATATAAACCTAAACATAGCATTGGATATGGTATACCAAATTTAACAATGCCATCAAATTATTCAATCATAAAGGACAATGTGACTTCCATATACTTCTTATAAAGGATTAGTGGGAGCAGCTTAATTTATTCATGTGATGTGGAAATGTTGTTCTACTTGCCAGGAAGGATCTCTTGTAAGAGACAACCGACTTCTTTTCAGATATGATTTACTTGTATTCTTCCACAACAAGGAGTTTTTTTAAGCGTACAAATGTGAATTGAGATAAGAAATCAGATTAGATGTGAGTGCTTTGAAAATGTATCAAATTGATCATAAGATGGATCCCTAAAAGGTTGCTAGAAAGGTCATACAATATTTGCCAAAGAAAATGCTCACATAAAGAGGTTCCAAACCAATATAGGTGATCAGAAATATAGATTCAAAAGCAAGTGGCATGCACTGAGAGTAAAAAGTTTATTCAGTGGGATGCACTGATAATGAAATGTTTAAAATCAGTGGGATACACGGATAGTAAAAAGTTTGATCCTTGCTGTAAGGGAAAAGATTCCTTGAAGAAGATCAAGAGTCAAGGCATCAATTGAAGATCCAATCACTCAAGTTCAATATAGCATTTTTTATTTTTAGTGACTACTGACTCTCGGATCAAGCCATGATAACTATAAGATGAAGATCATGAAAAACCTAACTGGGAGTCCAGCTGTTTATCTCATCTCTCAGAATGCCACAAATATGAAAACGGAGTTCTAAACATTGTCTTAAAAAAAATCCACCACACCTTAAACTTAAGGTTAAAGGAAAGGTAAGAAGATAAAGAAGAGATACACCATTGAATAAGCATCATTGCACAACAAGAAAAACAACCCCATGCAGCAAAAAAAGGTAAAGAAGAGGGGGTAGGTGAATAATTAACTTCCTCAATAACTGATACATAAGTTGATGATATAATTTTTTATTTTTAGTGACTACTGACTCTAGGATCAAGCCATGATAACTATAAGATGAAGATCGTGAAAAACCTAACTAGGAGTCCAGTTGTTTATCTCATCTCTCAGAATGCCACAAATATGAAAACAGAGTTCTAAACATTGTCTAAAAAAAAAAATCAAGCACACCTTAAACTTAAGGTTAAAGAAAAGGTAAGGAGATAAAGAAGAGATACACCATTGAATATGCATCATTGCACAACAAGAAAAACAACCCCATGCTGCAAAAAAAAAAAAGGTGAAGAAAAGGGGGTACGTGAATAATTAACTTCCTCAATAACCGATACATAAGTTGGTGATAAAAAAGTGAGCTAAATGAGAATGGCCAGTGCCAATAACTGTTATAATTATAAAAAAATAGAAAAAAATAAAAATGGAAAAGACAAAACAAATGATATTTGTCAAAGGCCTAAGGTGACCAACTGAAACCTGAAACAAATCTATACAATGAAATGTAGCTTTGAGGCATTGAAGCAAAATCCCATGATAAGTGCATTTCTCTTTAGCCCTTGATCTAGTCATGCATCTATTAGGTAGTAGTAAAACCAACAGCATAAGGGTTGTAGTAAAACCAACGGCATAAAATTGAAATTTTGATATGGCGAATCCTCATTTCGACCTGTTCTGTAAATATGTAATCTGAATTTTTGATGATCTGCAACAAACAAAATGAATGTCCTGCATTGTTAGCTTTTATCACGAAGCTCAGCAGATGTTTAGCTCTCTGACTTCTCTACTTTAATGTCCATGTCCATAGAACCACCCTTTGTAGACTCAATTTCCAGGCTGCTACCATTACTCCTTCTGTTCCTCCGATCCTGAGAAAAATCAATAGAAGTTACTGTAATGACATTTCTCAATGCATCCACACAAGATACAGGATGCTTCACAAGACACAGTTCAAATAAGCAGACAGTTCTCTTGTAAAAGAAAACAACCTCACGGAGTGGGAATTCATCTTCTTCGAGCATTCGGGCAACCTGGCTCATTTTAGGTCTTTTGTCTGAGTCAGGATCAACACATCGCAATGCGATTAGAAGAGCACGCTTTAGAGCCCGTGTTGTCGGTTTGACATCGAGATTTGGGTCCATGACTTCCTCTGCTTTCCTATTCCCTACCATTACTTTAAGCCATTCAACCAAATTTACCTGTTACAAGCAAAATTAAAATGCATGAGCATGAATATGTTTGTGTATAACAGGAATAGCAACCCAGATTGGTCAAAAACTAAAAATTTGGTGAAGGAATAACCAACATTATTTATTTATTTTTTATGACGGGGAACCCTGCCAACAATTGAGTGATGAGTTTTGGACTTCACAGATAAGTCAGAACCTCTCCTGTGGGCACCATTTTAATTTTCTTACACCAAGACTAGAATGTAAACTAGGCTATCGGTGCCACCTGTTAATCAATTCTATCCATCTAATCTAAGGCAATAAAATAGAAAGTCAAAATGAATTTGCCTTAGGATTCGATGTTCACTGTCCAGTCAGTAATATCAATCGGATGGATAGAAATTCTCAATGAGGCTGATTTTGTGGCAGATGCCTTATCCACAACATCCTGTCTTCATTCCATCCAACCCCTTCTTTGTTGACAAAAGAAAATTCCCAGGTGCTCCCACAGAGGATCAGGACTCTTCATAATATGGAAGCAGCATTAAGGAGAAGTGTAATGCATCCCAAGCAAAAGCTTCATTCAAGTGCAACTGATTTTGACTTGGGCAGTTGGTCCAAAAAGCAAGTAGTCAGGAAAGCTAGAAGGCGTTATTTTACTCTCCCTATTAAGAATAATTACACTGATGCAGAAGGAAGAATAATTAAAGAGAGAATGTGTTGGATACTTCTTTGGTACTAATATTGAGTTAACAATATAACACACAAAGCAATTGAAAGGATGGAGGAATAGTCCCACAAATGCTCCATCACTACCAATATCATCATCATCATCATCATCATCTAAAGCTCCATTACTACCACTAATCTGAGTAATGTTACCTCATTTGCAGGGCGACCATAATCCACAGGATCTCTACCAGTGACTGCTTCCAGCATAAGCACACCAAAACTGTAAACGTCACTTTTCTCATTTAACAATCCGGTATTTGCATATTCGGGTGCCACATACCTGAAAATTAGTACTTGTACATTCAATTCGTAGGCCAAGGCTTCCATATGAATACTTATGATTTTATATTTTACATAAATGTTTCCCACTCAGATTTGAAGTTGGGAAACACTTGTAGCTGTCCATAAATGCTGCTCCAGAAAGAATGACTAGAAAGAGAGTTCAGAAGTAGTACCCAAAAGTTCCCATTACTCTTGTTGTGATATGACTTTTCTCTGAACCCAATAGTTTGGCCAAACCAAAATCAGAAACCTTGGAATTAAATTCCTTGTCAATCAAAATGTTGCTTGATTTTATGTCTCGGTGAACTACTTTTGGTTCTATTGCTTCGTGCAAATAGGCAAGCCTGAATTTCATTACAAGGAAAAAAGATGGATTAACCCTAAAACTCAACTAGATGAAAACAATATTACAATAAAAAGAAGATAGCTTGAGCATATAGCTCAATAGGGAACAAACTTACGCCTTTGCAGTGCCGAGAATAACCTTCATGCGTGCCTCCCAACTGAGGGCACCATGCTGATGCATAGCTCCATGAAGCCACTGCTCTAAGTTACCATTGTTTACATATTCATACACCAGCATCCTACATTGTAAGACCAATCATAAGCACAAGGGAGATCCATGCAAGTTGGACATAGATGCATGTTTCAATATCTGAAACGAACTTTAGGTGTGAAGTGTCAGACTGAGACAAAACCAAATGCTGCCACATCCATTCAGACCAAATGATACTGAATATTCTATTGCTTATAAAATCTTATGCATCACTGCAGAGTATACAAGCAGTATACTAAAGTTGCATGCAGGTGCATTTTCAAGTATAAGAGGTGTGAAGAAGCTCCTAAAACATGTTTCAGACATCGTTGAGGGGTACAATGACACGTTTAGGAAGAATCTTCCTTGCTATGAAGTCTATAAGTAGTTAATAAAATTGTCTCAATTTAATCCAAACAGTGTTCTATAAAAATAACATTGAATTTAAATGAGCATAATCATTCTTTGAACCTAAAAAGATAAAATCCAGAATGGCCATCACCTATGCACTCCTTCAACACAATAACCCAAAAGCCGCACCAGATTTTTGTGCCGGACATGGCCTATAGCTTCCACTTCCACTCTGAACTCCTTCTCTGCTTGCCCTCTATCAGCATAGAAGAATAGAGATCAAACATCAAATGCTTCTCCAACCTCTAAGCGGTAGAAATTTTATATTCACAAGAAGGAAAAAGTGACAGTGGCTATGGTAAAACTTACAGATTATTGAGGAGCTTTTTGACTGCTACCTCAGTTCCATTGACCAGGCACCCTTTATAAACAACCCCATATCCACCTTCTCCAAGTACATTATCCTTTGAGAAACGGTTGGTTGCATACTCAAGATCCCTCAAAGTAAACCAGTGACCCCATCCAAGATGTGAAAATTCAGGTAGACCAACTAGGGGAGATGCTGATGCAATTCCATAGGAAGGAGGTTGCTTTTGTTTATTCACAGTCCCAATGCTTCCCTCATCCCCTGAATGAGAACTACCGCCTTTGTCATGCTGATGAACTGAGCTGCATTGGCTGGTGTTGTCTGCATCACTAGATTTGCTTATGCCTAAATGCACCAACATCTTCTCTGAATACTTATCGAATGATTTATTTTGTACACTGTGACCACCTTCATGATCAAGGACACTGTGAGACGAGTAGTTCTCTACCACTCTGTCAACTTCGATTTCCTTTGAGACATTGGGGATCTGGGAGAGAGGAAGGTTGTCAAGGGTCCTCCTGGATCTTTTCCGAGCCGTGGCCCATGATAGAAAGAAGAGAATCAGCACAAGAAATGTCCCAACACAGATGCCGATCACAACCCACAGTTTAAGACCAAAAAATGATGTCCTTCGTAACAGTGCAGCATTCAAAGAAGACATCTCTGATTCAAAATAGAACAAGTATAAAATTAGTGATAATGTTTGTCATCACCTAAATATAAAGGCTTAAAATATATCTCAACATCGAATATCACTATATTAATAATTGATAAAACAGGTTCTATGACTAGAGAAACGCCAAGAGAAAGGACTAGATAAACAGTAAGAGCCTAACTTAGCCACAACAGCTATACAATCAAATTGTGACTACATCATCTTCCCAATAACTAATTGAAAGACATGATGTTAATTTCATTGATCCTCGCGAAGCACTTTCCCTATTATGAATCTCCATAACAATATCATTGTTTCGGCGGCACAACAGGAATGTCCAAAGCCTGTAAATAGTTTATGCCAGCTGATGAACATAACTGAAAGGAACAATCAGTAACCCATGTTTATAAACTTACTCCAATTGCCATTAATCACTTGATCTCAGAGAGATTGGAGGAATTCACTGGCAGTTTACCAGTAGAATTATACAAACAAAGACAACCAACGAAAATCTTCTTAGGCATTCCTCAAATCATGAACACCCACGTCCATACATGTCCTCATTACAAAAAGAAACACAACCAGACAGAAACCGGAAATTTAAAACAATTCTAAGCAGCACCCATCTCTCCATTCGAACCAGAATAAGGACACTAATGCAATCCAAAAGTACTATCACAGATAAAGGCAGGCTTGCATTCAAATACCAGACACAATCATATAGAAGAAACAGAAGATCGAAAATTCATACCTTTCTTTTATGACTCAACCCTTAAAGATCTGCTCCACACACTCCCAGAGAAGAATATTGCAAAAGAATGGAGGAAAAGAACCCAACAATGATCGTCGGCCTTCAACCAACAGAATCAAATGCATATAAGCCTCAAAGAATCTAACCCATGAAAACCCACAACCCAAAAAATTACAACTTGAGAGGAGTAGTTTAGAAGTAGAGCTTTGACAGAGGTGGGCCAAAACATTCAAAAAAAAAAAAAAAAAGCTTCCAACTTTGAAACCCCAAGACAATGCAAGAAATCCGGAGTTTTCGGTAACTTGACAGCTATAAAAGCAAAGGTTGGTGAAGTGGTTGGTGGGTTTTCTCTTTTATGTGGATCAGAACGAGGCCATGAAAGAAAGCAAGAAGCTTGGTTTGCAATGGAGGAAAAATCAGAGAGAGAATGATAGTAAAGAAAAAGCATGATAAAGGAACAGAGCTTCCATTTATAGCCAGATGAATCAAAAATCAATAACTTAAAAAAAATAATATTTCAGTGAGAAGAGAGAGAAAGTAGAGAGAGAAAGAAGTGAGAGAAAGTAGAGAGAGAAAGAACTGAGAGAAAGCAGAGAGAGAAGGAAGGGAGAGAAAGTAGAGAGAGAAAGGAAAGAGAAGCAAGGATGAGGTCAACCCACGCCGAAGCGCAACGTCCAAATCTAACTTGCGGGTTGAGCAAGGAACATTTCCAATAATATCCACTGCTATTCCGGAATTTACAAAAGTTACCATTCTTGTGAAACAAGGAAAAATTCCTCACTGTGGAAACTATACATGCACAACAGGACATGCTAACTATAACAACTCTTGTAAATTGCCACAAAATTAGAACAGCTTTGGATAGGACTATCCTCACAGATTTGGATGCATTGATAAGAAGTGCAACAATTTCTATAATTCTTTTGGGCATTCTAATTACTTGTTTGAATAAATCAATACTAAATTAAATGTATTCTTATTTGGGGTAGATTGGGCGGGCTTTGGACTTTATATCAATCTAAACTTGATCCATATATTAATTATGTCAAAACCTGGATCGAAGCCTGACCCAGGCCTGACCCTTGAGCACGCCGTCATCTTTGTAACTATACTCCATCATCGTAGAAGGGTTTAAAGAATTCTAGTCTAACACTAAAGTTGTGTACAAAATTTCCATATGGTCACGGACATTTATGTCTTTTTCTTTTATGTTGTATGCATTTCTTATGACTAAAAAGTGCTTATGTCCCTAAATACGCGAGGTTATGGGCCATGTCAAATCAGTCGTGGCAAAATTTTATGTTCTTTTGTGTTAGATAGACATGTACAATTATTTAAGGCCATGACTTATGCCTTACATCAGGTTCAATTAATTTAGGAGAAAAAATTAGGTTTGTTTGCTTCCCACATTTGTATGCATCACTCATGATTTTGCTTGGCAAACCTCCAAATTGATTCAGTGCGTGGCCGAGTTCACTCAACTCTTCAGGTTAATAAATTGAGTCAATGTGTAGGGCCAAGTATACCTATTGCCTGGCCGAATCATGTATTTGGCTCAGCTAGCCAATCTTCTGGATCGGGCTGAGTCACTCATTTACACTGAAGGCTTTTCACGAAAATATTTTCAGTCTCCATTTACTACTTTACAGTTAGTTTCAGTGTGCTTTCTTTTAATAAAAGAAGGAAGATAAGACTCCACCTTAATTAAGTATAGTAGAATAAAAATTGAGATCACTTACTCCAAAGTTCTTCTTAATTAATTCGTTACGACTTTCACTTTTTTCTTCATTTCTAATTTTTTTTCATTCCCTTCCTCACTCTCTTTCCAATAATTCTCTCTCCTTTTATTCTCAAATCTCAATATAAAAAAAAACCTTTATATCTTTTTCAAAGCTCAATAATCAAACCATTTTTTAAAGTATGGAAGAAATTTTCATATTTCCTATAATTTTATTTATTGAATATAATTTATAGCATTATAACTTACAACGTGTCTATTTTTCATTTGATAACTAGATATGAAGGTCTTCATAGATGTTAACATGCTAAACCTAGTAATCTACTGGAAAGATCTTTAAATTGGGATTGTAATTTGTTGAATAAACTATTTACATAATTACCATTAGAATATTTTTAATGATTTCTCAAAGTAATGCTCTTAGAATTGTAAAGAAATTTACTAGTTTGCATTATTTTTAAACTACCAATGAAGCAAAAATTAGCGCAGCCCTTCTTATAACTCGTTGAGTTGCGGAGTTGACTCCACTACATGGGTTTCTAGGTCAAAGCCAAGTTATGAGTGGGCAAGCTATCCCACGGCCTAGGAACATACCCCAATTGAGCCAAGAGGATTGGGCTGAGAGCGAGCCTCCTCCAATCTAAGCCCAAACTAAAGTATCTCACAAAAATTGTTTCTTCGTGCAATTATTATAAAATAGAGAGAGTGCATTGCATATTGCAATAAAATGAATTTTATTAAATACATACATATAATACTTATATATATATCAGTGAATAACAATTTATTCAGAGGCCATGATGGGTTGGCTATTGCAGGGCCATAAGAACCTCCGAGACTGGCACAAACTGGTTAAACCCATAATTTTTCTAAAAATTTTCATTGAAATAAGGGGATAAAAAAAGAGTAATATCATGTTTTCTAAGCACAACAGCTCTTAAAGGGTCTTTTTTGTCATTTTGCAGTTGAAAACTTGGTGATTCATTTTTCAATTTTGGCACAAGTAACACTTTGAGAACATGCTATACATCTGAAAAGGAGGCATTTGATAGAAAAAAAGGAAAGGGGAGTTCTTGCTTGTTAGGAGATAAAATTAAGTGGGTTATTTTATTGGATGCCATTTCAACTTGGGGACAGATAAAGGCCTCCGTTGGAGTCAGCAAGACTTTGGTTAGAAGCATAACTTTTTATTAAAGTATCCTTTAATCCATGAGTTTCTCCTACTTTTGTATTATACAAATGCTTCCTGCTTTTCTCACCCCTTCTTTTATTCATGTATTAATAATAATAATTCAACAATACACCATACTGTTTCACACGTCTGCCGTGGACATTTCAATATGAATCAAATCCATACGGACCAAGTTATGTGGTTATGTTCCAGAGATTGGATGGCTAAGAACATATCTGACCGTAACCTAGTTTCGGTTTCCTAATGCCACATGTATGCTGTAATGCATTTCATTGGGTTTGTTATAATTCCCTCAATAATTCTACAAAAATTGCTTCAATAATAGTATTATGATATAATTTATGGGAATAAATTGAGTTGGTGAAACCTATTTAGATAAACAAGAACCCCCCCCCCCCCCCAAAAAGCTCTTCTTTTTCTTTTTTTCGAAGGTCCAATGTACCACTCGATACAACGATAATTTTAACACTTGTTATCACTCAATAGTCAATAGTAATTTCCATAAAAATAAAAAAAAAGTCTATAGTACTATATGCAAACAAGAGCTGAGCTAGGACTGCCCTTTGTGCCCCTGTACTAATAAATAGTGTGGTGGGAGATTGAAAATGAGACCTACTTATGTCTAAAATCTCAACCATGTTCAATTATGTTAACTCCTTAATTTGACTTTCAAATTTAACAGTGTTATAATGCATCATCTCTTCTTTTTTCTTTTTTTCCAATCTAATAATCAAATCCCATTGGGATGGTTGTAAAAAGCCTAGGGCCTATGATAAGAAAGGGTGTAATAGTGTGTGAGGAGTTAGATCACAAGGGGACTCAGGTGGTCTCCACAAGCTGTCTTGAATGGTGCGAGGCATCCATACAGGAGCACTGGGCTACAAATATGGCTGCTTTGGCCCAGGTATCTGTTGTAACTTTGTCTTCATTGGAAAATAATGATGAGGGGTTGGTGCAAAGTAGATAAGTTAAAAAAATCGGAGAAGGATACTGTAAAAAAATATGGGGAAGCTAAATATTTTGTTACGGTTTCCTTTCCCAAATTCTAGGACTCATTGTAGCTTTGCAGATCTAGCTGGGATTGCATGGAAATACTCGAGCAGTATTCTCATGGTTTCTGTTGCTTTCTGTATGTCTTCTTAAAGCACTTCCCACTTCTGAGATGCCTATCCTCCCTTGGATGCATGGATAAGGAGAATTTTCGAACTTTCTTCATTGTTCTTGTAATTCAGTGCAAGCTACAGCAAACCCCATTGTCTTACACTTATGCTCCTTAATTTAATACAAACTACCTAGTGTGTACTAATAACTAATCTTTAGCTCAGACTGGGTTATTGTAAGTTGTTTACACTGCACTCAATTTACCTATCAGTATATTGGTTTATTGATGTGGAACTAGTATCACCGACAACTAGTTATGCTAAAGAACAAAATAACTGAGACTAGTGGGACTTGTAGGCAACTTAATATTAAGGAAAATGTGTAAAACCAAATGATCAATCAATCATGTAGATACAAAACATTTCTTGATTTTGTGGGATGAGAGGGTTGCCTTAAGCAATGAGACCGGCATTGACAATATTGATACTTGCGGTAGTCGTACCAGCATCGACCTTAAGATATTGACTTGAGCAAGGAATAAAACTATCCACCAAACTCATCAAGATCACCCATCCAGATCATCGGTATTTGACAAGGGTTATCATCACCAAGCTTGAAAGGTTCCAAATTATTTATATATGTTGGCAAGCATGATCTGAAAACTGGATAAAGAATCTAATGGTGAGGATGAATGGCCATGTGAGGAGAGGAAAGTGGTGTTGATGCAAACTAGGATCAAAGAAGGAAAGAGTTGGTTCACTGGCAACAATATAAATACATACAGACAGGATGAGAGTTTTTGAATTTTGGGAAATCTCAACCTACTTTTGTGTTGCATTTGATGCTGACTTATACAGAAATAGAAGCCTATGGATAGATTTACAAGAGCTGAATTCATTAGAGAGAGAGTGTGTGTGTGTGTGTGTGATTTGGTTTATTGCACAAAATTGGTAGCCATATGTATCTACACTGTTAGGTGCAATGTTTGTAAAAATCCAAACTGGCACCAAGCCTTTAACTTGATCATGGATCCTGGTCACATCTAAACACATCAATTTCACCATAACCGATACATCAACATTCGTCCACAGCTATAAACTTTTGTGGGATTATGTGTATTAATTATTTCAGCTACTTTAAGTTGTAATTATACAGATGAAAGAAAAAAGTTGTAATTATGCAACTATGTTGCTGTGATTCTATTTATTTAGGGATATTGATCAAACTCCGCCTGTTTTGAACTCCAAAATGCAATTCGTAATCACAAATTTGGAAATCTACCAGTGTTAAAAATATTTCTTATGACATTCTTTCTTAAAAATTATATTATATCAATAATCTCCTATGGATATTTTACCAATATTGTATTGTAAAATGTGGAATGGAAGCTCTAATCATCCTAGTAGTTTATGCTCTACAATGGGATTTTTTTTCGTATGGGACCCCAACGAATTTTATTTTTACATAGTAGCCCCCAAAAGAAAATTTCTTGATTCGGCCAATCAATAGCAATCAAAACAACGACTGAATATGATTTATTATGGCAAGTTCCATATAATGACCAATATAGTAGTATAACCAAAAATGACAACACAGCGGTTCACCCAAGATAGAAGCATGATGCCAACATTTAACAATTATATATTATGATAGCCCACTTAATCGTGTAAAGTTTGGTGGGACCCATTCTTGTTGGAATCACTATGGCCTTACAAAATAAACCAATCCTTGTGGGCCTTTCTAGCCATGGAAACATGGCAGAGAGAACAAAACATGAGAAAATCAATTCAAGCCTAACATACAACCACTTTAATTCGAACAAATTTTATTTTTATTCGGTGAGTCCACCCTGGTTTCCAACACTGAGCGGAGGACCATACTTTATATTATCGAGATGAGTCCATTGTAGTTTTCATTCTTGATGGGCCTATGATTTAATCGTTTGTGAGGGGCCTATGATTTAATTGTTTAGTGGGCCTCTTGCATGACTTTTATTTCTATCGTTGGGATGGTAATGGTCCCACCAATTATTTTTCTCAGATGTACCATTATGCATTTATGCTAGTATCAAAAAATATAGAAAAGGCCGTCAAGACAGTAGTATAGTTGGTTTGAGCCTTTGGTTTGCTTTTCAAGGTCTCAAGTTCGACTCTTACCCCTTTCATTATCTGGATGTTATATGTGCAGTCATATATGAATCCCCCAAGAAATAGTTTTTGTTTATCAGAATCAGGTAACTCTCTGACCAAAGACTAGGCTGGTAAGGGATACATTGGGTCACCATAAAAAAATAATAATAAAACATAGGAAAGGTTCTCTTGTGTTGGTGAGATGTAATAACTTTTATACAACCTACTTGATGAATGGCTAGCCATGATGGACATGGAAGATTGGAAGATCCTCTTGAGGGCTAGCCATGTGAAAAAAATAGCCTTATTTAATATAATTTGATATGTTGTGAAATGATAATTTTTAGTAAGATTTTTTTTTTTGTTGGGGGTGGAGAATATTATAAATAATGCTAGCCACACTTTCCATCCACAACGCATCTTATGGCTGTCTATTGCGGCAACCTAACTCATTTTTTATTTATTTTTTTAACATTGTAGAAATGAGGGATAAGAAAACTGTCATATCAGACGGTTGTGAAATAAGTTGTAAAATGGAGAATATGACTAGCATAACTCAATATATAAAGGGTCACACTAGAAAACTCTTAAGCATTTTTTTACTAAAAAAAAGGCCCTTTTTTAGCCTAAGAAATATTAACATGTGTTAAAAACTTTTCCTTCAAATTACCTATTCCTTATTTTTTTTGCTTTGCACTTGTGAGATGATAAATTTTTATTGAATATGTCGAAAAGGGCATAAACTCTCCCTTTAAAAATGGAGAGTTTTTTAGAATTCCTCATATATATAAAGTCATATTACTCATCTCACCAATTTTTTTCCTTTAAAATATAAATCACCAAGTTGCAAAAATCATGATGATAATGGGCTTGGATAATTATATCGCCTAATTGTACCTTTCCCTCTTGGCTTCTTGTGAAAGACTTGCATCTGGGTGTCCCACAAGCTACACAATTGTGACTAAAAAGAACTTGAAAATACAAAAAAGGTTCCAAAACATACTCATGAAACAGTTTGATATCCGAAACCATTGAAAGCATGAGCACTCGGACTAGATGAGATCACTTGATTTTTCAATGAAAAGGTTGGAGTGGTCGTTGTCAACCAAACGAAGCAATGTTTCCGTGAGTGTCATTGGCTATTTTTCATGGTAAAAAAAAGTTGCCAAGGAAACCTCACCTTTGATTTTTCAAAGAGAAGTCCCTTGTAAACAAAGTAAAGAATTTGGATTGGCCATTGGCAATTCTTTCTTCTCTAATTCTCACATCCAGCCTTACAAATTGAATGGCCAATCTCTTTAATATAAGGGCTTTTTTGTTTGCTTGGTAGTGAATATTTATGAATTTATGGTCTTCTTTAAATTGGAGATATAGAAGGGTCTTGACTTTAATAGGTTTCAATTATTAGGGTAAATGCTAAGCATTCATTTCTTGTCTCCCTGAATTCATTTTGCATTAAAGAAGGAGCTATTTGTTAGTTGATGTTCTTTGTGAATACTCATCTTTGACACTCTAGTTTTAATGGATTTGAAAGCAAAAGTCATGTAACACCCAAGAAATCAATTACATGAAACAAATGGACCCTATAGGGCCCAAGGTCAACCTCCTCACATGGATCAGCACTAAGCTAAATTTCATTCCGATCAAAGTTGGGCTGAACATCACATTTAAGGCATGTTTTGTTATGCTTGCAAAATATGAAAGGCTTTTCAAAAGAATCCTAGCATCTTAAACGCATTTTTTGTGCTTTTCCCCATTGAATTTTACTGTAGCATGTAAAAACTGTTATTACTTTATTATTACCCAAGTTGTAGCACTACTCTATTAATACTGAGTTGGATTGCTTTGTGGCCATTTTTTACCGTCCAGATGGCTACCCAGAGTACGCAAATATCAGGACTAGTGTCGGCTTTCATAACACAGTGGGTTCGCTCTTCGGTTGGATACCTTTGCACATTACAGAACTCACATTAGAGGTTGATACAGAACTGGCCAATGTGTTACAAGATCCCTCTTCTTTCCCTTGGAGACAAAGATTTGAATTTAGGAAAATGGCAAGAAGCCTCCAGTGGTAAGGTTCTTTTGCATGTTTGTTTGATTACATGAGGTATAACCCATTGTAGTTCTACCTGAACTACCTTTTTGGATTTTCTGTATGTTATGAACAAAGACCATTTATCTTTAAAAAAAATGTATTATGCTTTTCACCTTTTTTGGAGGTGGGAAAGTGTGTACACAAATACACCCTTCCAATGTGTAACATGTTTGACACATAATCTAACAATAGACCCAATTCGGATCATACTGAAATCTAACATTCCCAATTCCCAACCCTTGTAAAATGATAGGCAGCCGGAGACCTCAAATGAAAAGATGAAAATCCTTGTGAGAAAAAGATGAAATACAAATGTATCACTGGTGAAATGATTGTTGCCGCTCAAGCAATTATTTTCACAATGATTTTTGTCCAATCTTTGCCCTAGACAAAGAACCTTTATTAATTGAGGGGGCACATTTTTAAATAGGTATAGATTAGGGGTACATTTGGAAACATCAGCAGAAGAGAAAACAACTGCAAAACCTATTTTTCCACTATCGCATGATGAAAATTGGACTCTTCGCTCATGCAGAAAGTTAGCCAAAAAGGTAGGAATCCTACCCCTCTTTCTCACTGCACCAAATGCTGCGAGCAAGGCCCAGTTTCCGCTTAAACCGCTGAGTTACAAACGTGCCCCAAGCGTCACGCCAAATCAATGGTGTACTTTCTTTCTTTCTTCATTTATTAGGTGGTAGATGTAAAACTTTTCTCAAGTACCCTTGACATCTACTTGTTTCAAATGTTCACCGTAAATTCCAAACTCCAAAATGATTACACTGGGATGAAGACTCAACCACCACCTTCGGATGTGGTCCCTTAACCCATCTCATCACTTCAGCTATATGCATCACCCATCATGACTCCTTTATCTCCTGAAGGTTGGTCCTCACACAAAATCACTACTCAATACGCCCACAGATTGGTTATGAGTAGTATAAGTGATGGTACTGGTACATAACCGAATGTACTATGTTTGTATTGATGTAATGTTGGAGTGTACCTTCTATTTATAGCTTTGTAATGAAATGGGGTACATGTTTGTTGAGGATTTATATTGTTTATCTCTATCATTGGCGGACAATAAAAGTTAGTACTCACTATGGGAATCTGAGAAGCCCTATCCAAGTTTTAGCTCGATTTAGGTCCCGAGTTTGAGATAGAGTCCAACTGACATAGACCGATTGAGAACCTGATCTTATCCTGTTTCATCGTCAGTCCCTATTATGCGTCAATGTTTATTTTTCAAGTAGTAAAATAAATAAGTGATGAAGTAGTTTTAGCTCAAAAAAAAAACTGTTTTTACTAATTTTACTAGTCAAAAAGATGCCAAAAAAATTTACTTTTGCTTATCAGACTTCCAAAAATTTTACCTCATTGAAGATTAGTAAAGTTGTTGTGGTCGTTTCATCTCACTTTACCTTATTTTACCTCACAAAAATGAATGCATCTTGACTTTACTTGAAATTATACTTCACCTTTATCTCATTATTTTATTTTTTATTGATTAATCATTTACTTTACATTATTGAAAAATAAAAATAAGCATGCATATAGAATCAAGAATTATATTCAAGAAGGGAGGTTGAAGTTGTTTGAGTTTGATTGAGAAAGGATTACATTGAATGATAGCTCAAGTCCAAGAAAGGATTCTCAATATACAACATTAGCTCATTTTCAAAATATACAACATTAGTTCATTTTCTAGGATGGAAACCTCATTCTAATCCCCACTCTTCAAATACAAAAATTTTATGGCATGTTTTGTTTGATGTAATTGAATTCTTAGGAGTTCTATGACTTTGTATTCTATGAATATGTTCAAAATAAAAATATCAAAGGTGAATATCAAAAAAAGACCATGAATGACCACAACTTATGTAAATTGAATCAGGAGCAATTGATAAAAGATAGACTAATCATCATCCTCGTAATTTAAATTTTTGAAGAGTTAAAATCTTATTAATAGGAGCTAACTTATCTCTTTTGCTCTTAACCTCTTTGTTATTTTTTCATGGAGCTCATTTGATCATAAATTCCATATATTTCATGCACATAAATAGGCCTTTAACATTAAAATAATTAAAACACCGCATATCCATATTTCTATATTTTTTTCATGGAAGATGTTCTTCCAGAGGATTTTGGAGAATTAAAAAATCGATCGGTGCCCTTCATCACTGGCCATTCATGTAATTCGAGGTAGTATCCTGCCTTTTTAACGGTCGTGATGGAAGTTCCGGCATCCAGTTACTATTTTCCTTTCCTAATCCATGCATCACAAAAACTAAATTTGAAAAGAAAGAAGATTTAAAAGCTTTACTCTTTCATTTATACTGTTTATGTGTTTCCTGTGTCACCAAAAATGTACTTGTTAGCTATAGGAGGTGCCACTCATAATGCAATGCTTGTCATCTACAGAAGTAGGGTGTGTCTTTCTTCTTTTAAAATTTACAGTCAAGGGGGAAATTGTTATACCATTCTCAAATGGGGGTTACAGGAAGTAATGGATTAAATTTATCACAGGTAAGATTTATTTGAAAACGTGTGTATGTGGACGTGTGAACCAAGGATGTGAGTTTTAGACAAAAATAATGAAGAAGGCCGCTTGATCGGGACCCTCGTTGTTTTCATATGGATAGCCCATCTACAATTGATCTTCCTGTGGATTTGTGAGGATTCGAATCTTAGTTTAATATAATTACTATCAGCTGTTGGTTTAATCACCCAAAGTTTAACTACATAAGCCATCAAAACTTGAGTTCAAGAATCTGGGCTGGGATCACATCATGAGAACGATAGTTGGTCTGCTTGTAATCGATCCATGTCCAGGTCTATCCATATTTGTAGTACAAATCAGTTTTTTTTTTTTTCTTTGGGAAGAAGTAGTACAAATCAGTTGCAAAAATATTTGATCTCAATTTTGAACTGTTCATCTGCTCCATCACATTGTCCTTACTCCATAAGACATTATTCTCTTTTTTTTAGGAGATTAGACATTTCTATTTTGTGTGTTTTTTTCTTTAAATCTTTTGGATTTTTTTTACAGGGCCATTACAACATACAACTGTTATTTGCAATATCCATTGAATTCTTCAGTGTTCCTGGACATGTATTTTCTTTATTTCAAAGAGATTTGCTAGTGGGGAAAAAAAGCTTAGTTTGTTCTCCAAAATCACACCACATTTGAGTCACAGTAGTAGTGTGAACTAAGAATATCACAATAGTAGTGTGATCTAAAGTCCACCTCCCCCAGCCAAGGGTGTTGGAACCCATGAGTCATGATAGCAGTTGCACACATAGGGAGAGAGTACTCACACAAGCAAGGAGAAGACACCCACACACACCAAGAGGGAGCACTCATACATTTGAGAGGATACCCGCACATATGGAAAGGAATTAATGACTCACAATCAAGGAGAGGAGACTGAAAGAATTCTAAGCTTAATACAGGTTAATGTCCTAACACAGATTCTAGTATGTAGATAAACATGTAATTAAATCTAAGTTAAATAACAATCACCACACAAGAGAAAGACATACAATTTTTACGTGGAAAACGCAAGCGGAAAAAAACCACAGGACCAACTACTAGTCCACTAGGAACAAGCAAAATGCAAGAAAGATTACTAAATCTACTTACTACCCTTTTCTTAGTTGCAAACAACCTAAAGGACTAAAAGTTTTCCTCAATGACGCAAACGCTGTTAGCCTTCTTCACGCTTGATCTGTGCATCTTGAAGCTCCTTAAGACGAATCTCCATGATGGAAGAAGAAGATAAATCTCGGGAACTCAATATGTAGCTCAACAATGGAAGAAAAGCTCTAGAAAAGAAAAAGAGATCTCTCAAAGGATATCTAGAGTTTTTAGTGAGAGAAGTATCTTAGGCAAAGATGGATGGTCAATATATAGCCCAATATCCGTGAAATGCTCTTAGAGAAAATTTTCAAAGGAATTAAGGAAGTTTGGCTTACAAGGGAAAGAGATACGAAATTTTGGATGCAAGTCTACCACCTAACCTACCAGTCGGATGGAGTGTCCCATTAGTCGGACATGGGTCCGATCGGTTGGGCACCCCATCCGGCTGGTCGGGTTTGTCTTCTGTTTGGGTGAACTTTGCTGTGGTCAATCCGACCAGTCTGTCAATAATCCGACCAATCCAACATTAAGAGAGTCCGTTTTCATCTTTTAAAACTTTGTTCTTGATCTATAATTTTGGCCAGCACTTCAATCCTACTAGAAAGTAAAATTACAACTCAATTAAGCCTGAGTTTTTTCCTACCAATAAATTAGCCAATATTACATTTCTTACAGAGACTCACACATATAAAGATTGAGTGACCCAAGAATAGATCCTCAGTCGTCCGAGTGAGAGGCAAGGACTACGGAGTTCCCTTTGTTCTAAGAAAAAAAAATGATAAAGTGTTAGATTAGAGATTTTACAATTATCACTATACATATCATTTTAGCCCTTGATTTTGGCAATCGACTCATAGCAAAGTGATGAGGCAACTTCCCCATTCAAGAAACAACATGGGATCAATCTACTGTGGTTTATTGGTCAGGGGCTTGGAGAGTATACTGGGCAGAATGAAAAATAAAAAAAAATCTTTTAAAGGCTTTAATGTTTTCGTAGGTGCATTTTTAATTGAGATTGAACCATGGTTAGATGATGATTAGAGCATTATCAAGCCGGAACAAGTGCTAATTCTCAACCATGTGTCGAGGGAGTTTGGAATATCATAGATAATTTTTTGGTAAAAGAATATCATAGGTGGTTAATCTTCTTTCTATGAAATTGTATACTTTTTCCTCACTGCAATTGCAAGATCATACTTTACAAGAGATTTATGAATGCACTCTTCTTTTATGATAATCAACAGGGCAGCCTTTGATAAGAAAATCACAGATAAGGCCTCGAAATCTAAGATAAAAATTCGATAGAAAGTATCAAACATAGGTTTCAATTTTAACCAATTTTATCATATTGTGTAAAACTTGCGTATGAGTGGAAGATGGGCCTAAAACTGAGGCCCATCTACCGTTCAGTACGACTGATCCATGCTGGTGCCCACATGGGAACTCTCATGCACGTGTTATGTGCTGCCCACCTTTTGTTTATTTAACCTCATACTACACACCACCGGAAATCAGCAGCAACGATCCACTGTTAGATTGATTAATTTATAAAATGATATTAAATAATGTTGATCAAAGTCTTTACATCTACACAAATAAATCCAAGGATACACACCACTCCGAATAAAATGGATTTCGCAGAGTGCTGATCGGAAAAGGACTGCAGTTTAAATGACTTGGATCAACCAAATATGGCGCCCAGTGGGGCCAGGTCCGAATGTTACTCTGATTCAGAAGTGAGCATATGATCATCTCTTTAAAATCAGGTATGAAACCTTCCTGATTCCTGCAACATGCTTTACAAGATCTCACTTCAATCGATTATTCTGCCCAGCAGATAAAGGGGAAAAAAAGAAAGGAAAAGAGAAAAATAAAGAAAGGAAACTTTCTCCAGTAAGGACCAGATACGGGCTTGAGATTTGAGGCCCCCAAGTCAAGGCAAAACTTTAGGATGTTGAATAAAGTATATGCATTTTGAGGGATCATGGCCCAGATAGACCTGGCCGCATTGATCCCCCACTACATCGAATGATTGACGTGCATTTTGATCTAGTAATTCCACTTAGTCGAGTCCAGTATAGTTGAACCTACGTTTTCTTTCTCCTATCAGACTCTGACACTACTCTCGTGCAGGATTTTTGGTCTCCGCCTTCAAGCAAGGGAGGTCTTGTATTTGGTTGGCGGGGATTAAAAAATCCACAGTTGTGCTAGGAACTCCTGCTTGAGGAGAGTTTAACCTTGTTGCATCCAATTAAATGAGAAGTAGGGGTGTCCGAGTGAGACAGTCTGGCCTTATTTTCTATTGATCAGGCTCAGCACTTAGGACGGGCCAGGCCTATTAGAATTAAAATTTTTGAAAGGCCCAAGACAGTCACATGGTCCATCCTCGGTGAGGGATGATGGGCTTGGACATCATTGTCTTGATCATGTATTTTCCTCCAATCACGGACCAGGATCCAATGCTCTTTAGATTTAAGGTTCAAAGTATTACAGTCACTAAGTGGACAATTAGGTTCATTTTAACCAAGCATTTTGTTGGTTAACGGCCAAACAAAGGTGGATAGTGATTCGGTCTTTAGAGCATCTGCAATGTTTAAATCTAGAAAGATCCCATCTTCTTTTCACCACTTGGGCCATAAATGGGTTGGGGAAGGGGTTGACGTGGAATGACCCAATTAAGAAATGATTTCCATGATTATAGCTCAACAAGAAATTTGCAGTAACTAAATCTTGCTCCCGTGAAGAAATCAACGATCTAGATAGATTAGCCAGTCCAAGTCACGTGCACGCAGCTTAGAAGAAAGGGGCCCATTCAAGCAATTGTCAGCATCACTTATGAAGGCCTGTAACAGGAAGAATGATCATGTTAGAGACCTTTTTAACCTCCATGATATCCACTGTTAAAAATTATTCAACCCCTTCTTATCACAAGCCCTGCATAAGTGGGCAAGACCATCTTTCACTCCAGCCATTGAAATTCTTCTTTTACAGTAAAAGGAATTAATGTATATACCTGCATACCATGACTTGGTTTAAAATTTTAGCTTGTGCTGATTAGGGATGCAAGTGATTTGAACATATTGCACCAGCGGGCTGGGGTAGAAGTAGGGGGCAAACTGGAAATACTTGACCCAACCATTTTTTGACCCGCAAAATATACAGGTCAGTCACATGTCAAGTTTTCGTGACCCATATAAAAAAGGGTTTAGTTAGGGTTAACCCGCTTGTAAGAATATTCACATCATTGAACAATGTTACATATTCAATGAACAAATTGGCTCTGATGGGGTGACTTACATTCCATGTCATTGATCCAGATTCCGCCCTAAGACCAGGTCTGATTTGGACAAATTACATAAGGCTACATGTTGTCCTAATTCGTTAGCGGCCCTATCCTCTCTCTGAGGCGCTTTTTGGGCCTCCTACGTAATGGGCCTGGATCATGGCTGGATCGATCTGAAACTGAATCTTTAAACAGAGGATTTGCACCGCTTATGGGCCAATTGGAAAAATCTCGACCCAACAATTGAATCCAGAAACTTTAATGGACAGCACATGGATCATGGGTCCAAAAAGAATCAGACCTGCATATTGATGGAAGGCCTTTTTCTGGTGAGGTAGAATCCAAGTTCCGGGGCCCATGATTCAGGCATTGAAATCATTATGGGGCCTTGACGTAGATTCCATGTGAGTTTTGGCCTGATTCTAGCCGTTTACAGAGCTGGCCCATTAACTATCACATACCTTCCCATGGTAACTTTCATGTAGCCCAAACGCCCAAACAAATAATTGATATGATGCACTTACATAAATAATATTACAACATAGTGCATGGTTGGGCCCACCATAGTTGTATCAATGAGAACACAAAGCCTTATACAATCCTGACCGTAGATATCAGCCCTTTGCTGAATAAAATTAAGGTCAATGCCTATTGGACAAACCAGACTTATTTGCTATCAATTCAAGACTGCAAATCATGGGTCATATTTAGTAGTGTGTTATCCCAAAAAACAAAACTGAAAATATGATCCTAACCATTATATTAGTTACCATATATGATGCACCGATAATTCAAAATGGGTAATGTATTTTACCGTATCGTATTTGCTACTCAATTTTACTTTTTATGTGTAAAATATTTGGCCCAGCATCTATAGTGCGTCCTTGCCGTTTATAGGCATAATATGTCACCATCAATTATGTAGTTGAGACGAAAAAGAGAAAAAAAAAAAAAAGAAAGAAAGAGCCAATTGTCCAAATTCGAGGAGAAATTATCCAGAATCTAAACAAAGATTGTCCAATCAATCTGATCTACAGTGTAATGCCCCATCGACAGTGGGATCCATTATTTAGACCAATTAGATTGAGTGATCTGCATACATCCACACCAAGTGTCAAGCATGTGCAGGAACCTGCTATCCGTGGGGATCCTCAGTTAGACTGATGATGACCTTCCAAAACATCATCATTTTGCTGAAAAAAACAAGAGACCCACCAAACCAAACGGGTAGTTTTCCTTCCCACCTCTCTGTTTTTGATTTAGTCCCACAAAACAGTTAAAAGAGAGGGAGGGGAAAAAAGAAATGCCATAGTCATTACTGTCAAGAGCCCACAGAAGACTTAAATTACAAAAAGTTCAAGTTTTTCTTCCCCTCTTTTCCCTTCCCATCACCTTTTTCTCTCTTTTTTCACCTGCTGTGTGTCCAGCACCTTCCAACTCCCTTGGTCCTTTCTTAAGTTCTCACTTATTCCCTCCTCCCATCCTCTTCAAATCAACAAAGATCTGACTGTAAAAGATCATTCCTTTTTGAGGACTTTGCATGCTTCCTTGGTTTGAACATACCAGTGCTTAATCATCAGAATGAAGACTAGTAGGAGTGGAAGTGCTAGTTAAGTAGTTAGAGAAAAGTCAGTGCTTCACTGGGGCAGAGATTTTGAGTGATGGGCATCAGGGCCTTTCAGTTGATTATCTTCCTTGTGGGTCTTTTCTTTTGTTCAGGTAAGCATTTTTTTTATATGGGTTTTGTCCAGTTCCTGATAATTGTCATTGGAAATATGTTGTTTATCATTGGGCTCTTGAATTTTCACTCTAACATGGTGAGCATGCAAAACCCTGGACTTAAGCTTTTTCTTATGCTTTACAACCAGTACAATTTGGGTGTTTCAAGATTGTGGGTACTCTGGCTATTGAGTGTTGGTCCATGGAGTGGTGTGAAAGCTATTGCATATATCTGTCACTTGCTACGTTTTTTTTTCCCTGGATTCATCAGTAATGGTTATTTGATGAAAAGAGCATTTAAAAATTCAGCCCAGTGTTCTTTCATTTGAAACATTACTCAGTTTTCCTTTTATGTACTACATGGTTCATGAGTTCACTGTAATGATTTGAACAAATTTGCTTTCTCCCTTATGGGACGAGAATTGTTAGAAAACTACTAAATTTGTGATTGCATTGTTAGAAAACTACTCCATGATTATCATTGTCGTTGTCTTAACTGTATCCTGTCAACCAGCCTGATGAGTTCTATCATTTTAAACCTAGAAGAAGCTTTGTTCATAATTATTATCTTTCTATCTAGTGTTGGTCTCTGGATTTCAAAAAATTGCCGCTTTTGTCAGTTGATCAAATGTTCAGTACCATTGATATTTTGAATTCAATATTTTGCATTACCATCAAACTTATGTCCTCATTTTCACTTGCTATCCAGGAACATTGGTTAGAATATCATATGATGGAAGTAGTCTATCTTCTCCTGCAGATCTCCTTCAGTCTGTAAAACAAAATGATTCCCCTCATATCAGGATCTCTGATGGAAATTATGGAGTACTAAGAACAGTTTGTGGGAATAGTATATATTTAGATTTGTATATGAGTATGAAGAATATAGTTGCAGTAAGCACATCCAGAGTTCTTGCTGTTACTTGGGTCCAGAGAGAGGTTTCAAGCTTTGTTCACTGTGTGAACATAAGCACCATCATTGTCTCTAGTGAACTGATGACAGAGAATCATTTTCCCACCCTGCTGCCAGCCTTGAAGGCCATTGATTCGGCTATCAAGTCTCTAAAGCTCGATCGATCCATAAAACTGTCAGCTTCTTTCCCCTTGTCATTCATTGAAGATTGTTCTTGTATACCTTCGAAGTATTCCTCTCTGAACTTAAAGGAGACTCTACTCCAAGTTTTGGATTTTCTCCAAGTGTCTGAATCTTACTTAACACTTCATGCATTTTGTGAGCAAGATTTGAGCTTTAGAGATTGTTTGATCAGTGTGACGAATCGTGCTATCTCTATTCTTCGCAATCATGATATTCCTCTCCAAATCAATTTAAGGAAACCACAACTATCCAGTCTCATTGATGAAGTTGAAGTAGTTGATGACCTAAAGAGGGTAATTGGAAAACAGGACCACATTAGAGATAGATTGCTTTCTTTATTTGTAGAGAAACCGTTGGTTGTTGAAGTTGAACAGAAGGAATTTAAACATGAGAAGTCACTTCAACCTTATCGACGAGAGCTTATTGGCAGCAAGGTGGAATCAGTCATTATCACACCTCAATTAGATGTCATTACTCCATTGGCGACAGTTCCTGTGACCAACCCAACGACAACCATGCCAGTAGTGACCCCAATTGTATCAACACCACCAACCACACTTGTAACAAGTCCAAGCACAACTCCAACAACAACATCACCTGTATCACTGGGCCAGAGCTGGTGTATCGCAAGCCTAACTGCTTCACAAATGGCTTTGCAGGTTGCTCTTGATTATGCATGTGGGTATGGTGGGGCAGAATGTTCAGCAATAAAACAAGGTGGAAGCTGTTATGATCCAAATACGCTTCGCGACCATGCATCTTATGCATTTAATGATTATTACCAGAAGAACCCAGTTGCTACTAGCTGCAATTTTGGAGGATCAGCAGTGCTTACCAACATCGATCCAAGTAAGCCATGTTCACCTAATTTGATTTCATTTACTGTTCTAGTTGCTTAAGTCGGACTGCACTTAAAAACATGCATGTAGAAAGACAACTGGCTAGATATTTTTGCATAAAAAGATGGTTATGCATGTAGAGATAGAGAATCCACGTGAGATACACCATGCACATATCGTTAGAGACAAACCTCTCCTTGGGTTTTGCCCATCATGAAAACAGGAAACAACATTAGGTAATATAGTTCTCCATCACAACATATATTGGCAACCAGCACTGAATGGTTATAGATGTTTAAGGCAAAACAAGGAAAAATAAATTCCTCACTTGATATGGTTCCAATTTCCATACAATGGAAATGTCCTCTTATGTGCAAGGATAAAACTGCCGAAATGACATGCATCCTGGCGTATGCTAAGTGTAGTATATTTTACATTTGCTTGATTGAGGTCTTTTGGGTATACATATTCTATTTATAGCATCTGGTGCTGAAATGGAATGCTTGCTAGAACTGAATTGAATTACAGCCACATCATCTGGATGTCTGGTAAATCAGTATCCATGATCATATGCATTCAAGAAGGTCTTCATAGTTCTTGCAGACACAAGAAAAGTATAGCTGGAATATGGGTGTGAATTTCACAATATTTTGAAGAATTTTAAAACCGATGAGAAATGACATCCTGGGTTCTCACTTGTCATCCATCTCAATGTTTTTATCTATGTTTATCTTACTCTAAGCAATCCATTCATTGCTATGAAATTACCTAATCATCTTTTCCAATTGCATTGATATGGGAATTTACATATCTATGTGGACGTGTTGGAGACAGAGAACTAGAGAAGGCATATACTATTATACAATATTATGTTTATGGAAGTATGTTTGCACGCATGAATTCCACTGAAAGTAGATCCTTTTCTTTTTCTTTGTTTATGACAATTTTGACAGGTATTTCAACATGTCAGTATGCATCAACTAGGTAAGTGTTCCTAGTCATTTCTAAATCTGATTTGCTGGTCTCTTTTAAATAGATTTCTGTAGTGCAACTTAACTGAAGTTTCTTTTCTGAAATTTGCTACTACAGCACAAGTTCAACTGTTCTAAATACGACCAACCCAACTGGTGCACAAGTGTATGGATCAGAACCTTCAGGTCCAACTAATGCAGCTGCAGTGTCCTTGAACTTCACAATCCTCTACGCTTTCGCATGCCAACTCATGTTGATGATCACTGTAAAACATTCCTAAACAGACAGTATAATCACACATATACACCCCAGAAACAAGGCAATTTGCTTGATTGCTCACCGAGTCCAGTGTTCTGAAGAGGTGTTGGTGACTCTAACAAGGCAGAAATTTTAGCATTTAATAGAGTCAAATTGTTTTCGCACTCATGTTCAGGATCATTATTAATTGAGGCAGAGTCTAAATAAGAATGCTAGAGATTGGGCACAAGGGTCTGCTCCACCAAGTGGCAGATATTGGGAAAGAAACGCGTTGTCTTTGCTACGATGGATGTCTTCTTTGCCCATATTCATCGAGAATGGAATGCAGAGGCTGATTTACTCACAAAATCATGTGTTTAGATCTAAACTGATTACGGGAAGTTCTAGATCATTGTGATTTTCATGGGCTTTTTGTTCTTTTGGGTAGCTGCAGCTCATCCCCTCAATGGATTGCCTAGTATGTGTATTGTACAGTTTTTGTTTTTGTTTTTTTTTTAATATATTTCCAGTTTTGTTGCTTCCCAAAGAGCAGCCCAGTATTCTGGGAGTAAAGGTTCATTAAGCTATTTGAGGACCAACTAGGAAAAACTCTCTTCAGGCCATCCTATTGAATGTCAGCAAATTATTGAAGTGAATCAACAAATGAATCTCAATCAATGAACCCAAAATCATATTGGAGATCAGCCAATGAATGGATCTCCATCATTGAACACAATCATAAAGTGGAGACCAGCATTTTCAATCCTAATTGCAACATTAGATGCTGTTAGAAATCCCTTATTTCCCTCATCTTCTAATGTTAATTGGCCTTTCAAGTTCATCTGTCTTTCTGACACCTTTTTTTTTCTTTTTCCTTTTGGTCGGTATGGCTTTCTGACACTCTGCTGGTGGGGAGCATTAGATAATTCGTGTGCATCCCATCCTTCTTAGATAAGAAGGCATGGTAAATCAGATTTTGAAATATCTCCTCTCAGCATTCTTCACTCTAAACACAAATAGGTGGCTTCTACACCATGGTCTTTATTTGAATTTCCTTTGATTAATTCTAAAAGCAAATTACAGAAAAAAGTTGTGCCATTTAAATTTTTCGAAGAAAAATAATCTCGACATATTTCAGAACTTGAATCAACTAAAGTTTTCAGGGGAACCAGGACTCAAGCTACACTTCATGTTGTTTTTTTGCTCTACCAATTGTTGAGATATTCTTCTCTCCAGTGACAAATCATGAACTAAATTCAGCATTTATATCAATTTCCAAGCCACCAGAATGCACCATTTTCTTGAAATTTTGATAGAAGATGATTACTCCTTCACAACAGGCCATCCACAGTGGGGAGAGAATTTATAAGTTACTTCCATCATGTTTGGAAAGTGTTTCAATCTTTCTTTTCAGAAAATTTCTTCTATTTTCTTTGTCCAAAATTCCTTTGCAACGTTTTGCATAAAAGCTGAACTTTTTGTTCTGCGCCATGATTTACTTTCAGGAATATTCTCATAGAAGTTAAACTTCTCCTACAGGATTAATGCCAAATGATGCTTGGCTCACTACTTTAGTGCATTCTTTTCTAACTTTAATAATTGAAATTTGTTGGCAACTGTAGTACTGTATCATTTCAGTTTGGACACACACAGATTTCTGAAGTAGAGGGTGGGAGGTGGGAAATGTCCATGGTTACCTAGATTTGGAAGGGAGTAGATAAAGAACTGAAAATGCAGACTAGGATTTATAAAAATAAACAAATAAATTAAAAATTTTAAAAAAAAACTAATTTGACAAGTTCGCATGCCTTTGTGATAGTTCATTTTCCTATAATAGGTTTCCTAATTCCTATACCAGTTTCATTATACATTTTATACATGTAAGACACTGTAAAAACATGCATTCAAACATATATATGACAAGTGCATAAACAAGCATTCAAATATATAACTCTACCGAAATTTTGGACATAGGTTACAAATGAACAGATATTAGAAATTACACTAATTATAGGAGATTCAAAATATTATTTCTCTCACAAATTGTATTTAAGACATCTATGCACACCAAGGCAAAATATATACTAAATTTTCCTACCAATCATCTTGTGCGCTTTTGTATGATCTTTCTAGTATCAACTAGGGGTATACAAAAAATCTATCCATCCCTAAAACTGAACCAAATTGATAGTTAATGGTTTGATCGTGGATTAAAAAAATCATAATCCGTTAGTAATGGGTCGATGACAATCTAAGAATTTAAATCAAACCAAACGATTCATATATATATATATAAAAATGATCTAGTGAGAAAGAGCGGTACATGAACTAAGGTTTTACTACCCATATGCAATCTTGCCAACCATGAAAGGCAAGAGGGATTAAAAGATCATGATGAGAACTAGATGTGTGCAAAAAATCAACCCCATCCAATCATCTTAGCTCCTTCATCTTAATGGTTCACAATTGCAACGATTGAAATAAGTTATCTTATTTCACACATCAAACTACATTGAACGGGGCTATTTTTTTGCACACACTTAATTTCCATCATGATCTTTTAATCCATCATGCCCTTAATGGTTGGCACGACTCTAGGTGAGCCCTAAAAACTTGCTCATATTCCACACCATCTCCCTACACTATTTCTCTCTCTCTTTCTCTCTCTCTCTCTCTATATATATGTTTTTATTTTTATATAAAAAAATGTTAAAAGGCAACATCCCAACCGTTGATCATCCAACTTTCAATCTTAACCATTCACTACTCCATACAAAATTCTATGGATTTTGCCCTAAATCCCTAATCGCTCCTCACTTTCAAACTCTTTTCATCTCTCTAGACTCTCTAAAGAACTACTGTTACCGCTGACTACCAACATTCTCAAAATCTGTTGGCCACCAAGGTATTAAACATTTCTCTCATCTCTCATTGGTCTTTAGATTGTCACTACAGAAGGACTCGAGAGGGTCCTCCTTCTCCAACTTCTTCCTTAGATCGACTTTGGCCCGGCAAAGCTCCTTCACCTTGTCCCAAGCCACCTTGCACTCGTCCAACATAGTCTCCTAACCTTCTTCTCGATCATCTCGCTTGATTGGTGATAGTTTTCTTCTTTTTTGAAATTTAAATAAAACGGATTGAACGATTCTAACCAAACAGAACCGGTCGTCCACAGCTCGGTTTGATTCAATTTTTAATAAGTAACGATTTGGCTATGGATTACAAAATTGTAAAACCGTAAGTACTTGCTTGGTTGGTGGATTAGGCTTAATCCGCACCAATCCAAACCGTATACATCCCCAATATCTACAAGGCTCAAGGTAAGATGCAATTCCCTGAATTCAAAAAAACACTCTTCTGTACATGGTAAGATTTTCCCACTAACAAGCTAAAGAAGCTCCAAGTATATGATGATTTTATGGTCCATTACATCTCTGAGTGATTTTCATCATCCATAACTAACATGCTTATTGCCATCTTGGTGAAAACATCAGCACATCAGAACAAAAGCAAGCATGGAACAACAGTGATGCAGATAATTGCTAAGGTGGCAGCGATCGACCCTTGATCAAATGCTCTCCGCAAGCTTCCTATCTTTGAGAAATGCTGCAGAGCCAAAAAACCCGCTATTGCCAATGAAATGATTGCACCAGCTTGTGTTCCCCTGCACGTGGACAAAGTAAAAGCAAAACCACCAAAAAATCTCAAACAGTAAAATTTGGTGTACCAACATGCTTTCCTGATGATGCATTTCTGAAAGCCTTTTCAATGCATGAATCAAACATCCACTTGCCTAAGGTTCATTGCCTGATAAGGAGCGACTATCACAAGCAGCAATGCAAAGAAAGGGAGCTCCAATTCACCTGAAGATTAAGAAGAGTAGGAGCATACAATAACTTTCATTCCAAACTACGTGCTGAAAGTTCAAACTTCAAAGAGTTCTTATGATTATTTTTATAGATTGGTAAGCTGATTATATATTTTTATATATATATAATTTTAAAAATAGTAACTTTGACTACTATAATCTACTCTAGAGTTTTCTAGATTTGAACAAGTACAGGGTTGACCTAAATCTTGCAGCTTGATAACAAAAGAATTGTACAAATGAATCTGGCAGCAATATCTACAACCCACCAGGAATATAGTAGAAGAGCCGAACTAGAAGTGCCAAAAATGCACTCCAACCACCATACTCACCCCTGCCAATCCAGAAGCCAGAAGTTAACAGCAAAGCAAATGTGCCGAAACCTTTTTTCCATTGAAAGTTTCAATACTTTCACATAAAAATAATCAAAAGCTCTTTAAAGATGCTTGTAGGGGCATCAAGAACAGACTGAAGGCATCAATGTGCTTTTATGGTTATTGCATGATCTAGAAATAGTGATACATTGATTGTGTATGTGAACTTTTTACTAACAAAAGAGGGACGATGATGATGATGATGATGATGATGAAGAATAGGCTTACTTGATCCATGATATAACCGTTGTGGGTGCTTGGAGTGCAAAAAGAGGAACAAGGAAAGACTTCTGAATTGCAGTGCCCTTTGTAAGCATTAATACTCTGGAAAAATGTATCAAGTTCACTATCAAAACAAATTAGGGAGCATATCCTTTTCTTGAAAATAAAGGATAAATTTCATTCAGAATACTCTAATACTCCTGAGAAATTACAAACAAAGACAAGAAGATTGTCATAATAATATCTCAGTGTTCCAGTCAATCCTTGTAGTCTCTATTCGAACATGAAACAAGAAAAAGGCAAGTCCCGAAACATGATAAACCTAATGGGAATCTTATCTTTAAATAGTATGGTTTATTTACTATTTTATTTCTATATCCAATTCCTCTGCAAAGAATAATCAGAATCTACATAAAGACTTTACAGAGCCAATCAAACACTAGATACGAGTTTATTACAGGGCCCGTATCCCATATATAAAACAACTCTATTTTCATGTTTACATACATAGTTGCGCAGCCCACCAACCATAGGGTTTCATAGAAGGCTCTCTTATCTCACTTTCAGTGCAATATAGGTTCAGAGGACTAAAATTTGAACCTTTATAAGGCGCCTAATCAACATCAACTACAAAATAGCAGATCGGAATAAATCATGCCCATATCAAATGGCAATAGCATCTTGTTGGGCTTGTTGATGCAGGCCGAACCCAAGTCCGGCCCAGATCACAGGCTCAGAGGACATCCGATTGATCCTTGACTTCTTCAAGGATCCCGATTGATGCACTTTCTATTTTGTTATTTCCTATTTAGTAGGTCTTATTTGTTTAGAATTAGTCCTTCTATATTTAGAAACGATCACTCCTATATAAGGAGGAATTCTTCACTGTATTAGGTATGCTTTTTATCAATAAAATTTTCAGTTGTTTCAGAATTTTTTGTTCCATATTGCCATCGTGACTGCCATCGAATCCTCGGATTCGAACAATCCCTCGGGCGATTGTTCTACTATCCATCCAAGATCCAGGGCTGCGCCAGATTGGTATCAAAGCCCAGATCCGGTCGCCGGGAGACTCTGTCGTTCCCGGAATCCATCCTTCCACCTACTGTCCATTGGCAATCACCCTTGCCAACAGCAGCCCAAAACTCTTCGCCGGAACCAACCTCTGTGACACCCAACCCCCTGCCGTACCCCGATCCACCACCGAGAACCCCGGCCTCCCCCCCTGCTCATACCCCAGATCCACCACCGAGCACCCCAGACCCTGCAAAAATCCCAGACGACCCTTTTCTGTCCCAGTCGAACCACCGGAACCCATCTCTGTGTTACTTCCCACTTCCCAAATCTCCAACCCTATCAGCCGAACAACCAAAACCCTACTCCCACTCCCAAACCTCTTTCACTTACCGGACGCACGAGAACGCCAACCACCCGATCGGAGAACTGAACCCTAAAACCACGCCCCTGTCCAAAATCCCTCGCGGCCCCCCCCCCCCCCCCATTCCAACCTTCCAATCCTAAACCCCCTCGATCCTGAACCGAGACCCCTTCTGATCTCCACTCACGCACCATCAGTCCATTCCCCCCAGAGCAACAAAAAAACACAAAAAAAAAAAAAAAAAAAAAAACCACAGAGAGCAACCGGAGCGAGAGAGAGAGTTGAGAGCAGAGAAGAAAGAGGTGAGACAGCGTACCTGGCACCGGTGACTTCCACCGTCGACCTCGCCGTCACCGTCAGCAGCAGCGGCGGCCTCCAGCCGTTTCGTCGTCCCCGTCACCGCCGCTAAGGTCTCTGTTGCTTCGTGCTCCAGATCCAGCACGCTCCCGCTCCCGCCGATCGTCTCCTCATCCAGTTGTTTTCGTCGTCGCCACCACTGCCGATCATCACCACCTCCAGACGATCTGATCTGCTGTTCTGCCCCTTCCAGCTAAGTTTCTCCTTGCAGCTAAGTTTTCCCATCTGAGCTCTCTTTATTTCGCTGCACGATACCCGAACCACGAAGCACGTGTCACCCGACCCGAGCATGAGTCATCCGACCCACTGCATTGTCAACGGACCTAAGTTGGTCCGGCCCATCACAAGACCGACCCGACCCACTTTCTTTATTTTCTGAAAAAACACAAAAAAAAAAAAAAAAACAGCAATCATGCCTAGGCGTGGTGATGATCTTCAGCATTAGATGACTGACCGCCAGAAGGATGAAACCATCCTTAAACTAAGTCAAGAATTAGAAGATGTCACGGGATGTCTCAAAATTGCAGAAACTGCCATTGCTGAGCTACAAACAAAGCAATTTGTTAGTCAAGAAGGATCCTCCAATATATCTATGGTTTACACGCCCGTCCAACCAGAAAGACTTGAAAATCATGAATCCATTCGTGATTTTATGGAGCGCCTTCTGGCTGAACGAGATCATCAAGCTCACCATGTTGCACCCCCACCTAATGACATCACTAGGAAAGTCAAAATTGAAATTGCTGACTTTAGTGGTGATGCGAGCCCGAAAGTTTTTGTTGATTGGCTTAATTCTTTGGAAGACTATTTTGTTTGGTATGGTATGAATGATGCACAGCGGATAGCCTTTACCAAAGTTAAACTGAAGGGTCCTGCTCGTATTTGGTGGTATGGTGTTGAAAACAATGAGCTTGCAGTAGGCCAGCCGATTCTCTAATGGAATATTATGAAAGAAAAACTCAAGGGCAATTTTCTTCCCTCTGATTATATGGATACACTTCACCAAGAATATCTGAGTCTCCAGCAAGGCACTATGACTGTGGAAGAATATACCAACAAGTTTCGCGAATACATTGTTCGCTGTAACTTGAGGACTGATGATCGTCTGACTATCACTAGGTACAGGGATAATCTGCGTGCTGATATCAGACGAGAGGTGGCAATGTTTAATTATGCCACAGTAGATGAAATATTCAATAAAGCCCGCAAAGCCCAACATGAAATTCAGTTGCGGAAGCGTAATCTTTTTCAAGCCGGGGAGTCTTCCATAAAAAGAGGTCCTGATCCTACTTATAATCGCAATCAAGCAACAATTTATAGGCCTCCTCCTCAGCGTCAAGTTCAGCAGCCTCCTCAAAATCCTCGGCCGGGCATTCAACAAAGACAGATGAATCCCCAACAGAATCAGAGGTTTCCACAGAACCAACCCGATAATCGTGCTTATGCCAGAACAGACGGGAGGGATATTGTTTGTCATGCCTGCAAGCAACGAGGACATTTTGCCAATGAATGCCCTCATCGTAATTTATATACTTCCAATGAGCCTGATACTGATACTCAGCATGATGAGCATGTCGAATCAGGGCACACTGATATAGATCCTCCTCATGAAGATCAAGCTGATCAGGTAGATTATGCAGACGCTGATGATGGTATTCCGCTTCTCTTTCTAGATCGTCGTTTGCTAGTAGCGGATGCTAAAGAGGATGAAGATTGGAATCATGCTTCTATTTTTCGATCTCGTGTCAGATGTATGGACAAAGCATGTAATATGATTATTGATGGTGGAAGTGCTATGAATGTTATCTCCCAAGAAGCAATTGAAAAGCTTAAACTTCCCACGGCAAAGCATCCAAGGCCATATAAAGTTGCATGGGTTAATAACTATTCTATTCCTATTCGTCAGCAATGCTGTGTGCCTTTTAAGATTGGTAATTATGAAGATACTCTTCTCTGTGATGTCATCCCAATGAACGTTACACATATTCTTTTGGGGCGGCCATGGTTACAGAAGCTTAAAGTGATCACAGATCATGAACACAATACCTATGCTTTCAATTGGAAAGGTAGACGTATTGTGCTGCGTCCATTGCAAACTCCGCCATCCTCTCCTACCTCTTCTCCCGCCACCGCCGCAGCTTCTCCTACATCGCATATTTTAACCATGCGGAAATTTGAAATGGAAAGCAAAGAGCAAGGTTTCATGTATGCCTTAGTTACTAAACAAGTTGCTGATGATTCTCATGCTATTCCTCAGGAAGTGAAGCCATTATTGGACAAATTTGCCGACCTAGTTCCTGATGAGTTACCCAAGGAACTACCCCCACTAAGGGACATTCAGCATGCTATTGATTTGGTTCCAGGAGCTTCTTTGCCTAACTTACCTGCTTATCGGATGAGTCCAGCAGAACATGCAGAGTTAAAAAGGCAAGTTGATGATTTGCTTCAGAAGGGCTATATAAAGGAAAGTCTCAGTCCATGTGGTGTTCCAGCACTTCTCACTCCAAAGAAGGACGGAAGTTGGCGAATGTGTGTAGATAGCCGTGCAATCAACAAAATCACGGTAAAATATCGCTTTCCTATCCCTCGTTTGGATGATATGTTAGATATGATGACTGGTGCATGTATATTTTCCAAAATTGACCTGCGGAGTGGATATCATCAAATTCGCATAAGACCAGGAGATGAATGGAAAACCGCCTTTAAAACAAAGGATGGTCTCTTTGAATGGATGGTTATGCCTTTCGGTTTGACCAATGCTCCTAGTACTTTTATGCGGGTTATGACACAATTATTGCAGCCTTATATTGGAAAATTTGTTGTTGTCTACTTCGATGATATTCTTATTTACAGCAAGTCAAAAGAAGATCACCTTCAGCATTTAGATAAGGTCTGCCAACTTCTCCACCGGGAGCGTTTCTATATCAATATCAAGAAATGCACTTTCATGAGTAATTCTGTTATTTTCTTAGGATATGTAGTATCTGCACAAGGAATTAAGATGGATCCTGCAAAAGTAAGCGCTATTCTTGATTGGCCAATTCCTACTACCCTTACTGAAGTTCGCAGTTTTCATGGTCTTGCCAATTTTTACAAAAGGTTTATCAAAAACTTCAGTATTGTTATGGCTCCTATTACTGATTGCATGAGGAAAGGTGGCTTCAAGTGGACCAATGCAGCCACCAGGGCTTTTGAGAAGATCAAGCAAAAGATTACTGCAGCGCCCGTTCTGCAAGTTTCTGATTTTAGCAAGCTATTTGAAATTGCTTGCGATGCCTCAAATGTTGGCATTGGCGGAGTCCTTAGCCAGGAAGGACATCCTATTGCCTTCTTCAGTGAGAAACTTTCTGATGCCAAGCGAAAGTATACTGCATATGATCTGGAATTCTATGCACTTGTCCAAACACTTCGTCACTGGAGACATTATTTGATTGCAAATGAGTTTGTGCTTTACTCTGATAATGATGCTCTGCAACATTTACACTCTCAGCAGAAGATCAGCGCTAACCGAGCTAAATGGAGTGCATATATACAAGAATTCAAATTTAGCATTCGTCATAAAGCTGGAAAGGATAACCTGATTGTGGATGCATTAAGCCGGAGAAAACATCTTTTGACTGCCATGTCTATTAATGTGCCTGGTTTTGAGCAACTCAAACAAGATTATGCAGCCGACAAAGATTTTGGTTCTATTTATGCGGATCTCCTTAATGGCAGTCATATTCAACATCCTCATTATAGTCTTCATGATGGCTTCCTATTCAAAGGTACGCAACTCTGTCTTCCAGCCACTTCTATTCGTAAATATGTTGTGCAAGAGTTGCATGCAGGTGGATGTAGCGGACATTTGGGTCGCGACAAAACACTTGCTCTTGTCAGTGACAGATATTATTGGCCTCGTATGAAGACCAATGTGATTCATATTTGTGAAAAATGCCGAACATGCCAGATTGCAAAAGGAAACAAGAAGAATACTGGGTTATATCAGCCTTTGCCTGTTCCACATACTCCTTGGGAAGACATTAGCATGGATTTTGTGCTCGGTTTACCCACGACTGCTAGAAAGGTTGATTCCATCTTCGTTGTTGTTGATCGCTTTTCAAAGATGGCACACTTCATTCCTTGCACTGCGACTGCTGATGCTTACAAGGTGGCAAAATTATTCTTCAAAGAAGTTGTTCGACTACATGGGCTTCCCAAAACTATTGTTTCTGACCGCGATACGAAGTTTATGAGCTACTTCTGGAAGACATTATGGATGCTATCTAACACCAAACTTAATTTCTCTACTGCTTATCACCCTCAATCTGATGGACAAACAGAGGTGGTAAACAGAAGTCTTGGCCAATTGTTACGTTGTCTTGTACGTGACCGAATTACAAATTGGGATCAAGTGCTCCCTATGGCAGAATTTGCTTACAATAATTCTGTCAACCGCTCAACTGGACTTTCACCATTTGAAGCTGTTACAGGAGTTCGTCCTCGACTCCCTGTTGATCTTGTTCCGTTACCAGTTGATGCCCGGGTGAGTGCAGATGCTGAAACTTTCTTCCAACACATGCAGCAAGTCCATAATGAAGTACGTCGCCATATATCTGCCAGCAATGATGTTTATAAGCAGCAAGTTGACAAACATCGTCGTTTTGCTGAATTTAATGAAGGCGATATGGTTATGGTGCGTATTCGACCTGAGAGATTGCTACCTGGAGCTAACAAGAAATTATATCCTCGTAACTCAGGTCCTTTCAAGATTCTCCAGAAGATTAATTCCAACGCCTATATTCTTAATATCCCTACTGATTCAGGCGTCAAGTCTTCATTCATTGTTGAGGATCTTACTCTCTATCGTGGCCATGATACTGAAGGAGAAAATGAAGAGCAGCTTATTTCTTTACCAGTTAATTCTCCACCTCCTGATGAAATTATTGATGTCCTTGATGATCAAATTGTTTCTACACGTCAAGGAGGTTATCAGAAGTTTTATGTATGCTGGCGGAATCGTCCTATCTCTGATGCTACGTGGATTACAGCTACTGACTTCCAGCGCATCAATCCTGATCTTTATGAGAGATATCAAGCGCTCAACTCGCCGGAGTCGAGTTTTTCCAAGCCGGGGAGAGCTGATGCAGGCCGAACCCAAGTCCGGCCCAGATCACAGGCTCGGAGGACATCCGATTGATCCTTGTCTTCTTCAAGGATCCCGATTGATGCACTTTCTATTTTGTTATTTCCTATTTAGTAGGTCTTATTTGTTTAGAATTAGTCATTCTATATTTAGAAACACTCCTATATAAGGAGGAATTCTTCACTGTATTAGGTATGTTTTTTATCAATAAAATTTTCAGTTGTTTCAGAATTTTTCGTTCCATATTGCCATCGTGACTGCCATCGAATCCTCGGATTCGAACAATCCCTCGGGAGATTGTTCTACTATCCATCCAAGATCCAGGGCTGCGCCACTTGTGTAGACTATAGGAATGCTTCTTTCTCCAACTTCTAATGATTACCATAAACTCTGAGATCTGATGGAATCGAAATTCCAACTAGTCTTTTGTTGTGTGCTGCATATCTCAAACCCCAAATATATCTCCAATCACTTATCCCTTGCCTCATTCTAATAATAATCTGACTTCTTTTTTCTAAGCCAATCCCCTTCTGCATCCATATGGTGCCTAATGGTCTAACAGTTGTCGAAAAAGAAGAGAGTTTGATCTTTTTAAGAAGGCGTTCTGTGGTCTGGCAAGAACTCATAACATGATTTTCAAGCTAGGGTATTGATGCAAATTGGGTCAGTCCAGACCAATCTCAAATTAGTCCAGATTAATTCAGACCACTCTGACTCAAATCTGCACCAGCCCATGATTTTTCAACACTAAATTTTCAGTAACCCATTTAATACCCACCGCAGCAACTGAATCTCAAGCAAGATTCTAAACTACTTATCCTGAATTCCGCATGACTGAAATCATAATCAATCACTAACAAAAAAAGGATTATCGAAACCAAACACGAAAAGGGAGCTTATCATCCAAAATCTGACCCGATCAAGCCCAATACAGAAAACCCATTAGCTAATTCCACTCAAAATGCAAAGAGAGGAAGATTCAGATGACTTACGCAGATGAAACGGCACACACCCATTGAAGGGTTTCAGGCCTGAGAGAAGTATAAAAACAGACGGTGCCGCGGCGGCCCCTCACCTTCTTCTGGGTCGGTATAAATCTGCAAGAACAACGCAATTCTGCATTCAAAATCGAAACTTTCTGATGAAAAGTCATAGAGAAAGATTTCAATAGCGGTATCTAAGCTTTTTCTCAACACCCCTCTTCTCTGACTCTTTCTTACCTGAGAGAAAGAGAGTTGGATTGGGTGCTGCAGAAAGAGAGAATACTCTGCTTTGGGGAGGAAAGCGGACTGAAAGGGAGAAGAGAAGAGGATTTGGAAAGGGAGATTGGGTGTGGAAATTGCAGAAAAAGAGACATCTTTTTCAGACTTGCTTTCTTCCTTCCCTCTTCTTCAGTTCAATAACAGATGGAAGTGAAGAAAGAAAGTGCTGGGCCCTTTGATCTGATGATGGTGCCATGTGGATGTAACAATCGAGATACAGGATCCGAATTAGTAGGTTTCCATCCCACGATTAGTATATGTCCGAAGTCGTTTCGCATGACATATGCGTAAAAGACATCCACACAAATGCATGTGTGGTTTCAATTCATTGGTGAGTAAATATAAGATTAGTGTCATTTGCCTTTTTGCAGCTTCCTTGTGTGGAAAATTTTCTCTCCCCATCACATGCAGCATGGCTACAGTCTACATTATGGGCGCATGGGGAACCCATCATCGTGCCTTTTGACAGATGAATCGGAATCTCCCCAAGCAAAGATTCCCAAAATTTCACTTGGCGTGTGAAGGTGGTAGTTAAATTGATCAATGGTGAGCCCCTAAGTGTTCTGCAGTTGACATATGTGTGATCCGCTACCATCATGTTAGTCCTGCTAACCTAAGTTGAACCCATTAGACGGATTGACCTAGCCCCACTATTTGCCAAATTAGTTACGTTGCAAACTAAACCTTGGATGTTTTTGGGCCCGATTGATTAGAAAAGGGAAATTTTCAAATAAGGCAAACAAATAAGGCCTGTTTTTGCCTTATTTCAATAAAAGACATAAGTTTAAAAAATTTTCAAATTAATTCCTAAGTTTTTCAGTAAATTTTCAATTGAGGACATTCAACAATTTAAAGATAGTTTTTGGCAACTTTTTTTTTCCAATTTTCTTAAAATCCCAAAATTATACTTTAATTAAAGTCATGTCATGATTTCAAAAGCCACTACATGCAGCTAATCGTCATGAGGACGCTAGTTGTCCTTAATCATTGTAATAATGTTGTAAAAGGAAATGAAAATAATACAAAGGAATTGAATGAGAGTTTTATTTCAATTAAGGGTAATTTGGGTATTTAAAAAAATTTTGAGGAGAAATTTTACCCAAAAATAATTTTAGATAGACAAATGCCTAATTGAAAACTTCTTGAAACACCTAGAAATTAATTTGAAAAGATTTGAAGCTTGTGTCCGTTTTTGGAATAAGATAAAAAAATTAAGGCCTTATTTGAAAATTTTCCTAAAAAATGACAAGTTTCTCACTATTGCAGAATCCTCTCTTCACACAAACATACCAGCCTGTTTGGATACTATCTTCCAAGAAGAATCCTCTTTAATTTTCTTCTATTGCAAAGAAAACCCACATTTAGGTAAACAAAGGAAAAATGGTTGGGGATTGTCTAAATCTTCCTAACCTAGCAAAAATCCTCTCTTCTATTGATTCCTCCGTTTCCACCTCCCCACTTAGAATTTTGCAAATCTACAAAGGTAAAGAAGTAATTATAAATGAATCTTGATTTTTTTTTTCAGACCTGAGATATAATGATTCCTCTTATAAAAAGTCCTTAGAGAAGATAGTTTGGTTAGAAGGAAATGAAAAAATCCTCTAGATAGAGGATTTCTCTTAGTTTACCAACATGGATCGAGGCTACAATCTCTCTCTCTCTCTCTCTCTCTCTCTCTCTCTCTCTCTCTCTCTCGTCATCAAATTCTTCCCATTGAGTAAAAGTGAACTTCTAAGATACGTTTAGCAAACATCTACTGTGACAAGGGAATTTTATAGTTTCAAAAAATCCCTTTTAAAGTCTAGAATCAACTCATCATCTCTAAAAAAAATTAGGTTTGGTAAAAGAGAGGATTTCCAGGGAAAAGATCTTTAAGAAATCAATGGCTTAGAACGTTTTGGCCAATATATCATAATCCACAAGGCCTCACATTATGAAATTTAGTCCTATAGTTGTTCTTGACCTCTAGATCATATCTAATAGTTTGGATTGTTTCAAAAGGGTCCACAAAAGCCCAAATCTATACGTGGAACTTTGATTGCCTTTTTTAAAAAATCATTAGATCTAAGAAAAATCGACGGCTGAAAATTGATCTTATAGTCATTTTTTGGATGTTATTCACATCTAACGGTCTAGATCATCTATGAGATGCCCACCCATTGATCAGACTAAGAAAAGGCAAAATATTCCAAAAACTCGCTCCAAACACTGTTCATCCTCCTTTCAACATCAGAGGGGGGGTTGTTTCCGACAGTGGAATTCCATGAAACGGTGGAAAGTGGAAACCACTTTTCGCTTTCCTTTTAGCATCGGGAGGGGGGGGTGGGTTTCTAACAGTGGAATTCCATGAAAAGGTAGAAAGTGGAAACCACTTTCCGCTTTCCGCTTTCTACCTATTGCCAAACATGAAAAATCCATGGAGATGATACTTTACAAACATGCTTCCAACGGGGAAATTCCATCAAAGGGTAAAAAGTGGAAATCCGATTTCTACTTTCTAACCTATTGCCAATCATGAAAAATTCGCAGCGATGATGCCTGACAAGAATAAGAACCACCGAACAATTAAAATGACATAGAATATGAATAGGTCACTCGAATGATCACTGATCATTGTTATCTAAATTGTTTCAACTTAGAAATCAATTTTACTTTCACCGAAGTGATACTTCCATACGTCTTCAATCATGAAAATGGCTGCAACTGATGGTGTGAATCAAGTAAAATGGACCTCATAGCTGGTTGGGATCTCTTACAGATAAAATGCACCTTATATGTTATGTCTAAACAAGCCAAATCAATTTTCCCAACAAACAAACAGGCCCTAAGGGCCTACTTGGATGAAGAAAAAAGTTGGGAGGAGCAAATTGTGTATCTAGCGAAATGTATTTTCTAAGATCTGTTTTTGTGGAGAGAAGTAATGCTTCTCTTAATTAACTTTTGCAAAAGGTATAGAGAAGATTTCATCCGAAGCATTGAGAAAATACACCCTGTTCTTTAGTGAGATGGAATTTATTTATTAATAGAAATAAATATTTAATTATCAAATAGTTAGGTTTTACCTGTAAAATAATTTTCTCCTGCACAGTTTTTCCTTTGTCAATACAAACACAATACAGAATAACCGCTATAGAAAAATGTTGATTCTTTATAGGGAAATTCTCGCCCCGTTGTTTTTTCCTTATTTTTCCACCTTCTTGCGATTCTCCATTTCTCGCTTCCCTACATCAAAATAGGCTATAAGTATTAGTTCTTGAAAAATATTCCAAAATCAATTGCAATCAAGGGAAAAACAACTTCAGTAATCTTAGCCCTTCATTTTTGCTCCTCAAAGTTTTATGTATATAAATCATGCGAATTAATTGTGATAAATTTCAATAATGACTTATGTTCAAATTAAAGTTAAACTAGGACTAGTGCTAGCTAAAATAAGGTAGGCATTTGTAAAAGAATTTGATTGATCAAGGATGGGGAATATGGGTCAACAAAATATTTAAGCGCCAACATAAGGAGGTTGTATAGAACTTGTCAGGTATTTATAGTAATTAATCATATAAATTAAATATAATCAACTAAAAAGAAAGAAATTGTGGCTCGTTGGTTAAAGTGCTCCTCCACCAAAAAAGTGCTCATGTGTACTGAGTCTAACTTCCTTTTTCACATTATAAAACCCAGAAAGGGGTGTTTGCAGCTTCAAAGACTTGCAAATTGTACGCTTTCCTGGTGATTTGCTTCTATATTGATTTTATAGTCTATCTATAAACTTTTTAGAGGCAATTTATATTGCAAATTTATATCACTCATTATTTCCAAATACACTTCAATAACACTCACACACAATCAATCACACACACATGCACACAAATGCATGCCCAGTGGCAGATCCAAAATTTTCATTTAGGTGGAGCTAAACTTTTACTAGCATAATCATAAAAATCCTATGGTCCAAAAACATGAGAAGAAGAAATAAGTAGTTAAAGCTTAATTTTGTAATATTGTTGCTATGTACTGTCTTTTAATTAAAAGACCAAAAAAAGAGGCAAACTCCCATGTAAAAGATAATTCGGAGGATTGAGAACGAAAATAACATGACACAACAGCATAATGTCCATTGAGTTGAAGGAAACTCTACTTAATTCAAAATGCTCACCCAATCTCACCAATGCAAGAAAAACCTAGATCTCACACATAAAACTTAAAAAGCAAATGAGAATTTTAGATGGGGATTTTATAAGAAGAAACCCCTTAGATGAGACCTACATCGAAAATGATTCTGTAGTCCTAATAGCACTAGATTAATCCTTAGAGTCTTTTTTTTTTTTGTTACAAGCAATGTTAACGTCGCTCGAAAGAAAAAAAGAAGAATGAAAAGAATGTGGGAGCCCTTTCTTGTTAGGCTTCCAAGACCTTGGATTTTCTTGTTAGGCTTCCAAGACCTTGGATTTTCTTCTTCTTTCTCTGATCTTTTGAAACCAAATCGGAAAACATCCAAAAAACACCAAATAACTCCTTTTTCATCAAAACCCCAATATCTTGAAATACTCCCAACAGTTTAAGAATTCTTCAATAAACAATCTCAAAGGAAACGTTAAAAAAATGAAAACAAGAAAACACGACCATGATCCGACAAATTAGGAATCCTTTTACTTTGCAATATACCAATGCAAGGCATAGATGTAGTAGAGCAAACAAATGGCACAGATACAAAGATATGTTTTAAACAAAGAAATCATTTCTTCCTCTTCTTCACATTTTAATAATATACAAATCACTCTCCTTTAAAAAAAATCATTCTCCCTTTAGATTTTTATCTCTCTGTTTCCAATCCCCTAATTCTTGTCTTTTTCTTTGTATTATACATTCTCTTTATAAAATAACCTCTTATTTTCCAACACCTAATTCCCATTTTATTTATTTCTATATATTTATTCTCCAACTTCTCCAATAAAACGAAGCTAGCCCGTACAAAAGACTCTCTTCAACATGTCTTCTTTACTTTTCTTGCAAGACCGCAATACAAGACTTCTCAACCACACTACAAGACTCCAATAATGGCTAGATTGCAATACAACATTGCTCAATCAAAACTTCAATACATGACAATACTCAAAATACTCATCTTGAAAGACTACAATACATGACTGCAATAGGTGGGGCAAACATTTAGAAATATGTGGGGCATGGACAGGGGCCATTAGAAGGTTTAGAGAATTTCTTGATCCCATTTGGTTATCAAGTGGGTCCTCCCCAACGCATTCGCCCCCGCACCATGTAACACTCCGACCCAATTTGATTTGGATTAGCGGCTAATTCCTGATGAATTGGTTGCTAATTGTGTTTTGCTTTTGTTTTGTTTTGTTTCGGGTTATGGATAGGTAGTTGGGTTGAGTTTGACTTGGTTTAGGTACACATAAGCCCTTTTTTGTAATATTATATTTTGTTAGATGTCGTCATTCATGCATCATCTTGGCATTAACCCGTGTCTTTTGTTATGTTTGTTGATTCCCGTAACTATGTCATTTGCCAAATATGCCGTTTGCTTCCGTTAGACCTTCAATTTACTCGAACTGGAATTAACTTGAACGATTGGACTTTTTAGTAAATTGGTTTTATCCTTATCTATATATATCACCGACCTTCTCCTTTTCTCTCACTGTTCTGTCTCTCTTTCTTTCGAGTATTCTTCTTCTCGTTCCTTCTTCTTTTTCGTTGATCTAGCTGGGGAAGGAAGTGATGCATGTCCACGTTTGAGCATCATTCATGTGCTTTGAGGTGAGCTTGAGTTTCTTGAAGTGCTTCTTCTCCTCCTTCTTCTTCTCATTCTCGTTATCGACTGTTACATGTACTAATGGTTCTCTTTTCTTCTTTCTTTGCATGCATGGCGATTAGAAGCACGTTGGTAGTGTGAATTGAGCCCAAGGATAGCAGAGAAAGTGTTAGACCCCATTTAAGGCAAGTATAAGTATAACTTGGCTAAACCATGTGGGTATATATTTGACTGTGATTAAGTTGAGTATGCTTGCTTATGAATGAAGTTTACAGCCCATCTTGTATTCGTTTCCCTCTATTACATGTGAATTAGTAATCTTGTATGTGTTTCATTGTTTCTGTAACCAGTTCAGAAAATACTCCCGTGTGTTCTATAGATAAGCTGGAATTCACCTAAGGCTTAAAGTCCATAGAGGCAAAAACCCAACTTTCTTCTACGGCCAGGACACGGCTAAGCCGTATATTGTCCTACGGCTAAGCCGTAGCTCAGCCGTGGCCCAGCCGTAGAATAGTACAGGGCCAACTTTTCTGGATTAACTGAAAGTTAGCTTTTTCCCAGACCTTCTATGGCCCAGCTATGCCTAAGCCATATGTTCACCTACGATTAAGCCGTAGACCAAGACACGGCTGAGCCGTAGCACAAAATACGGTTGAACCGTAAATGCGGATGAACAGTAAAGGGAACTTCGGTTGAGCCGCAATGCATATTACGGCTAAGCCGTAAGATACCTACGGCTAATCCGTATGCTCTCCTACGGTTAAGCTGTACCACCCCCGAACTATCTCTAAAACTGGATAGAACTAAGGAAGAGACTGATATGGCCTTCATGATAGAATGTAGATCATCTAGACTTGCCCAATGGTATGAATGTATGACATGAATGATCTCGAGGGCTGCGATTCATTCATGCACGTTATCCAATTGTTAAGCACCTCCCCATGGGTGTTGGTTTAAGGGACTTCGGTGCACATTCAGATACAATGCAACATTAGACAACGGTGCATCGGACACCTTAAAACTACATCATCATGCACGGTTAGAAACATTAGATACTAGAATAGGATTGGCTAGTAAAAGATCGTGATCCCTGCAAGGAAATATGATTGCATTGCATACTGACTTCGGTTCTTGCCCTCTTATACGCGTTCTACGCTGGGGCAACGATTGGATATTCCTAGCTCTGTCCATAGTTAATCCCGGGTGGAACAGCAGTCTTGCATGTTTGATGCTATCCGTTTGTTGCACATAAGTGGAGATGCCTCCCATTCTTTGTTAGCTTGTTTATGTCTTATTGCTCGTATGATCTCTTGTTTTATTTCCTAACTGTACTATCTGTCTGACAAGACATGCACGTCACGTTCTGATGAGATGTACACGTTATGATATGCATGTTAGGCACCTGATACGATATGCACGGTATGAGAAGATCTGCATGTTCTTATACTGTTTGATTCCACATCGTCTGGCACTATTGAGCCTCAGCTTTAGGATCTCGACGGGGTGAATTTGGTATAGTTATATGTCGCCACTGCAGTGAGCTCATGTCTTGGGGATTCTGGACCCCAGGAATCCGAGACCCATCTGGCCCATGGTGTTCTCAGCACGTTTATAAGATCCCTAATTTGGGAGCATATGGCGTACGTAGTAGCCAACTAGTATGTATCTGCTATGTACACATTGATTCAAAGAGCATATGTTAATTTGAATGCACGACTACCTAGAATACTACATTGAAATGTTATGATTATTCATGTCTTTTATTCTATTAGAGACCACATGTGTTAACTTGTTACTGCTTATACTTCGCTGAATCATTGTATTCACAGATTGTCCTTGGTGTTGCAGGCTCAGATACCCCGACCGAGTTCTTGTCGGTCATTCAGTTTGCTCGGGAGACTTCAGCGGTCTCTTTAGGGTTGCGGAGTGTATGGACTCACTCTATTGGAGTGCGCTAGACTGATACATGCATATTGTCTGTTTCCCAATGTTATTTTGAGGTGTATGCTCATGAGTTGCTTCTGTTGTATAATTCTGATCTTTATGTAACCTTCTCCCTCTATTTCATTTTGCTGGCTTGTCCTTCCTAGTGTTTTGGTTTAGTACCTATAGCTTCCGCGTTCTCATATGGTACGTGTGATTTTCCCTTGTGCATGATCAGCCAAAGTGGTAAAATACAAAATTTCCAAAAACCAAAACAAATAGACAGCTAATGATATGCATGCACGCACTAGGTAGAAGGGATCAAGCCCACTCTGCCAGGCCGGAAGGAGCCTCTACGAAGTTCTGCCCTGTAGTCTCCTCGACCGCCGGGGAGCCGGACCCGGGATCTGTGCCTGCAACACCACAGACAACACCATGAATACAACGATCCAGCAAATATAAGTAACAGGTACGTAACACTCATAGTATTTAATTGAATAAGGACAGAAGATTAAGTATAGAGTGTCAGATTAGTACGCTAAGCAAATCGTGCATAAAAGTGAAAATGATAAAGGAATAAAAGCATAGAAATACTGAACTAGGTGGCTACTACATTGGCCATATTCTCTCACATAGAGAGCAGACAAAGCAGACAGATGAGAACACCACTGACCTGGCCAAGGGTACAAGTGGGTCTCGGTTTCCTGGGTTCCGGGGTCCCAAGACAAAGCTACACTACAGCGATACAAAGCACAGAGAACCAAGCCAAAGTTAACCCCATTGGGTATCCTAGGGCTGAGGCTGAGTAGAGCCAAACTGATACCAATCAACTAAACCAAAAGAAACAGGGGAGATTATCCGCTTTGGACTCACGGACGACACTGGCCCAATCTTATCCGCACGTTTTAATCTCTGGGCAGAGCCACCAGGGAATACCCACTGAATCGAATATATACAGAGCATAGCGGAAATTAAGACAAAGCACAGCATAGATCAAAGCAGAGTACAGAGCGAAGAATAAAACAAATATACAGAATGAAACAAAATGATCTCGGAATGCATAAATATAGATCAACAGAACAGAGGGCAAACTGTAACCAATATGCAATGCATCTCAAATTAACGCGGAATCAAGGAGGATTACAAGCCAACTCTAATCTAGTTGTTCACTGTCACTAACCGTGCATGTTAGTATAGTTTTAAGTTATTCGATTCACCGTTGCCATCAAAGTATTGCAATATAATCCTCACGTGCGCCGAAGTCCCTTAAACCAATACCCATGGGGAGGTGCTTAACAGTAAATCAACGCTCACATGAATAAGTCACAGCCTAGCGACTATTCATGCATTCCAAAGACTCCATTAGGCCGGTTTACATATATGGTTAACCTGTCTTTTAGCCCTACAAAGTCACACCATTATCCTAAGTTTAATTTCAAAATTTTCAGGTCTTACGATTTAGCCATGGGTGACCTACGGCTTAGCCGTATACATCTTACGGCCTAGCCGTAACATGCTCTACGGCTTAGCCGTGGTTCCCTTCAGAACACGGCTAAACTGGTCATCTTCTACCTCTAATCTAATACCTTTTTACGGTTGAGCTACGGTGGAGTCCACGGCTTAGCCATATACCAATCCACGGCTTAGCCGTAGCTTCACCATAGATGTACTGTGTCTGGAAAGTTTCGACTGATCAGAGTGTTAATTCACGGCTGGGTCACGGCTAGCTTACGGCTTAGCCGTAGAACAGATTACGGTTCAGCCGTAGCCTAGCCGTAGAACAAAATTCAAATATCAAGTCTCTGGAATTTGAGCCGTACAGAATTACGGCTTAGCCGTACAATACAGGAAACGAATCTGGATAGTTACAGAAACTGGAAAATCATGTGCAAATTGAGAAAAAAAAACTCCAATGAATCCAAAGTGATAGAATTAGGCTGTAGATCATGCCAAGCATATAAGAACAAAAGAATCACAGCAATCAAACAATATACCTATATGTGTTAAACAATCCTGTACTTATACTTGCCTCAAAGCTTTAGCAAATCCACTGAGATCAAGCTCCAATCCAACTAAAAACCCAAGCAAATCAGAGAACAACCCATGCATGAGATGTATGAGAGATACAGAGCTTAGAGGAGAAATCCAATTGGAGAAGAAGAAATCAAAACCCACTTACCTCAAAGCACAGACAGAGAAAGAGAGAGAGAAAGAACCCACTCGAACTGGGTGGAAATCCAATGCTATCCAAGAGGGAAGGAGAGAAAAAATGAAGAGGAGAAGAGAAGAGAACGGATGTGGCTTTCCCTGGAGTTGCATGCACCGACTAAGCAAATGAGCAGACATCTGTACAGGTGATGTGTATATATAGTTTTGGAGTTTAAAACAAGGTTTGTCAAGTTTAGGATCATTACAATTCAAGTCACACAAAGGTCCAACTCCTCCAATTGACTCCGAATGAGTCTGAGACAGTTATGGAAAATAACGAGCTCAATACAATACACGTGCTGACACTAAGATGATGCAAATATGATGCATTCAAAGTAAAAGCAAAATTACGAAAAAGGGCTTAGAACTACCTATCCCAGGTCAAAGGCTACTCAACTACCTATCCATGACCCAAAACTAAGTCCAAAAAAACGAAACAACATAAAAACACACTAATGAGCCACTAAACCGGCTCAAAGGGGATCGGAGTGTTACAATACTCAAGCTGGGTCTAAGTGCATATGCACGAGAGTATGTGTGTCACTGGTTAGATTGTTTTTACTAACCTTCGAACGCCTGGGCTCAGGTCGTGACACACCAACCCCCCTCCTCCCCAGTAAAAAAAATTGTAAAAATCAATTTTCTAAAAATAGTGCAATCCCTCCATTGTTACTGTAAGAAGCCTCATTCCTTAGAAATATAACAGTAATACTCACTCCCTCAATCCCATGTGATACTCAGGGTTCGATAACTAGATACAAAGATGAGAAGCGGGTTTCCAACCAACTGGGGAGCCCCTTATTGTCGCAACCCATATATATATATATGTATAAATGAGAAATAGTCCTATCAAGATCGTCCTTAGGACTATTTTTTGTCATTTTGGAAAGTTCGGCCCACATTGAGAGCTATTCAAATGGATCACATATATGACCTTCTTAAATTGCACATGTCCACTAATTTTAGATCCCATCCGATTAGATTAGACCATTGGATTGACTGCACATCCATCCGAATAGACTTTATATATATTTATCTATATATACATGAGTATGCAGTTAATCCAACGGTCCAATCTCTTCAGATGAGACTCAAAATTGGTGGACATATGCAATTCACAGGAGTAATGTGTGTGATCCATTTGGATTGCTTACAACATGGACTGCCCTATCTAAAACGCTGAAAAATAGTTTGTAAGGACCATAAGCACAGTCCTATATATATTTTTTGCGAAAGGGGAATTCATTAGAACTTAAAGATGTAATACAAGATAATGACCCCACTTGAAAGGTGAGGCTCCCAAATAAGAGTAAAAATAAGCAGAAGCAATAGAAGGTAAAAGTTAAAGAGAAAGATCTCCCAAAACACATGGAGATGAACATAAACCCAAAAAGAGTCTTGGGTGCATTTCCTACTTAAGATGGACAAAAATAACTTTAACCACTTGAGCATAATCTCACTCTTGCAAAGCCCAACAATTATTTAACGGCCCACTGAAACCAGACCTCGTCCACCAAAAGAGCCAAAAAAGATAAGAGTGTGGACAAAGGAAAAAAGATGGTCGATATTAATCATTTCCTCTGACTGGCCCCGTCTCTTGGCTGGTGTCGTCAGTGCCTTCCTCACCCTCCCCATCACTAGTGTGTGGTACTCCAGAGTTTGCATCGGTGTCCCAAGCTTGGTTCCTAAAGAAAGGATGTGTGTATTTGTGTGCTAACTTGAGTTCCTTCTTAATTATATATCGTGTAGATGTGGTAGATCAGCCCACAAGATATAATGGTGATGACCGAGAAAGTTGTCTTTGCAAGGACATCAGGAACTTCATTAGTGGTTTGCTTATAGTAGTTGAAATTACATGTTTGAATCTCATCTAGTAGGGCCATGCATTTTTTCCATTAAGGCATGAGTCGCCACGCCATGGCTTTCACAGGTTGAATTGACCTAATAAGAAGCCTGCTATCCCTTTCCACAATGATGGTTGTTATGTCCAAACTTTGGCTAGTTCCAGCCCCTTTCTCAACACTATCAACTTAGCTTCTAAGGTGTTCTCTACCATGATTAGGCCACCATATGCACGAATGATTCTGTCAGTGTGGTCTCGGATAAAAACCCTACTCTCATAATGCAGTCGTCATGCTTGAATGTGCATCAAAATTCAAATTCAATCAACCCGGGGTTGGTGGAATCGATTTCTCCGGCTAATTTCCCACAAAAGTGCGTAGTCCTACATAGACGTGTTAGATTCTTATTCAACATATAAGATGTAGCCCTTACTACTATAGCTAGAGGGTTTGGGGGACTTTGGTTGGAGATTAATTCATTTCTGATTTTCCAAATGTACCAAGAAACAATTGTGCCCAGCCTAACCCTATAGTAACTAGTAGAAGATATAAACGAAGCACAGAAGGAGATGTGAGTAGAAGGATTATCAATGTGTCTCGGTAGAAGACCCCAAACTTATTTTGAGAAAGGGTAGAGGGAGAGCAGATAATCTAGAGTTTCCAAGGTTTGATGGCAAAAGTTGCAGAGGTTTGGGCTATCCATAAAGAGAGAGGATAACTTATTTCAAATTGATAATCTATCATGCAGACATCGCCAGAGGAAGAATTCAATTTTAAAAGGAATGAGGAGTTTCCACACTCGTTTCCAAGGCAATTGTGGACCAACAACAGTAAGGCGCAAACCTGAGTTAATCTTAAGTTACAATAATTAATCTTGTTTCACTTTAATTAATACATAATTAGGTTAATTCAAGCCAAAACACCTTGATTTGGATCTTGGATAGGTAGTTTGGTTGGGTTTGAACCTCACTTAGGTATCCAAGGTTGCATCAAATTAGCATCTTGTTAATTGCATCAATGGTATTTCATCTTATGGGTCATCTTTTATATTTACCCTAGTCCAATTCGAATTTATCTTGGTCTAATTGAAGTCCAACTACTTTAAACTGTAAATTTCAAGAGCAAGCTAGACTTGCTTGCAATTTCCAGGAAATCTATATTCAAAACCCACTTAAAGCACTCTTCCCTCTTCATCTCCTCTTAACTATCTATTGGAGCCTTACTTTTCTTTCATCTCCTCTTCAAGCTACAGTTGGAAATTGGGTTTTGAGGCTGTGCATGTAGGAACCGAGGCTCTCTTCTTCTTCCTCATCGCTTGCTTGTTCATCTTTTTCGTTTAAAACTCACAATTTCATCAGAGTTATTCTCCACAGCTCCCTAAGGTAAGATCTCCATTATCTCTTCAATTTTTGAGTTCCATAGAGTCAAGGGGACTCAATTATGCAACATGCATTTATACCACACTCATTTATTCTCTTGCATGTAATAGGACTACCTGCTATTGAGGCGTTCTCTACCATTAAACCAAAGGAGAACTTGTTTTGAGTGAAGTATTAAACTTAAGGCAAGTATGAGAGTATATTTGTCCATATGCATGTTTTCTTATGTTGATTCTTAAAGAACTCCATGTTAATGTTAAGTTATAGCTCTTTTATACCTAATTTCAAGAATGTGAGATGCTTATGACCTAATGAATGTAATTTGAGTATGAATGATAAGATTAGGTGAAGGAGAACCTAATTTTGATGAAATGTGAACTAGAAAATGCAAAATGATAGATTGGAACAAAGAAAACCATAGTAGAACCAAGTTAGAACTATTCCGTAATGAACTTCTATTTTAGAAATGGCTTCAGAAAATCTGAAGCTTACGGCCTATTCTACGGCTAGCTTTATAAAGACTCAAATTTTGACAAAAATAGACAAGTTGAAACTTTTCTTCTACGGCTAAGCCATGAAATACACTACGGTTAAACCGTAACCAAACCACAGCCAAGTCATAGGCAAAATCATGGCTGAGCAGTAACTATGGGAGAATTTTGTGGACCACGACTAAGCCATAGCCCATCCACAGCTAAGCCGTATAAACATAGGAAACTTAGGCAAAATTAGAAACATTCAAAGAACATGTAAGGCCGTAGCAATGGTACCTTTACCTCAAACAATTAGCCCAATAGAAGTTAAATACTAAGAAGGAAGAGTGTTGAGTTGTCACCCATTCCCTTTTGGTTTTTCGATTGTTTCTCGATGTCACGTCATAGGTATTGACATAAGAAGTTGTGTCCATTGCCTATATAATGTAACATTAAAATTTTGATAACACATTGACACCGAACGTTTTATGAATACACTGTATTGAATAAGTACGGAAACACGGATTATCCTAGCATAGGGTTAGCTAGTAAATATCCTTGTTAACCTTTCAATTCAAATGCATTCATATCGTTTAAGTAAACCTTGCCTTCAACATAATTTAATCATGTATCTATTCTTCCTGATAAACCTTAAGGCAAGATCGGATACGTAATTTCTACTGAGCGTGAGCCTGTGAGTCAAGATAGAAATAACTAAAGTTGAGAGGGTTTGAACTCTATTAGCTCATTTAATTATGCATTGTTTGATTATTAGTTACTCTGTTTAATTCCAACTTTTATTGACTAAATCCGATCTCCAGACCAATATACGTTTCTGTATAAGTATGAGTCGATCGCTACGTATGATAAGTATCAAAATAGGAATTCTAATCGGTTTTGATATATTGAGTCGACACCACTTACCTTGTACCTATAGGAGGTTCAACGGGATCGAATGAGAGTATTCAATATGTTACCTACTGCAGTAGTTATATAAAGAGTTGGTCGACGCTCTTAGGATAACTCTATAGTTTTGGCCCGACCGCTAGTGATTTCTACCGTACAATATGCTCTCTTTTAAGAGAGAAGATATTCATATAGATGCCAATTAGTATGTGATTATCTTTTTATATATGATTCTTTAATCATGCTTATTCACATGTATAAAATACCTAGTTTTTGTCATTGCTCTTTTTTAATCATTATGTTTTTAAATTCAATTGATACATCATAATAATTTTATATATTCTTATATTGGCTTAACTGTTATGTTAACAGTGCTGCCATTGGTGTTATAGGTATAGAACCCATGCAGGTACGATAGTCGACGCTCCCCCGGAGGGAACCATGGCGGTCCCTCAGGGTGTAGATGAGTGGAATAAGGATGATGTCTTTTACTAGTCATCCGACGTAACACGTTACATGATTCTTTTTGAATTGCATAGAGAGTAGATCATGCCATCACCATTATGTTATTTTTGAGCCATAAAATGATGGATATGTTCTTTTGGATTTTGTATTTGTTTATCTATCATCTGTATATTGTGTGCATGTGGATGGTTTAATTAATGAACCTTTAATTATATTAATGAATGAATATAGTTTTATTAGTGTCTATGATATTTACAGGTGAATTCTTTAGGTTTCAACTCAATTATGCAAATGATTGTTACGTATTTACGGACCTTCGTCATACGTACCTGTGGAATTACGTGTGTCGCGCTTCAGGATCTACCTTAATCTCCAATTCTTTGGTTTGGGGTATCACAACATCCATCTTTTGTAGGTGCTTGTAGACAGCTTTAAATGAATAGGTCCCTGCTAGTTCATCCTTTTAGCATCTTATGCCCTGTCCCCCCATTGGGATTTCCTTGATTTTATCCACCATAGTCACAAGCCAAAGAGCTATTAAGACAAGTAAGTTCTAGTTTTTTATCCCATCGGTTTTAGTAAAGAGAGTGTCCATAGTGCTGAATTGTTCCAGAAGCAATAAGGAGACATCTGGTTTTAGGTGAAGGAAGAGCCTACCCATCGAGGGGCCCCAACAATCCCGCATGGTATTGACCTTAGTGCTTTGATCCATCGACCATTTCATATTATCCAGGATGATATGTCTATACTTAAGCATTTTTCTCCATAGGAAAGAGTCTGAGTTCTTGGGGTTAGCCTATTCAAATGATGTTGTTTTTTTTTTTTCAGGTATTTCTGATTCAAAAGCCTATACTGCAGGTTGTTCAGGTTGTTCAGGAATCTCCAGATCAAATGACCTACGGTAGCTCAATTTTGGAATTCTAGATCTCTGATGCCCAACTCACCCTCCATGATGGGCTTTGTGACTTGGCTCCATCTAATAGGGTTAAATCTTCTATCACCCTTACCTTTGCAGAGGAAAGATGCTTGGATCTGGAAAAGTTTTTGAACATGAGCCTTGGTTAAATGCAAGAGTCTCATCCAATACTAAGGAATTGTCGACAGGACTGATTGGATAATAACTTTTTAGCCTGCTAAGGACAGGTTTTTTCCCTTTTATTTATGCACACATCTCTGAAGCCTATTGTGAAGAAACACACCTCCATTGTTTCTATTTTGGGAGTGGCCCATAGTGTCCCCAAGGTAAGTGAAATGGGTGGACATTTTTCGGATTCCCAATTTTTTTTTCACCAAGTCAACCATGTGTAAGGAGTCTCCCTACTGAGAATAAAGGATAATTAACTCCTATTATGTAACACTCCGACCCGAGTTGACCCGGATTAGTGGGTAATTGCGTGTGTTTTTATCGCTAAGTGTATTTTGATTTTGTTTGTTTTTGGCTTTGAGTTGTAGAGAGATCGTTTGGGTTAAGTTTGACTTGGTCTAAGTAGATCGAGCCCTTTTTCGTAATTTTGGCTTTTGATTGACCTTGTCAGTTTTGCGTCATTCTGACGTCAGCGCGTGTATTTCGTTGAGCTTGTTGATTGTCGTAACTGTCTTGGATCCGAATGATTTCGTTTGCTCTCGTTAGACCGTCATTTGACTCAAACTGATAATTGTGTAAACTGTTTGGACCTAAGTGCAAATTGGACTCAAATTAAGTATAAATATCCCCAACCACTCCCTTTTCTCTCTCGATCGTTCTCTCACTCTCTCAGTCGTCTCTCTCTCATCAGCTCTCTTTCTCTCCTTCTCCATTTCTGTTGCTACTGCTTGAGGGAGGAAGAAAGGAGCTTGTTAGTGCGTGTGATCCCGGTGGACTGAGCCAATCAGCATGTGGATTTCGTCCGTGAGGCAAGTATAAGCCCAAGATGTGTGAACACCGATTGGTAGTGATTTGATTGTTGTGTTTTTATGCTTCATTGTGTTTCTCGGTATTGGACAGCCCCATTGAGTTCACTTCACTGTTATTTGTTATTTTTCAGTCGTCCCTTCAGTTTCTGTATGACTGTGACAATTTCAGGGAAATGAGTCCGTGCACTCACGGCTAAGCCGTGAAATGTGCTACGGCTAAGCCGTAAAATGGCTTACGGCCAAGCCGAGACCCAACCGTAACCCTAACCGTAGAACAGTACAGACTGTTATCTGAAAATAACTGAGAGTTGGCAAATTGCCATTCTTCTACGGCCCAGCCTGATCTACGCCGTACATTGGCTTACGGCTAAGCCGTGGACCAGGATACGGCTGAGCCGTAGAGTAAAATACGGTTGAGCCGTAAATCCGGAGGGATAATTGGGGAACCTCAGCTCAGCCGCAGTGCATATTACGGCTAAGCCGTAAGATGCCACGGCTAAGCCGTAAGGTTACCTACGGCTATACCGTGAGACCCTGAGAATTTAATGAAAAGGGACTAGGTTTAAGTAAAAGACCGTATATGACTTTCATGTTAGAATGTAGCGAACCTGGACATGCCCAATGGAATGTTTGAATGACATGAATGATCTCAAGGGCTGTGAATCATTCATGCTTGTATCCAGCTGTTTAGCACCTCCCCATGGGTGTTGGTTTAAGGGACTTCGGTGCACACTCCTGACACTGCAACACTAGACAATAGTGCATCGGATAACTTAAAACTACATCAACATGCACGGTTAGAGACGCTGGATAATTAGTGTAGGATTGGCTTGTAATTGATCCTTGATTCGTATAAGTACTTGATTTATTGATTTGTACAGCATATTGATTACGGTTATGCCCTCTTATGTGTTCTGCGCTGGACCTCTCGATTCTGTGGGAAATGCAGCAACCCCAGAGCGAAGCCCGGGCGGAACCATTCTTATTGTGTATTGTGTTTACCGTTGCTCTATTGGAGTACTTGCATCAGTTATGAGTCAGTGATTGTAATTGATACTCATTGTTAACACTTCTTGTATGTATTTATGTACCTGTTTGTGTACATTCAGTATCAGTATCATGTTCGATGCAGTTCCTATTGTGTATTCAGCGCGCTATGTGAGATCTGTATGTGATATGATATGATTGATTGAGTGAGGTGCATCATCTGATTTGATTGTGATTGGTATTGGCACTACTGAGCCTCAGCCTTAGGATACCCGACGGGGTTAACTTTGGTTTAGTTTAAGTGTTTGCCTCTGCAGAGTGATTGTCATGGGCTTCCGGACCCCGGGAACTAGAGACCCATGCGTGCCCTGGCCCGGTCGCTGGTGTTCTCATCCTGATTGCTCTCGTAAGGGAGAAAATGGCCAATGTAGTAGCCACTTGATTGTTACCTGTTTATGATTCTGATAGCATGCTTATTCATTTGCATAATTGTTTAGTTTACAGACATAATTTCTATGGATATTGCATTATGACTATTGTTCGGTATTCTTCAGTCTTAGACACAATTCGTGTTATCTTCTTGTTGGCTTATACTTTGCTAAGTCGTTGTACTTATGCGTTTGTCTTGTGTGTTGCAGGCTCAGATCCCTCTTCCGATCCTGCGTCGGTCGACCCGACTCCAGGAGAGGCTTGCGAGGCCCCTTCCGGCCTAGAGGAGTGGACTTGATCCATCCTCCAGAGTACGGTTTGCATCATTTTGGGTTTCCCCATTCTTTGTGTTGGAGTCTCTTGAGGGGATTTTTCTGTACTTATAAAGTGGGCATTGAGTGATACCTGTATTTTGATTTTGGATTGTTGTAAGCCCGCTCTACTGTCATACGTTCTTGTAATATATTCTTATCAGTTCATGATCTTTTTGTGTAATTCATTGTATCTTTTGAGTTGAGTGTATTGCTATATGCCTTGATACGTACAGCTTCCGCGTACAGTTGTTTGCACGTGTGAATGATCCCTTGTGTGTGTATGCTTGGACGGGGTCCAGGTGTGCATGCACGGGAGTACGTGTGTCATTGGTTAGGCTTCCTCTGACCCCCGGTCCCTGGGCTCGGGTTGTGACATATTAACCTCCTGACCTACCTCCTTTTGGAATAGAAAAAGTACTTTGGTAATATGGGTGCGGGATTTTTCCATATTTCTAAAGAAAAGGAGGATATCATCTGCATATTGAAGAATGTAGATCTTGTCCCCCACAAGGGCAAAGGTTGGGAAAATGGATAGAATCTTTCTGAAGAAGGATTGGAATGCTATTGTGAGTGCCTCTGTACAGAGGATAAATATGTATGGTGAAAGAGGTCCTGTTGTCTGATGCTAAACTTTGGACGAATAATATATGTGGAGTGTCCATTAATGACTACATAAGTAAGAGATAGAGGTTACATAAGTCATGATTCTATTAACCAAAGCCAGAGAGAAACCATAGGATAGGAGGCAATCTTTAATGAAAGGCCAAGCAAGCTTATCATAAGCTTTGGAGATGTTAAGTTTGAGGGCTCACCTTTTCTTTTTTCCTATTCCTTTGATTCATATTTTGGATAACTTCTTTGGCAATAATAATATTGTCCATTGGTCTCTTGCCTGGTTGGAAAAAGACTTGTTCATTAGAAATACATTTCTTGAGTAGAGGCTTAATGCACTTAATCAAAATTTTTGAAATAATTTTATATTGAACATTGCAGGGGCTTTTAGGGCGAAAATACCAAAGGTGACAAGCACTTTCCTTTTTTGGAATTAAAAAAATGTTTGTGGCATTGACCCCAAATGACATGGTACCATTTTCAAAGAAATCTTGAACCAAACCGCACATCTCCCCACCTATATAGTAAGCCGTTAAACCCATCTAGACATGGAGCTTTGTCTTTTCCAAGAAAGAACACAACCTCCTTGATTTCCTCAACAGATGTAGAATGCATCAGACACTGATTGTCTGCATCAGAAACTACATTTGGAATGGTTGATGGGAGGATAAGTTTATTTGGGTAATCTATAGGCTTAGTAAAGATATATTGAAAATAGGTTTTGTCAAGTCTCAAATTTTTATATTGGGTCATACCGGTTTGTCGGGTTTGAGTTAGGTTAAGAGGGTCAAATAGATCGGTTTAACACAAGTGGGGCCTGAGTTAATGGACCCTTTTTGGGCCAGAAGACTCTTTTTCAAATTTCTTAAAACCCACTAGGAAGCAGGAGGCCCTTCTTTGTAATTTAGAAAAACCCCCTCTTTTATATAAACTCTATTCTTAGGGTTTTCCTCAATTCCCCAACCCTCTTCTTTTCTTCTTCAACCAAAACCCTAGAGGCTCTCTAAGGGGGAAACCAAGGTGGGCTCTTCCAAGCTTTGATCTTCAGATCTATTTTGGCTTCAAAATCCAGGCAAGTGGATAGTTGAAACAATGGTTTTTGGTGTTTGCAATATATTTTAGTTGCTTGTTGATTTACATACTTTGTGCATGACTTCTTTTTGTTGGGTTAATGGCTTTTGGGGGGTAATAGTGTGATTGGTTTTTCTTCCAAAACTTGTACATTAATGTTTTTGTTAAAAAAAAAAAAAAACTCTCCGCCCCGGGCAGCAGCCGCCGCCCAGCAGCAGCGCTGCCGCCTGGCAGCAGGCCAGGTGGGTTGGGCCCGCCTGGATGGCTGGGCCTGGCCTGCCGGGTCTGGGCCCGGCCTGGATGGCTGGGCCCGGCCTGCCTAGTTGGGCCCGGCCTGGCTGGCATGGGCCCGGGTGCGGGTCTGGGCCCGTCAGCCCATTCTTTTCAAAAAATATATATATATTATTAAATATAATATTTGTACATAATATTACTAAATAAATAATTAGGATAAGATATTCTTATAAAGGATTAAAAGGTTAAGTTTTTATTAATGGTTTAGTATTTTAATGGAGATTAGGTTTTATTAAATTAATTTTAATTTGATGTTATTAGAAATGTATTTTGGATTATTTATAAATTTAATTGAGAATTATGAGATTTTGATTAGTGTTCATTTAGGTTGATTGAAATAAAATAAAAATGTATTTGGTAGCAATCAAACCGTAAATAGAATGTATTTATAATTTTAAATTGGATTCTTAATTGAGTTAGATTTCAAATTGGGATCCGAAATTTGTACCTTCTGTTTTGTATAAAATGATTAGATTTCAAATTGGGATCCGAAATTTGTACCTTCTGTTTTGTATAAAATGATAATGTGTATTTGTACACAACAATGATATTAAGAAATTAATTATTTTATTTCCCCTTTTTTATCGTAACTTGATTTAATTTTGGATTCAGAAATTGAACATCTTTTACCTAATTTGTAAAACACACTAATTATATATAATTGGATTAGATGAATTATGTCTTTTAGGAATGTTAGTTGAATGTTCACATGAGAATTAGACTAAATGCAAAATGGGAATGTGAAGTTCGGGATGCACTACATGATAGGCACCAAAAGTAGTATATCGGCATCGTGGACTCATATTTCCATTGTGATAGAGAGTTAGTTCTCATGTGCATATTTATCTAACTTGACCGTTGGTGGATTAGTGCTTACCCTCAATAATTTGAATTGACACACGTTCATAATACACTTTTAAATTTAAGTACTCAAAATGGTATTGGATTGAATGTTGGGATTGAGGGTTTCATATCATGGTTCATTTTGCATCTGTATACGTATGTATTTGTAAGTATGTATATTTGTATATATATATCTGACCGACTGCAGTTCGGAGGTGGACGTACGCCATCGGGTCAGCGTGTACTGTGGATAATAGTATGCAGCTGTGCCTTTTGTTATTATTTGCGGGATTACCCGTTTCTGTTATTATTTGCGGGATTACCCGTTTCTGTTATTATCTGCGGGATTACCCGTTTCTGTTATTATTTGCGGGATTACCCGTTTCTGTTATTATCTGCGGGACTACCCGTTTCTGTTATCTGTATGCGGGATTTACCCGTTTCTGTATCTTGATCTGCGGGAATACCCGTTTCTGTGCATTCATGCCATTGGGGTTTGCATCTGATTTATTTTGATTCATAATGAATATATCATTTAATTCAGTTGATTAATCCATTGTTGCAGCTTACCCTCTTGCCAGATTATGTCAATCTGACCCACTACTTTTGGTGTCTAGGTTCCGTTACCGGTGCCGAACCGGAGGGTCAGGCTACGCAGGAAATTCCGCCGGATGGCGGAGTTGTTGAGTGGAGCACCGATGACATCATCTGATGTGTTCTAGTGCAGTGCAGAGTTCGAAAAACTTTAGGTTATGTCATAAGGCTATTTTTGGGCCATTAGTTTATTTAATTAAATTTATTTGTTTTGAAATTACAACTTTAATTGTTATGCTTCGAAGCACTTGACCCTGATTTTATTATTAATGAGATTTGTTACATGGATGTTATGTGGTATCTGTCTGCGATGAGTATGGATTTTAGTTCCGCGTGTGATTATGGTTGCTTGATCACCAAGCATAGCCCCACGAAGGACTTCGATCCACCCGGAATTAGGGCTCGTATTGTATATATTAGAAAAATTTTAATTAGCCCCAATTCTCACACCCCTGGAACCGGGTTTGGATCCGGCCCAGTTTTGGGGGTGCGACAGGTTTTGTAGTGATCCTTAAGGGGTTGATAGACAAAATCTGGTTGCCGTGGTCATCAAGGAGAAGGTAGATGGTGTTTCTCCTATAGTGCAACTTGGCTTTGGTATCGAAGAATTTTGTGTTATTGTCCCTTTCCAAGAGCCACTGGACCCTTGATCTTTGTTTCTACAAGACCTCAAGTTGTGCCTTAGGGGAATTGACCTGCTTTGTCATGTCCCTTTTTAGTTCATGAAGAAAGATGGAATGCAGATATTAAGGGTTTCTTTGAATGCCCTCCAATCTATTATAGATCCTGGAGATGGCAGCTAGAGAGCAAGTCCAGTGTCTTTTCTTCCAAAGCCAGATCTTATCTTAAAGGAGAAGTAACCTGCTAGAAAGGGATGGGTTAGCTCTACAGTGGCTTTCCAGGTTTTCGAAATGAACGGTTTATAGAATGTGTGCAAAAGCCAAGCATTTTTAAGCCTAAATTGTCGAGAATGACGATTGGAAGTCGAGGATTTCGTAAGCATAATTGGGCTATGTTCTGAGGTGTCTCTGGTCAGCTGAAAAAGGTGTAGGTGATGGTATTAATAAAGACAAGCTTCGTTGGAGAGTACTTTATCCAAACGGGCTAAGATTCTCTCTTGGCCAAATCTATTATTCGACCAAGTGAAAGGTTGCCCAATGTGGCCAATATCTAGAAGATGGTTTAAGTGGAGAAAGTCTCTGAAATTCCACACAGCCGGTATCCAATGGAAAGGTCTACCTCTCATCTTTTCATGAGGCGAGTAAATAGAGTTAAAGTTGCGCATGAGAATCCAAGGTAAATTTGGAGAAACATGGATTTCTCTAGTAGTATACAGCTCTGTCCAAAGGGATTTTCTTTCAATCCAGTTAGGAGAAGCATAGATGGCTGAAAAAAGAAAAGGTGGTGAGGCTGAATCACAGTGATTTACTTTACAAGAGATAACATGGCCGAAGACAAAAACACAAGACAAATGACATGTATCTGTGTTCCAGAAAACCCAAATTCCCTCTGAGTGACCATCCCCAAAGATACAATCTTAACCTTGAAGGAACCTGTTTAGCATCGATATGGTATTCGAAGCTTTAGTTTGGGTGGTTTTGGTTTCCAATAGGATCATGATATTAGGCTGATGGGTGTGGGAAATCATTTCAAGGGATATCATAATAGAGGGCCTGGACACACCTCTAATGTTCCAACTTAGAATCTTCATATATAACAGTAGAAAGCTCCTGCCATAGGGTTCATGGCCTGGTGAAGGGTATGGATCGAGGTGACAGTAGTGCCTGTCACGCCTTGAACCCGAGAATTGGGGATTAAGAAGGATCCCGAGGCACGACACAAACAACCTGGTAGCAATCCGTGCTATGTTAAGAAATGTACGAGCTACCACAAAAGTAATTCTACAGGTACGTGTAAGGAAGATCTATAAACAAGTATATTTTGATAATGAAACCTGTAAAGTATACTTGTATTCATCATAGACACTAATAAAAAACATTCATGCATTAATATATCAATGTTCTTAAATAGTCCATCCAAATGCACATGATATGCAAAACATATATAGACATATACAAATCCAAAATAACATCTCCATAAATTGATGAGTAAAAAAGTGTATGGTAATGATGGCATGATCTAGACAAAAGTTAAACATAACTACAACTTACGTAAACCCAAAAGATGAACCCTATGATACTTTACATGGGATGACAAGTAATAGACATCATCCTCATTCCACTCATCTATACCCTAAGGTACTGTTATGATTTCTTCCGGGGGCTCATCGACTACTGAGTTGGCATTAGTTTCTGTACATGTAACACCAAGGACAGCACTATTAACATTACGGTTAAGCAAATATAAACATATATAATACTACTCATGATGTAACAATTGGATTTAAAGACATATTAATTAAATGAGAGCAAAAGCGGAAAGTAGGCATGTTGTGCATATGAGTGAGCATCAATAAGGAATCATAAATGGAAATACATTAGTATATTAGTTGGCATCCACATGGTTATTTTCTCTATAAGGAGAGCACATATCATACGGTGGGAAATCACTAACGGTTGGGCTAAGATCCGTCTAGCTACCCAAAGAACGCCGACCAACTTTTCACATAACTACTACAGTAGGTAACAGATAGAATACCCTAAGTCTGTCCCGTCGAACCTCCATGGGTCTAAACTCCTATGGGTCTAAACTAAATGGTGTGACTCAATGTATTAAAACCGACCGAGATTCGTAACTTTTATCCTTATCATACGTAATGATCGTCTCATACTTATACAGAAACATATATCAGTCTTAGGATCGTATACAGTCATAGAATCAAGGTTTTATAAAATTATTGATAATCAAACGATGCATACTTAAATGAACTATTAGTGCTCAAACCCTCTCAGCCTTGGTTGCCCCTCTCTTAGCTCACAGGTTGGCACTAAGTAAAAGCTCTGTCTCTGATTTCCCTTAAGGTTTATCCAAGAAAAATGGGTACCTGATTTAATCATATTGAGGGTAAAAATTACCTTAACAATTTGAATTCATTTGATTTGAGAGGTTAACAATGATATTTACTAGCCAGCACTAGCTAAGATAATTCATGTTTCATTGATCATTAAATAAAAGTATTCGTAAAACATCTGGTGTCTATGTGTTACCAAAATCTTAGTATTACATTGCATAAGCGATGAACACAACTTCTTATGCCAACACCCATGATATAACATTAGAAAAACAACCGAAAAATTAAGAGAGAATGAGTAATAGCTCCACACTCTTCCTTCTTACTCTTTAATTTGCCGTTGGGTGAATTTATTTGAGGTAAAGGTACCATTTCTAAGGCCTTACATGGTCATTGATTGTACTGAATGTCCTAAGGATATGATTTGCTTTAAATATACCTTTAGAGCCTTATAAAAAGCTAAAATGGCTTCCAATGAATTTTCATTTGAAATAATTAAAAATAAAGTTATATAAAATAAAAGGGGTGCCCGATCAATTAGGTAGATGTACGATCGATCGGACCTCCCAGAACCAGAATTCGATCAATCGAACCCTTGTTTGAACGATCGGCCCTAGAACTGTAGGCTTTGAGCAGAGTTAGTCTCAAACTAACTCTTCTCTATTTCCCTTGGCTTTATCAACTCTAATTTATTAATTTATCCATTTCAACACCTTCTAACACCCATCTACCACAATTGGGTTTTTCCTTCATCCATCCCTATCATTCATTTAAAATTACACTCATTAGCACATAATCCATCAACATTCTTAAGATGAAAGAATAGAATAGCTGTAAATTTGCATTAATGGAGAGTTTATCAAGAATCAGCATAATAAACCACACATGCAGTAGATATACACACTTATACTTACCTTTAGCTCAGTGCTTTTGTAAGGTCTCAATCCCAACTAATATCGATTTATGTTAATTAATCTTATTTTGTACTAATTAAAATTCTCTTAGGCTAATTTAACTCAAGCCCTTTGGGCTTTGGTCATGAATAGGTAGTTGGGGAGGGTTTGAACCTTGCCTAGGTAGTTAAGGGCCTTATTGTAATTTAAAGTCTCATGGTTTGCATCATATTGACACCTCATTAGTTGCATTTTGTATATTTCATCTTGTGGAGCATCTTTCATGTTCGGTCCAACTTAATTCAGATCCATTTTGGCCCAATTGAAGTCCATTTGACGTGAACTATAATTTTCCCAGAGATATTGGACTTGCATACAAAGTCCAGGAAAGTTTAATTAAAAAGGGGACAACCATCATCCCTCTCTTTTCTCTTTCCCTCCATCCTCTACTCTTTTCACTGTTGGAGCCTTATTCCTCTTAATCTTCCCTAGCTCCTTCTTCACCAATCAAGCTTGAAACTTTGTATGCAAGAGGAATGGCCTCCATTCATCTTATTCTTCAAGCTTTTGTGCATTTCTTTCATTGGAACCATCATATTCACCATTTTCTTTAAGCAACAACTCCCTAAGGTGAAATCTCTACCTCCATTTCAATTATTTGGGTTTAATAAAGTCAAAAAGACTCAAATGAACGACATCATGCATCTTATACTAGATTTACCCATTGTATGTCTGTACATGTAATAGGAAACTCATCCATTGAGGCTTTCTCTACCCCCACACACCAAGGAGAAGTTGATAAGGTCAAGCACTATACTAGAGGCAAGTATTAGAGTATATATTAATATATACATGTTTAAATTTGTTAATTTATGAGTTAATCACTCTAATTGCAAATTACAGCTCATTCCCCTTTGATTAAGTATACATGTGTTGGATTAGGTGAATGTGAGTCTGAATATGTGATGTGGATGATATGTGGACATTGTGAAACCTATTCTGACAAATTGGAGTAAAAGGAAGCTCAAGGGGACCAATAACTAAAGAGTTTTGTATATGAACTCGTGCTTTAGAACAACCTTCAAAAATTCTGAAGCTTATGGTGAAGTCACAGCTAAGCCATAAGTATTTACATTTCAGAATCCAGAGAGCTCAAAAACCCACATTTGAACTACGGCTAAGTCATAGAATGAACTACAGCTAAGCCGTAAAGTCGTAAGTCATTTTACGGTGAGCTTTTCCGAGAGCCCAAAATTCCATCTTTCTTCTACAGTTGACCCTCGGTTAAGCCGTGGAATGTATTACAGCTAAGCTATAGCTCATCCATACCCTAGCTGTAGGCTTAATATGGCTAAGCTGTAGAGCAATGTACGGCTAAGTCGTAAATGCGCATGGAATTAAGAAGAAAACTTAAGCCACTTAGCTAAGTCGTAACATGTATACGGCTAAACTGTAAGAATACTGTGAAATTAAGATATTAGGGATTTCCAATGACCTTGTAGGGCTTTAGATATAGTACCTTTTCCCCATTTAAATTAGCCCAATGGTGATTAAATGATGATGATGACGAGTGTAAAGCTGTCATTTATCCCCTTCAATTTTTCGGATGAGTTTCCGATGTCACGTCATGGGTGTTGGTATAAGAAGAGGTATCCTTTGCAAACACAATGTAATGCCAAGATTTGATAACACAATAACGTTAGATGTTTTATGATTACATTTTATTGAATGCCCTCGAAATCATGGATGATCTAGCATAGAGTTGGCTAGTAAATCTCTTTGATACATTTCTAATTTAAATGCATTCATATTGTTAAGAAACCTTGCCTTCAACATGATGTAGTAATGTACCCATTCTTCCTAGCGAACCTTGAGCCAATCGGTCCGGAGCTTCTACTAAGTGTGTGTCTGTGAGCCAAAACGGGTGTAGGAAAGGTTAAGAGGGTTCGGGCTCTATTAGCTCAATTAAGTATGCATTATTTGATTACCAAATACTTGTTAATTCCAATTTCTATAATTGAATATGATCTCAAGACTAAAACTCCTTATGTATGATATAATAGGTAAGAATGAATATGTATGAATATGAGTCGATCACTACGATTGATCATAAGTATGAAAGATAATAATTCTGGACGGTCTTGATACGTCTACTTAGCTTATACCCTTATTAGGTTTGACGGGACCACTTTGGGTATTCTTTATGTTCCTATTGCAGTAGTTCATGAAGAAGAAGGTCAGCGCTCCTCGAGAAGCTAGACTGAACCCCTAATGTAATTCCTATATGTATGTTATATGCTTTCTCTAGATGATACGCTCTATTTAGGGAGAATATAGCCTCATGGATGCTAACTAGTACGTAATGATACTATATTTATGATTTGTTATATATGCTAATTTTATGCACAACATGCCTAGTTTACGATTATTGCCTTCTTTTAATCAATATGGTCTTTAATTCATTTGATACATCATGATGGTCTTATATATTTCTATATTTGCTTAACCATCGTATTAATAGTGCTACTGTTGGTGTTATAGGTACTGAATCCAACCCCAGCACGAATATCGGCGAGCTCCTGGAGGGTACCTCAATAGTGTCTAGGGGTGTAGAAGAATGAAATGAATGTGACATATTTTATTAGTTGTCTTGCGAGGAGCGTTAGAGGGGTTTTGTCGGGTTGATAAGTTTAGTGATGCTGGACTTGTGTTTAACATGCCTTCTCTATCATTGTGGGGACTTTGGTTGATGGACATATGTTCGAGATTGTATGATTGACTTGTTTAAGTGAACATGGTTATGTGTGGTGGTAATAAATAAGTAATAGACATTACGCTTAAATTATGAATGAATGATGTTTCTTTCTATGATCGTTTATGATCATTACAGGTGTAATTTACAGGTTTTCGCTTTATAATTGAAATTTAATCTATGTGTTGGTGGATCTTCCTCACACGTTTTTGTGAAATCTCCCTTGTGGTAATTCGTGTGTGTCTTTATATTGTATGTATTGTTACGGGATTATGTATGCACACCCTAAGGGCTCATTCTAATCCCCAGTTCCTGGGATCAAGGCGTGACAGCTTTACCCAAAGCAAACATCTCCTTCTGTTTAATAGTGGAGAAAGCCTTTATAGAAGACAATTTTAAGACATGCAATTGATGAAATTGGTATAAGATGCATACAGGCTATAGAATTGGGTTTCCTTGACTCTATTGAACCCAAAGAATTGAAGGGATGATGGAGTTTTTAACTTAGAGAGCTATAGAGAATGAGAGGTGATTGATTTATTAATTTATAAGGAAGAAGATGAGCAAGGAGGTGATGGGGAAGAACATAGGAGCCTTGGCTTTTGCATGCAAAAGCTTAAGATCCAAGTTCCAGCACCAAGCTTGAAGGGGAGAATGAGAGAAGAGGAGGCTCCAGTAAAGAATTAGAGAGGATGAAGAGGGAATGAGGTGGGCTAGCTCTTTTTAATTCAAATCTTCTTGAAATTTACAATTAATTCCAACTTGCTTATGGAATTTGCAATTTGAGTGAAGTGGACTCTAGTTGGGCCAAGATGAATTAAAATTAAGCTGGGCCCAATATGAAAATGGCCCATTTAATGAAACACACTTGATGTAATTAACATAATGCTAATGTGATGCAAAACCATACAAATCTAAATTACAAGAAGGTTCTTGACTATCTAAATATGGTTCGAACCTAATCCGACTATCTATTCATGATCCAAACTTAAGGGATTTGGATTGAATTAGCCCAAGTAAGTATTAATTATAATAAATTATGATTTGTTTGAGTTTGAACCTTACAGTGCCTACAATGTTGATGAAAATCTCCCGCTGGACAGCAATGAGAGGGTAGTTGGTTCTTTCTTCTTCTTGAAAGCCTGGTCTAATGTGGAGTGAGGGCGATGAAGCCTGGTCAGATATCCCCTACCCCCTTTTTGCGCCCTTCCTTTAAGCTTTGGTGTGAGAGCCTGTACAATGGATTTTACCTTGTTCTGCGCACTTGTTGGCTAAGGTATTGGGTTAACCTCCTCCGTATCTTCTTTTTTTGCTTCTTTTATAACGAGGTCCATTTCCTTCCAAAGAGATTTTTCAAGAGATTCCTCTTATGAAGCCCGAAGAGAATGTCCTTCCTCCTTGTGGGGAAAATTAAACAAGAGAGGTGGGAGTTGGCAATGAGGTCCTAATTGAGCCACTGACGATGAGGGCATTTTCTTCTCTCACCTGCAGGTTGGGGGTAATGGTGGCGTAAATTCCTACCCATCCATGTAGTTGTGGGTGGATTCTCTAGTGTCTAAACTAGAGGAATAACAAATGGTGATTATTGAGACCATAGCTCTAAGTTGTTCTTTTATATGCGGAAGGAAGAAGTGTTGCTTTGCGAGATTGAAGATGGGTAAGCGAGGAGAGATTGAAAAGACATGTTCTCAATGGGGAGGTTCTGAGGCGTACCCGCCAATTGTGAAGTTACTCATGAGATAGAAGGCACGCCTTAGGAAGTGATGTTGGCACATGGTGCTTTAGCTTCTGAAGAGGAAAGGGCATTTGGGGTGAACTTCAAGCTCTCTGGTGGGTACGAAGTTTGTGCAATGATTTTAGGATGTGAGTTCTTAGTGTTACTGGAGTTTGAGGAGGCAAAGTGTGACTTAACTGTGAGAGAGATGGTGTAGTAATGAGGTTGACCTTTGTTGGTGTTGGAGGGGTGATATCCAAAGTAGATTTTGAGAGCTTGTTGATTATGACATCCACCAGCGTGCCTTTCTTCATTGTCCTGAGAATCTGTTTGGATATCATCCAAAGATCGTTTGCCATTTGTGAACGTTTTCCTAACTTTCACCTCTATATCTGTGACTTCAAAGAGATTTCAGGAGATAATATCTTGAAGAGGCACTATTGAGACTGATTTAGAAGATGAGCCTTGATTGGACGTTTTAGGGACCGTTGAGTTTTCCACAAGCACACAGTCCACAACACTTACCAGGTCGCAGGAATGGGCTTTGACCCTAACTAGTTCATGATCTAGACAAGCATTGTGGGTCTAGTTCTCCGTAAACTTGTCCCAGGCTGGGTCAACCTAAAGTTTGTGACCTGCCATTATAATCAAGAACTGGTTGTCTTCCCCCAATTTAGCTCTTTGATGAGCTATGTCCTGCTCCACATTAGAGCCATTGAAGGGAGTCTTCCTTTGTCTAGTCTTTAAGGAGAATGTTTTCCAATGATCATTACCTTCCTTTAGCATGGCTTTTGTGAAGCAGAGGTGTACCACAATGTCGCTCCCTACGACTACTCTAAAAACAGGTCTGTGGGTGCAATGTTAAATGTCTTAAAACATTGAGTTGTGCCTCTACCATCGCAAACTGATTTTAGTGAGAATGATAGCTTAATAGGTGCATAAGATCCTATAGCTTCCTTGCCTTATTTTGTAAACACGAGTTTTATTAAGCTATGTTCCTCGGAGTAGTGGCGGGTTCTCATAAACAAAACACTGGAACTTCTTACGCTTCGGAGTAGCGATGTAAACTCCATCGATAATCACTTTATCAATGTTTATTTCCAGGAGGACCCTTGCAAAGAGGGCCCTATTGGTTTGTAGACCCTTCGACAGGGTAACACTATCCAGGCAAACAGGAGTACCAGCTGGTTCTACAATCTTCAATAAGAGGGCGGGGTTTCCAGTACTCAATAGGAAGGCCTGGTAGCAAAATCTACTTCTGTGCCTGAGCAATGATGGCTCTTTGAGAATCAAAGTTTGGCAGCTAGTTGATAACCATTAGTTGTTGCCCAGACAAGGTCTAAGGTGACACTAGTCTAACCTTGGTGTGATCTTGATCTGAAGAAAAAGTTACTAGGGAAAAACCATTTTGAACTTTTAGAAGTTCGTTGGATCCTTAGATCTTCCAAAGCCCTTGGAGGCGCTGTTGCAGTAGTTTTATAGAGATCCATTTGTCTCTGCATTGACCTATCAGTGTTAGAGCCATCTCCTTCCTGACATCCTGGAGTTGTTCTTCTCCGAAGACGATGACCAGAGCAGAGTGACTTCCTCCACATGACTCAAAATGATACCTTATCCAAGACGAGAACACATGCTGGTGCTAGTTTTGGCGGCCCACGTTTAGAATTTCCTTTTATGACTTTTGTCCTAAAACTGTTGAGGATTCAACCGCCACTATTGTTGATGCCTCTTGGATTGGGATAGCTGCTGTTGGGTCGGGGTTTAGGTGGCGAGAAAAGAGACTGGTCGCCCGATGGAGGTGGGAGTTAGCTCGACATTGGTTTCCCTAAAAATAATATATGTGTCATGTTTGTTTGTTTGTTTGTTTTTTTTTTTTTTTTTTTTTTTTGGTTGTGTGGGACGCCCAGTCCTCCATATTTTTTGCCAAACTAAAGCGTTGTTTGATATTTTTACTCGATATTTTTACTCTTATCTCTACAGAGTTAATAAAAATAAAGCATGCAAAAACAGAACTATAAAAAATGTCCTAAAGTCAAAGAATGTGTTTAGTATTACATAGATCTATTTTAAATAAATAGTTTAAAATGCCCTCCGTTTGATTCTTATTGAAGGAGTATGCCTCTTAATAGAAGGGTAGTCTCTGTCATTTTATGTGTAGAGTATCGATGAGTTTCGGTTGAACATTGACTTTTTGCATTTTATTAAAACCATATGAATTCTTTGGTTTTTTTAATCTTTTTTTTATTGGTGTGTGTGCGTGTAAGCAATTGAGTGCTCGATTGAGCTTAACATGATGCCATATAAGAATACAATGGCCTCACACATCAGGAAGAAAGAGTTTCCATCTTTCTACAGTAGGATTCACCATATTTTTTTTCTCTCCCAAGGTAGAAATATTTGGATACAAAAAATGTTTCTTTCATCACACAAAATTATGTGAACCAAAAAAATCATGGAATCTGAAATTAGATCCAAAAGCATGAAACCCCTGCCAAAAAATATAAAAGGAAAAATCAGAATAGCATGCTCTAATGAGAATCACCCCACAACCCATTTACACAAGCATATCAATCAAAACCCCACCAAGTTTTTGGGATGCATATTTAACACCCAATTGGTGTACAACACATTTCTTCACTACCCACTTCCCCAGAAAATAAAAATACTGGAAAAACAAAGTCCTTCAAAGGAAAAGAAAAAAAAAATCACAAGACCATGCCCCAAACGCAAATCACTCCACAACCCATTCACAATCATATCAACTAAGAAACCCAACTACGTAAAATACCCATTGCATGCAAGAACTCGGGATAGTCTTCATCACATCAACGAACCAACTTTCATTTTAAGAAATCACATGGAAGAACTTTTATTGGTCTTCAAAATTGGAAACACTAGATTCCTTCTCAAAGATGAATTTGAGAGATGGAGGATTGAGTTTGGGGGTCAAGGTTTTTACAGAAGAGAGGAAAGAGATCTGCAAATAGTGATGGCATCGCCAAGCTTGTCATGGAGGTCGCAAATCTACTTGAGTTACGGCTGTGCATACAAATCCTCTTCTCTCTTTTCCTTCTCCTCTCTTCCCCTCTCCTCTCCTCTCCTCTCTTTCAGTCTGGCATATTCATGGGTCTGGAATGTTCATCAAAAACATTTTCCTTTTTGTTAAAGAGGATATTTGGTGTGAATAAAACATCATCCAAGGTTATTTTTGTCTTAAAAATAGCTCTGCCAGTGCATTTTTAGAGCTTTTGTCTCTTAATTTCATCGGCCAAGAAATGAGGGTTTCATTTTAAGTGAATTTGCCTTTACTCATCTAAGGAGGCGTTTGGCAAGTCTAAAATTTAGGCTCTAAATGTCTAAATGTCTAAAATTTATAGAGTTAAAAAAATAGAGGCGTTTGGCATGCATTTTTAGCTCTATTTAATTTAGACAATAAGAGGTAAAAGCTCTATTTTGAAGAGGAGGGGTTGTGATGCATCTCCAAATCAGAGGGAAAAAAAAAGAGGCGCCCAGCTACAGTGAAAATGAGGGATCACGCCCAGTACGGTTTTTGCGATTTTTCTCGAAATCCGAGCCCCTAAATCTACATCCAAACCGTTGAAAATGTTCACATGATCAATTACGGCCACCCATCCAAATTTCAGCCGTTAATTCATCCTGAATCTCGAGATATGTGCAAAAAAGCGTGAGCCATTGGATACTATTTTTTGAATTTTGTGGGGCCCAAACACAAGATCCAAACCATTGGAAATGTTGGGAAGACTAAAAACGGCTATGGGGTCAATTTTCAAGGATTGATTCCTTGTGGATCTCAAGATATTTGTAAAAAACTTTCAACCATTAAATTTAATATGCTGAATTTGTACTAGTCCACAGGCAGCCCTTTTTTTTATTTTTTATTATTATTTTTGGGACAGTAAATAACAATCCAAACCATTGAAAATGTGTAGAAGGTCAATGACCATTATGAGACCAAATTTCAACCGTTGGATCATCACCAAACTTGAGATATTTATGTAAAAACGTGAATTATTAAATATTTTTTTAAAAAAATTGGGGGCCTCAATCACAAAATCCAAACCGTTAGATCTCTTTGGGAGGCCAAACGTGGTTATGAAATAAAATTTCAAGGCTTAATACCTACTAGATCTCAATATATTTGTGAAAAATTTTCAACTATTGATTTAAAATGGTCTATTTAAAATAGATGCTTTCATTGCCAAACACATATTTTAAATCTAGCCTCTTTTTTTTATAGCTCTTTTTTTAATAGCTCTATTTTAGATGGTCTATAAAAATAAGACTAGACCTACCAAACAAGCCCTAAAATGAGTGAAGGGTAGAGTTACATGCCAAATGCGCTTATTTGACAAAATAAGGATGGACCCTAGTCATTAGATTTTCTGTTGTTTGGTTTCGGCATTAATAAGTTCCAACATAAATTCAATGTATGATTCTTAAGATATTGTGGCCCATGGAAATGGATTGTTATACTTGTAGTAGGGGTGCTCTCTTTCACGAATTCATGACTGTTAACTCTTATTGTATGAAACATGAAAGGGAATGACAATTAGAACATGCTCTTGATGGATCATTAGCAAAAATTTTTGTCAGACAAACTATAGGGCCTTTCCTCTTTCGGCTCAACAAATTTCCAGGCCAGGGATCTTGACTCTCCAACCTTAACTGTATCATCGAGAAGAGTTTTTTTTTAAATACCCCCCTAAGGTTTATAGGATTTGTAAATATACCCCTACAGTTTTAATATTTGTAAATACGTCCCTACTTTTCCATTTTAATACCTAGCAAGTCCTCAGAGTAAATATTCCTAATAACAATAGGCAACTACCATGAGGTTTGTATTTAGTTTTTACAAAAATGATAGCTTTACCTTTACATCCATTAACCCGAAAATGAGTATATTATTATTTACAAAAATATTATTATTTTATTTCAAGTCCCAATGTGTTCTCTCTCAATAACTCACTCATGCATATAAAGTCTAATAATATGTTTTAAAACTTTCATCAATTAAATGGTGGGATATGTATGGATAATATAAATTAAAACTGATATAATTACATGTGTTGATTGTCATTACAATGGATTTAGACTTAATGAAATGGGTTATAGCTTGAGAGGATTAAATTTATGTATGATATGCTCTCTCATTAAATATAACTCTTAATCTCACATGAGAAAAAATACTATGCTCTTAAATTATACATATTTAGATAAAATAGATAGGCAAAAGTGTCATTTCACTTTAAAAAATCATGGTGGTTGAATGTCTACTGATTTTAGGGACATAAAAAGTATTAAAATGAAAAGGTAAGGGCCTATTTATAAATATTAGTACCACAGGGGCTTATTTACAAATCCTATAAACCTTAGGGGGGTCTTTACAAAAAAACTCTGTCGAGAATGTAGTTTGTGATCTAATAGAAACTTTTCTAAAATGCCACTTTATAAAATAGATTTTGAAAAGAGGGCCTACTTATAATCCATCCAATCCCTTGGCACACTTTTATCTTTATTTAGCACTAACCAACTTCTCTTCACTATTGGATTTAATTTCGAAAACATTTCTACTAAAGAGCTTTTAAACTTCTATTAGGGTTAGGATCATTTGAACCTAGCGACATTGGATACCATAGAGATATACATGAAATCAAATGTAGAATCCCCTGTCCCCTTCTAAATCTAACCCCCTAATTCTCTTGGTTGTTTAAGTTTCCAAGAGGGCTCCTGTTAAGTTGGGCATTTTTTTAGTTTAAAAACATGAGAGATCATTCATTTGAAAATGTCCCTGCTTTCTATGAAACTCACTAGATGCAAAACAATCAAAGAGGCATTAGGATGAACAATTTACTCTTAATTTTTGGACATTAAAATTTAACAATTACAAATTGTGCAAATTTATTTTGGTACAATCTGATATGCATGTACATATCGGCCTGCCGTGACTGGGTCCATTGGAGAGACTAAAGGTGTACTTAGATTCTTAGCTAGCACAAACCAGAGACAAAACAAGTTTCAACTGTTAACCTTTCTTGAGTAAGAGAGATTTAGGCATCGTTCACCCAAAAAGAGAAAATGCATTTTCCTTGGAATGCGAATGATACAAGATAGGTCCACCAAATAAAAGAAAATTGCATTTTCCTTGGAACTTTTTTCTACAATCTGGGCAGATATTTATTCCCCAAACTCGATTGATTCCATTTGAACAGAGGTCTATGAAGATTTTCATGACTTCTATACAGTATATGAAATGGCATCAAGCTTTTTTTGGGGAAGTTTGGATATCCGAATTTTGTTCGGAAGAAGACCAATTAAGCAGTTGGGATCATACAAAAGGTATAAGAGCATTCTACCAACAAGAAAGTAAAAACTAGCAAATAGTAAAGAAACAAGCTTCACGGTGGAAACAATGAAAGAAGAAGATCCATTCATCCCATCCTCGGCCAAGGAATCCACAAATAATTTGCCATAGGCCCAATATGCTATAATTTCACAGAAACTAAAGACTTGATCTTATTAAAAAGAAACTGAAAATTGAAGGGGAAAAGCTAAAGAAGACATTTAGATATTCTTAAAGAATCACTCTCCAAAATTAACTTCGCTTGAAAAAAACATAATTTTATGGATGTCCAATCGAAAGGCAAATGCTTAAAAATTCTAATGCTTTTTCAATGAAATTCTTGTTTTATCTTTTTCTATTAATGTCAACTTTCGACATGAGTCTATATCGGCAAACTTTATAGTGGACACTCTTGTCAAACAAGTGGTTGAAAGGACTATTACGTGCGAGGGGATTGTTATGTAATTATAATTTAATGGAGGTTTATTTCTATTGTACCTTTTCGCTCTTTTTTATCTTTCCCTTTATACTTTTTATCTCTTGTAATGAAATTTATGTTACCGTCTCCAAACAAAACAAAAAAAGAAGAAAAAAGCCCACAGCGTCTGCCTCATTAGATTCCATGCAACCACCTCTTTCTTCATTTTTTTTTATTTAAGCAATCTAAGATCAGTGATTTATACTCAAATTTATAAAATGTTTACATGAAAACCTTCTTATGGATTTGACAATCTTCAAGAGGCATTAGAAATGCATTTTCTAATCATTCACAGCACAGCATCATCTAAAAATTAAACTTGGAGGATGGGATGTCATATTAATCAATTTGAGTAATCATTTCTAATGGGAGCCGTGGCTTGTGCTGCAACAAAATCGGAACCCCGTATCTTATTACAGCTGAGCGTAACAGACAAACAAGCAAACAAATTACTCTAGTTATCTATAAAATATATCATATTTAATGAAACAGGTGGGACACTATTAGACTCAAAATTTTAGAGCATGTCACTGTTCTTGAAGAATACCTACATTTATGTGGTGGGCAGAGAGTATAATGAAAGTTTTGAGGATATTAAATGTTGTTCTAAGCCACATGGTTCTGTCCCCACTTTCCACAATTTGCATTAAATTAAAGCCCCCACCTCAGATGAACCACAAAGCAACCACAAAGAGGTTGAGTACTTGGGCTTTCTAATACCTACGTATTACATTGGCCATTTGTTTAATCTGATGCAGACCTAAACAATACGATTTTACTTGCACAAACGTTTCACTTTCAAGTCTTAATCCTTAATCGGTGGGTTGATGCTTGTGATGTCAGTGCTCCAATTGGAAAGGTATTGATAGGAAAAGGATATCCGTTTCTCGTCTAGAGGGTGGAGAGGAAAACAGGAAGATAAAACGAGACGGAAAGTGGGTTTCTTTCCTTCAAAAAGTGGTAGATAGCTTGGCGTCACGCTACATAATCACTTTTGACCTGGACTGCTTTGATTTTGTCTTTTCTTAACCTATATTTTTTAAAACCACCTGGGGGCTGGGACACTACTGAATACTGATTAGGATGGAAAAATACATTTTGGGTGCTTAAGATATTAAATTTGGGGTCAATCACATCCCTTTTAGTCCTTTCATCTTAGGTCCATAAGTTTAATGATTTCATATATATTTAAGAACAAAATTGACCCTTGATCTCACCGTCCGTCCATTTGGATTGGTGAGAATTTGATGAATTCAGTGTAATTCAAAGGATCCTATGTGTGGATGGTTCACATGGGTCATAAAGTCCGCCATACTATATGTCCTTTCTCACTAGTGAGATATGAATGCATATGAATATTTTTCGTAAACATATCATTTATATATTACAAAACATGGTTCATCGTATGTGAACTTGCATATGCAATTATACTTAACCTAAAAACAAGAACCAGCATAGTAGGGACCTGGTAGATATAGATAAACATATAAATGGGCAAAATGGAAAGCTAGCGGTCAAAACTAAAATCAAAACCTTCTATTATGATACATGATAAAAACTAATATGGGATGCAATAAAGTTAAAATTGAAAGGCAGCAGTCAAACTGCATGGAAAATCTCCCACAACCCACTTTGCAGTATTTCCTTTCTTAGTTTTGAGACTTGGGAGTTTCAATCATTCACACCCCGCTCCCTTCAATTGGCATCTCCATTCTAATCTTACACTACTACAAATATTATTCATTGAATTTAATATAAGAAAATTGTACGGTGCCTAGTCATTAATGCTTGAGGACTAAAATGTAAGGGCATGAACATTTGATTGAAGTAATCTCTCACATTATTTGTAAATTTTTTTTTCCCTTCTCATACTTCTTTTGATTGTCATGCATTTATAATGATTTTATCTTTGTTCTCATCTTCTCACTATATAAGAAAGCTTTATATGAAAAATTTTATTTTTACTCTCCTATCCTTCGCAGTTTCCCGTGAAATACAAGTGGGTCCTACCCAATATTAAATTCTCCAAGCTTATATGTATGTATATGTATATTTATTGTATAAAATCAATAATATACTATATAAATTATATATATATCTTAAATTTATACCCTTTCAAAAGCAAATTGAACTGAGAATTTTAGGCATCCAACTTACCCCAACACAAGCCAACTCGAGTTGATATGGAGTCAGAAATTTATAACTGGGGTTTGATCTTCCCTTGTAACATAGACAATGGGAACCAATATCCGCTTTTTCATGTGATGTGTTGATAGACTCATATTAAATTGACACATATAAATATAAGAGATTGATTTAAGTGCTTAATATTTTATATGGGATAACCTATCTACCCCCCTATTCTTTTAGTAGAATTTGTGGTAGAAATTTGGTAGGTTGGGAACTTATGAATGTGATATTATGGTTTGAATCAATCGTTTGCAAATGCTATGTTTTTTTTTATTACAATTTTAAAATTCTATCTACCTTATAAAGTCTCAAATAAATTTGAAAATTTGGAAATTTCAGCCCCTTTATTTTTTCTTGGGGTGAAATTTTCATATATTCAATTACAAAGGAGAATTAAGAATTCCACCTGTTGGAGAATTCATAAATTCTCCCAATGGAAATTCTTTGAACCCTAGTTGAAAAAAAAAACGTACGAAACAAGGCCACATAATCGTGACGATTCCGATCAAATCCAATTACATTACTGTCACGAGTGACGTCAGCACTTCCTTGAAAGACAAAGACATTTTTGTACACATTACAGTCTACAGTGTAATACCAATAAATAAACTTAAATGACCTGTTTCTATATTTGATAAAAGCCCTTTCCCTGAAAGCAGTGAACAAGAAACAGCCAATCATACCCCAAAAAGCCAAAAATGCCAGCAGGCCATTAAAAAAAATGCAAATATTAATATCTACCCCAAAAATGTCCTTTATTGTGCTATCAGAAAAAAGCAGTGATCTTAATTTTCAAATCTCAATTTGGACTATTTCCTTTCCATACTTCTTCAAAATCTTAAATTAATTTCTAAATGAAAGAAAGGGATAAGAAGAATCTTCATTCAATATGATATAAAAATATCTCATGTGTCATCACCATCATTATCAGTTGAAGCTTTATGCTGTCTATAATAGATAAATAGTATAAAATCATAAAACATATAATTCCCATATACTCGGATGGATTTGAAGATAAAAAGAAAATCAATGAAAGAAGAGAGTTGATGGAAGTCCAACCACAATTTAGGGTTGTGTGGATTAATTTAGCCACTTGAATGAACCGTGGGTGATTGGATAGATAATTAGGAAATTTATAGAATATAATGGCATAACTATACTATGTTTACTCTCATTCACACTATATTGTCATTGGCATAAAATTTAGTGTGCCCACAAATTTTGGGACACCCCATTAAAGGAAGAACTCAAAAAAAAAAAAAACAAAAATTTTAATTTTGCATGATAACTGTTTTTTTAAAGATTAGTTATTAGTCTTTCTATTTCTCATTAAGTAAAGATAAAGTGCAGAATGAGAAATTAACTCTATAGTCTATTTTCACATAAAAGCTATCCTCCAGTGGGGCATACCCCTAAAAAGACAAAACCCACATCACAGGCAAGGTTAGGAAAAAACATAAAATGAAACCCATACACTGAGCACCAACCATACCCCTTCATATAATTAATTACATAATATTTTGTGAAGATCTCAGCTTCTTGAAATTTGAAATACTAAAAAAATAAATTCTAATATACTGATATGCACAAATTCTAAAAGTAAAAAAAGGAAAAAGCCCAACTCAGGACTACAGTTATTGATGCTCCCATGTAGCAGCAGCAGCAGCAGCAAAAGTAATTACAAACAATTCCTTGGCTAATTAAATGATTAAACCCCTAATTATGTTATCCCATTGATTGTCAAAGCATTCCAATGACATTTAAATACAGCTAAATCCTATTCCAATCATCTCCTACTACCCCAAATAGAGTGAGTAAAAAAAAAATACAATATATACAGAAATATAAGGCTGCGATCACATATGTGGGGTCATTCATCTGTATGTACAAATTTGATCGGGCCCATCAGATCATGAGGTATATTAGATAGGCCTATATATCACATTTGATATTAATCTCATGCCTTTAACTTTTTCATCTGTCATCCACAAATTTAATAATTTTATATTAAAAAATTGGCCATCGATCCGACGGTTGAATAGCTTGGGATCAATAAAAACTCAATAAATAAATCAAGGGTAATTCAAATACGTTAATATCAATATTTGCCCACACGTAAATGTTTATATACTTGCGTTTTTACTTCCGGATGATGATGAAGATCTAGAGGAGAGTATATTACAGTGTCTCAAAGTTTACACGAAATAGAGTTCCCGCAAGTGCTTTGGGGTTTTGGCCGGGCTCTATTTTGGTAAGGTTAGCGATCTTCGTCTCTTCCTTGATGATTTTCTGAGTGATTCTAGTTGTTTCATGTAGTGTAAAGATGTTTGATCGGGAAAAGACGAAAACCCAGTGCGGAGGAAGAGGATTTTAGGGTTTATCGATGTAGATGTTCTCAAGTTAGTGGTTTTGCTGCATTCTTTGTTTGATGCACCGTAGATTCATGGGTTTTTGTTTCAGTGCTGGAAAGTTTGTTTCTTTTGGGGTTTTGGAGTTTTGTAGTGGTAGAAATCGAGGGTCTTTCCTTTTTTATTGATTGGAATGCTGGGTGTAGTTGTTTTTGCTGTGATTGGAGAAAGCTTGAGCGCTGTCTCATTGTTTCTCTTGGTGGGTTTTGGGTTAGAGAATTGAAGCTGTGGTCTTGAAGATCATTGATATTGGGGTGGAAATTTTATCAAAGAAAGTGGTAGTTATGAGCCCAATTTTTATTTTATTTTAAGTTCCAACACGTACTGAAGTGTTAAAATCTCTAATGGCTTCTTTAATTGCTGATTGGTTTACTAAGTTGAGATCTTTGATCTTGGGCATTGATGTATTTAGGGGTTTTTTTTCATTCTCTGTATGGTTTATGGATCCATTTGTTTGAAGTAAATGAGATTGAACCTCTTCTGGTCTTGTAGAATTAGGACCTAACAAAGCCAATTGTTCCATTATAGGTTTGTATTTTTTATTTTTTTTGTAGGGGTACCAGAGAGATCTTGGCCTTTATGTGACAAGTCACTGGTTGTAATGGTTCTTAAAAAAAAAAAGAAAAAGAAACGATGTTCTTATATAATTGTACCAGTTTATACATGAGTTAGGGATGTAGGGCGTGTTTGGGCCTTTGGGGTATGTTCGGATTCTCACTAAGCTTGGGGTAGCGGATTTGCGTCCTTCTGCCCGATATTGGAAATGGTTTTATGTAGAATTGAGGAAAATTAGTTCAGAATTTTCTTCCTCCTTTTGCAAGTAAAAACATGCCACCAACAGTGGAAATTTGTGGTGAATTCTAAGCCTGACACAAACACGCTCTTAAAAAAGTTTAGAATTTTATGGTTAGATGACTTCCATGTTTTTAACCTTCCTTCTGTTTGCAGAAGGTGAAGCAATGGAGCAGTCTTTAGAAGATCCATTACCCGTTAGCGCAGAAGGTTCTCTGAAATTTTGTTTCCTTCTCTTGAGAAATAGTATTATTATTGTTATTATTGTAGTTCTTTTAACCTGTTGTATTATACTTGTTTTCTCACAGGTCCTTCTGAGGCCCCATTGGCAAAGACTTCTCAAAAAGTGGGGAGCAAGGCATGGGGAATTCCATCTGGATCTGATGCATATCATGGATCAAATGATGCTAGCCTGTTTTCTTGTTCCTTACCAGTTCTACCGCATGAGAAGTGTATGTATATAATCCGTTTCTGATGACTCCCATGGACCCCCTTGGACCATTTTTAGCACTGAATAAATTTCAAAAAGTAATGTTTTATGTCATTCTGCAGTGAAATTTACAGACCCCGAACTAGCTGTGGAGTCCGTAGATGATGCCTCATCTAAGTTAAATAATCTACATCCAGATTTGGAGGGTGAGTCCATTGAAGACTCAATTGGAAACCTGCTGCCTGGAGATGAGAATGAGCTTTTGGCAGGCATAATGGATGATTTTGACCTAAGTGGCTTGCCTAGTCAGTTAGAAGAGATGGAAGAGGATGATATTTTCCTTAGTGGAGGGGATTTGGAATTGGATTTTGATCCTCAGGAGAGTCTGACCATGGGTATGGGTAATCTAAGTGTAACCGATGGCTATGCTAGTGGAAATGGAACTGGTCAATACAGTCTTTCAAACGGTGTAGTACCAGTTGCTGGAGAGCACCCATATGGAGAGCATCCTTCTAGAACATTATTTGTGAGGAATATCAATAGTAACGTTGAGGATTCAGAATTGCGAACTCTTTTTGAGGTTTGTTTATTTGCCTTTGAAACTATCTGCTTCTGTGTGACCTTGTGACTGTGTGTCCTCAACTGGTTTATGTTATTCTTTTAGTGTTTCATTTTATCATCATTCTTTCTAATTAAAAAAAAATTGTAGATCCTGTTGCATTTTGCCCCTGAACGCACATTTCCAATTGGGGTCAATTGCCCGGTGTGCTCCACTTTTGTTAAGGAAATTGATGAAATCTCAAAATATGATGATCATGACAAATTTATGGCTCATTATATTTAAACATCCTCCTTGACCAATCCAAGGTTAGTCTTGACATGTTGCTTGTTAATTACCTGTTGGATCTTTTTCATTTTTCTTCAAAGAAAAAAAAGTCTGGATCACTCTTTCTACAAGATATTATTTTGGTCAATAAAATTATCAAATTTTCATGCATTTCACTAGTGCCCCTATCAAAAGTGGACTCTGTCAAATGTCGGTTCCTAACCTATGATATGTGCTGTCCAAGAGTAAAAAATGTGATTGTTTAAATTACAGTGTACCTAGATTTTATCACATGTAGGAACCTAACTTTTGATATGCACGCTCCAAGTGTAAAAATCTTACTGTATAAACTACAGTGCACCTAAACCATTCCATTAATTTTCCCTTGCCTGTGGGGAAATATTTTTTTCGTTGGTTATATAAGGACGGTTAAACATTATATTTGCATTTAAGTTATTGCTCAGTTCCATATGTGAAGTGGGCAGCATAAGACAATGCAAATGGTGCTCATGATGCTATACATATATATGCATTAGTCTTTTTATCCTTATTTTATACTACAACTCTGAAAAAAACTAGGGCTTATTGAACCACTGATGGCTTAGTAGCAGAGGCACCTCACTTTCCCATGGATGACACGCGATCGATCCTTGGTATCCTAGGTTAGATTCACAGTACTGTGCCACCAACATAGTTGAGAAATTTCATTGCAGACCTTGTTTTGGAGCATTTCGGCTGATTCAGGATTTTGGCGAAACGTTTCAGAGTTATGTTTCGGAAAATGATTAGAATATACAAAGGAAAAAATAGGATTATTATTAAATTTAAAAACAGGATTTGATACATTTGGTTTTTTCTTTTCTTTTCTAAATCCGCTCATAATATGGCATGTGTGATATTAAAATTAAACAAATAATAATCTTGTCAACATAACAAATTAATGTCATCATAATGGTCCATCAATATGGCATCTATATATTGTCACCATAGCAGCCAAGCAATGAGCACTGAGCAGTAATTTGGAAAATTCAGAAAAATATGACATTTCGGATTAAAATCGGTAGATTCATCCAAACTGGAATGAAGTTTGAGAGAGTGTTTTTGAAAAGAAGTGGGGAGGAAGGACGGAAGGGGGGGGGGGGGGGGGGGGGGAGTGTTCTTTGTATTTGGTTCATTTTTAACGGATGAACCTAAATAATTCGGAAAATTCACCCCAAACAAAAAGCTATTCCATAGCTGTGGCCACCGATCCAATGTGGCAAAATATGGGGAAAAAACGTAGATATACCTCTAGAGAATTGCATACTCCAATTATGGATGATTGCCCACCTTTGATCAATCCAAAATCTCATTAAAAATAGACTATTATTCATTAATTACAGGCGTTCTGATTTGAAACTGAATTGACTCTTATTCACTATTGTATTTAATCATAAAATGTCTGCACTTATTACACTCCCAAAGTTTGCACCTTCAAATCTATGGTGGTCATCATCTCATTCATATGGATTTTTGCTAGCCCTATTCCCTATTCCACAACCTCCTTAATTCCTTCCCCTCATGATTGGTGCAGCAGAGTGGCACCATGAACAAAACTGCATTTTGAAAATGAAGCCTAGGTTTTCTTTTTCTTGCTTCCCTCAACTGAGAGAGAGGTAATTGTGGATGGTGGATGCATTTGTTCTACTGTGGATACGTGCCTTCTAGCACAAGAGCTTAATAGATGCATGCCTTCTACCACAAGAGCTTACTGGAAAAGGGTTGCTGTGTATTCTGTCTCTTATATAAAAGGGTCTCTGATTTGTATATGATTTACCAGTTTTTCCTTGTTACTTGAAAACGAATGCCTGAATTGTAAACTGTTTTCCATGTTAATGTTGCTGTATTTCTATATGGTTTCTGATTTTGAAATAAGATGCTTCATTTATATTCTACTTTTTGTTGGTCATCTTATAAAATTGCTCTTCTGATTCTTTTGAGCCATTCTCTGTATGATTTTTATTTGGTTGGGGTCCACATGTGTGGATTGCTTAGCATTTGTTGTTAGTTCAGCTGCTCTGCTGGTTTTTTTTTCCATAACATGGGACTGCTCTCTTTTGCAGCAACATGGTGACATCAGGACTCTTTACACTGCATGCAAACACAGGGGATTTGTGATGATCTCTTACTATGATATCAGGTCTGCTCGAGCCGCGATGCGTACCCTTCAAAATAAGCCCTTACGGCGGAGAAAACTTGACATCCATTTTTCAATACCAAAGGTTTGATATGGAATATTCAGCCGTTTTTTTTTTCATTTTCAACCTCTACATATTAATTATTGTCATTCCCCTTGTATGCTCCTTATCCTTGCATTTATGTCCTGATCAATACCAGGATAATCCATCAGACAAGGATATCAACCAAGGAACTCTTGTTGTTTTTAATCTTGATCCATCAGTTTCAAATGATGATCTACGGCAAATATTTGGGGCTTATGGGGAAGTCAAGGAGGTGAGAGAATAGCGATGTCTTTTTATGTAAATTTTTCATCTTGCATTTCTCTGCAGTTCTTCTGTGACATGATTCTGTTAACCGTGGGTGCATTTGATTGTTAACTTTTTACTTAAAGCAGATCCGGGAGACACCACACAAGCGGCACCATAAGTTTATTGAATTTTTTGATGTCAGAGCTGCAGAAGCAGCTCTTCGTTCGTTGAATAGGAGTGACATAGCTGGGAAGCGCATAAAGCTTGAACCTAGTCGTCCTGGTGGAGCACGAAGAAAGTACGTAAATGGATTTTTCATTTACATTCTTCTATACTCTCCCTCTCTCTCTCTCTCCCTCTCTCTCTCTCTCCACCCAATAATAGATTGTTGATCTCAATTTATTCATGCGGATGCTTGCTACTGGGATTCTGTGATTTGTGATTTCCACATTTCATCATTGCCATATGTTCTAATTCTTTTGTGAAATTTAATTAGTTGGAAGATTGTGTACTTGCTAACATGTGGGCAATGAGGTAATGCTTTAGGGAAGATTAGTCACGTGAAAGAGAACCTGTTAGTGTGTAGTTTCTAACTCAGTGTTAATATTTTGGCTTGATTCTGAAATCATTAAGGAGAGCTAGTTGTGATATGTGTCAGCTGTGCTTTTAATTTAATTTCAGGTTGTAAAAGTACATTCTTATTATTATTATTATTATTATTTGAATTGGTAACAACAAAATTCATTAAAGGAAACCAAACAAGAACTAGAACAAAAGGAGCCAGATAAAGGATGGTGGGGAAGGTGCAAGAGAGATGTATCACCCCAACCTCAAGGGAAAAAGAAACTTTCCAATTTCATAGTCACACCCACCCAAGGAAGAAACCTATCAACCCCTTGCATAGCTTAAACCTATGCAACCGCATTAGATGAGTTGCACTCCATGACCAACGGACCACCATATCTTTTGGAGAATATGCTAAGGTTTTCCAAGATAGTTAACACACCCACATGTTTGGAAAACATAAGCAATACCTCCCCCTTGCTATTGCATAGCACACCTCCAATCCTTGCTGGGCCTGGCTTACCCCTAGAAGCTCTATCCACATTAAACTTCAAGGCACCATTAGAAGGGGGACACCAAAGGACAGATCTCCTTTCAATCTGAGGGCCGCACTCCATGCATGCTCCCCAATTCGAAAAAAAGACACTCTAGTTAAGATTAGAGACTTGTTTCTAGCCGAGGCCCGGCCCATTTGGCAATCTTTAAGGTCACTTTAGATATCAACTCTGGTATTGAAGAAGTTCTCCTTAAACCATGCAATCAACGGTAAGTATATGGTATGCATGGACAAAATATACCACCCCAAACTGTGGAAACAGGTCAGCTCACAGCATAAGATGACACTCAAAAGAAAAAAAAAGAATAGGCAGAAAAAATAAAAAAAGAAAACTAAAAATAAAAAATAAAAAAAATAAACACACACACACACACATTGGATATCTTAATAAAATAACCGTCGATACCTTTTGTACTCCCTGATTTACTAATTTGTCTGGGACTTTGTTGCCTTCCTATTGACATGTGAAACTCCTCATGACAACGTTGTATTAATGCCCGATGCTCCCCTCAATGTTTTTTTGAATGAGAATATTTTTAATGATGTTAAAGCCCAATGCTCTGCTCAATATTGATTGCAACGCCGCCCACCTCCTTAGCTCGCTCCATTCCACTTTTGGAATCACCTTTGACTATGACTATGAAACTATTTTTAATGCTTCATTAGAGTACTTTAAACTAGTTGGACCTGAAAAATTAGCACTAATTTTTTCTTATCTTCCTGAACGCCTCCAATTCTGACTGCACCAGGATTTCCTTCTAACTGTTCTGTCCACATTGAACTTCATGCGTCCATCCTTGCAGAAATATCCAATTTACCTTTTATTTGTATCTGCTCTTAACCCTTTGCAAAATTGCTGCACCCCAGCTTCCCAACTTATCTGAAGAAGTGAGCCGTTTATAATTTTTTTTTTTATAGATCTTTCTAGAACTGCAGTTTTGACTAGATCAAGTCGTAACTAGCCTTGGGTAGGGGCTTAGATAAAGATGAGGATTTGACGGTTGAAGAGGAACCATCTACCATGTTTGATAGTCTTTGTTCCTCTGACCTTATACTGTATTTCTAAAATTCGTAAGTATCTTGGATGGGTGATATTCTTTGACTTGCTTGTTTAATTCAATGCATTAAGTTGGCTGCGTTAGTTACTTGATAATGTTTGCTATACACTGCATCAGAAACAAAATTAATGAGATGCTAAGGAAGAGGATAAGAAATTGAACAGTTCTATGATTAATGAAAGGAGTTAGAGATTTAGAAAGTTATGAGTCTTTTTAGATTATTAGGAATGGGGATTAGGGGGAAGAAAAGATGCAGAGGAAAATTGTGATATATACGAGCGCTAGAAAACTCCAGGGCATTTTCAAAAGCGAAAATGCCCCCTCCAAATAGCGAATGAGAAGAAGAAAGGAGTTGATGAGATGGCATCAGTTGGTATCATGGTTTAAAATATTGGTACGTATTGGCCGATATGTACTTGTGTCAGCCCGGATCGCAATGTGATTTTTACAGGAATACTGGTATTGGTATCGTAACGGTTTGTATTGCAAAAATATTGGTTGTCACGGTTGATATTTTCAAAATATCGGTCTTAATGGCCGATACAACCAAAACTTTCTAAAAAAAAGACGAAGAGTGAGGTGGTACCTGGAAGTGGGAATGATTCACATAAGAAGAAGAAAAAAAAAAGGTAACATACATTGACAGAAGGAAAAGAGGGAGAAAAGAGAGGTGGTACCTGGAATCCAGAGCTCTGCCGTCTGGTATTGCTGCAACCACCACTAGACGCAACCTAGTGCTACTGCAACCACTGCCAGCCGCCCCCTTCCTCCTTTCTCTTCTTCTTCTCATCATCTTTTTTATTCTTCCTTTTCTTTTCTTTCTCTCATCTTTTTTCTTGTTATTCCCTCATCTCCTCTCCCTTTCCTATCTTTCCCTCAGTTTTCTCCCCTTCCCTCCATTGTCTAGTTCTTTTTGGGAAGTGGGAACCATGGATTAGAATTTAGAAACCCTTTTTAGTGTTTTGAGGTAATGCTTGCTTGGGTGAGGTGTTAATCTTCCACCATATAAGTTATGGGCTCCATTGTGGTCCAGTTTTTTAAAATCTTAGCTATTAATGGATTACTGCCTTATCTTATGACTTATATCCATTTGGGGCAATTTTTTTTCTAGATGGGTGAGTGGTACACAATTTGGGCCACAATTTATGTCATTAGGAAATGGGGCGAATAGCTCTTTACAAGATTATTTTATTGGAGAAAATTTGGATTAAAGGAATATTTTAGAATACCCCATTTAATGGATGGAATTTTTGTTGAATGGTTTGGATTTAGATAGTGCTCCACGAAACTATTCAAAATATACGCCGCTTATTAAATGGGCCTTCAACTAATTTTAGTCAAATTAAAGTTACGCTACCATGTAATTAATCACTCTAAAAGATGTGAATAAGGTTTTAAGAAAATCTTAGATTTGTATAGCGGTCACTCCAATAGTTGGCCAAGGTTTACTAGAGAGTCAAATTGGTAGTTATTTTAAGTGGTTTGGATTTTATATATGGACTACATTGATAGATTTATAAATTACATGTATGTGACCAAAGATTGCACACTAAACTTAACATAATTAATTCTTTAAAATTAAACAGCAATACAGGATATTATAATTTAAGAGGGCCGATATTTTGTTTTATAGTTGTTACTAAAAAAAACATTGTTTTTTTTAGCATTTTACAATTATTCTGAATTTCTAGGTTATTTAACAAAATAATTTTTTGGGGTAAAAAATAAATTCATGCTGCGATGACCGCGACAAATTGCAAACCGTTACCGATATCACAACGGTATCGAGTTTTGGGGTCAGCTGATACTGCGATTTTAAACCATGGTTGGCATTCTTGTCTCTTCTTAGGACACTAATTTATTATCATTAAGGATAGGGAAGTTTGTTTCCTTCCTTTTCTCTTTCATTAAATGAAACAATCGAGTATCCTCCCCATATCTTTTCCCTGCATGCTCGTTGGTAGATTTTTGGCATTTTATCTCTCAGTGGTTAGATTTTAAAAATGGACCCACATATGCAATCTCATGTCTGACTACTATGAGGTAGATTTGTCGCATTTCATCATTCAATGGTTTAGATTTTAAAAGTGGGCCTACATATGTAGTCTCATGCTCAACTGTTTTGAGATATATTTGTAGCATTTCATCTTTCAATGGTTTGGATTTTATAAGTGGGACCACATATGTAATCTTATATCCAACTGTTTTGCTCTCAAAACAGGGTGTTTTTGCTGCAATTATTTTGAGATTCATAAGTGTTATAGAAAGGAGAGAAAAAGTTAAAGAGAAAAAGAGAAAAATTTAGGATATAGTAATCAAATGTTGCATTTTAAGGAGGAGAAAAGTCTCTGCTGGTCTCTCACATTGGACGTGAGATTGGGGCACAAATGCCCCATTTTGAGGAGGGCTCTTTGTAGAATTTTCACATATATATGTGCGTGTGTGTGTGTGTGTGTCTCGAAAAGGTTGTGAAGATACAACATTTAGTATGATCTTGTGTGGGATGTGTACTCCTATGACACTTGTTTAGAGGGAAATTTTTTTAATCTATTAATTTATTGTTTTTTAAAGATTCCCTCTCAGTTTACCTGATTAATAGAATCTGAATTATTAAATTTGATTTCTGATAGTTCATAACCAATACGAAAAAGTTTTCTACTATTCATAACTTTGTCAAGTAGTTTCCAGTAGAATGTTGAGTGATATAAGATAAAAGTGGTTTTGTGTTTTGCAAGTTTCTTAATCCTCTTTTGCTAAGAACGTTCAGCTTCTACCCATCTTTTGGCACTTCTCTAAATGAGTGTAGGAAAGATGTGGTGTTTGTTTTCATGCCTGTAGTACAGTTGAAAGGGTGATTATTGTTGCAACCATGAGATTTTGGGTTGAGACATGTTACCAAAGAGGAGAGTTATTTTGCAATTTTAGCATGAAGTTATCGTACTTCCTCATGGTTTATGGTCTGAATTTTTACGTTTATTGTTCTCGATGTATTCAGCTTGATGCAGCAACTGAGCCAAGAACTAGAACAAGATGAAACCAGAAGTTACCGACCTCAAGTTGGTTCACCAGTAGCTAACTCTCCTCCTGGTATGTTGATTCCACATGAGCTTTTCCCAACTTGGCTTTTGCTGTTCCATATTTCAGTTCTTAGGCCTGTTGATGTTGTCTTCCCCCCCACCCCCCCACTTTTTTGTTGAGCCTAATGGGTGCTTTGATGAGATGACAGGTAGTTGGACACAATTTAACAGCTCAAGTGAAAACAGCTCATTTGATACTCTTAACCAGTCTCGAAGTTTGGGAACTACAGGTCCGATTATAGGTGGTAACCATTTACCTGGGTTAGCATCCATTCTCCCTCCCATGGGATCAAGCTCTGTCAAAGTTGCACCCATTGGAAAGGACCAAGGAAGGAGTAGCCACATGGAGCAGATATTCTCCAACACTAATTCAATACATGGAGCTGCCTTTCATCATTCTCATTCCTTTCCAGAGCACAGCAGCAGACTGATGTCAAACATCAGTCCAAGTACTGTAACTGCAGCCTCTCTTGGTCCATCAACCTCGAGTACATCTGGTTTCGAAACATTGAGTGGGCAGGAGTTTCTCTGGGGTAGTCCCACTCTGTATTCCGAGCACATCCTTTCTTCCGCCTGGCCAACACCATCAAGGAAGCAGTCATTCCCATCCAATGGGCAAAGGCAGGGCTTTCCATACTCCAGTAGCCATGGCACATTTATTGGTTCATCTCCCCACCTTCACCAACATCATGTTGGATCTGCTCCATCTGGTGTCCCTTTGGACAGGCGCTTTGGTTTTTATCCAGAGTCACCAGAGATGTCTTTCATGAACCCTGTTGCATTTGGAGGTAGGGGTTTAAGCCACAATGAAGGGAATCGCATGATGAATATGAATGGTTGTGCTGGTCTCAGTCCTGGGGTTGCTCTTTCAGGAAGCACGATGGAAAATGGTTCCCCTAGCTTCAGAATGATATCTTCACAAAGGTTGAGTCCTATGTTCTTTGATAGTGGGGTTTCATATCCAGTTCCAGGAACAACTAACATTGATGGACTGATTGAGCGAGGACGTAATCGGCGAACTGAGAATAATGTTAACCAGATTGACAATAAGAAACAATATCAGCTTGAGTTGGATAAGATTGTTAGTGGGGAAGATACTCGGACAACTTTAATGATAAAAAACATCCCAAATAAGTAAGTTCTTTATCATTTTTTCTGAACTGTTTACAACCACTTAAGATCTCTACTGGAGTAGTGGCTGAATCTCCTTGATTACTTGCCTTTCAGGTACACCTCAAAGATGCTGCTGGCTGCCATTGATGAAAATCACAGGGGTACTTATGATTTCCTGTATTTGCCAATTGATTTTAAGGTAAGACTTCTGGAAAATTTATTTTAGAATCTCTCACCTATTTAAAATGCATTTGACAGTGCTTCTTTGTTTTTGCAGAATAAATGTAATGTGGGCTATGCCTTTATAAACATGATTTCTCCTTCACATATAATCCCATTTTATCAGGTTCTCCTTTGTGACTTAAATTGGCTTGAATGAATCAAATATGATTGCTTTATAGCATCCTTTCATAGGTTGCATCCGTGAAATATTTTAAATTGAAGCTCTAATGCCAACTAGTCTATAAGAGCTGTATGAGAGAATCTTTTGGCCTCTACAAGTCTAAAGGACTTGAGCCATGGCTCTGTGGCACATGCTGAATATCTGCCATTTGGCATTTCTGTTCAACATTAGAACTTAGATCACAGCTTACCCTTGAGGGCTTCAGTAAACTAGAAATTTGAAAAGTTGAGCTTATGCTTGTGCAGGCATTCAATGGAAAGAAGTGGGAGAAGTTCAATAGTGAGAAAGTTGCAACGTTGGCATATGCCAGGATCCAAGGCAAGGCGGCCCTTGTTAACCATTTTCAGAACTCAAGCTTGATGAATGAAGACAAGAGGTGCCGCCCTATTCTTTTCCATTCCGAGATAGGTGATCAGGTAAGAAAGTTAGGCAAAATATCTACTTAAGGAAAACCAAAATTTTAAGAAATGGCATCTATTCCCTTTACAATTTCCATTGTTGCAATAAAAATGCTGGATCTAGAATTTCTGGGTCCGAAATATGCTTGCACAGGAAGCAATCAATCTTGTTCTTTCTCATTGTGCATCATGTAATGATGTCACCCTTTATCAGAGGAATTGTATGATTCTCGCTTGAGTATTTGCTTGGTAATATGGCCGACCTAGTACATGGGGCTTGCGTTCTGTGATTTAAAAGTTGGTTTTATGGTTAATATTGTGGACAGACCATGCACACAAGTCTCCCATGGGTTCATCCCAATTCCTCATTTAATGCCTCCGAGATAGTGGAGACAGAATTCAGAGCAAGTCCATCCAGATTGTTTGCGAACAATCTCATAGATTGATGTTGGAGATCTTTGAATCACATCATTGTGGGCCCCCTTTGTACATGCTCAAAGTCTGAGGATCGTACAGCTCTAGTGTCAATTCTTTGGGCCAAAACAAGAAGACTGAGCAGATTATTATTATTATTATTCTTATTTTTACTTGTAATTATTATTGAATGTTTCTGACTATTGTAATTTTGCTGCTGCACCTTGTGTAGAAGATCTTTCAGGAACCATTTCCCTCCAACATTATGAGTGCCCGCTTGTGTCAGCAAGATGGAGCATACTCTGACAATATATCCGATGGTTCAACCAAGAGTCATTCAGATGACAAAGAAGAGAGAGCTCGTATTGGAAGCAACGCAGGGGAAACAAGCAGCTCAGGGGAAACTAGCAGATAGCCAATCCAAAAAGATGAATGTTCTGGTGCTAACTGTTCATAGGTATTTGAAGTGTAAAAAATGGCCAGTGACAGCAGACGAGGACGCAGATTGTCATTGTAAGTACTATTATTACTAGGCGGTGTCCACTTTGAAAGCATGTGGATGTGCCAAAGCATTACCAGAGGGCAATTGTGAATGAGAGAGTGGGATGATGTTTTGTTTTTGTGCAGGGGAGTTTTGAAAGGGGATTAAGGGTAATAGTGAACTGTACAGGTGAAAGGGGTCTTTATCTGTGTAATGGGTGAGTGCATTGCTCATCTGTTAATTTCTAGCGTCTCTTGTTTTCCTGTTTCTTTTGGGGGATTTGACTCTTTGCAAATATAATTTATGTTTATATGAAGCTATGAACAGAGGATGGACATGAGAACCCTTCATGCTTTTTTTTTTTTTTTTTTTTTGAGACTCAATTCTGTACAGAACTTGCGTTTGGGGTTCTCAGCCCTTGTTAACATGTGTAATAAACTAAAGGGTATAGAGGTGAATTATTAGACCATCCTTTTATCATTGGTTATGGAGTTGTACTGTGTTGAATGGGTGATGTTGTGTAGCCATGCACCTTGTTAATGGAAATCATCACTGATATTGGCGATTTCAGAGTTATTATCTGATCCCAGTTAGCTGCATTTTTTCCTTGATGAACATCGCCAATGTGTCATGATATTTTACCTATAAAATTAAAAGGATGAAGCACGCATATATCGGAAAGACTGATCTTAAGATGGATCAAGCCAGAAAATGTGTCCTACATGAGTAAATGGGTGGATGTGCGCCATATGTATAGGCTGTGGGCCAATTTAGCAATTTAGTTGTAAAGTAAATTCAAAGTGAAGCTTCTAATTAAGAGAGTATAAAATATGACGGGTTTTATTCATAATATTATGTGTTTTTGTCTTTAGTGACTTGATAGGGATATGCATAGGTGAGCGCCACTTCTTTTTTTGGACTTATCAAAGGTTAAAAAAAAAAAAGAGGAAGTATCCCTTACTCTACGGTGAGGGATGAATGTATAGAAATCTTTCTCGTAACTTTTCCAAAAAGGACTTATCCCTTATCTTAATGTGAGGGACACTTCTTCTTTTAAAAAGTATTAATGTGAAAGAAGTCAAAATCATTACATTTTATGACACTTTTTAAATCTTGTTAGGTTTAAAAAAGGAATTGTATAAAAACATCCTTTTTTTAGTCCCTCTTCGTTTTGGTCATGGGGCCCATGTTGATTCATTCTTGCCATTTCATACACGGGAGCTTCTATTCATATACCCCCTTTTACTCTTTTTACATAAGCAAAAAAAAAAAAAAAAAGAGAGAAAAAAAATCAAAGCTTTTCAAAATACCCCTTACCCTTTCTCTCCCTATACTTCCCCCTCCCCCTCCGGGCCGGTAGAGGGCTCTCCTTCTCCCTCCCCTCCCCCTCTTTCTCTCTTTTCCTCTCCCTCTTCCCTCTCTCTATTCTCTCTTTCCTTCTCCCCCTTCTTTCCTTCCTTCCCCCTTTCTCTCCCTCCCCACTCTGCTCGCTGTATGAGACCAGTCTCCTAGCAGCAACAGGGAGATTGGGTCCCCCGCTGCAAGGAGACCGTGTCTCCCAGCAGCAGGAGACCGGATCTCTCCTTACAGTGGGAGATCTTATCTCCTTATTGTTGCAAGGAGACGCTGGTCTCATGCAACGGGGAGAGTGGGGAGGGAGAGAAAGGGGGAGAGGGAAAGAGAGAATAGAAAGAGGGAGAGGAAGAGAGAGGGAGGGGAGGGGAGACGCGGTCTCCTTGCAGCGGGAGACCCGATTTCCCTGTTGCTGCAGGGAGACGCTGGTCTCCGGCAGCAAGCAGAGTGGGGAGGGAGAGAAAGGGGGAAGGGAGGAAAGGGGGAGAGGGAAATAGAGAATAGAGGGAGGGAGAGGAAGAGGGAGAGAGAGAGAGAGGGAGGGGAGGGAGAGCCCTCCGCTGGCTGGTGCTCGTCGTTAGCCGGAGGGAGAGGAGAGAGGAGGGAGGGAGAAGTGTAGGGAGAGAAGGGGTGAGGGATATTTTGGGAAGTTTTTATTTTTTATTTTTTGGCTTGTGTAAGAAGAGAGAAAATGGGTGTATAAATAGAAGCTCCTTTCATACACACTACCCCCCATGAATGGTCTTAAGTCCAAGTTTAGCACTCATCTAACTTTTTTTCACCGTTGGATTGAAATAATGATTATAAACCATTAAATTTTTGGGCCACAAATCACAAGTTTAGGATTATCTTAAGGACTTAAAATTTTGCATATAGGTAGGTCTCATATGGATCTTCACATCTAATGGATTTCCATAACTATCATGCATCTTAGTGGGCCTCAACCAAGAGGGGCATTTTTTTTTTAAATGCCTGGGCGTTATATAGCACTCTCCTATATATAAAATCTTATGAGAAGTGTTTACACACATCTACAATGGGAATTTTTAATGGGGCCTACTTGTGGATCTTAGTTAGGGATGAAACTATAGGGAAGGAAAAGATCTATGTGAAACCACAATAAATATTAAGTTTTGCCCCAATTACATGTCGTTAAACCGTGGTCCACAAATCTTATTCATTCAGATTGGTGCACAGTTAATCCAATGGTTCAGTAAATTTTGATTTGATCGAAACTTGAGGCTTGCTACTATCATGGGAGTCCTTCTGTATTGCAAGATTTCAATTGGTGATAACTGGGCCCCACAAAGATTATTTCTTATAATACAGTGGTGAGAACTAGTTCTCATAGGATTATTTTTCATATATATTTTATTTTTTTATTTGTTATTTTGTAACAAGTAGATGACTTTTTGTCATTGCGTTTTGAAATTGTTGCTTTTTTTTACTTTTTTTTTTAAGAGAGAAATTTTGAATTTTTGTATTTTTGATAGGATCCTCTCATCTGTTAATGTCTCTTAAATGGAGGCTTACCTTCTCAACACTTTACAAGTGAATTACCAATCATCCCATAGATATGTTCCTCTCAATGGGAGTTGAATTTGGATTACAAGGGGATAAGGTTTTTAAATGAGCGATTGAGAGCATAAGTTCTTATCCCTTGAGGAAGGATGACATACTGCTACCATGATAGAGTTGTCATGAAAGGCATTGCATATATATGGACATGGTCTCGATCCTCTGGGCTTTTGACTCATAAATGCAGAGTTGAAGGATAAAAGGAGCGCATCTCACACTTGGAACCACCTATTGATTATCCCGGCCTCTCAAAATAAATGGATCATAATGTAATGTAGATCTCTATATTTTACTCCAATAGAAATGGTTTCCACTACAAGATTGATCAATTGATTAAAAATGTCATTAATGCAACCTTATGCATATTCATTATTTTTGTAAGTTTCCTTCTCTCTAATTGGGTTTCTGTTTTCATTGCCCCTTAATTAATTTCTTATATTAAAATATCTACTTCCTTTCTCCAATTCTGTCTAAATTTGAATATTGAATTCCAGTTTTTTATTGTTATTGTTATTGTTATTATTTAACCTCTGTTTAGTTGCAAATTGCAATTTATTGCCCGTTTGAATTTAATGCTAAAAAAAACAGATAAGAGAGAGATGTCATCAAGTGTTCAAATTGTGATCAAGACAATAATAGTACACTAACTTGAACCATTATGTAATTATAAGATGAGACCCCTTAAAGTTAGGCTTTCCTTCTCATAATGAAGATAGGATGAAATGGGTTCTCCCTTTGCTTCCTCATTTCATGTGGGTGGACCGGATTTGGTTTTTTCAACTCCTTACATGATTACCTGGCCCACCACTAACCATATAAAATTCCTTTGTGGTGTGCATGTTGGTGGTCACTGATTGGAATTATCCGTTGGACTTGCTTTTCAGAAAAGTAAGTAATTATTAAACCATTTCATACAAAATAAATTATTTTTTTTATATTATTCGGTTGTCTATAACACAAAGAAGGCAAGGGCACAATGCTATTCATCATCTTATAGGGAAATGTTGCCCCTGTGTAACCCAAATTGCCAGTCATATTCATCAATGGATTTGTCATCATCCGTAGGAAATTACCAAAACCACCAACCTCTATAGAATAACCAATCAAGATCATTGCAATCTATCAGGCTTTTCATAAATATCCAAAAAAATTATGTCATTTTTTCATATGAAACCTCTATCAGTATCTTGGTTCCTTTAAATAGAAAGGAGAATTCTGCAAGTACTTACAAGGAATTGTTTTAATCTACATGTTCCTCCTATGAGAATATGTAGTCCAACTTGTGGGACCCATATATTGCCAGTTCATCAATGGAAGGAGGCCGTGGGAAGGGTTTCCTTATCTATAATTGAAATTAAAAAATTTACTACAATAAGATTATCCCAACGTTTGATTTAACAGTCTTAGAAATTAATGGTATTTTAATTGCGTAATTTTTTGACATTCGATGCCATGGCAAGTAAAGATTTAGCGAGTCTAAAATTAATCCTTATAGTAAGTCATGTCGGTGAATTAATATCAAAGGAGCCGCGGCATTGATGAAAATGGCCCCAATTGGTGACATTTTCATAAATGGCCGTCCCATGAATGGTAAAGTTGAGATAAGCTGCCGAAATAAGAAAAATGAGGAAGGAACGAGTGAGACCATGACAGCCAGTCCTTTCCTATCCATATGCCTGTCAACAAATCCAATTTGTGTTTGGGAGGACCCGCATGCCATGTTAGGTCTTATTTGCCAATGACCTAATAATTATACTTAATATGATTTTTAATTTTATTTTGGCTCTTGTCTTTTTCTTTATCATAATTTAAAACAAATGTCCCACTAAGCTTGTATCCTGACCCTTGCAAAAGATGCTTAGACTATACTAATCTATAACTCATCATCATGTTTAAAATATACCGTTAATCCATTGAACTAAGCATAAAAGTCAAGAATACTTTTAGAGGCTCTTGGGTCATTTTGGTCACACCCTCCCAACATCAATTGTTAATCTTTAGACCAGAACAGGGTGACCCATGATCATTGTCTATTCCTACTGCAGCCAATAACAAGCAGCATTATCCTTCTCCATGATCATTGTCTATTCCTACTGCAGCCAATACCAGGGCAGCATTATTCCCTCTCCTCATTTTCTTCTTGCCCATGGAGGCTCCTCTTCTCCATCAAACCACCACCACCACCACCACCACCACCTCCTCATCTCACAAGTCCCCAACCACCTCCTCCATCATCAACCGTCTACTCTTTCTTGCTCTAATTGCTTTCATCTCCATATGGGCAAACTATGAAGCATCCAAAGGCTTTGAAATCACCATCCTCAACAATGCCGGCGACACCCCGCAAGGCCGTCGGTTCAATCTCCTCTTCGTCTCCGACGATCGAGCCACTCGCATCGTCCTCAACACAAGTAGATTCGTCGAACGGATCCTCTATCCTGACCACCATCACCCCAAAAAGCCAATTCGCCGCATCACGCTCCGGCTCACCGGTGACAACTCAACCGATATAGTCCACGTGTTGCCGATCGGCGGCTATCCCCACCATGAATTCGATATCCGTATAGGCCCCATCATCATGGATGAGCCGGATGTGGACCGGATGATGGTGGCGGCAGTGCAGCGGGCCATGGCACGTGTGTGGGTGTGGGAGGGGCGGGGTGGAGCTCCGCCGGAGTTGGTTGGTGGGATGGTAGAGTGCATCTCCATGATGGCGGGGTACAGTCCTTTGCCGGGCTCTGGTGGCGGCGCACCACCGGAATTTGGCACGTGTGGGCTAGATGGAGGGACAGACAATGTGGGCGTTGCATGGTTTTTGAAGTATTGTGAGGGGGCGAGGAATGGATTCTTGGCACGCTTGAACCGTGCCATGGAAGGCGGGTGGCACGTGCGGATGGTGGATGATGCCCTGGGGTTGCCCTCTAAACTGATATGCGAGTCATACCGATCATCAACGGTTCGGATCGTAAATTCCACGGATGCCACGTCGGCATCTCGAGAATTGCACCAGGAAGTGTGACGCGGATGGTGAGTTGGCATGTTTGTGGGGCCCAGACAGACAATTAGAGCCTGCCAATCGACCGCTTCTGCATGGAATATGCTACATTGCTGACCTCGAACCTATCTGGCGATGACCGGGGCAGCGGAGAGGTGGGCCATACAATCACAAGGATAGTTGACGGTAGCGACTATTTTAAATATTTCCAATTTTCTTATTCCTTTTGTCATGCTTGATTGACATTGATTTTATCCATATACCTTGTCCATTATAGCATCTCAATATCTTCAATCTTTTAAGTATAATTTTCTTGGCTTCTTTTAACTTTGGTATGGTCCTAGCTCGACATTGATGTTAATATTAATTAGATTTTATCTAATGCCATATGACGTCCCACAATTGATTGACATTGATTTTATCCATATACCTTGTCCATTATAGCATCTCAATATCTTCAATCTTTTAAGTATAATTTTCTTGGCTTCTTTTAACTTTGGTATGGTCCTAGCTCGACATTGATGTTAATATTAATTAGATTTTATCTAATGCCATATGACGTCCCACAATTGTTGCAGCCAAATTTGAACATTAGTCATTCAAAAACTTGGATTTATCATCACTTGGGCAATTGAAATTATTTCAGGTGTTAAGCTTCTTCACAAGGCGAGCTAACAATGTGTCTTTCTTTAATTAGAGTTGAAATTTGAGTCTAATTCACTTTAGAAGAATGTATAGACGGATTTAATCAAGTAAAGATGAATTCACTAGGTCAGAACAAGTCATAGAAATTCCAATGTTAACACCAATTGTTTCTCATTCACACAAATCCATGGTCTCAATATAATGAGTAGAAAGTGCAAGTGAACCACTAGTAAGGCATATTTCCCCACCGTGAGAGGAGTTACAGATCGACCTTGTGAGAGTTTTATTACAGTAAGAACCTTCATCTTCACAAGCAACTAAATATGTGAATTGGTGTCTACAGTGCAGAAAACCTCTTCAGAAGTCAAATTAATCGTCATCATGAAAGAGACACTCACCTAAACAGTTTACTTTCGTGAGGAAAGCTAATTCATCTTAAATCATAATAATCAATATTCAATATTCAACAGGTGCAAAATGGGTTGGGCCAAAAACAATTCCTAAATAAAGACTTGATTGAATGGATCTTCCCTATCTGCTACTTATAGCACAACTGAGCCTTATCTACTATCAAAATTGTTAGATCTGGATTTAGCCAAGCATACACCACTACGAGGAAAAACAACAAGCAATTACACACAAAGAAGACACGAGGATTTACGTGGTTTGGCAAGATTGCCTACATCTACGGGCACAAAGATTTCACTATTTAGAAATCTCTCTCTCACCCCCTTGCAGTGCTTTTACTCTGTGTTTCCTTTCCCTTACTGTGTTTCTCTCTTTCCCTAGGGTTGCCCTAGAACAAAAGCATCTAAAGAGAGTATATATTGATGCTAACCTTAATCAACTGAACCCTCCACTTAGGCCCAATAAGGACCTTTTGAGCCAAACCCAACAAAAATGGCCGGGCTTAGGCTTGTATATCAAACCTGTTGGCTGAGGGGGTTTAGATACCCCAAATGACTTGTCAAACTAATTTTGGACAAGCTTTCTCCTAGCTCGGCGCAACCCAATCAAATTATGAACCAGTGTGATCACTTGAGATCTAGATCATCCAATTGTTAAAACGAGTGACATCAATGGACCTTCATTAACGGTCACTGGAAGAACCTGGTCCGAAGTATTTGGGTGTAGACCCAACTTTCATTGTTAATAATCGGGTTTGGTCCACCTCTGAGCCCATGTTTTGGTCCATATATATAATTGGGTCAAGGTCTAGGTATGGGTAATCTAAGTTCAGTTGTAGATAATGTTTTTTTATTTCTTTTTGGTTACCCACGACAGACCCATCCCTAGGAAATAATATCTGCTCCCATGTAAGAAACTCATCCTGAAATTTGACACCCACTCCCATGTGTGAGTTGTATGTAAGGCTAGATAGTTGGATTTCTTGGCTTATGCTCTCAAAGGAATCATGTTTTGACTGTTTTAAACTTCTTGGTAGTCTCGAATTTCTAGATTGCAGTTTAATTTACATATATGCAGAGGAAGAATAAACGAGTTAGCAAATAAAAGCAAATCAACCATATAAGGAGAAGACAAGTAGATTTTTAACATAGAAAACCTAAACGGAAAAAACTACGAGTCCTTCTGGGCTAGCAAAATCAAGTACTTATTTTGAATAATTATAAGATATATTCACAACCCGTTTCCAATCACTCTCTCTACTTAAGGATCGTAGTTCTTTTTGCACAAATCCTTACCACAACAGTCTCTTGCTGTGCACCGCTCTCCACACTTGATCCAATCACCTTGAATCCACAATATTAACAATTATAAACAACAAACTCTAGAACTAAAAACTTCAACGAAGTCTCACAAATGGAAGCTCTAAAGAAGAATGTGGTTTTCAAAGTGTAATCTTCACTTAGAATAAAGAGATCTGTTTTTTAAGGTTGAGAGAGGAACCTTTTAAATAATCCATAATTCGTACCTCATAAGGATAGGCCTTGTTAAACTCAACTTGTTAAGCCCGGCACAAATTGAAATAATTCCATAACAGGAATGTGGTTTTTGTTGTTAGCGCGTTCGAGTGCAGTCTTCACTCATAAAGTTATTTTGTGATCTGTCTATCAAGCTTGAGCACAATCTTCAGGGGCTTGAGCACAATCGCTTTGTCTAGGCCTACTTAAGCACGTGAGCATATTTGTTCGAGTATGCATTCTATTTTCTTTAATTCAGCTCTTTTTGCGACGCGAACCACAATCTATTTTAAAGAATATAAAATACAACTTAATCGACCTAAAGTTTTGTCCAATCATGAATTAGCCAATATACAAAATCTTTAAAATCACTCCCTTTGGCAATTCAAGAATAAAACTTCCTATACATTCAATCTACCCAAAGATAAAATTGAAATTACATTGAGTACATTGATGTGCAAAAAAATCTATATTATCAGCTCAATACCAATTACTAATTGAATAAATTAATCTTCAGCTTTTTATCAATTATCAATTGAATATATTAATCTTTAGATTTGTCTATCTTCCAGTTTTGACTCACTTTGAATTTCTGAATCTTCTCCCTCTTGATTCTACATATCTTTCTCCTTTTTGTCAATAATTGACAAACTTATGATTTAAGTTTTCAGCATAACTTTCAACTATGATCTAATAGGAGGCCCCCCTTAATTGTGACTTCCCCGTAATGATATCTTTTAAGCAGTTGGAGGTGGCAGCTTGATTTTCTTGATCAGAGCTTTTGAATTTTGAAACTCACACTTGCGAATTTAGGAATTTCAATATTGTGTATACCAACACATTGGGCAAATTATCTTTCTTGATCTAGATAACTTTTGTTTCAACTTTTGTCTCAACTTTTGTTTCAGATATCTACTTCCTCTATTGTTTATTATTTGGCAAAACTCTTAGATTATTGCAATGGAGTTGGATGTATCCTTTAATTCCGCATGGATGACATTTTGGTGTAGTTTTAAGACTTAAAACACATTCTTCTTCATTGTATGACTCCCAATATTATTTGTATATGCAACATGTGGAGTAATTGGTGCCAAAGGGGTTGAAACAAAATTTTTAACAAAATTAGTTTTACCTTTTGCTTTTGAAGTGAATGCATCTTGGTTAAAATTAATGCCGCGTTTGTCATTAGGCCTTTTCTGATTGCACAAGATGACATTGAGTGTTAGTGAACCAGCATTCATCTTGTCAAGCAATTTCTTTGAAGCAGTTAGCCTTGGCATTGTCATCTTTAACTTGCCATTCAAGTCAACATTTTCAGTTTGACAAGTTTGTAGCTTTTTTTTTTATTTTCAATTATTCCACCTCTTATGTGGATTTCTCAAGATCAGCAGTTAATAACTCAGACTTTTGTTCTACAGCGCTAACCTATTAGCCAAATCATTCTTATGATTGTCGAAGAGTTGTTCCTTATCATGAGCTTTAGCCAATTAGCTTTAAGTGAAGAAATCTATTCTTCTACAGCTTGCCAATTGATAGCACTCTTCTCATTCATCTTGACGATCTTCATAGCTTGATCAAATAATATTTGATATTTTGCCTTCTAACTGCGTTCATTCTCTGACTCATTATTATCATCATTAGAATCAATTTTAGAGGGGATTGGTTTAGACATAGAATTAGACTTGGCTATGGAAGCCATAAATTTCTCTTGGCCAGGAGAAGAATTTTCAGTTTTAGGTTTGTCCTTCTCTCCATCTGCAAAATCATCATCCCATGTTAGATTAAAAGTCTTTTTTTATTTTTCGTCTTCTTTTTGTTGTCATAGCCACTAGCAATATGTCCAAAGCCTTGACATTCAAAATATTGAACTCCTTTAAAAGACTTCTTCTTTGCAGATTTTGATATCTTCAAATCAATTTTCTTCCCGTTCATAAATTTTATGAATTGTGTCATAAACTAGATAGCCACTTGGGGATCAATTTTCTCAGAATCAGAATTAGAATCTAAATCGCTTTCAATAGCCTTGTTTGATTCTTTGGTAACTTTTAAGGCAACTCCTTTTGACTTTACTTTCCAATTAACAATGAAGTTTGCCTCAAAAGTTAGAAAGTTTCCTACCAAATCATTAACCTTGATAGTCTTCAATATACTATTTTCAACAATTGCTACTATCTTGGTGTGATAATTATCTGGAAGGGATTGGAGAGTTTTCCTAACAATCTTAGCTTTAGGAATGGGTTCTCCTAGATTGAAACATGAATATACAATGTCACTTAACTTGACATGAAAGTCATCAAACATTTCATCATCAACCATTCTAAGGGTTTCAAAAGCAATAGTTAGACTTTGCAACTTAATCTCTTTAACCAAATCAGTTTCCTCATGACTTTTTGCAAGATATCTCACGCCTCTTTTACAGTCGCATAAGTGGAGATCCTACGAAATTCATATGGTGATATTCCATTGTAGATTGAATTTATAACCTTATTATTACAATTACAAGCATGTTTTTCATCTTTAGACCACTCTCCAATTTGTTTTTCACTAGATCTTCCATTAGCAACAGCCGTGGGTAAACAGTAGCTATTAATAACAATACGCTAGACATCTTCATCTATAGATCTAAGAAAATTAATCATTTTGACTTTCCAATATGCATAATTACCTTATCTTTCCAAAAAAGGAGGATTGGTTGTAAATGTACCATTCTGATTGAATTTCATTCTAGAAATCTCAAAAGATCTAAACACAACAGATTTGTGTAATCCGCTTTGATACCAGTCTCGGATTTCTAGACTACAGCTCAATTTACATTTATGCAGTGAAAGAATGAATGAACTAGTAAACAAAAGCAATTAACCTCACAGGGAGAAGACACAGATTTTTAACGTAGAAAACCCTAATGAAAAAAACCATGAGCGCCCTTTTGGACTAGCAAAACTAAGCACTAATTTTGAATAGTTACAAGATATACTAACAACTATTTTCCATTCACTCCTTCGACCTAAGGATTGTAGTTCTTTTTGCACAAATCTTTGCCACAGCAATCCTTCGCCATGCACTACTCTCTACGCTTAATCCAATCACCATGAATCCAAAAGCTGAACAATCTTCTATGAAGAAGTATAAGCAACAAACTCTAGAACTCAAAGTTTTAGAAAAGTTTATCTAATGGAAGCTCTAGAGAAGAAGGTGATTTCGAAAATATAATCTCCACTTAAAATAATGAGATTTGTCTCTTAAGGTTGAGAGACGAATCCTTTAAATAACCTACAATTCGTGCATCATAAGGATATGCCTTGTAAAACACAAATTACTAATCTTGGTATAAATATGAAATAATTCCGTGATAGGAATGTGGGTTTTTGCTGCTAGCGCGTTTGAGCGTAGTCTTCACGCATCAAGTTGTTTTGTGATCCGTCTATCAGGCTTGAGTGCAGTCTTTAGTGGCTTGAGCACAGTCCCTTTGTCTAGGCCCGCTCGAGCATGCATTTTGTTTTCTGATTTCTTCAATCCAGCTCTTTTTGTAGCGAAAACCACTATTTATTCTAAAGAATATAAAATGCAACTTAATAGACCTCCAGCTTTGTCCATCCCATGAATTAGCCACCATACAAAATCCTTACGGGATCAATAAAAAATTTTAATCACAAAACCAACTCCATTCAGGTAGAATAGTCGTAGAAATGTTAATTTATAGCGCAGGATACATATTATATGGCATTTGTTTTGGAATATTTGAACATCTGATCTGGAGAGATGGTGACTAGGAATTAAATGAATTGAGCCTATTTCAATAATAGGTAACGGACTCAGTAGTCATTCCATTGCAGTGTATTTGATTCAGTCTGTGTACTACCACATAATCATGTTAAAATATTAAAAGATTTATTAGGGAGTTATTCTAGCTTAAGAGCTTCTTATGCAATTGCATTTAAAATTATTCTAGCTTAAGAGCTTCTTCTGCATTTGCATTTAAAATCTTGGTCAAGTCAAACTTTTAGCTTATCCTAATCCAGGGCCCATGAGTGTTGCTGCCATGACAAATGCATGCCATTTTATTATAAAGTTGTGATTTCCTCAAAAGAGGACATGTTGGATGTCGTTGGGGTTTTGTATTATTTCCTTGTAAGGGCATGTTTGTTTCATGTAATTGAACTCATAAGAATTCCAATACTTGTATTTCTAGAAGTATGTAAAACTGAGTAAAGTAAGGTGAATATAAAAAAAACAACCATTAAATTTTAAGAAAAAAACCATTAAATAATACTTTTTTTAATAGAAAATGTATCCAAAGGACAGCAGAGATGAATACCCTGCCATCATCCTACTAATTGGAATTCTAGGAGTATGAAAGTCTAATCTACATCACTACCTTAAACCTTAAATAAGTCCTTCAATGTAGCTCATTTGATCCAGGAGTCCAATGTATTATATGCAAATAAATAAGCCCTAAGTTGTGAGGCATCTTCAAGCAAAAGCCAAAGATGACTGGTCAGGATAGCTTAATTGAAAATATTTTGAAAATATCATAGCAGTATCTATTTATAACTGTATTATTTTGTTAATATCACAGCACTTTTGTAATACAAACAAATATGAAAATATCACAATATACATAATAACTTAATATAATGAAAAAAATCTTAAGAAATACAAATAGTCTTAATAATATTTTCTCTTTATTTTTTAATTATTTAAAAGTAGTTTATTTTTTGTGAAGACTTTTTCAAATGTGTGCGGCTATATATGTAACCTCCAAGGAATAGTCCTCATTTTTCAGAATCGGTCACACCCTGGAGGCCAAAGATCTGAAGGTTAGACTGGTGAGGGATACCTTGGGTCATAAAAAAATGAAAATAAATAAATAATAAAAAAATAATGTCCACAAAAAAAAACCTGATATTTTATGAGATGATTATTTTCCTAAAAGAATGTTCTTCACACTAACAAAATATGATGGAATGTTTCTAGCTGACAGAAGTTCTAGGCTCTTTTCTTGTAAAATTAATGAAAATGCCCCTGACTTATTAGCTGTTTATATGTATGTAGTACATTTGTCTATGGCTAATGGTCATTCATGAGTTGGATCCTGCAAAGTGAGAAATGTCATTTTTCCATTTTTCAATAAAATATAAACGAGAAAGAAAATGCCCTTCTTATCTGCCTATTTATTTAAATTTTTTTGGTAAAAGGAGATATATTAATAGAAGAATCTAAAAACAAAGAGACAACACTGAAAGACCTAAAGAAGAGGGACCAACTTGAAAAGCCAGTCAAGGAAGTTGGTTACCCACTCCAAAAAAAAAAAAAAAAAAAAAATCTAAACAATAGATCCTTAGCTTGGTTAGAGAATTGGGCCACCCTATTAGCAGTCCTAGGGGTGTGACCATTGACCAATAAAAAACTTAGCAAAGTCCTTGACAAACTTTAAAAGGTCACAACGGTCGAGCTTATTATCCAATCTCCATTGGCCGGCCGTTAAAGGCATTGACCACATCAAGAGCATCTATCAAAACATGGATCCTGGAAAATCCTCTTTCACTGACACTCTTCAAAGCAAATCTGCCACATTTATTTGATGATGATAATAAGGTGACTCAAATGAGTGAAGTATGCGGGTTCAGCTTGACAATAAAACCATGATGGACCCAAATGAGTGAAGCCGATTAAACTATCCTGGCCAATCATGATGAACCGCTTGCCTTTCCAGGTTTAAACTTCCCATTCCCTGATTATGGCAACCAAAATGGATAGTGAAATGGTATCATGGACCATCAAAGGTGGGACACCCAAATAATGAAAACCACTCGTGTCCCTTTAGATGGTTGAGCCATCAATGCACAGTGATGGACGAAACCTAACGGTCCACGCAACTATTCATCCCATCAATGAACAACCTAAATTTTTATCTGTTTTCTTAATACCCAAGTTTTGACCAAATCAAAGAGACGGCTAGATTGGGATACTTATATACGAAGCGGAGACTCCTTTGCGTTTGTTGCATATGAGTCATAACCAAAACGTTGCAATGAAAGCATCAGGTTCTCTTCCCCTGCTCTTCTTCTTCTTGGTGCTCATGATCTTGCTAGTACCAGAAGCCATGGTTTGGGCAGGTAATGAGCCAATTCTCATTCATTTCCACTACATCTTATTTTTTTTTATTTGCAGCTAAAATAGTGATTTGATTTGTACAGCCACTGTTCGAGGGTCGATGAAGTTAGCACAGAGGCCATACAGCCCACCACCACCAAGAGTCATGGGACATCCGCCTCAAAGTCCTAGACATAAATAACAATTTATATGCCAATGGTTGTCAATGATAGAAAATATATATGTGTGTGTAATGATATAATATCCTACTTGAGAAAACTGAGGTTATTTCGAAAGTTAAATTGTCAGTGAAAAAAATACAGATGTTTGAGGTGTCCATCTTACCATGTTCAATGCTTTCCTGTTTAACATGGGATTATTAGGAATTTGTTAAGTCTAATATTATCATGCAAGATGCGTCTGATTTGCTTAGATTATGCTACTGCAACATGGACTTAATTAGTCCCTCAACCAGCTTTTTTGATGGTAGAATAAATGCCAAGGGCGATGGAGATCATGACTCACTTGTAGGTTATCAAAAGCTCTATTGTAAAAATTTTCTTAATGGTAGAATGACAAGGGCCTGTACCATGCTTTCTCTAAAATGTGGAAAATGAAATCTGTGGAGGGCAGAATCCTCTGACTGTACAAACAACGCGTAAGTTGTCTGAATCCTACCTGTTAAACAGAGTGGGATTGATCATGGCCATGAGCGCCACACATTTGGAAGATTAGTTGGACAGAGATGTTATTAGAGGGAGATTCATGTTGGGTTACAGACCAATACAAGAAAAATTAAAGTTAATATTTGAGTTTACTTTATAAAAGTCATTTTAAATTGTATCAGTGAGTCGTCACTTCTTGGAAAATGATATTCGTAAATACACCCCCTATATACCTGTCATAAAAATCTTGAAAACTTCACATGATATCATATTTCGATTGTAAGCATTTGAAAGATTTACTTCAATGGTTATGTTTGGAAGAAATATTATTTCATGCACACATCTAACTTACTGAATCTTTTTTTTTTTTTTTTTTGTTTTGTAATCAACATATAGAATCTTATTTATCAATGAGTTGTAGTCAATTGGTTCAGGTTAACAAATCATGATCTCATCCAGAATTTAGATTCTATGAGAGTTTTCTCTACGGTGACCATGGGTGCTCCTATTATGTCCACCATGTCACCAAGGAATAGCCCTGCCTTCCGTGGGGTGAATACTCGGAGGATCTGAATCCTATGATCCATACGTATAAGCATGCAATATTTTAAAAATAATAAACACTTACTTCAATGATTATGACTTCTCTGATTATGATCCAAAACGATATTCATAATAATTTTTATACTAGCTCGCTATATTTTAAACTTCTGTAATTTCAGATTAAGCGAAACTTTGATCGGATTCCTCAGGTCGAGTCGAGTAGACTCCACTCGACCTGCTTTGTTACAGAGTCCCCATAGGACTTTTCCATCTAAAATCAAGTACAATGAACCTTGAAGAAGACTCTACGTAATCCCATCAGTAAAAAAAGATGATCCAGAAGGAAAAATAGAAGTAAAACAAGTATTCCATGCAACATTTAAATAGCATTCAAGCACGACAAAAGTGAAGAAAAGATGCATACATATATCGGCGTCTTCTTTCTAGTCAGTTTCAAACAAAGAAACATTAGTTGGGTAGCTGGAAAAGAAACTAGGTTTTTATCTACCGAGACAATCGAATACCCCTGACAAAAGCAAAAATAGCCATGATGATTTGAGGGATCTCGAAGGCTGCTTAGTTTCACTATCACTGGGGACCATTGTCTATCTATCAACAAATTTGACGAGGAAGAACCGCGAATAGTGGTAAGAGGTGTTGGACTTTACCTGCCTACTTAAGTTTAAATTTTAAGCATGCCATGTCCTTCCCTCCTTTGAGGGCTAGGATCCCAGCCTCCTAAGCTGGGTAAAAAAGAGAGAAAAAAAATTTTTGACAGTGAAAGACTTTCAACAAGACCTCACCAACTGCTATCCTTTTCCTTGGAGGACTTTGCCTCTGAGGATTTTTCAACAAGACCTCACCAACCACTATCCCTTTCCTCAGAGGACTTTGACTCTACCATTAAATTTTCTCCTACGACCTCTACACGCTGATGTTGGATCTAGACCATAGTTACTTGATTCAAAGTTTGACTGGTTTATATGCTGTTCAAAGTTCGCCTACTAAACCTAGTTGGGAATTTTAATAGGATAAGCTCATTTAGTTCATTTCCCAATAGGATAAGCTCGTTTAATTCATTTTCCAATTCTCTTAATTAAAAGTTTAATTTCAACATGTTTGATGTTCTAATTCGAATATCTAATACAATGCAATTGATGATTTATAAATCTAATGGGCAGCTCATAGAAAGCAAGGACCATTTATTGAAAATCTGAATGGCTCGCAATAATTGCATATGTGTGTAGGAGTCTAGATCCCCTATTTACTATTCTCAATATCTAATACAATGCGATTAATGTTTTTTTTGGTTGTTTTTTTTTTGTAAAAGAGAATTCATTTAATTTAGAAAAAAAAGACAACACCCTACAATAAGACACAAACAAAGCCACAACACACCACAAAAAAATACCCCAATCAACATCCTCCTTAAAGAAATAACAAAGCTCTTTCCCGATTTGCGTCCTAATTAGAAGAAAATGAGAGTTTAGCCAAAGAATGTATTATATAGTTAAGACTTCTAAGGATGTGAAAAAATTTAACTTGACCACAATTCAAAATGATCTTCTTAATATCGACAATAAGTGGATTGATAGGCCAATCAAATTTGCCGTTCAAAGCCTGAACCATCAATGCCATCCAAGCACATGTGGATCTTTGTATATCCATTGTCAATTGCTTTTTTCAAGACTATGAGGACTGCCCTCGTTTCAGCTTCCTAAAAATGACATGACTTTTCACCCAATCGAAGTATCTGCATCCATAAATAGACCCTTTAAGCATAACAACATAGCCAAATGAAGATTTCCCTTCATCTATCCTAAAAGCAACATCCGAGCATATCACAACATCAGCACTGAATTTGATCACTCCCATAGTTTCCTTAATGACAACCTTCTTCCTCTCTCCTATCGTGTGGGAGTTGATAATGCTTTTAATCATTGCTTTCGCCGAAGCAATTATATATATAGGGCAAATTTGTTTTCCCTTAAAGAGGAACTCATTTTTTGCTTTCTATAACGACTACCATAAAGCCAAAACCCACATTCTAGAGCGATCAAACCCCATAGGATTTGTTGAATGGTCTTGTTCACAAAACTCCTTCCACCAACCCAATATGTCCACAAAAGGAATTTTTTTGGTAAGAAGTCCGAAGTAGGTGCCAAACCAACTTATTCTAGCATATTCACATTTGAATAGAGCATGATCAATGGTTTAATCCTCCACCCCACATAGTGGGCACAAGGGACTAATAGAATTACTTTTGGAATGTATAGTTTTTCTCACTATAATAGCATTTCTTAAGCACTTCCATCCAAATAAAAGGATCCTTTGGGGAAAGGGGGTTCTCCAAAATCATTCCATTTGAAAGATTGATCATGATTAGCATCTCTTAATTTCACTAATTCTTGGTATGCAGATTTTGTTGTTAGCAGACCATTCATATAAGGGGGCCAAATCTTCTTGTCATCATTGATACCAACCGGAATATATATTTACAAATGTCCTCTACACCATTCCGATCACTAAAAACTTCTTAAATTTTATTAATATCCCATGACTTATCATCATTCCATAAGTCCTTAATAGTTATATTTGGGTTGGTAATATTCGAGTTAGGCTTCCTGAGACCTTCTTTGCATGGAATCTAATTATGCTTCCAAACTGAGATTTTTTTCACTATTATCAATTATCTAACCCACTCTTTCAGAGATACAAGACAACCCCCTCTAATAATCCTTGCCAAAATGATGAGTGTTCTTTCTAAATGTTGCTTCCCATAGGTTGGATTTAGGATAGTATTTAGCTTTAAGAATTTTGGAGCATAGCAAATTGTCATCATTAAGACATTGCCAACAAGTTTTGGAAAGGAGTGTTAAGTTGTTGTAACACTCTGACCCTAATTAAGTGGCTTTAGCAACTAATTAATTCCGTTCTTAATACTTTTCGAGAGAATGAGTGTAGTTAATGTTGTTTTGTCCTTTGTTTTATGTTTTGGGTCATGAATCGGTAGTTGGGTTGAGTTTAACCTGGATTAGGTAGACACAAGTCTTTTTTCGTAATTTTTGACTTTATTCGAGTTTGTTGTTCATGCATTTTCTTGGTGTTATCACATGTGTCTCGTCAAACCTTTTAACTGCTGTAATTGACCAAAATGCATCGGAAGCCGTTTGAAGTCGTTGGTCGTTCATTTGACTTAAACTGTAATTAACCTTTCGAAGTTGGACTTCCTTAGAAACCTCAAGATAAATATATATATATATCTCTGTTGACCAATAAAAAAATTGCAAACACTGCAGCGAAGACACCTCATCTCAGCTTAATTTAGGCTACAGAGGTTATTTGCAGATCCTGGGGAATCACTGTGAGAACCGGCATTCCATGAAAATCAAGGTAGCTGGAACTCTCAGAGGAAGTTCAAATTTTGGGTTGAACAGACATCATCGAACTCAAAAGCCACAAGCATGTCAGCCTGAGGTCAGTTCCCCCCCCTCCCCAAGCCAAGGGGTCACTGACCAAAGTCCTGCTTCCCGATGTCCAAAATTAATGAAATTTAGACGCGAAGCTTCAGTCATGCTCAGAAGATACTTTGCAAATTTTCAAGATGAAAAGACTCTGTTTGGCCTAAATTTCATTACATGTCAGCTTAGAGGACAGTAATCCCGAATTTGGGGGTCATCGCCTAAGATCTTACTTCCAGAAGGCCAAAGCAGATAAAATTTGGAACAAATGCTCAAAGAATGCCCCAAGTTATTCTCCCAAAGTTTCAAGTCAAGGGGAGGCTGTTCGGATAGAAAACAGGCTAACTGCCTCAATGTGGAGTGAATAGTGACCTAACGCATGCAATGAATAGGTTACTGTTCGAAATCCAACTTCCTCAAATCCAAACTGCATGAAATTTGGATGAATACTCCAAGATGTTCTTGACGTCAGTCCCTCCAAGTTTCAAATCAAACCGGGGTCATTTGGGCTTCAAACAGCTGAAACAAGGGCCCACTGTCATAAAAAAGTCAACTGGAGAGTTGACCAAGTTCAGGTGGTCAAACAGAGCTGAAACTTCTGTGACACACTCAAAATAGTGTCAAGAAGTATCCCTCCAAGTTTCGTGGCGATTGGACACCGTTTGGGCCCCGAACAGGCGGAAACAAGCCACATATGCAAAATTCCAAGAATGGGCCTTGGGAGTGACCGGGGCCCACAAACAAAAAGAGTTGACCAAGTTCAGGTGGTCAAACAGAGCTGAAAATTCTGTGACACACTCAAAATAGTATTAAGAAGTATCCCTCCAAGTTTCGTGGAGATTAGACACCGTTTGGGCCCCGAACAGGCGGAAACAAGCCACATATGCAAAATTCCAAGAATGGGCCTTGGGAGTGACCGGGGCCCACAAACAAAAGGAGTTGACCATATTCAGGTGGTCAAACAGAGCTGAAACTTTTGTGACACACTCAAAATAGTGTCAAGAAGTATCCCTCCAAGTTTCGTGGCGATTGGACACCGTTTGGGCCCTGAACAGGCGGAAACAAGCCACATATGCAAAATTCCAAGAATGGGCCTTGGGAGTGACCGGGGCCCACAAACAAAAGGGGTTGACCATGTTCAGGTGGTCAAACAGAGCTAAAACTTCTGTGACATACTCAAAATAGTGTCAAGAAGCATCCCTCCAAGTTTCGTGGTGATTGGACACCGTTTGGGCCCTGAACAGGTGGAAACAAGCCACATATGTAAAAATCCAAGAATGGGCCTTTGAAACACTTAAGATGGTGTCAAGCAACATCTCTCCAAGTTTCGTGATGATTGGACATCATTCGGACCTCAAACAATGGAAAATAGACCGCATATGCAATGTTCCAAAAGTGGGCCTTATCCGTGACCGGGGCCCAATTAAGGAAAAAGTTGACCAACTTCCTGAAGTCAAAATGGGCTGAAATTTTTATGACATGTATAAAATAGTGTTAAGAAGCATCCCTCCAAATTTGGTGGCAATCGGACTTCATTTGAGCCTGAAATAGATGAAAATGGGCCACATACGCGAAAACCTGAAATTGGGCCTCGTCCGTGGCCCAGTCTGCGGTCACGGACCTTCAAAGGATGTTTCCCACGATTTTGGGTGGTTTCCCTCCACTCCTCTTCGAAATCCAACTCCCCACAACTGCTATTAACTCCCCAAAGCTGCACAAAACTGATTGGGAGTCTATAAAAAGAGAAAAGAGGGAAGAAACAAGAAAGACACACACACATAAGGAAGAAAAGTGAAGAAATTGAGGAAAGTCACTACCTAAGGCAACAAGAAGCAAGCTCCAGCAGCACTTCCACAACCATTTCCACCTTCTTTTCTTACTTTTAAAGGTGAGCAAGAAAATTCAGAAGGAGAGAAGGAAGGGAAATGGCCAAAGTCCATACCATGTTCGTACAACGCCAGTTTTTGAGAGGATGACATTGTCACCTCTGTTTCTCTCATTCGTAGGGCTTCTTAGCCATTACAAGAGTTGTGAAAGAAGCCTCTTTAGGCCTCATTTTGTTCCTTGAAAATGATAGGTTCAAATGACACAACTCTGGCTTCAAATTTGCCCATTTCAGACTTGAAACAAAAATGCAGTCCGTAAGCACGAATGATGAGTTACAGCGGTTTCAATTGATTCCATGATAAAATGTGATCTTCTTGATGGTTGTCCACCGCTCCAAAGTCATGAAAATGGAGTTCCAACACTTGAAAGAAGTTCCAAGAAAGAACCAGCGCGAACAGCACAAAAAACGGAGGCACAGGACCATTGTCTGTCAGTGACCGTGATCCCCGCTCACTGGCAGGTTCCAGTGACCGCGGGTGAGTCACGGTCACTGGAAGGCCCCAGTGACCGCGGGTGAGTTACGGTCACTGGAAGGCCCTGGTGATTGCGGGTGAGTCACGGTCACTGGAACGGGGCAGTGACCGCGGGTCACGGTCACCCCCCATTTTTTCCCCTTTTTCCATATTTTCTTCCACCTTATGTACATTTTCTTGTATTTTCCAAATTGAGATCACATCTGAGACTTGAAGGAGGGGTTGTAAACTTTCAAAATGTATGTAAATAACCTGCATCCCCGCGGTCAGGGCACTTGAACCCATGTAAACAAAAGGGAAATTAATGATGAACTGTAATTATTTCCCATTCTTCTTAACGCTTAAAGTGCGTGAATGTCGGACCTTGATTCCGTAATTCATTTCCACGCCTACATTTTTAAGCGCGATCAGAAGATTGGCGCCGTCTGTGGGAATATATGCCCTAATTTGTGATCAAATTTGATAAAAAATGCATGAAAGTGCTGAAAAGTGCTGCTGTTGCCCTGAAAGTGCTGCTGTTGCCCTGAAAACTGCCGCTGTTGCCCTGAAAACTGCTGCTGTTGCACTGTAACTGCTGCTGTTACACTGAAAGTGCCGCTGTTGCACTGTAACTGCTGCTGTTGCACTGAAAGTGCTGCTGTTGCCCTGAAAACTGCCGCTGTTGCACTGTAACTGCTGCTGTTGCACTGAAAGTGCCGCTGTTGCACTGTGACTGCTGCTGTTGCACTGAAAGTGCCGCTGTTGCCCTGAAAACTGCCGCTGTTGCACTGTAACTGCTGCTGTTGCTCTGAAAGTGCCGCTGTTGCACTGTGACTGCTGCTGTTGCACTGTAACTGCTGCTATTGCACTGAAAGTGCTGCTGTTGTGTTAAAGAGTGCTGCTGTTTCACTGAAACTGTTGCTATTGCACTGAAACTGCTACTGTTTCACTGACAACTGCTGCTAAAAGCCTGTGACCGGGGCACATGGTCACTTACCCATTTTTATGATGACAAAGGCTTATTTAACTTCCAATTACACCCCATACAAGACCTTTGATGTCTGCAATGGGTTTGAAAATATCATTAAAGGACTTTTGCACCTTGAAGTGCATATTGTTCATACAAATGAAGGCATTGGGCACCTTGATGTGCTTACACTTGCCATTTAATTGGAAGAATTTGCACTTTGATGTGCATAACTTGATTGAATGAATTCGAACCTTGATGTGCATGGACCAAATCATCACCCTTTTCACTTTAGAAGAGTGATGATTCAGTTCAAAGGGCTTCTGACCTATATAAAATGTTTATTAAATCAGTGATAAGACCAACGACATTGTAATTATGCATTGTCCGGCGTCAACCACTGATGGATCTTGTGTGGTCATTGTGATAGTGGTGCAGGCTTGATCCTGTGGGCCCTATCCCTTTGATTGATCCAACCCTCTCTTGCTTATAAGTCTGACACAGATAGTCTAGATATGCTGCTGAAATTTTGGTAGCAAGGACTAGTCAGCATAGCGTGCTTTTAAGCCTGACTCGATAAACCCCAAATGCTGCAGAAATTCTGACAGTAGGGATAGTCAGCATAGCATAATGAGATGGGATTTATGCCTATATCTAACCATTTCGGTTCAAAACCATGTTGGTCTAGATGACATCTATAAACCATTCCGGCTAGCCCAAGAGGCAGCCATGTTGGTTATACCACTAATATAGTCCTGTGGGCTTACTTTTTGCAGAGACATCATGGGTTCCCTGATCATCACTTTTGATGAGGCCAAGGAGAGGCTCTCTAAAATATCCATGACCCAAAACAAACCAACAGTAAGAGCATCAAAAAAGGCTCGAATGGACTTTACTGCCCCTATGTCAAGAGTCTCAGTATTTCAGAGACTCTCTATTCCAACAGGCTCTATAACTTCGGCTGATCCAAATGGGTCATCAGTGACCCTTAAATTCATCAAGAAAACTAAAACTCCTAAATCTTGGGTTTCCAAATACGCCCAGAATCCATTTGGAGTTTTAATAAGGTTCAGAAGGAACCAAATCACAAACTGAAGTCAGAAGGCAGCAATCTTCATATCACCAAGCCTCGTCGGGGGCAAGGCAAGTCCGGTCTACGGATCATAAATCAATGGTACTTAACAAGTCACATTTAATGATTGCTCCATGCTTAAAGTCACCACTTACTAGGCCCAAACAGCGGGTCATTACCAAGCAAACACCAAAGGACTTTCGGCAATTCCTAACTCGTAAGAAGGTCCAGAAGGGTGCATCCATCCCCAGATACAGCACGTGGTCACCTCAACCACACACTCCAAAATCCAATATGGCTGAGAACAAACTCTTGGCCTCAGTTGAAGATAATACTTTCTATCCTCTGACTCAAAAAGAAGGACGAAGGTTTGGCAGGGGGCATCTACCTTCTATCATAGTGGCATCTTCTCCGCTATCTTCACCCCAAGGCTTATCATATGGCGCTGAAGGCAACAAACAAGCTGAGCGATTGGTCATCAATAATTTGACCGATCTCGCTCATTTCAAAGATTCGCTCCAACAGAAGAAAGTGCAAAAGAAAAAGAACAAGGGGGGTCCTATTGACATCCTTTCACTTCCCACTTCAGATTCCATGGATTGGGAACGAGTGAAAAGCACTTCCAGGCCGTTGGTTGCCAAGTTTAAAGATCAGACCTCAGCAGCCAGGATGGCTAACCAACTCAAGAAGAAAGCTTTAGCCCATTACAAGGACCAAACTCAGAAGCTGTCACAGTGCAAGATCACTAAAAAATGGGTGGTTAAAGAAGACGATCCGGACTTGACCTCGTCTTGCATGGTCGGGCCAGGTTCAATTCGAAGAATTACTCAGAGTATGGCTCGGACTCAATTACAAGAGTCTGATTCAAACTCTCATTCAAGTAGCACTTCTGAAGGTCATGTCGAAACTGATTCTGACGATGATCCTATCACTATCTTGGATACAAAAGATAGTCAATCTACTCCTCAGGCATTAACATCATCCTATCCCCGTCATTACACTGTGTTTATGGCTGAAGGGAATGGAACTAGCAAGGATGGAAATAACGATGCTAGTGGTAGTAAAGATGCTCATGAAAAAGATGCTAGTGAAAATGAGAATGACAATGTCAGTGATGTTGTCAAACAACAAGGAGCTATGATCGACCACTTAACTGCCAAGTGAAAATCTTAATAGATAAGCTAGGTGGTCTAGATGAAGTTCAAATAAATCCTCCATTTGCCAACAGAAGAGAACAAGCAATGATCATGAAGAATGCCACTAAAATTGACCTTCTCACAGCTCAATTCAAGTCCCTAACAGACAAGGTGATAGCTGCAGGTTTTACTGGTGGTGATCATTCATCAATCCTTGGTCTTCATGCAAATCCTGAAAAACATGTGACCTTCAAAGAAGTTGAAGAGATACTGACAAAATCAAAAGTGGAGACCAGAATGAAAAAGAAAGGTATTACACCCAAGTATCCCCCGGAATTTGACCTGGTTCCATTTCCACCAGATTATAAACTTCCGACTTTCCAACTATACCTTGGGAAAGGGTCGGCATATCAGCATATTGTGCATTTCAAATCACTCCTAGGAAGCCTGCCAGAGTTAGATGCACTAAAAATAAGACTATTCGTCGGCACATTGAAAGGAGTCGCCTTCGATTGGTACAAGCAGTTACCAGAACTCTTATTCATGATATGGCCGACCACAGAAGAGAAGTTCTTACTCCATTTTCAGGAGGAGGATCAAATAGTCACCTTTGCTATGCTCAGCAGCACAAGGCAGGGAGACAACGAAACTGCACAAGCCTTTATCAATAGATGGAGAGCATTATCCTATAAATGCTTGGAACAACTATCTCAAAGGGCAACGATCGAAATGTGCAAAACCAATTTGCGACCAGAAATCAAGGCTATCATACTTAGTCATAAAACTAAGTCTTTGGCCCGATTGGTTGAAGTTGCCACTAATGCAGAACTAACTCTCAAAGAGATTAGTCAAAGTCAAAGCTATATTGAAGATGCCTTCTCTGAGAACTCTTAAATAACTCAAGGGATTGCAGGGCAAACTTGCCTACATTTGCAGCCTCAACTCCAGGCAAACCTCTCATCCTCTACATTCGAGCTCTTGATCACTCTCTGGGGGCATTGCCAGCTCAAAAGAAAAACGAGGAAATTACACCACTATATTATTTCCAATGAAATGTATTTGGTTTCCAACACCAATCCACTGAAGGCATTTGTGACAAAAGCTGGTGCACTGGGTGATCGTCTATCCAAATGATCTATTATTTTCTCTCAATATGAACTGCTGTAAAGAATCCAATGCTGTCCCTCCATAGCATAGAACACTGCAGCTAATGGACTTGTTGCAGCTTTCAACATGACTATTTGCAAAATTTTGAAGAAAATGGTCTCTGGCAACAAAAGGTTGGAGTACCAAACTTCCAGAAGCATTCTGGGCATACAGAACTACTGTTCGTAGTCCGACCAAGTCAACACCATATTCGTTGGTTTATGGTTGTGAAACTGTGATACCCTTATAAATTCAACTTCCTTCTCTTCGGGTAGCTATGATGAAAAAATACACTGAAAAAAAAAGAATACCAAGCTCAGACTCCAAGAGCTAAAGAGCCTTGATGAGAAAAGGCTTGCCGCTTGACAAAGCATCAGCTCTATCACGCTCATATGACTGGATCTTTTGATAAGAAGGTCAAAAAATACAGAGCTTACAAGAAAAGAGACTTAGTCCTTGCAGTCAAAAGGCAGATGTTCTCCACACACATGTCAAAAGGCAAGTTTAAAGTCAAATGGGAAAGACCTTTTATTGTCAACAAGGTTTAATCCAATGGTGCACGCGCACTCCTCAAACTCGAAGGAGACAGATGCATGATGTTTATCAATGGAAAACTTCTCAAGAAATATATACCTGAATGTCATTGGTACACCCAAACCATATACAATGTACCCAAACCATGTACAGTGTACATTTTCATTCCAAAACCAAAATTCTCTGGTTTCGAGCCTCACAACCTATGACTCCTAACCAAAATCTCTTAGACTTGTATAAAATGACTACGAGGATCAAGTCCCACGACCCCTCTAGTCAAACTTTTGTTACTTGGATAACGTCCTTACAAGACCCCTTGTAACATCCAGCTATATAGATTAAGTCTTTTTGCAGACCCTGTATAGCAAAACTCATCTGTGTGGAATAAGTCTTTTTTTAGACCCCATATAGCTAATCCTTAGTTGTATAGAACAAGTCTTTTGTAGACCCTATATGACTACCTTCGGTTATATAGAACAAGTCTTTTTGCAGACCCTGTATAACCAAAATCAAAACAAAAACCAAAACCAAATCTTTGTCCTAAGGAATAAGTCAAAGATCCCGGGATAGCCTCACACATGGGTACCGGATAACATCTACTTTGTTTGACCCCTTTCGACACCAAAAGGATCAAGTCATGGACCTGGGATAGCCTCACACATGGGCACCGGATAACGTCCACTTATATGACTCCCTTATTTTTTATTTGTGGATCCAAAAGATCGCAAATCACACCCTCATACAAGTCTGAGAAAACCAAATCAAACAAACCATCCACATAAACCACATCAAACATCCACAGAAAATCAAACCAAACACCCATACCAATGACAAAAATAGAAAGGAAAAACATTTTCCATTGATATCCATTTTAAAGTTTGAATACAAGCAGTGAAGTCAATGTACACATGGCCTCCAGGGCTAATCAGAAAAAGCAAAACCATCAAATGGAAGGTGCAGCAGAAAATCTCAGTCCAGGAACTTCTCCAGTTTCCCTTTAGCATTTAGCACTTCTGCCATGAGGATGCGCCCTTTGTAGCTTGCATAAGCTGGGATAGCAGTACTAATGTCAATCTCGTCCAGCTTACCAGTTTCTCGGTGACAAAGCTTTAGCCCTCTGGAGCCACAATTTAACATCAAATGCTTCATTTGGGTCTTTCGGATCAGACCCTCTTGTGGTCTTACCCTTGGCACGACTTTTAGGTGCCCCAGCAGTTGCAGTTGCAAGTGCTTTACCTCTTCTATCTGCAAAACAGATCAAAAGAAAGAAAAGATGGATATCAGTAACAATGATATGGAACTTCTCAAAAAAAAAAAAAAAATCGGCAGCATCTCCCCTTAGTATAAGACCAAAAGGAGAAGGCAATACTCAGTTCTGAGACCAAGAATTGGCATCAAAGGCACACTTAAGTCTCAGAACTGAGGCTCCCGGTCCAAACAGATGTTCAAGCACCTTAAGACCATTTCAGGGAGCAGCAGGTTCGTGTTCAAGCACGAAAATGGCATTCCATAATTCCCACAGAGGCTCTAATCACAGAAAGTTAGATGCGTGTTCAGTGGTGTGCATGTTACTACTCAAACACAGGTGGATGTTCACTGTGTCAACAGCAACAAGTATTAGACAGTTAGGATTGACAGTGACCATGAAAAAATTTGGGCAGTGTTCAAAACACAAGAATTCCATGAAAACCGTCACAGGTTGGCAGTGATTGCGGGCTTCTCGCAGGCAACATTGGCAGTACCAGTAAGCCTATTCATTGCTTTGATATAGCAAGAATTTCATCACACCTTAAATGGACACTGACATGGACTACATACGAATAGTTATCTTTCGCAATAACAATAAATTTGCATCAGATAATGGTGGCTGTAAATCCCTTGACTGTACTACTGGCAACGGGGAACAGATTTCTTTAGAAGAGAGAGGAGCAACAGAGATAATGGAATTCCATTTTCTCTCAAATATTGCTTTCAACAGGGTGTGACCATGGCCATCACCATGGGTTCATTAAGATTGGCTGTATTTCAAGTCTGGGAGATCAATACCAGTATTCATTCACAGGTTTTGCATCAAAAAAAAAAAAAAATCTTCCCAAGCCATGAACAGTTCGGTCATAACCATTAACCCCCTTCGGTTTGCTTAGACCGTAACAGTGGGCTTAGCCAAAGCCAAGGCCATGACAGTGGGTCAAAAAGCAAGTTCAGCAGGAAATTTTCAATTGAGCATTTCTTCAAACAGGTGGTGGCCATGATAAACCACTATGGGATCGACTGATCAGTAGACTTGTGAGCTTGAGATGATTTCACAAATCATCTTACATCAGTTCCTAAAAAAAAAAAAAAAGATGCACCCAGTCAGTCCTCTCTCTCTCTCTCGGTCATCTTACATCAGTTCCTTAAAAAAAAAAAAAAAAAGATGCACCCAGTTAGTCCTCTCTCTCTCGGTCATCTTACATCAATTCCTAAAAAAAAAAAAAAGATGCACCCAGACAGTTCTCTCTCTCTCGGTCTCTCTCTCCTGATCTCTCTCACTCCCGATTTCTTTCTCTCTCTGTCTCTTTCTCCCGGTCTCTCTTTTCTCTCTCTCTCTCTCTCGGTCTCTCTCTTTTCTCTCTCTCCCGGTCTCTCTCAATTTTCTCTCTCTCGGTCTCTCTTTTCTCTCTCTCTTTTCTCTCTCTCTCTCGGTTTCTCTCTCTCTCCCACTCTCTGTTTTTCTCGGTCTCTCTCCCTCTCTCTCAGTTTTTTTCTCTCTCTCTCCCGGTCTCTCTCTTCTCTCTCTCTCTCCCAGTCTCTCTGTTTTTTTCCCTCGGTCTCTCTCTCTCTTTCTCCTTTTCTTCTCTCTCCCCTAATTACTCTCTGTCTCACTCGGTCTCTCTCTATTTCTCTCTCTTACTCGGTCTCTCTCTCTCCCACTCTTTCTCTCTTTTCTCTCTCCCTCTCTCAGTTTTCTCTCTCTTTCTCGGTTTTTCTCTCTTCTTCTCTTTTCTCTCTCCCTCTCTCTCAGTTTTCTCTCTCCCTCTCTCTCAGTTTTCTCTCTCTCGGTCTCTCTCTCTCTCTCCCGGTCTCTCTTTTCTCTCTCTTTCTTCTCTGTCTCTCCCGTTCTCTCTCTTCTCTCCCGATTTTCTCTTTTCTCTCTCTCTTTTCTCTCTCTCCCGGTCTCTCTCTCTCTTTTCTTCTCTCCCTCCCGGTTTCTCTCTCTCCTAATTTCTCTCTCTCTCGGTCTCTCTCTCACTCTCCCGGTCTCTCTCTTTTCTCTTTCTCTCGGTCTTTACCCTTTTTCTCGATTTTTTTTTCTTCTTCTTTGATTGGTTTGGTTTGAGCAAAAAAAAAAAAAAAAGCTCGGTCTCCCTTTCTTCTTTGTTGATTTGGTTGATTTGAGCAAAAAAAAAAAAAAAAAAAAAAAAACTGTTTGGCCTCCTTACCCACGGTCATTGCAAACTTAAACTGGTGGAGCCCATTGCTAAATCCCCTCGAGCTCAAGTCCTTCCCACAAATACAATTTGGTTATGATTAAAATCAGTAGAGTCTAAAACCTTGATCAAGTCTCGATGGATTCGTCCTTCTTCATCTACGGTCTTTTAATTTTAAGCAATGGAATCCATAACATGATCATCTTTTGTTTGAAATTCTCATGATGGGTCCACTTGGAGTAATTTACCAAAGAAATAATCCTATTTTTAGGGTATTTCGAGGGAAATTATACAAAAAAAAAAAAAGATGCAGAGTTTCTTTCCAAATCAACTTTGGGTCAAAATTTGATTTCAAACCAATGTCTCAAATTGTTTTTCATCAAAACCCATAAAGGCCAATCTCTTTCAAAATCACATCTCATTTTGTCAAAATTGCATCTCATTTTAAATCATGTCAAGCCAAGTCAAAACCTAAACTTTGATTTTGAAAATGAACCAAAAATTCATGAAGATCCAAACCCAAATCCATTTTCTCTAAAACTTTTGAATTTCTTAAAACCTCAGGGATTCTTTTTGTGGGTGTTCCCCACATCCCCACAGAGACGCCACTCTGGATATCTGTGAAAAATAGGTCAAAAGAAAATCAAATTCATTTCCAAAATCCAAACAAAATTCATAAACTTCTGAATTTTCTAAATACTTAAGGGATTCCTTTGTGGGTGTTCCCCACAGTCCCCACGGAGATGCTACTTTTGATATTCGTGAAAATAGAGCAAAGAAATTAAGATTTCTTATGTCTTTTCAAAATTCCATCATCAAACCCTTCATGGTTTTTTTATCAAAATTTTCAAATCCCAAGTTTAGGCCTACAACCTACCTTGACAAACTGTCTTTTCATCAAGCCATCCATCATTCCCACAGATTGGCTATTTCGAGGCACAATGATTATTATACCATAATCATTGCACCTCGAGGGGGCACTTGTTGACCAATAAAAAAATTGCAAATACTGCAGCGAAGACACCTCATCTCAGCTTAATTTAGGCTACAGAGGTTATTTGCAGATCCTGGGGAATCACTGTGAGAACCGGCATTCCATGAAAATCAAGGTAGCTGGAACTCTCAGAGGAAGTTCAAATTTCGGGTTGAACAGACATCATCGAACTCAAAAGCCACAAGCATGTCAGCCTGAGGTCAGTTCCCCCCCTCCCTAAGCCAAGGGGTCACTGACCAAAGTCCTGCTTCCCGATGTCCAAAATTAATGAAATTTAGACGCGAAGCTTCAGTCATGCTCAGAAGATACTTTGCAAATTTTCAAGATGAAAAGACTCTGTTTGGCCTAAATTTCATTACATGTCAGCTTAGAGGACAGTAATCCTGAATTTGGGGGTCATCGCCTAAGATCTTACTTCCAGAAGGCCAAAGCAGATAAAATTTGGAACAAATGCTCAAAGAATGCCCCAAGTTATTCTCCCAAAGTTTCAAGTCAAGGGGAGGCTGTTCGGATAGAAAACAGGCTAACTGCCTCAATGTGGAGTGAATAGTGACCTAACGCATGCAATGAATAGGTTACTGTTCGAAATCCAACTTCCTCAAATCCAAACTGCATGAAATTTGGATGAATACTCCAAGATGTTCTTGACGTCAGTCCCTCCAAGTTTCAAATCAAACCGGGGTCATTTGGGCTTCAAACAGCTGAAACAAGGGCCCACTGTCATAAAAAAGTCAACTGGAGAGTTGACCAAGTTCAGGTGGTCAAACAGAGCTGAAACTTCTGTGAAACACTCAAAATAGTGTCAAGAAGTATCCCTCCAAGTTTCGTGGCGATTGGACACCGTTTGGGCCCCGAACAGGCGGAAACAAGCCACATATGCAAAATTCCAAGAATGGGCCTTGGGAGTGACCGGGGCCCACAAACAAAAAGAGTTGACCAAGTTCAGGTGGTCAAACAGAGCTAAAAATTCTGTGACACACTCAAAATAGTGTTAAGAAGTCTCCCTCCAAGTTTCGTGGAGATTGGACACCGTTTGGGCCCCGAACAGGCGGAAACAAGCCACATATGCAAAATTCCAAGAATGGGCCTTGGGAGTGACCGGGGCCCACAAACAAAAGTAGTTGACCATGTTCAGGTGGTTAAACAGAGCTGAAACTTTTGTGACATACTCAAAATAGTTTCAAGAAGCATCCCTCCAAGTTTCGTGGCGATTGGACACCGTTTGGGCCCCGAACAGGCGGAAACAAGCCACATATGCAAAATTCCAAGAATGGGCCTTGGGAGTGACCGGGGCCCACAAACAAAAGGGGTTGACCATGTTCAGGTGGTCAAACAGAGCTGAAACTTCTGTGACATACTCAAAATAGTGTCAAGAAGCATCCCTCCAAGTTTCGTGGTGATTGGACGCCGTTTGGGCCCTGAACAGGTGGAAACAAGCCACATATGCAAAAATCCAAGAATGGGCCTTTGGAGTGACCGGGGCCCACAAACAAAAGGAGTTGACCAAGTTCAGGTGGTCAAACAGAGCAGAAATTTCTATGAACCACTTAAGATGGTGTCAAGCAACATCTCTCCAAGTTTCGTGATGATTGGACATCATTCGGACCTCAAACAATGGAAAATAGACCGCATATGCAATGTTCCAAAAGTGGGCCTTGTCCGTGACCGGGGCCCAATTAATGAAAAAGTTGACCAACTTCCTGAAGTCAAAATGGGCTGAAATTTTTATGACATGTATAAAATAGTGTTAAGAAGCATCCCTCCAAATTTGGTGGCAATCGGACTTCATTTGAGCCTGAAACAGATGAAAATGGGCCACATACGCGAAAACCTGAAATTGGGCCTCGTCCGTGGCCCAGTCTGCGGTCACGGACCTTCAAAGGATGTTTCCCACGATTTTGGGTGGTTTCCCTCCACTCCTCTTCAAAATCCAACTCCCCACAACTGCTATTAACTCCCCAAAGCTGCACAAAACTGATTGGGAGTCTATAAAAAGAGAAAAGAGGGAAGAAACAAGAAAGACACACACACATAAGGAAGAAAAGTGAAGAAATTGAGGAAAGTCACTACCTAAGGCAACAAGAAGCAAGCTCCAGCAGCACTTCCATGACCATTCCCACCTTCTTTTCTTACTTTTAAAGGTGAGCAAGAAAATTCAGAAGGAGAGAAGGAAGGGAAATGGCCAAAGTCCATACCATGTTCGTACAACGCCAGTTTTTGAGAGGATGACATTGTCACCTCTGTTTCTCTCATTCGTAGGGCTTCTTAGCCATTACAAGAGTTGTGAAAGAAGCCTCTTTAGGCCTCATTTTGTTCCTTGAAAATGATAGGTTCAAATGACACAACTCTGGCTTCAAATTTGCCCATTTCGGACTTGAAACAAAAATGCAGTCCGTAAGCACGAATGATGAGTTACAGCGGTTTCAATTGATTCCATGATAAAATGTGATCTTCTTGATGGTTGTCCACCGCTCCAAAGTCATGAAAATGGAGTTCCAACATTTGAAAGAAGTTCCAAGAAAGAACCAATGCGAACAGCACAAAAAACGGAGGCACAGGACCATTGTCTGTCAGTGACCGTGATCCCCGCTCACTGGCAGGTTCCAGTGACCGCGGGTGAGTCACGATCACTGGAAGGCCCCAGTGACCGCGGGTGAGTCACGGTCACTGGAAGGCCCCGGTGATCGCGGGTGAGTCACGGTCACTGGAACGGGGCAGTGACCGCGGGTCACGGTCACCCCCCATTTTTTCCCCTTTTTCCATATTTTCTTCCACCTTATGTACATTTTCTTGTATTTTCCAAATTGAGATCACATCTGAGACTTGAAGGAGGGGTTGTAAACTTTCAAAATGTATGTAAACAACCTGCATCCCCGCAGTCAGGGCACTTGAACCCATGTAAACAAAAGGGAAATTAATGATGAACTGTAATTATTTCCCATTCTTCTTAACGCTTAAAGTGCGTGAATGTCGGACCTTGATTCCGTAATTCATTTCCACGCCTACATTTTTAAGCGCGATCAATCTCCACCTAACCCACCCATCGAGCTTATCTTCTGCATGCAAGTCTTCCTCAAATTGACGTTGGTTTTTTCTCCTTCTCTGTTTTACTTTCACTTCGTTGAGCACTTTGCATCTCTCTCTTCCAAGTCATCATTTGAAAAGCTTACGTTGAGGCAAGTATAAGCAACTGTGGGATGAATACATGTTGGTATATCGTGATTGTTATGATTCTTCTTGATTATTCAAGTTGTATAGGTTATGACAGCCATTTTGTCGTTTCTTTCATCTATTATTGTATATTTCTGAAGGAATTTGGAAGTTCTGGATAGTTTGAGTTACAGAAATTCTGAAGCTTACGGCTACGCGGTAGGTTTTCCACGACTCAAACTCCAGAGAGCAGAAAATTTGGATTTGCACTATGGCCAAGCTAAGGCTAAGCCGTAGGATACACTACGGCTAAGTCATAACCTAGCCGTGGTCCAGCTGCAAGTCATTTCACGGCTTGAAGACCCGAGAGCAGGAAAATTTGAGATCCTTCTATGGCTAAGCCATGGTCAAGCCATATATTGAGCTACGGCTAAGCCGTAGCCAAACCGTGGCTCAACTATAGACCATATACGGCTAAGCCATAAGAGAAAGCACGGTTTAACTGTAGCTCGCCGTATTTGCGGGAGTAATTCTAGGGAACTACGGCTAAGCCGTAGTGCATATTACGGCTAAGCCATAAGATGCCTACGGCTAAGCCGTAAGTCACCCACGGCTAAGCCGTAAGGTCACTAAAACTTAGGGAGAATTCTGATACTATTCAACACCTAGTAGGGCCTTAGTTCTTTAACCCCTTATCCTAGTCACTTGTCCAATGGAATAATTGAATATCATGAATGGTCTTGAGGGTTGTGACTCATTTATATGTATTGTCTAATTGTTAAGCACCTCCCCATGGGTGTTGGTTTAAGGAACTTCGATACACCTTCCTGATACAATACGACACTAAAAGATGGATAACTGTGTAGCGAATAACTTAAAATTACATCATCATGTACAGTTAGAAATAATGGAAAACTAGCTTAGGGTTGGTTAGTATACTATCGTGATCCTATAAAAATAAATTGAATTGCATAGCATGTTGGTTCTAGTTATTGCCTTCCATTCTTTTACTGTTGATTTGATTTGCATGACTATTGATTTGACTTGAATGATCATGATATTCGTAAGTAAGCCTATTGTGGTATTTTTTGAGATACATGTTCGACTTTGACTTGAATTGAATTGAATTTCATACGAATGCATTACTCAAGTTCACCTATATGAAATGATTAACACGGTTTGGCTCTACTCAGGTCAGCCTTATAATATTCGGCGGGTTTGGCTTTGGTATAGCATATTCGTTGTTGCTGCAGTGTGCTCTTGTCTTGGGGCTTTCGGACCTGAGGAGCTAGAGACCCATTCATAACTTGGCCCGGATGATGGTGTTCTCAACGCATAGATCCCTAGAGGGAGGATATGGCAAATGTAGTAACCACCTAGTACAGTATTTTTATTTATTGAATCTTCTGGCATGCTCTATTCAATTGCACGATACGCTTAGCATACTAATTTGCAAATCCATTTGATCACCTGTTCATGATTCTTATCAAAAAGCGGCATGGCTTAGGCTAGGCCTCATTGTGATATGTTGGATACCTTTTGTTTGTATTAGATTATACCTTCCTGTATTTTGTGTATTATAGAAACTTTCTTTTCTCTCTTGTAAAGACATGGCTTCCTTGCACATATTAACAGTGTTCTTAGTTTTGAAGTGTCCTTTTATTATGTGATGATAGTGACAACTTCCGCATATAATAGTATTGCACGTGTGATTTCCCTTGTGTGTGCACACTTAGACCGAAGTCAGGTGTATATGCACAGGAGTACGTGTGTCACTAATTGAGTTTAACCTTAATCCCCGATTTTCTTGGGCTCGGGTCGTGATAGTTGTTGCTTTTAGTGTCTCTTATATCAAGTCCACTCTTAATGATTGGCTTACAAAGCTTTGATGAGTATATAAAATTACATATTTTTATATACATTTTGGACTATTTTAAGGACTTATTGATTTAAAAGGGCCTCATTTAGTGTGATCTAGTGGTTTCAAGCATTTTAAATTTATTGTAATGCATTCTTGCATAATTTGTTTGAAAATCACACTTTTTGTATACATTCATGAAACTTGTCATTTTTGGAAAATCCATTTTTGAAAAGTTTTGTGAAAATTTATATTCTCATGAATTAAATTTAATTTTCATTATCATTAGTTCATTCATATAAATTTATGAAGAATGGTATGCATTTTCATTATCATTTCATGAGAGATGGACCCACATTCATGCATTTGTGATCTTAGGGGTAAAATTATCTTTTCACATGAATTCACATTTGTTTTGTAGGAAATTGATTATATGGGTCCCATTTATAAAGAATTGAGGCAAGGAATTGATTTTCAAGAGAAAGGAGAGAAGAATTGAAAATAAAAGGAAATTAGAAGAAAACATGCAAAAGTTGGTTTTATGGTCCCACACACACATGCATATGTGTGGGGTACACTTGTAAGACATCCAAGATGGGGTCCATTTATTTGTTGCACATTTTAAAGAGATTTTGAAGAGAAGTTGAAGAATATCTTATCAAAGATGGATAATAAAAGCCACATCGGAGTTCTTTTTCGAGAAGAAGAAGATTTAAAAGAAAAAAATTAACGAAAAATGCCAAGCAAGCTATTCCACGCCCAACACATGTTTTGGATCAGATTTTGGCTAAAGAAGATGAAGAAAGAAATCAAGGAGATTATCTAGAAAATCTTTTCAAGTTTGGAGCCAAAAAGGAGAATTTTCCAAAAAAGGAAAGTTGATAATGCAAAGAGATAAAAGGAGAAGTTCTACACCTCATGTGGGCCAAGTTTGATTTCAAGAGAGGATTTTTATCTCTAAATCATCTCTCTAAAGATCTCAATGCAAGGTGGCAAAGATAAAGAAGGAAAGAAGCATCCAAGAGAGACTTCCAAACAAAGCAAGCGAGGAAAGAAAAAAAAATAAAAAAAAATTCCAAAAGATATGTCACACCCAAAGCCTTGTATGGAGCCCATTTTCTTTCATTTTTTAATTATTTTTAAGATTTTAAAGTTTGAGAAGGAGTAGGACTTGAAAAAGTATAAATAGGGCACCCCTCTCCCATATTCTGTATGGAAAAAGAGCTCCTTCTCTAGATCTCTACACTTCATCTTTTTCAACTCTTTCTTTCCCTTCATCTTAGTCCTTAAGGAGGCTTAACCCTAAGGCCACATTACACTCTTGGGAATTTCAGAAGAGGTTTTCTTCTTTTCCATCCTCGTATGTATTGTTTTTAATTTTATTTGACAATCTTTTGTAACGAATTTTTAGATGTTAGTATAATGTTGTTCTTCTTAAAATTTTTCTTCTTTTCTTATGGTTTGTGAGGATATTTTTATTAATGTTTCTTTTGCTTGGATTGACAACCTAATGTATTAAGATCATATTCGAAGAAATCATGAACCTAATTTAAAAGAGAATTTTGAGAAGATAACTTTACTGCCTTTACTGCCTTTACTACATTTAAATTCCAACACTACTACATTTAAATTTTTGTTTGACTACCTTTAAATTTCTGCACCTTTTTAAATTTTTCTGCACTTTAATTTTATTTTCTGCACTTTTGTTATTTTTCTTGTTATGTTCATGTTAATTTTAAGTTTTGTTTTTGCATAGTTTGATGGTTGGATTAGAATTCATTGCATGTATTTTCATGTCATAGAATTTTGTACATATTTAAGTTGTTGAAAATTAAGCTTTCAAATCTGAATTTGATAATAAAATTCAGACTCAATACACAAACAACACAACTTAAAATAGTTTCAGTGAACTGCATAAACAGTTTTTGGAAAAAAGTTCGAAGTGGGTAGACTAGTCAAATCATAATATTTTTCTTTGAAACTTAGGAAAATTAAAGTTTAGGACGTGGTCTTTCATTCCTCAGAATTTCAGATCAAAATAATTTCGGAAGGCTTGTGAATTAGAGGCTTAAACTTTGCCAATTAGTCAACTCGGATTAGAATTTCTGCACAGAATTTTGCAAAGGTGCCATGTTCATGCATTTAGAACTTTTCGTTTTAGATCCTTTTTTACTTCTGTTTTTTTGGCTAGTTTCTTGCATTAGTCGAGCATGATTTCCAGCCATTAAACTTAGATTTAGAATGCATTAGAATAATTCAAATCGTGCATAAAATTCGCATCAGCATGCTAGTTTTTCCAGACTTAAAATTTTTCAGCATCTCATGGCATGCATTGCATTACTAATTTTACTAACTTTATAATTTTAATTTTATTTCTAGTTTTATATATGTTTTTGTTGTTTTAGATAATTTCTAGAATTAAAATATCTTTCTAAACTTGTTTTAATTGAAAATTTTAAATTAGAAAGTTTTCTAGTTTTGGAAATTCTAACTTCGGAAAGTTTTTAACTTTTGTTTATTTTATTTCTAACATTGTTTAATTTAGTTAGTTTCTAATTTTAGTTTTTATTTTTGGAAGTTCTAGCTTGTATTTTAGTTTTGCATCAATTTTAGTTTTGTTTAGGAAATTTTAGATATAGGTTTTCTAGATTTAGGAAAGTTTCTGTTCTTTTCATTGGTTTGTAAATAATTTAATTTTGATAAGTAGGACACTTGTATTTGTTAGATTTTAAACTAGTCTAGTTTTAGATTTTTATTTAGGGAAGGTACAAGTTGAAAAAGGAACCTTAAAATACATAGCTCCCTGTGGATTTGACGCCGTACTTACCGGGATATTGCTACATCGTGGTTCTGCACTTAGAACTCACTATCAAGCTCCTTCCATTTAAGAGAATACATTTTCCTATTTCCATTGCCTTCACTTCACCAAAAAGATCTAAACATTTTATCAATAACATCAGAAATCTTTTTGGGGAGGTGCAGGACAGACATGTTATAAAGCAATATAGCTAAAGTAACTATTTGATTGAAATGTTCCTCCCCGCTTGAGAAAGAAAGGGTATCTGCCAACAACTAATACAAGATTTTATTTTATTAATTGAAGCCTAAAAACTAAGGCCTTTATCTCTCCTTATGAACAAAGGGTTTCCCACGTACTTTTCATTTTTTTCCATAAACTTAACTCCTAAGATTGAGGCTATATCTTTACATCTATTTTTACATGCCCCTTTACTAAAGTAAATACCTGACTTATGAAAATTGATAACCTGACTTGATAGCTCACAAGAATCCTCCAGAAGATTCTTAACCTCCCTCACTTCACTCAGATTGGCTTTACAAAAATAAAGCTATTATCAGCAAAAAACAAGTGAGACATACTAGGAGCCTCTCTGGTTATTCTAACCCCATGAATGGATCCGCTTCCTCTACTTTAATGAACATTTGAGATAACACATCTGCATCCAAAACAAAAAGGTATGAGGACAAAGGGTCTCCCTAACTTAGGCCCCTAGAAGGTACAATTTTTCCAAATGGGGATCCATTTAAGAGGATAGACATTGATACAAAAGTAATACATTCCTCAATCAACCTAGTAAATTTTGCACTAAAACCAGAAGCTATCATTAATTACTTCTATAAAATCTCATTCCAAATGATCATAGGCTTTTGCCATATCCAATTTAAGTTCCATATTTTTTTTATTTCTATTTTTTTATCTTAAACGAATGAAGAATTTCATGGGCAGCTAAGTAATTATTGGAGATCAATCTTCCCTTAACAAAGGTACTTTGGAATGGGCTCATAATGTTTGGAAGAACTACCTTTAATATGTTAGTGATGACTTTAGAGATTATTTTATAAATAACATTGCAGAGACTTTTTAGCCTAAAGTCATTCATAGTATTAACCTAGTTTTTCTTAGGAATAAGAGAAATAAAATTTCTATTAATAGATTTTAGAGAAGAGTTATACTTGAAAAAGTTTTGAACTATTTTCACAATATCAACCCCTACCGTCTCCCACATATGTTAATAAAACTTTGCTGGGTATCCATCCAGTCCTGGGGTTTTAAGCAGTCTAACTTGAAAAACTATCGGGGCTTTAAGCAGTCCAACTTGAAAAACTATCTCCCTCATCTCTATCTCATTAGGAACAAGGGTTAGAAGATTATTTTCTCCCTCATCTCCGTCTCATTAGGAACAAGGGTTAGATGATTCTTTTCTTCAATAGTTAATATAGGTGAAATAAATTCTTTAATTAGGAATAGATTTCTAGGGCCCTTAGATTTTACAATCCCTTCTAGATGAGTGCAAATTTCTAGGTGAAAAAATTTGGTATTTCTATCACCTTCTTTGAGCCAAAGCTCTCTAGATTTTTGCCGCCACAAATCCTCTTCTTTACTAAGATAATCATCCAATTTTTTAGAAAGTTCAAGTTCTTTATCTATGGTCTCTTCATTAGGGGCTTCAAGACGTATACACTCAATCTCATCTCTGATACTTTTAATAACCTCCTCCACTCTTCCAATTTTAGTTTTGTTCCATTTAATTAAATCTTTTCCTAATAGACCCAAAATTTTATTTATGCTATCAATTGATGATTTATACATCTCATGGGTGACTCAATCTCATCTCTAATATTTTTAATAGCCTCCTCCACTCTTCCAATTTTAGTTTTGTTCCATTTAATTAAATCTTTTCCTAATAGAGCCAAAGTCTTATTTATGTTATCAATTGATGATTTATACATCTAATGGGTGACTCATATATAGCAGGGACCATCTATTGAAAATTTGAATGGCTCATAATAAATGCATATGTGTGCATGAGTTTAGATCCCCTATTACATGAGAATGGTGTAACAAATGCTTGGAACTCCATTATAACTGCTCAAGATGAATCCCATCCCCTTTGGTGACATTAGAGAGGCAATGGGAAGGCGTCCCTAAAAAATATGTTAGTAAAATTGGAACCCACAAGATTTAAAGAATTGTCACTCTTTAGTGCCAGCTACACTAATAACGTTTCCCAAACAAAACCCCACTTAGATCCTATTGGGCAAATCTTATTTATATGAAATAGATTTGTTTCAAATGGCTCCATTTGAAATAGATGTTTTAGAAGTAGTTTTTCTGGTAACACACAAAATTTGATTAAAACAGACATTTTTAAAGCAATGGTTGAAAGTTTTTATTAAATATCTCAAGATCCATAAGGAATTAGGCATTAAAACTTAATTATATAATTATGTTTAGCCTTACAAAGAAAATCACTAGTTCAGATCTTGCATTTGTAGCCCATGAATATAAGAAAATGATATAAATGTTTAGGCTTTTCTTCCAAATATCTCAAAATATATGATGATCCAACGGCTAACATTTGAATCAATAGGTGTACTTGATGTTCTGAATATATCCAATGATTTGGATCATGATTTACGGTCCCAAAACTTATAGAAAATAATAAAAATTGAATTGCCCTTGGACACTTTAAAAACCCAGCCAACCATGGATGAGACATCAAAGTTCAACCATGTTTTGGTAAGTATCTCTAGATCCCCACTTGGAATTAGAGGCTGACTTTTGGTGTCATAGCTGTTTTTTGGCCTTCTAAAAAAGACCAACGGTTCGAATCGTGGTTATGAGGCCCACAGTCCAGAAAATTAGATCACATTTTTTTTGTAATATCTCATGATCAGGATTGATCAACGGCTGAAATTTAACATGCTACAATTGTAACAGTTTTGACTATCATTTAAGGTTTGGGATGTAAAAAAAAAAAAAGAAGAGAAAAACAGTCATTCTACAGTGACTGTCTCATACACCATTCATATGATGTCCGTCCATTTAAGAGAGCATGGTCTATTTGGATTCCGCCAATATTGTGTGCTATCCGAAACATAGGCAATTTGTCCACATGAGGATTGAAATAGAGTTTGCACATTTGGTTCCCGAGCACTCTAAATACATTTTGAATCAGTTTTAAGAGAATATAAGAGGGAAAAATAAAAGTTGCCAAACACAACCTTAGTAATATATAAAGGGGAAATTTTCAAATAAGGCCTTAAGTTTTCATCTTTTTTTTTAAAATGACACAAGTTTTAAAACTTTTCAAATTAGTCACTAAGTGTTGACCCATGAAAATTATAAATGTTACAGTGAAGATATTATAAGCAAATTCCAAACTAAAGGCACACAACCCTAGGATTGTGAGATGCTGGGTCAAGTACTGCATTCAGATGCTTATAACTGATGCAACTAATTTAGAAGATTTCAGATGAGCTCAAAGTGCAACAGCTCAAAATTTAGAGTTGATAGACTTTATTTGGTCACTTGACTCATCACATTTCAAATTCAAAGTTTAATGGCTTCAAGTCTAGGGGTCATTGGACATACTCAAGCTTCTTAGTTATCAAAGCAGCTAAAAATCACATGGCAACTCCAAATTATGCTTAGAAATGATTATTCAAAATTTCAAAGCATTTGGACTTCATTTCACTTCGAATTTAAGCTTCAGTGACTGTTTTCCGACTCCTCGGGTTCACTATGACAACAGACAATCTACACATCAGAATCAGCTGAAATTCCTCGAAAAAGCTCAAATTATACTTAGGAGAGGTTCTACAACATTTCAGGTAAATTGAATGTTATTTGACTCAAAGTCAACAAACATGTTAACTTTAGGTCAGTGACCCTCAAGGCATGGGGTCATTGACCAAAGTCCTATTTTCAAGTGACCGAAGTTGATGAAATTTAGACACAAAGGCTAAGTCATACTCAAAATTGGTTCTGTGAATTCTTAAGCCAAGAGAGCTCTGTTTGACCCTACTTTAACTACATGCCAGCTGGGAGTCCGTGACCCCAGGTCATGGGGGTCACTGACTAGAAATCCTACTTCTGGGAGTGTAAAGTTGATGAAATTTGGATCAGACACTCAAAATATATTCAAAGTCAATCCCACAAAATTTCAAATCAATTGAACGTCATTCGGGTAGAAAATAAGCTAACTGCTTACAACACAAAAGTACATTAACTTAGAACATACAACAAGTGGGTCACTGTTTGAAATCCTGCTTACTCAAATACAAACCACATAAATTTGGATGGATAGTTCAAGATGCTCCTGACATTACTCCTTCCAAGTTTCAAATCAATCCGAGGTTATTTGGGCTTTAAACAGATGAAATAAGTGCCCATTTTCATAAAAAGTCAACGAGCAGTTGACCAACTTTAAAAGGTCAAAACGGGTTGAAATTTCTATGACACACTCAAAATAGTGTTAAAACCCATTTAAGTTTTGTGAAGATCGGACATTGTTCGAGCTCCAAACAGGTGAAAACTGGTCACATATGCAAAAAACCCAAAATTGGACTTCTCAGTGACCGTAACCACAGTCACTGACATCTGTGAAACGGTTTCCGGCAGTTTTTAGTGGCTTTCTCTACTTTATTTTGAACTTCGACCTCCCATAACTTCCTAAACTACTTTTGGAGTCTATAAAAAGAAGGTTTGACACTTGGGAGATGGTTCCACACTAGTTCCAAGCAAACTCAAAGAAGTTCAACAAGATTCAAGGCATTAACAAGTAAAATCCAAGAATTCACAAGGCTCCCAAGGCACTTTAAGCACTCCAAGTCTACTTCTTCTTTTCCTTTTCATTAATTTAAGGTAAGAAATGGCTAAGAGAAGGAGGAGAAGCATACATATTACTTAGAGAAGATGGGTGCAAGGGCCATGAAACATAAAAAGGATAAAGTCTATTTTCTTTGGTTTTTTCATTTGGGTTGAGAGGTCATCTTGCCATGGAGCTTCATTATTGTCTCTTTCATTAAAAAGATGTTGAAGAAACTCTTGGAGTGATTCACGGGGACTAGCCTCTAATTGAATCTTTAACATTGTGAGATATTAGTGCTGGAAGATTCACAATTAGTGTTGGTGGAACCTTTTGTGAGTGCTTTAATTGCCCTTTCCAAAGCATCCACCCATGCATATAAATCTTTGATGCAATTGTCGTGCTGATTATCGGTAAATTTACCATGAAAAATTTGACTAGTGCCGGTAGCCAGGAGGGAAAAAAATGACCTTTTTTTTTAATTGTTGGTCTGGATTCAGGTTGGGTCAAACCCAGATTGGGCCCAACTCGGACTTAAGAGACTCAAGACAAAAAGACTCACACGGGGAAACGGTCTCTTTTTCTTTTCCTTTTTTTTTCCTCGTGGACAACTGTTACTAAAAAGGAAAGATATTTCTTATTTGGATGAGTGGGGCGAAACAACTAAGCTTTGCAAGATAGATGCGACTCAATGGGACTTGCTAACAATTGTCGACAGGGGGTGCTGGCAGGTGAGGCGATGAAGACAGAAGATGGTGCTGCAGTGGTGGTGTGGCGGTCCGTGGTACTAGGTAGGCATCTCTTTCCTTGCTCCTCTTTGTTTCTCTTCTTCTGCTGCTTCTTTTCTCTCTCTATCTCTCTCTCTCTCTATTTTTTGTTTTGTGTGTGTGTGTGTGTGTGTTTCTGCTACTGGGATTTAGTACGATGAGCAGAGGGTGAAGGGGATATAGGGTTAGGGGTTTTGACATGGGGTTAGGTTTTGTTGGAATTCGTGAAGGCTTAGGTTGGTTCAAGGGGTTTGCAGTTGGACTCGTTTGTTAGGTGGTGGCTGATTAGTCAAGAATGGGTTCTGGAAAAGGGATGGTTCAATTGGGGTTAGGTTTGGAGGTGGGGAAGTTTGGGCTAAGGTTTTAGGGAGTAGTTTTTTTTTTTTTCCTTTTTGGTTTGAAGGAGGGTTCTATTTTGGATAGGGGCTTTGTGGGTCTGTCCAGACGGTTGGGAAGGGTTTGGGTGATTAGGGATGAGATGGATGTGGTATCGGGGATGGTTGATGGTTGGTTTTGGGGCTCATAACTAGGTTGTGGAAGTGGGGATTGGGTGTTGGTGATTGGGTGGCTGAAGGTTGGGTTCGGTTGGTTCATAAAGGACTTAGGGATGGGTTGGTTTGGGATTATGATGGATTTGGGATTATTGGGGAGGGATGGAAAGATGATGAAGATGATAGGACAGAAATCCAGGGAGGATGGTGATAGCTTTTCATCTCTATGTCATTTGTTGCAACCACGATCAACGATTGAAAAAAATATAGACCAATCTCCTGAAGGATTGATCGAATCCAAGATGGATTCCTGCCTTTAGGCATAATCATAATCAAGAAATACACTATAACTGAAGGGAAACCTAATCTGAATATTAGTAATTATCAAAGCATAATCAACTACAATGAGGTCTTTTTAATTTATAAAGTAGCAAGCTTAGTTCTTGGCAAGCAAGACTTACTAATTAAAACCAATAACTTCTTAATCCTATTAAACAAGAAATAATAATAGTAGTAGGATAATTATAAAAGGTGCCATAATAGCTCTTAGCCAATTGGGCCTATGGTTGAACCCAATGGACTAGATTGACCAGTTGGTCAATGTTAAGGGCCCAACTTCCTTCTTGGGCCATGTTCGTACTACATCACCAACGTATCTGTATTGGGCCAATATGACACTTGTATTGGCACCCAATATTGCTAGGGTATAAGTTTAACATAACCTACTTAGCAAGTCCCTTATTTTATATAGTTCTTTAAATTTTCTTACTTCTCAACATGGAAAATCATAGATGGGAACATAAACAATGATAGTTTCTTTAATTCAAATGTGATCTAAAGGAAAAAAATTAGGACAACCATATCTGCATCTATCCTAGATTTCCAAAAGTCTAGAATCATGTCCCCAATCACTGTATCCACGTCCGTACTTGTACCATATCTAAGCATCATAGATGTTCTCCCAGACTGGTTGACCCTGCCTCCTTTGTGATTTGCTTTTTTGGTCTCAACGAAGGTTTTTTTGCTTACCCAAAAAATGTAATATGTAACTTGTAAGAACTCAGTTTTAGGAATAATGTAGTCCTTTTTCCCATTCAAAGAGAACAGCCATTGGACAAAACAATGCATTGTGCCTTGCAAGAGAAAATGAAAGTCTAATGTTTTATGGAGTTAGACATGAGGTGATTCTGGCTGGGTTTGGATTTTGGTTGTCAACCAGCAGGATATTTCTTCTGAAAGATCATAATATTTAACGAAATTTTTATAAACTATGATAAAAATAATTTTCCACCTCTAAAATTTAATAATTTTTCACTTATTTTATAGTTGCAGACTCGGCATATAAAACCGTGACTACATGAAGAATTCTCAATGCGATTGCATGGGTACAAATTGAAAGACTTTACCTTGTAAATTTCAATTCTATTTTAATGAAATTAGAGAAGTATGGGCTACCATAAAAGTCTCCTTTTGTTATGAAGTTAGATCAGCCAATTCTATGTCGGATGTGCTAGCCAAATAAGGGGTTGACAGGTAGTCTTCTTTCATGTATATATTCCCTAGGAAATAGTCCTTACTCGTCAGACTCGGGTAACCCCCGGGTCGGAGGCTAAAGTCCAAAGGCTGGGCTGGGGAGGGATACCCGAGGTTATAGAAAAAAAAAAGAAAAAAAAAGAAAAGAAAAGAAAAGAAAAAAACGAAGTGGTCTCCTTGGGTGGGTGTGATTGTGTAATTGCTGTTGGAGATGATATAATGCTCTTGTACTTTTCCTTTTCTTTTGCATTTTTGCTCTTTCTATCCTTTTTTCTCTAATGAAAGTTTTCATTACTGCCATAAAAAAATAATACAAAATGAAGAATTCTCAATGAAAATTCCACCCATTGCAATTAGCCGTTGTAACTAATGCACACAAGCCTTCACGGGGTTTAGGATATTTCTTCAGAAAGTTGCAAGGTATTGTTACAGTGTAAGTTCCTTTTTTTGCTTGATTTAATCTCCAAATTATTCAGTTCCATATGAAAGGGACTGATTTGTGGATTTGATTTGACTGACTTCATTTAATTTGACCGCATGGCGACCGGTCGGGTGGAACCAATAGTGCAACCTGTTTTCTTTTCCTCTTATTATTATTTTTTATCTTGTGTTGGTCAGCTTTATTAACTATTAATTGCCATATCAGTATTTTAGGCAAGTGAAATGTCATGGTATTACCATGCCATTATTTGCTCCACTGCATATTTGTGTTGGTGCACAAACAACAATTTCCAGTTACTTGTGATACTAATAGTCCGACTTTCCCCCCCTTAATTACCAAGACCCTGATAGTAATCATTGTTAGGACTTGTTTATTTCTCTTTGCTAAAAGGCCAAAGTGTGTATTAAAGAGGGAGAAGAATACAAAGGGGATGACAAGACAGAGCGCCCCCACCAACCCAAAAAAAAAAAATAATAATAATAATAATAAAATAATAGAACCTAAGCCAAAGTGGAAATACATAAAGGAAAATTTTACAGATTTTTTTTTTGATCTGTAAAATTTTACAGATTTACAACTGAGAAGAAAACGAAGATAAATACTCTTTAAGCAACAGAATAGTTGGTTGGGTGGAACTATGGAAGGTATTGAGGAGTGGGCTCCACCCAATGGAGAATGGTAAAAAGCATTTCCACTGCCTCTACTAACACCTTGATGTTTTGGTAGCAATGGTTAGCTGGAGAAATTTAATATGGTATCAAAGCTAACTGGGTTGCCTCTACTAACACCTTGGCGTTTTGGTAGCAATAGTTTGCTGAAGAAATTTAATAGAAGGTTCAGTCTCTCTAAACAAGGTGGCATCTCTAGCTTTCCACAACAGAAACAGAGAATTCACAAAAATTGCTGCACTCAAGTTTTGTTGACTTCCAGAAGAGAGACTATAATAGATTGAGGAAGCAGACAAGCAAAGTAGCAGGGCATGAAGATGTTGGAATTATTACTTTTAATATTTTAGTAAGAAAATCAAGAATCGAGCCTAAAGGTTTAATTTTTCAGTAAGAAAATCAAGAGGCTCTAGCCTAAAGGTCATTTAGAACAGCTAAACATCGTGGGAGACTTTCTTATTATTTTGCTATATGTAGAGTCATGTCTTGTGGTGGGCTATATAAGGACTAAGGTTCTGCTGTAGTTGTTTTGTACTTAGTGAAGAAAATATGTGAATCAAGAGTCCAATTGTTTGGTGTAGAGAAATCTTTTGTTATATTAAGGTTTGGATTAATATATGTAGAGAATAAATAAGTGTTTTGCTCATTTGATTTAGAGTTGGGGCTGTGTATGGCCCTGTTCCCTACTACCCCACTTACACAAATGCACACATTCACTGCACGCCTTTCTATCATGTTGATTTTCTCAATTATATGAAGTACCATACTCTCTACAAATTGGTATTAGAGCTAGGTTAACAAATTTCGAAGCATTGATCATGGACTGCTTTTTGTTGTTGAAAAATATATTTTTGAAAGCTGCATATTGTTTTTGAAAAATAAAGGTTTTGACACTTGTATGGGTTTTATGTTTTAAGGAAAAGAGGGAATTTGATATTTGAAAACCTGAGGGGAAGAGTGAAATTTTTTTCCGAAAGTAATAAGGAAATGAATAAAGAGATAAGAAAAGTGAACAAAATCTGTGATTTTGTAATTAGATTTAAGAGAACAAGTTTCTTCTTTTAATTGGTTTAGATATCTCAAGAGAATAAGTTTCTTCACTTGATTAAAACGGTAGCATCATGGTTTATTAGTAAGACATTAAATTTCCTCTCTTAAATGAAGTTCTCTGCTAAAAAAATGTCTTTTAGAGAATGATAGATTGTTGAAACCCCTTTAAAAACTGTATTACAAGAAGCTACAATAAAGCTTGGATTTGTCCCTCCTAATTCTATTTCTGTGAGGATTGAACCTGACCACGAGCCACTTTTCATTGGGATGGCTTATTTTAATCTCCATGAACATTCCTACTCTACTACCAAGAATTAGAAGTTATGAAAGAAGAAACCAAACTTGAATTTTCAGCTTTGAATTATTTCGGATAGAAAAATATGAAACTTTCCGAAGGAATCCAAAAATAATTTTGGAAAGCCTAAATTAGGTCATCTAGAAAATATAAACATCATCTAAAAAAGCTTTGGCCACGTGCAAAATCCAAGCCGAGAGCTTTGAAGAGAACGGCCACGAAAACAGAATCCCAAAATCAGATTCCAAATGACATTTTAAGAGAGGGCAGGATGATGCAAGCTGAACACCAATGGACTGGGCCCAAAAGCTGGTACGAATCTTCCTCAGGAATAATTCTCAAGCAAAAACAGAAGCTTCTGGTCTAAACAATTTGTTTCAACCAAAAAAACCCTAGGATCTGTTAGAGCTTGTCAAGCGCACAACATTCCAAAGAATTTTGTGGGAGATGTTTGAGGAGCCAGAAGCAGTCCATATCAGGGGAACTTGGCTGAGAAGTTGGCGCTGGCCTGCCACTTGGGCCTGCTAGCGACCTGACTGTTCTCCAAATACAGGAGCCGCACCAGCAAGAGCTTGCCATTCTGGTTCCATGTTTTGATTCATTGATATAGTTACGTTCGGGTCGGGTTCAAGGTCATCTAAATTCAGTATCCAGCTACCTGATTTACACCAGATAAATAATTTGAGTTGTAGATAAGGTCGGTCGGTTGGATTTCACTTTCAGGGCTTGAGGCTTCTCCTGTCATAGGAAGTCTATGTTTTGACGGTTTCAAACTTCGTAGGAGGTTGATCAACAAAAGTTTCTTCTCACAAAACCAACTCAGTAGATTACTAATGGAAATGTTAATTTGCAGTGAAGGGTACATAATATATGGCATTTGTTTTGGCATCTTTTCGACATCTAATATGCAGAGATGGTGACTTGAAGTTAATGAAGTTAATCAATCCTTTGAGATGGCAATTTTTTTTTATTTTTTACTTTGGAAACCAAGATGAGGGGATTAAGATTCAAAGGGAGAGTTCATACACACGGGAAAAATGCCCATTGAAGTGGAAAAGGAAATTTGCATATGTGGGAAGAAAGCTTACACAAGTGGGAAGAAAGTCTATACGCATAAGAAGAGATGACACAGGATTCGAACCCTCGACAGTTAGGTAAGAACACACACTTCTTACCATTGGGATAAGAGGGCAATTCTTTATTGAGATGGATTTGATCCAGTCTCTACTACCACATGATTATTTATAAAGTATTCTTAGGGAGTTGTTTTAACTTTAGAGCTTCTTCCAACTACTTTCAAAATCAAGGTCAAGTAAAATTATAACTCACCCTAATCAAGGATGGATTTGATTCAGTCTCTACTGCCACATAATTATTTATAAAGTATTCTTAGTGAGTTGTTTTAGCTTCAGAGTTTTACCTTCGGAGCTTCTTCCAACTGCTTTCAAAATCAAGGTCAAGTAAAATTACAGCTCATCCTAATCAAGGATGGATTTGATCCTGTCTCCACTTCCATATAATTATTTGTAAAGTGTTATTAGGGAGTTGTTTTAGATTGGGAGCTTTTTATACCTACTTTCAAAATCAAGGCCAAGTAAAAGTAGAGCTCATCCTAATCAAGGATGGATTTAACCCAATCTCTAGTGCCACATACTTATTTAGAGGGCTTTGATCCTTTAAGAACTGTTTTCACCCACCCACCGTGAAAACTTTTTATGGGGCCCCCTTATGGGTCTCGTTTGGGATGAGACTAGGGTGGAAGGAAAGATCTATGTTGGATCACCCCACATATCAAGTTTGACCCCAACCATATGTCCCTTATCTCTTCATCTGTAGCCCACAAATTCAGTCAATTTGGATTGGTATGCAGTTGATCCAATAGTTCAGTAAATTTGGATCTGACCTAAACTTGGAGCGAGTGACTATCAGGGGGTTCCTGTGTATTGCAAGGTTTAGATTAGATGATAGATGGGCCAAACTTAGAGTTCTTACAAAAAAAATGGTGAGAATTAGTTTTCATATGATTATTTCCCTTATTTAGATAGTATTATTTGGGAGTTGTTTTAGTTTAACAGCTTCTCCTAATTGCTTTCAAAATCAAGGTCAAGTAAAATTTAGCTCATCCTAATCAGGGGCCAAAAAAGTGTTATACAATGACCATTGTGTGCTTGTGATGGAAGCTATGATATCCATAGAAGAGGAGATGTTGGGTGTTTGTGGGTTATGTGTTTTTGTTATTTATTGGGTTTTTTTTGTTTTATGTAATTGAATTTCTAGGAAATTTAAAATTTGTAATTAAAAAATTACTTAAAATTGAATAAATAAATATGAATATTAAAAATGGTCATCAAATAATCTCGTCGGTGAAAATGAATCATAAGGTGATCCGAAACGAGTATCCGGATTGCCATCACTTTTTGAGAAAAGTAGAAGGAAAGAAAGAAAATGCCCCGTCTTATCTGCCACTTTTATTTGATGGTTCTAGTTTTGGTACGACCACGAAAGGGGTGAAGTATGCCTTTTCTATTTTTTTTTTTCAAAGAAGAGGTGAAGCATGTTGGTTCACCTTGATGATAGAAATCATGGTGGACTCGTCATTTTTAGCATGTTAACTATCTCAATTGGTGGCCCGTATGTCTTCTTCAGCGGGAAATGGACTTCCATCTTTGGAGATCCAAACCTTTCATCTAATGGGTCATTATGATTTCGTACAATAAGACAAAAAGGAGAAGAAAGACAAAAACAAAATACCAATTTAACTATCCTGACCGGTCATCAGTAGGCTTTTGCCTGTAGAATGTGAACCACTCACCTTTTCAGGTTGAAACCTCCATTCCCTGACCATGGCAAGCCAATGGATACTGCAATGGCACTATGGGCTATCAAAGGTGGGACACCCAAAAGAAAAATAAAAAAAATAAAAATATATACTACGTAGTGTCCCTTTACATGGAATAGATGGACGGACCTTATATAGACTCGAATTTTTATCTGTTTTATTATACCCAAGTTTCGACTAAATCAAAGACATGGGGTAATCTTATAAAAAGAGGAGGCTGCCTTTCCTTCGTTGATATGTGGGTCAAAACGAAAACCTTGCAATGAGAGCATCAGTTTCTCATCCTTTAATCATCTTCTTCTTGGTGCTCATTCTCTTGCTAGCATCAGAAGCCATGGTTTGGGGAGGTAAGTAGCCAATTCTCATCCATTTCCACTATATTTTGTAGCTTATTTGCAATCTAAAATAGTGATTTTGATTTGCACAGCCACGGTTCGTGGGTCGATGAAGATGTCAATGATACCATTTATACCATTCAGTCCTCCACCACCAATAGCCACTCCAAGTCCGATTACCAGTCCTTGACGCGAACAACAGTTTATCTGTCACTGATTGTCAATGATAGAAAGTATATGTTTGTGTTATGATATATATGATATCCTACTTAGAGAAGATTGAGGCTATCTGTATAAAGTTAAGTTGTCTATCAAAAGAATAAAGAAATTTTAGGTATCAATCTAACCATTCTCAAGTCTCTTTTGTTTAGTGTGGGATTATTAGGAATTAGTTATGTTGTTTTGCTTAGATTAAGCTACAGAAACATGGGCTTATTCATTCAATCAGCCTTTTTGTTGGTAGAATGACAAGGGTACTGATGGACATCATGACTCATTGTAACTAATGAATTAGTTTTTCCATTTTTTTTTTTTTTAGTTTTTCTGAGGGTTGAATGACAAGTGCGTGTAGGCTGCTTTTTTATATGAAACAGAAATTTTTGAAGCACAAAATCCTTTAGCTGTACTAACAAGTCCTTGAAGTTGTCCAAATCCTACCTGTTGAGCAAAGTGGGATTGATCATGGGTGCCAACATTTGCAATTTTAATTAGAGAGCGATGTTGTTAGAAGGAGATTCTTGCAGGGTTGCGGACCAATACAAGCAAAATGGGAAGTTAATATTTGATTTACTTTATTAAAACCCTTTCATAAATAGAATCAATGAATCATTACTTTTTAGGAATAGGATATTCGTAAATACACCCCTACTTCCATAAATATTTTTAAAATTAAATCCACTTTATATTAATACTAAATTATAAATATTAATTGAATGAAATAATTCAATGGTTATGTTTGAGAGAAATGCTATTTCATGTACATATCTAACTTTTAGAATCTTATTTATCAATAAGTTATAACCAAATTCCAGGTTAAAAAGCCATGATCTCCCTATGTATAAACTTGCAATTTTAAGATAGACAGTTTTTATCATTGTTCGAGTATATCCAATGCATGTCAGCAACGGAATCATTAAAAGACTCTTTGGAAACAATAACAGTTGAGAAAAAGCTCTTTTTTTTTTTAATATGTTGATGGCCCTCCACTAAAAAGGAGTGCTCTTTCTCCTTAACAAGAGGCCCAAGTCAAAAGGACATTCAGGGAAGACAAAAAGAATGGATATGAAGAAGCGCAGCCGCTTCAAGGAGTTGGTGGGTTTGGGATGTTTTAAGAAAAACATAATTTATGTAGTTGACCATGCTATTGGGATAAGGCTAAATTAAGTATGAGTATATTCAATTTTTCTTATTGTTGTGTTTGAATTTGTTGGGAAAAGCGGCGCAACGAAACAACCCGCGATCAAACGGATCTACCACGATGAACATACAGCAATCACACCCATCAAGCATCACACACATGACACAGCAGTTTTACGTGGTTCGGCAACATGCCTACGTCCACGGGAGGAGAGAACTCATCTACTATGATCCCATCTCAATCCCCTCAGGATCTAGGGTTACAATACATCAATATATATAGTTCCCGCTTTCTTGGCCACCAAGAAAACCCATACACAATGACTAAAATACCCCTAACCCTGAGTCTCGGTTCTGGCTAACCCAGACGACCGATCCGGCTAAACCGGAATACAAGACAAAACCCAACAATCTCCACCTTGGCTTGGATTCCGCAAATCCTCAGAGGCATCTTGAGATACCTGGTAATGTCTTTCGTCCTCTCCCCCATAAAAACAAATCCATCAACCATGATAGTTATTTGCATCAAACGAATCTCTACGCGAACATATAATAGAAAGAATCTGAATCCCAATACCATGAATCAACAACTGGATCCATACCTGTAGCGACCAAAACTGATTCCTTGTCAACCAAATCCGAGCTTTCTTGCACACTACCTCCTTCCGATTCTGATTCCTTTTGCTTTTTCATCAACTTTGGCATGTCGCTCCTTCCCGATCCCTTCGACGCGGATCTAAGCTTTCCATCAAAGTTCTGGAGCAATCTACCATTCTTGACATCAAGTAACACTTTTCAATCATTGCTGTGTCATGGAGTCTAACACTCTATCCTGCCAATCCCTGAAGTCGTTTCTCCATCAAACACTTCAATCTGGCCCGTGATGCTTGAATCCATTGCTATCATCGTGAATCTGTCAGTTTCTTCAGTCCCCCAATTTTCTGCCCATCAAACTGCCAATATCTTTTATCAACCTCGTAGATCTCGTCACCGTGAGCACGCTGGAAGAAACGGATCTGAAATCCGACTCCGGATGGCTTCGATATCGCAGAATTAATTCTCCACACTCCAATTGGTCAAACATCCATGTTGACCGTTGACCAGCCCATCTTCTTCCATATATGCATAGATCTGCTCAAAAAGAGTCCGTAGGTTCAAACGGATCTCCGATCGGACATCGGACGATCAAGATATCGCAGAAACAATTTCAGCCGTTGAATCTGGTCAAACCTGCCTGTTGACCGTGCTGACATCACTGCTGACGTCACGGCTTGCTGGCAAACTGGGCTTCTGAAACGGATCCGGGTCGGGTTCACCTGACCCGGAACTGAACTGAACTGCGCTGCTCTGCTGGGCTTCTCTGGCGAACGGGGTTCGGGTCCGACCTGACCCGGAACCGAACCGGCTCGAACTGCTGGGCTTCTAGCACACGGACCAGGTCGACCTGACCCGACCTGGCCTGCACTCCTGCTAACCGAACTGGGCTTTCTGCAGAACCGGGTCCGGGTCCGACCTGACCCGGAACCAAAACTTCTCTGCTGCGCTGGGCTGGACTTCTCCGCGGGTCAGGAAAACTGACCTGACCCGACCCAACGACCCAGTAAACTGGGTCGTCTTCAACGACTCTGTCGCTGGGCGCTGCGTCTGCAACCCAGTTGCAGACGCGGCGAATCCAACGCAGGCTCCGGCGCAGCGGCTGGTCCGGCGACCAGCGGCGCGGGACCGGCTGCTGACGGCGACGGCACGGCGACGACGCAGGCGACGTGCGGGCGGCCGGCGATCTCTGGCAGCGGCACAGGTGAGTCTCCGTGATTTTTTTTTTTTTTTTTCTTTTCAATCCGCGGAGGTTGGCGACGAACGACAACAGCAGCCGGTCTTCTTCTCCGGCACTGAAGAGGAGATCCGGCGGCACAGAGCTTGTCCCGATTTCTGCAATAGAAATCGATGATGGATTTCTGCAATAGAAACCGATCTCTGGCCTCCTACTTCTTCAAGCACCATCGCCACATATCGATCCTCTTCTTCCACACACATCCCAGACACAATCCGTCAATCGCAAAATCCAAGCGATCTCCCCCTCTCTCTGATACCACTTTTTTTTTTTTTTTTTTTTTTTGTTTTCTTCCTCCGCAGCGATGATTCTTCTCCGGCCTTTTTCCTCAGATCCAAAAAAAAAATCCGGTGATACTCCAACGAAGATCGCAGCGTCTGGAACCGTTTCACTTCTTCTTCTTCCCGAATCGGTTTCTCTGTCTGCAGACAGAGATGCCCGAGTGACGTGTGGCCCAGCAAGAGATCAACCTTGATCTCTCCTCTTCCCGTTGATCTTCCACGCACAATCAATCGCTCTGATACCACTTGTTGGGAAAAGCGGCGCAACGAAACAACCCGCGATCAAACGGATCTACCACGATGAACATACAGCAATCACACCCATCAAGCATCACACACATGACACAGCAGTTTTACGTGGTTCGGCAACATGCCTACGTCCACGGGAGGAGAGAACTCATCTACTATGATCCCATCTCAATCCCCTCAGGATCTAGGGTTACAATACATCAATATATATAGTTCCCGCTTTCTTGGCCACCAAGAAAACCCATACACAATGACTAAAATACCCCTAACCCTGAGTCTCGGTTCTGACTAACCCAGACGACCGATCCGGCTAAACCGGAATACAAGACAAAACCCAACAGAATTTGTTTTAGAAACCATAGTATTACTTGTCCATTTCAGTGCTTTAAATGAGGGAAAATAAAAAATCAGGTTTATTGTTATGTTTTTTTATGAGATATTCCATATTAATCTCGCATCAGCCCCATGCAAGTCCTCGCTGATCGAGATAGGCCCTTTCTAGAAATCCAGTAAAATTTTAAACCATGGTAACATCTGATATAATTTTACATTCAAGTCAACTATGAGGATATATAAACCGGCTTAGACATGCCGGCTTCAGAAGTTGTGGCTTAACCTTGAGAGAATAGAAAATTTTCTCTCACCTCGATTAAGATGATATATGATGCTTCAATGCCATTAAAAAAGGAGAGCGGCTCCTTTAGAAAATCCCTCGCGGTGACTGCGGGAAGATCAATCAGGTCTCCCTACATAACTATGAGTAGCTTGCTATGTACATGGGCTAGGGTTATGCTACCTCCATGGTGACATGAGGCACGGTCATCGTGAGGGATTTCCTTATATAATCTCAATTCTTAAATAAAATAAAAATGGAGATGATTGGTTCGTCAGTTAATTCAGTGATGTCCTTGAGTCCTACATTTACTATAGAGAGGAAAGTGATTGTGATTATATGTCAAGCTTGCACCCTTATTTTACATGGGTCCTTTTGTAGGTTGAGGCCCACCAAAAGCAAAACTGTGAGGCCCATGGACCAAAGTTTTTTTATTAGTTTTGACTAGTGTTGAATGAAGCAAATGGGCTACCAAGTTTGGTCATAGGCCTCCTTTGTGAATTGCTTTTTTGGACTTAATTAATGAATGTTTTTCTTACTTACCTAAAAAATGTAATATGTAACTTGTAAGAACTCAGTTTTAAGTATAAGGTAGTTCTTTTCCCTTTCAAAAAGAACAGTCATAAGACAAAACAATGCATGTGCCTTGCAAGAGAAAAGTGAAGTGAGCCTCTATTTCATAGATATGATTTGATGTGTGGTATCAAAAATTCAAAAATTTTGAAAATTTCCTTCTTTTTTGTTTAAAAAAGAAGTAAAACAATAATATTCTCAAACCACTAAATGATAAAAAAAATCTACTTTTTAGACAAAATGTAAAAATAATTTCTTTCCAAGCCACGAAAGACATAAGGTTATCATATAATGATTTGACCCCATTATATTTTATTCTCTCTTGATTTGAGGTTTCATCTCACAATACTTTACTATACCACATATTAAAACATACATAGAGTTAGACATAAGGTGATTTTGTCGGCAACCCTACATACATCTATGTGGGGGTAGATGCACCCATTGGACTTCAGCTTGCTTAAAAAGACTATAATAAAAATTTTAATTTTTCTTTAAAAATTTACATAAAAATTCTATGATCACCTCCAAAACTCACATGAAAATTTTATATTTATTCCTAAAATACAATTGCCTATTTGGGTCTACACCCCTCAAATAAAAATTTTGAGTTTGCCACTGTGGCTAGTTTTGGATACAGGCTGTCAACCACCAAGATATTTCTTCTAAAAATTGCATTGTATTTAACAAAATTTTTATAAACTATCATAATATTATGTTTTCATCTCTAAAATTTAATAACTTCTTCACTTATTATTCAGTTGCAGACTCGGAATATAAAATTTTGAGCACATGAAGAATTTTCAATGAAACTTCTACCTATTGCAATTGACTGTTGTAAGTAATGAACACAAGCCAAGGGGGTTAGGATATTTCTTCAGAAGGTTGCAGGGCACGTATCTGTTGAGTTAGCTTCATTTTTGCTTGATTTTATCCCCAACTTATTCAGTTCCACATGAAAGGGACTGATTTGACCGACGTCATTTAATTTGATTGCATGGCAGACGGGTCGGGTCGAACCAATAGTGCGACCTCTTTTCTTTTCTTATTATTTTTTTTTCTTGTGTTGATCAGCTCTATTAAGTGTTAACTGCCCTATCAATAATTTAGGCGAGTCAAAAGCCATGACATTTCCATGCCATTATTTGCTTCACTGCATAATTGTGGCGGTACAGAAACCACAATTTCCAATTATTTGTGATGCTATCAATCTGACTATGCCCCCTTAATTACCAAGACCCTGCTAGTAATGATTGTTAAAAAAGAAAAAAATAATAAATAAATAAATAAATAAATAAATCAAACAAATAAAAGGATAGATGCTAAACCAAAGAGGGAATACAAAAAAAAAAATGAGAATTTTACAGATTTACAACTTATAAAAAGTAAGATTACGCACTGCTGCAGGGCTACTGAAGTGAGTTGAGATCCTGTGGTGGAGGGCAGCAGAATAGTTGCTGGGATGGAATCACGGAAGGTTGAACAAGGTGGCGTTTCTGGCTTTCCACAACAGAAACAGCGCATTAACAAAAACTGCTCCTAATTGGGTTCGGGTCGGGTTCAAGGTCATCTAAATTCAGAATCCAGCTACCTGATTTACCTCAAGTAAATAGTGTGAGTTGTAGGTAAGATTGGTTGGTTAGACTTCACTCGAGAGCTTGAGGCTTCTCCAGTCACAGGAAGTCTATGTCTCGACAGTTCCAAACTTCGTAGCAGGTTGATTAACAAAATTTTCTTCTCACAAAACCAACTCAATTCAGGTAGAATACTCGTAGAAATGTTAATTTACAGAGAAGGATACCTAATACATGGCGTTTGTTTTGGCATCTTTTCAACATCTGATATGCAGGGATGGAGACGTGAAGTTAATGAATTGTTTTTCAATGTTGAGTAATCAATCCGTTGAGATGGATTTGCTCCAGTCTCTACTGCCACATAATTATTTTTGAAGTATTATTGGGGAGTTATTTTTCCTGAAAAAAGTGGAGCAACGGAAACTACCCGTGATTGATGGATTAATCACGATGAATACACACAATTGCACTACAAGCAATCACACGCATGAACATAACAATTTTACGTGGTTAGGCAACCATGCCTACGTCTACAGAGGAAAGAACTAATATATCATGATCCCCATCTCAATCCCCTAAGATATAGGGTTGCAGTACATCACTATATATAATTCTTACTTTCTTGGCCAATAAGAAAATTTATACATAATGACTAAAATAACCCTAACCCTGAACCTCGGTTCGGCTAAACCAAATGACCAATCCGACTAAATCGGAATACAAGACAAAACTAAATAATCTCCACCTTGGCTTTGATTTCGCAAGTCCCTGAAGCCACCTTGAGATACCCGATAATGTCTTCATGTACTTTGCTGAATGGTACGTCAGTACACCGATAGCGCCATCTTCTCTTTTCAGCGCTCTAACATGTTGAATAAGCACTTCTCATACCTCACTAAAAGGTATGCCTCAACACATGCTATGACTATGTGCTGCTCATGCACCCCATATCCCTGGTGCATAGATAATATCATCATTATCTGGTGTCGATCAAATTCAAACCGACTTGAGACTTCTTACACTTGCCTCCTTTGATCTCAAAACCGATGTCTTGAACCATTAAAGTGCCCTCCATTTGTTGCCACATGTATGCATCATTTCAATACAATGAACCTAACTTCCATCTGTCAAGACAAAATTAAAGAACTTCTCAAATCCAGATCTCACTACTAACTGTGAATTCTTTCTCTATCTCCATTTCAGTGTTCCTCTCGTCAAACCTACGAGAAACCTGTAATTGTCCTGTTCTAGCCTATTTTGGGGGGTTAGGCATTGTACATGTGGGTTAGATATGACGTTACGACTCAATGCTAAACGGGCTTTCTCTAACTAGAACTAGTTACCTTTTTTGAGAAAATCATCTCCGTTCAGGTGTTCTTGGATTTCCTCTAAATGATATCTTCGAAGAGCCATGAATCCATCTTCTGATGATCCATCACATTTAACTCCACTTGAATCATGAATTTCCTCATTCGTTATTTGATGTTTCCTTCACTGTTCTACATGAAAAAATATCTCCTATCAACTTGTAGAGGTTTCTGACCATCTCACCCTTTATGATGACCAATGTTCCATTTTTTACCTTCATAACTCCATCTACTGTAGTGTACTTGCAGCCCTTGGAGTCTAAGGCACCCAAAGAAACTCAATTTTTTTACAAACTCGGAACTTTTATCACATCCGTTACGGTTTGAATAATCTCATTATACACCTGGATCTTTCTGCTCTTATCTCAAATACTCATTAATTTGCATTCTCTCTCATAAGAATAGATCCATCAACAATAAGATTTATTTGCATCAAACCAATCTCTACTTAAACACATGATAAGAAGAATTTGAATCCCAATACCATGAATCATCAACCCATCTATACTTATAATGCCGAAGGTGATTTCCAATTGTCCGAATCCGAGCTTTTTTACACATTACCTTCTTTCGATTTTGATTCTTTTGCTTTTCAATCCACTTTGGCATGTTGCTCCGTTCCAATACTTTTGACGTGGATGATGTGAATTTAATCAATCTATTTAAAACCACAACTACACAGTTGTCTTTTTAAAATAATGGGAAATACAAGTCGATCCCACAAGGAGCACTTTTGAGATTTCTTTTTTTTTTTTAATCTGAATTCTTTTAATAACAATAAAATCAATATGAATCAAAGTAAATCAACATATGAATGAAAAATCAAAATGAAACTACCGTACAAATAAACTGACCAGTCATCTGTAAGCTTTTGCTTGTAGAATATGAACCACAGAACTTTTCAGGTTGAAATTTACATTCCCAGACTTGCGGGGCAAGTCAATGGTACCATATATGGGCTATGAAAGGTGGGACACTCAAATTGAAAAAAATAAAAATACTACGTATTGTGTCCCGTTTCATGGAACTGACCGGGAGACCCTTATGAAGACTTGAATTTTTATATGTTTTCTTTATACCCAAGTTTTGACTAAATCAAAGAGATCGGGTAAGTCTATAAAATGAGGAGGCTGCTTTTACTTCGTTGATTGTGAGTCAAAACCAAAACCTTGCAATGAGAGCATCAATTTCTCTTCCCTTAATCATCTTCTTCTTGGTGCTCATTCTCTTGCTAGCATCAGAAGCCATGGTTTGGGGAGGTAAGCAGCCAATTCTCATCGATTTCCACTATATTTTATAGTTTAATTGCAATCTAAAATAGTGATTTTGATTTGTACAGCCACGGTTCGAGGGTCAATGAAGATGGCATCGATACCATACAGTCCCCCACCACCACGAGCCACTGGAAGTCCAATTACAAGTCCTTGAGACGAACAAGAATTTTATCTGTCACTGCTTCTCAATGATAGAAAGTATATGTTTGTGACTTCGTGTTATGATAATTTGATATCCTACTTAGAGAAGATTGAGGTCATTTATAAAAAGTTAAGTTGTCTATGAAATGAATAAATAAATTTTAGGTATCAATCTTACTATGCTCAAGTCTTTTTGGTTTAGTGTTGGATTATTAGGAATTAGTTATGTGATATTATCATGGTGCATCTGTTTTTCTTAGATTAAGCTACAGAAACATGCGTTTATTCCCTCAATCAGCTCTTTTAGGGCACTGATGGAGATCATGACTCATTGTAACATGATTTTTCCATTTTTATCTTTTATTTTTTGACATTTGAGCGACAAGTGTGTGTAGGTTGCTTTCTTTTTAGGTGAAAACAGAAATCTATGGAGTGTAAAATCCTCTAGTTGCACTCGCAAGCCTTTGAAGTTGTTCAAATCCTACCTGTTACCTGTTAAATAAATTGGGATTGACCATGGGTGCCAACATTTATATTATTAATTGTAGAGAGATGTTATTAGAAGGAGATTCTTATGGGGTTGTGGACCATACAAGCAAAATGGAAAGTTAATATTGGGTTTACTTATTAAAACCCTATTATAAATAGTCTCGGTGAATCATCACTTTTTAGGAATAGGATATTCGTAAATACACCCCTACTTTCATAAATATCTTTAAAAATCCACTTTATATTAATATTAAGTTATAAATAATTGAATGAATTAATTCAATGGTTATGTTTGAAAGAAATGTTATTTCATGTGCACATCTAACTTTTAGAATCTTATTTGTCAAGAAATTGTAATCAAATAATTGGTCCAGGTTCGTCATGATCTCCATATGTGTAAACTTGCAATTTTAGAATAACAATATTTTGTTCAATGATAATGATCCAGTTCATATTCATAATAATTTCTATACTAGCTCACTATATTATAGGTTTTTGTAATTTTAAATTCACCAAATTGACTGGATACTTCACGTCCGATCGAGTTTACTTGACTCTGCCAAGTTCAGAGTCTCGAGTTCGTAAGCTGCCAAGCTATGCTTTGAAGCACTTCTGAACAATATACCTCCCCAAGACAGCGACTATCCCTTTCCCTGGGGGACTTTATCCTCACAGTCTTGAATACATTAAACCTTGAAGAAACCTCTACCTAATCCTATAAAGAAAAAAAAATCTAGAAGAAAAGTAATAGTTAAACGAGTCATATATACAACCCTTAATACAATTCAAGGCTAACAATTAGTGTGGAAAATAACGACCTCGACTCTTTTAAATGAATAACTAATAGTTGGTTAGTATTGAAAGAAAGATTTTTTATTTCCTCCTATTTATGATAACTCCATGTTAGTAAAGAAAGAGTAAGTTTGATTTCTTAACACATGGGCATTTTATTTTGTAGTCCTTCCTATATACATATATATATATTACCAACTTAACCCATTGGTACGTAAGTGGTGTCAGTTTTTTTCCTATCTGATTAGGGACAAGCTAGGCCTTAAGTTGTATTACCTTGTCTATGGTTCTCTACACTTTGCTCATGTAGAAGTTCCTCCACCTCTATGAGATTTGATCCACTCTTTGAGTGTGGGGTCCCAGTGCCTATAACTGGGATCAAAAAATAATAAGAAAAGACTTTCCACATTGGCAGCGGAATAGGTGGCACCAAATCTTAATCGCCCCGTGACACTACAATGCCTATGCCATTGGCGTGCATTGGCATTTGTAACTCATAATTTGCCTTCCCATTGTCAACTCGGGTTATGGTCGTTAGTGGCTTTATCTCAAACTAATGTCCTCTAAAAGTTTACAATCGAATGGCATAGAAAGTAATTAAATAGTCGAATGGCATAGAAAGTACGACACACAAATTGGGGTTGCTGAATTGTTCTTATGGTGTTTGAGAACGCTAAGTGTGCGTGTGTGTGTGTTTTGTGGGGGGGTGTGTGTGTGTTTTGTGGGGGGGGGGGGGGGGGGGGGTTGGGATGTGAAGGTTTTTGGGAGAAAACCTCTAGAATGGATTAATGCCAATCTTAATAATATGTTTGCAAAAAATTATCAATACATCATAAATAAATTAAACCACAAGTACACATCACAAGAAGACACAGATTTTACATAGAAACCCAAACCGAGAAAAAACAACGAGTCCAATCTAGACTAATAATCAAGCACTATAGATCATCACGCAGTTAAATGCCACTTACAGACATCCGCATAACTCTGTAATGTCAACCTCTTGTAAAGAATTACTCTACAATAATCGTCTGTCATTGTCTGCTATAAATCCAATCAACTAGACGCCTTCTAGTTATTAGCTTGACTCCTGAGATCTTCTATGCTTAAAAGACAATCTTCTATTAGGGATGTAGAAGACAAGAATCTCTAAAGTAGAACTTCAGTCCTTCAACTCTTTCAAAAACTCTAGAGAAGATGATTTCTAAAATATATTCTCCACTCAGAACAATGAAATCTCTGTCTTAGGGTTGAGAGAGAACCCTTTTTTATAGCCCCAATTTCGTGGCTCATAAGTATATTTTAATTAGGAAAGGAGTTTGCATGAAACAGGCAAGTTCAACTTCAATTCGGACTGAAAAATCATAAGTCAACGAACTTTCTGCACCTGTCCAATCAGTTGGATGAATGGTCTAATCGGTTGGATTATCATTCTACTTAGGTGAAAATTTAGCACATTTTCTACGAACTTCTGGAGGTCATAACTTTCTCGTTTTAGCTCTGATTGAGGCAATTTTGGCCTCTACGGAATTCATTCAAAACGAGCTTTCCAACGGTAGGTTGCATGCTCATCTCTAATGCTTGGTTTGTAAGATATGACCTTTTTAATATGTGTTGTCCGTAGAATATCACTTAAATTTGTCACTTTTTCTTCAATTTCTTTACTACAGTGCATCCAGCGACTCAACCCATTGTCTATACTCAAAGATACATAAAATACAATACTAATGAATTCAAGTTTTGTCCAACCCATCCATTTTCCAACATAAAAATCCTTACAGGGAAGATTGTTGGGCAAAGGCAGGCCAGCAGGTATGATGTCGAATGCCGTATAAAATTATTGATTCTGTTCCAACCACTTTAAGGTTTTAGGATAAGTGGTAGCACAATGGGGTGCTGTGATCTTACAATATGTGTCACGACCTGAGCCCAGAAATCGGGGGTTAGCGAAAAGCTAAACCAGTGACACACATACTCCCGTGCACGTGCATCCAAACCCAGTCCAGATGCACACACACAAGGGATATAACACGTGCGAACTAAGCGTACGCGGAAGCTGTACATATCATAGCAAGCAACAAGGGAAAAGCGGAAGCCAAAACAAATGCGGGACGGAAAAGATAAAGCTAAATAAAATACAAGAAAACCAGATACAAGTCTGGGTACACGACAAAATCAAGATGTACAAATATACAGAGTACAAGTCCAAAGTCCAAAGTATAAAATACATAGCCTCAAAAACCAAAACCAAAAGCCACTGAAGATATGCATGTACGCACTCGGCAGAGATGATCAGGCCCACTCTGCCAAACCGGAGGGTGCCTCTACACTCGGCCCTGCAGCCTCCTCGACCGCCGGGGAGTCGGGCAAGGGATCTGCGCCTGCAGCACCACAGACAACACGAATGAATACAACGATCCAGCAAATACAAGTAACAGGGATGAAACACTTATAGTATCAAATAGAATAATGACAGAATATTATTTTCAGAGTTTCATCTTAGTATGCTAAGCAAATCGTGCGTAGAAGTAAAGCATGATAAGTGAATCAAAACATAGAAATACTGAACTAAGTGGCTACTACGTTAACCATATTCTCTCTAGTAGAGAGCAGAACAGAGCAGATGAGAACACCACTGACCGGGCCAAGGGTGCAAGTGGGTCTCGGTTTCCTGGGTTCCGGGGTCCCAAGACAAAGCGACACTGCAGTGATACAGAGATACGGAGATCTAAGCCAGAGGTAACCCCGTCGGGCATCCTAGGGCTGAGGCTGAGTAGAGCCAGACTAATACCAATCAAATCAAATCCAAAAGAAGGGAGGTTATCCGCTTTGGACTCACCGATGACAAAGACCGGATCTTATCCTCACGTATTAATCTCTGGGCAGAGTCACCAGGGAATACCCAAGATATACAAAGCCAGAAATATACAAAGCATAGCCAAAATACAGATCAGAACATAGATTAAGTCAAAGCACAGCATAGATCAAAGCATAGTGCAGATCGAAGAATAAAACAGAGATACAGGACGAAAGCAAAATGACTGCGGAATGCATAGACATAGATTGGCAGAACAGAGGGCAAAACTGTAAACAATATGCAATGCATCTCAGATTAATACAGAGTCAAGGTTCATTACAAGCCAATACTAATCTAGTTGTTCACTGTCACTAACCTTGCATGTTGATGTAGTTTTAAGTTATTCGATGCACCGTTGCCATCCTAGTATTGCAATGTAATCCTCATGTGCACCGAAGTCCCTTAAACCAACACCCATGGGGAGGTGCTTAACAGTGAATCAACGCTAACAGGAATGAGTCACAGCCTAACAGACTATTCATGCGATCCAAAGAATCCATTAGGCCGGTTTACGTGTATGGTTCCTTATATATAAGCCCTATAAGGTCACACCATTATCCTAAGTTTTATTTTGGAGTTGCCATGCCTTATGGTTTAGCCATGGGTAACCTACGACTTAGCCGAAGACATCATACGGACTAGCCGTAACATGCACTACGGCTTAATCGTGGTTCCCTTCCAAACACAGCTAAACTGGTCATCTTCCACCTCTGATCTGATACCTTGTTCGGCTAAGCTACAGTTCAGTATACGGCTTAGCCGTAGACCAATCCACGGCTTAGCCGTAGCAATTCACGGCTTAGCCGTAGCCACACCGTAGGAGTACTGCATCGGGAAAGTTTCGACTGATCAGAGATTTAATTCACGGCTGGGGTTACGGTTGGGTCACGGCTATCTTACGGCTCAGCCGTAGGACCATCTACGGCTTAGCCGTAGCCTAGCCGTAGAACAAAAGTGAAATTGCAAGTCTCTGGAAATCAAGCCGTAGAAGTTTACGGCTTAGCCGTACAATACAGAAATAAAATCGGGCTGAATATAGAAGCTGGAATTTGGTACAGAAACGTTCCAAAACAGATCAATTAATCTCTACATCTTAGAAACTGGCTGTAAAACATTCTACACAAAGAATAAGAATGAATCAAAGCAATCAAACAAAACACCCATATGTGTTAAACAATCCTGTACTTATACTTGCCTCAAACTCTGTCAATCCACTGAATCAAGCTCCAAATCAACTAAAATCAAAACAAATCAAAGAAATAAACCATGCATGAGATGAAGACACAGCAACAGAGAAAGAGAGGTGCAATTGGAGATGAAGAAGAAAGAATTGGAAAGAACCCACTTACCAAAGCAAAGACAGAGATGAGAGGAGGGAAAGAACCCAACCAAACGGAGAGTAGCAAAACCCAATCGAAAGAGAGAGAGAGAAAACAGAAGTGAAGAGGGAGAGAAGAATGGACGTGGAGCTCTCTGAAGCCGGTTGCATGCAACGTTGAAGGAAAAATCACAGGAATGAGGACATCTGGAGTATGACTCATATATATAGTTTTTGGAAGTTTAAGTCAAAGTCCGAAGAGTTTAACTATTTACAGTTCAAGTCACACGAAGGTCCAACTTCTCCAATTGACTCCAAATGGGTCTGACACAGTTATGGAATATAACGAGCTCAACAAAATACACGTGCTGACACCAAGATGATGCAAAGATGATGCAAGCAAAGCAAAAGCAAAAGCAAAATTACGAAAAAGGGCTTAGAACTACCTATCTCAGGTCAAAAGTTACTCAACTACCTATCCAAGACCCAAAACCAAGTCCGAAAGACTAAAACAACAGAAACACACACTAATGAGCCACTAATCCGGCTCAAAGGGGATTGGAGTGTTACAATATGTCCTAAAGTTCATACATAGGAGAAGATCTCACTGATTAAACGATCTTAACTTTCTTACCAGTGCCATATAAAGGAAAAGTACCAAGGAATAACAATGTCTACATTAATCCAATGGATATGAATGGTGACTGGTTTGGTTTATTTGCTATTAGATCCTCCAATATTGAATGGTATCGAGCAATGCTAAGTAGTCCATGTTGTAAACCAGTAGTGAACCACAAAAAAGGTTGAGTGGGGGAGGTGGGTTGGTGTGTTCTTAGGGAGGCGGGTTGGGTTTTAAGATCAAGGGTTTTCCTAGTTGATGGGAAGTTTTAAAATAAGGTTAAGATCAAAGGGTTTCCTAGTTGATGGGAGGTTTCTTAGTTTGATGAAACCCATCTCTCACCAACTACCCAGCATCAACCTCTGGTTATGCTCCCTCCACATGAGTGGGCAACCCAACGTGGTGTGTGTAGGTTTCTCCTCCTTCCATGTGCAAGTGCTCTCATGGGTTTAACCCCCTAGCCAAGTCAAAAAAATCCTTGGGTAACGCACCTGTAAAGTAAATTTAAGTGAAAGGTTATTTTAAGAGACAATAAAAATGAGGGTTCTTATAAAAAGTACAATGTTTCAGATATTACCTCTTATTTTAAAAAAAAAAGTCAAAAAGTCGATCTCTAAATCCACTAAAAGAGAAAAGAGCCTTTTTTTTTATCTAAGAAAGTCAAAAAAGTTCCTCCACATACCCCAAAATGACAAAAAAATAAAATAAAATAATAAATGAAGAAGGTGGTGTAAGATCTAATTTGGTTTGTATATATAACAAAACCTATGGATCTTGATTTATGCGTTCAACAATATATAATTTGATAGATTAAAAGCATACCTGGCGCCATGATATTGATGTCGAGTAATATTGGATCGTCTTTCTCAAATAAGGTTTTTTCCTATCTCCTTTATCACCGGCTCCAATAAATGTGAGAGTTAATGGGTACTTTGAAATTATATTAAGTTAAAAGAAAGGACTAGAAAACCACTTTTATGGATACAATTTAGAGCCATTTAGGGGCCGGTCCTTGTAAATAATTTCATTCCAGATTGATACAATTACATTTTTCTTAACCCACCAAGTTTAGCTGAAATATTTTGGTATTGCATTAGGTCATTTTATTAGTGATAAGGACAAATATTGGACAAAAATAGCCCTTTTCTATTATAATTGTATTGACCTTCATGAATAGTGACATCACTTGAACCCCTTTTTTTTTTTTTACAAAGTTTAAAATTCTTTAACTTTCACAACATTTATCTGTTTGTAATAAAATTTATATTTTTGGAATCCATTTTCGAGATCTACAGAACAAGATATATGTTGGTTATTTAATTTCAAAAAAAAAAGATTTTATCTGTTTAGTATATTTCCTTTGAAAGCAACAGATAAAATCCGTTGAACTCCAACAAATAAGTTACTAATAGAGTTTTTATCTGTTTAATAAGATTTTATCTGTTGAAAAGACAAAGAGATAGAGAGAGAATGAACCCTAAAGCCTAAAAAACAGATAAAATTTATATGTTGGAATGGAAAGAGAGGGGAAAACTAAAAAAAAGATTTTATCTGTTAGCTTCCTCAAATATATGCCAATAGATAAAATCTATCTGTTGGACATGACTTGAATTCTTTTTTTGGCTAACTGACATAATTCGATTTTTTTGCTTCTGTGGAAGATTAAACTTCTAAGAACGCTAATGAGCTGACAAGACATCACTCAGCAGTTGGAGCTGCAAGTGTTAGGACACTTAGCTCAGTCGCGTTTGCACAACCGCAGAGAGAGAGAGAGAGAGAGAGAGAGAGAGAGAGAGAGAGAGAGAGAGAGAGATGTTTACTATAAACATTCCCTTGATTGAAGCTATGATAAGAGGTATATATCCAGAAAGGAAAACCAACAAAATTGCACATTTTGTAAGATACAAGATATGTTTATAGCTGGAGAAATACAACTCTATCCAGCAGTGCTAATGCTCACAAAACCAACCAAATTGCCATCACCACCGCTGTTATTTTATCTCTGTTGCCATCATCATCACCAACTTCAGTCATTAATTGCCACCATCACTCCATTACCACCACCATCTTCATGACCATTGTTTTGATTACCTCTCCATCTCTGAATAGGTCATGGTTTTATCAAAACACCCAACAAGAGCAAAAAAGAACACGGCATCAATACTATTAAAACTAGAGTTTGTAAATCTCAACGACCAGAGTTCAATCCCCAAAAATTCTATTTACATTATCAACAAGGATTAGTAGGATACGGAAAACCGTGAATTAGCTAGAGAAGTCGTCAGGGGAGTTGAATGTAACCCATGCATCCCCTGGTCACATCAAATTATCATATCAATGGAAAATAGTGAGTAATTAAAAAAATCAATAGAAAATTCCAAGTTGGTAGTCTAGTCTTCAAGGTCTGTTTGGATGCGTTATGACTGTAATTTCGTGTTGAGTCCATTGCTCTCTTACCTGTGTTTTGTGTGTAAGTTAACAGAGACACATTTACTTGCCCACATGATATTATTTTGGAGCAGCAGAATAACCCACAGTCCGCACAGTATGAGATGATACAGCATTTGTTCTGCCGCAAAATCTGAACACCTGGAATCTAGTGCACATCCAAACAAACCCTTTTCAACCTAGAGTGATTTTTAAGATTTCCAAAAAAGAATTAGAAATTTAGATTTTTGAAGAGCTAGAAATCGAAATTTAAGGTTCCAAAAATCAGTAAGTACTACATTAAAAATGGTTCTTCCAACACCCTTGTAATGCCCTGGTCTCTTTATTCTGCTAGTGCTTATCTATGTTTCTGCTTCTAGTTAAAGTAAACAGGCACACGTAGTAAGGCAAAAACCTTCTCTGCCTCGTACTTTCGAGGAGTTGTTGCACCCTTTTGTTGCAATTTATTTGGGTGTGTTGGGAAATATACCTAGGATTTGCAATCAATCAAGGTACGCACAAATTATACAATTATAAGCAATCAATCAAACACTTATGTGGTTTGGCTAAGATGTCTATGTACACGAAAAAAAGTTCACTCTATTTGTTTCTATTCCTGCTATGCTCAACACAACTCCATCAGGCTTTAGGATTACACATCACATTAATATATAAATCCTGTTTTTTTGGGCCACGAAGAAAATCCATATATAATAACTAAAATACCACTAACCCTGACCTCGATTTTAGCTAATCCAGACGATTGATCCAGCTAAACCGAAATACACGATAGAACCCAACAATCTCCACCTTAGCCTGGATTCTATAAATCCCTAGAGCCACCTTGAGATACTTAGTAATATTTTCGTCTTCTTGTACCTCGCTGAAAGGTAAACATCCGCGCACGCTACAACCAAGCACAGCTCCTACACCGACAATTTCAACATTGTCCGATATCGATCAAGTCCAAACTGACTTGAGATCTCCTGTATCTCACTGAAAGTTATGCCTCCGCACCCACTATGAACCAGCGTGGCTCCTGCACCCCCTTAGCTCAAGGTGCACCCACATTCTCATCAATATGGTGTGATGATCAAGTCTAAACATGGCTTGAACTTCCCCTTCGTCGACTTTATTGTCACGCCCCGAACCCGAGAATTGGGGATTAGTTGTGGGTTCTGAGGAATGACACACGTACCCGTGACAATTTGTGCCATGATTAGACACGTACGAACTGTCACAAGAGTGATCCCACGGTTGTGTGAGGAATATCCACAAACACGTATTACCAATATAAGGAGTTTAAGTGGAAACTTAGAGATTTCACCTGTAAATATATCATGAGCATCTATAAAACATTCATTCATTCCATTCCATTAAGTAACAAGTTTGTCAAATTAACCCACTACATGCTTGTACATGAATTCCCATATATAATACAAGAGATATAATTGCCCAAAATGAACCCTAAGCCTATCCCCATGTATCCTTGTTACGCACTGCGGAGGGGAATCACGAGAAGATGTCCTTCTCGTTCCACTTGTTCACGTCCTGAGGTAACGTTGGGGTTGCCTTCGGGATCGCACTGATTGCCAGATCGGCAGCGGGTTCCGTACCTGTAACACCATGGTAACTCAGTTAACACGACGGTTAAGCAAGGTAAGGATGCATAAGCTTAATATGATAGATCGACTAAATTAGAATGGCATAACAACTAAAAGAAGTTAATAATATAATCTAGGCAATTATGCTGTTGAATTATCATACTCAATTGGCAACCGAACCTCCTATGGGGAATAAAACTAAGTGGTAACGTCCTCCTCTCCACAGTGATATTGTCCGCTTTGGGCAGAGCCCCCTGGGAGTACCTGCACGGATTTACTTCTGGGCAAAGCCGCCACGGAATACCCAAAACGCGTTACAATTTTTGGGAAGAGCCGCCCCGGAATACCCAGGACGTGTCATGAGGGGATGCGAGGACACGTCATTGTATGGTCAGGAGAGCGATGTGGGACTTTGTTCCCTCAGGATCCAAGAGGTCCACACCCACCACTCTCCTTAAAGATGTCAATCATAGAATCACAACTAAGTAAAATACTGATTATACATAATTCTTACTGATATAAACCATCATGGGAGTCAAGTTGCTATCAATATGAATGCAATTAGATTATAGGTTATCACTAGATAATCCGGGTTTCCAATTTCCATGGTCCTACACGATCTGGAGTTGATCTACAGTCTATAATGAGTGTGGGTGGATGTCTCGGCCTTTTCCTAAGGTTTAAGGGAGTAACCCATCATTAGGCTATCCCATAGACTATAGAAAGTCCATAGTCGAGCGAAAATTTCATTTGGAATACTTTTCGTAAAAGCCACAGGTCAGGTCTACCCGACCGGTTGGATAGAGGTCCGACCAATCGGTCGCTCCCAGAAGGGAAATTCGACCGGTCGGGCTAGTGACCAACCGGTCTGACTACCCGAATGGCAATTCAATCGATCGAGCTTCAGGACCACCGGTCTGCCCTGAAGCATTTCGTGACGAGAGGGTTTCTCTTCCAATGGGTTTCCTCTTCCATCACCCCATTCCTCCTGCAACAAAACTACTCCAACACTTCCATTCCACGCCCTTAGGTTCCCTAAAGGTCATTAACAGTTATATTCATCCGAAATCACCCTAAATCACCATTTAATCCATACATTTTCCATAAAGCTGCAAATTTGGTAAAATCATACAGTCCATCAATAATCAAGGAAATCAAACCATGCATGTAAGAATATGTATCCTTATACTTTCCTTGTGCTTGGTACTTTACTTAAACCGATTTGCCCCTTGATTAGATGAAGGATAAAGCTCTTTCTAATGAAAACCTCAACTCTTTTTCAAGCAAGAAGATGAAAATGGTGCCTTGACTTCAAGGAAAGGGGCAAGAAGAATGAAGAGGAAGAAGAAGAAAGCTCAAGCTGGATGCATGCAACTTCAATCACCAAGAATAGGGTTGAAGGAGGGAGACAATGATGGAAGAGGAGAAGAAGGAGCCGGCTGTAACTTGCGAGAGAGAAGAGGAAGAAGAGGAAGGGTCAACAAGGGTTTGGAGCTTATAAATGAAGGGATTTTCTGGATTTACAAATAAGCCCTCTTGTTTCATATATATTCTAGTTTAAGTCAATTCGGGTTTGAACGGGCTGGAATGAGTCCAAATGGATTTGAGCCAACATAGAAGATGTTCAACTAGATGAGACTCACCCAATGCAACCAATGTGATGCTTTAATGATGCCAAATCATGAAAATACTAAATGGAAAAGGGTCTTGGACTACCTAATGAGGTTCGAACCTGACCCAACTACCTATCTATGACCCAAACCTCATGAGACTTGGGCTCCATTAGCCTAATCACTCATCTTAATTAGAGTACAACCAACTTATTTATTATAAATCATAATTATCTAGAGTTGGGACCTTACATTTATGAGCACCTTCATCTCGGTCTTTTAAAGTGATCCAATCTATCCATTGCTATCCTTGCTAGCGTCCTTGCAACACAATGACTTCTCACCTTCATCTGGTAAAGCAAAAGGAACCCTCCTTTCGACTGCACGTTTCTCTGGGCCTGTAGCATTAAGGATCTTCCATACTTTGCCTCTAACCTAGTGTTCCTGCAGTTTTAATCCTTTATTAATTACCTTCTTGGAAATGTCTATTACACCATCTTCCAATTTTTCGTCTAACTCCACCTTAACTAATTTTTTCTTCCGTTTTATCTAGAGTTATGGTCCTCTATTAATCGCCTTTTGGAAATGTTTGTTGCACCATCTTCCAACTTACCATCTAACTCCACCTCAACTAACTTTTCCTTTTTCCTTGGAGCTGCTATACCTATGCTTGTAACGGTAATCTCTACTAACTTGTAGAGACCTTTAACTGACTTACCCTTCATGACGACCATTACTCCCTTAACCACCTTTATAACTCCATCTGCTACACTACACTTGCAGCGCTTGAAGTCCGAAGCCCCCCAAAAAATGAAATTTCTTTATAAATCCAGAACATGCATCACATTCGTCAAGGTTTGTGACATCCTATCAAACATCTTTATTTTCAACATTCCAACTCTAATGCATTTGGATTCTGCATTGTTTGGCATGAAAACAGATGTACCCTTACAAGATGTATAGATGTCAAACATGCCTCTACTATAGGATATATGACAGTTACTACCAGAATAAAAAATCCTGGAACCTTCAGTGTGATCCGTACCTTTGATGACTGAAGTAGATTTTACCAAACATGCTATCTTGTAGCCATCGGAACTTTCTGTCACACTCATACTGTTAGAATCAAATTGTTCTTCTTTCTCCAAGTCCTTCTTCCATTTCGGGCAATCCCTCCAAATATGGCTTTTCTCATCACAGCAATAGCAAGTGAAAACCTTGCCTTTATCCTTCGACTTTGAGCGATTTTGGTATTCTGATCCTCTATTCTTCGACCTAGATCTCCCCCTTCTTCGGTCTGAACCTGGTGCTATATTAATACTTTCTCCACAAGATTTTTCATTGTCACTCTTCATGACCTCACTCAATACAAGAGCTATAATGACATTATTTATGCTCAAAGTATCTTTCCGTACATTAGCATTGTCACCAAGTGCTCGTACGATCGGGGCAATGAAGACAAAAATAACAGTGCTTTATCTTCTTCCTCGAACTTAACCTTAATGCTCAATAGTTGTACGACAAGCTTATTGAATTCATTAAAATGCTTCGACAACCATGATCCCTCTGCCTTTTTTAGGGAATACAACTGTTTTTTCAAAAATAGTTTACTTGTTAAAGACTTAGACATATATAGGCTTTTTAACTCAACCTATAATTCTGGAGCAGTTTTAATTCCTATGACGTTGTAGAGAACATCATCGTGGAAGAAAAAAACAAATTGCACTCATGGCCCTTTTGTCTAAATCCTTTCAAGCATCATCAAACATCTTCACTGGCTTCTTCGACTTAGCGTCCAAAGCCTGCTTCAAACCTTTCTGAATTAAGACATCCTTCATCCTTCTTTGCCAAAGATTGAAATTATTCAACTCGGTAAACATCTCAATCTTATACCCATTGTTTGACCCCATTGTGTATCCTGATTTATGCCTTTTGAATTATCTCCTTTTTTCTGCTTGTCAAATGGTTAATCTCTTTTATTTATTTGGCAGATTTCGTCTCCACAAGTACACTGGAAGAAACGGATCTAAAATCCAACTCCGAACGGGTTCGATATCACAGAAACATTTTTTTACACTCCAATTAATCAACCTTCCCCATTGACCATCAAATTGTCAATCTTCTTCCACAGACGGGTATATCTCCTCGAAGCAAGTTCATAGAACAAAACAGTGCTGGAATCTGAGTCCGAATGACCATGAAATTCGTAAGACAATTCTGGCCGTTGATCTGGTCAAACCTCTTGTTTGACTGTGCTAATGTTAGCCCTACAGACGTTGGATGGGCTCTGACACAAATGAGTCAAGTCAACTTGATTTGGAACGGAACCTGACCTAGAACTCTGCTACCACATGTCAGGTCAACCTGACTTGACCTGACGACCTGGAGCGACCTAGGCTAAGACCTAGGCACGATCGCCCTTCTTCCCCATTACGCTTTTGGTTTTTGTCTGCAACTAGAAGCAAGGACAAGAAATATCAGCCCTCTTCTCTCGTCAGTGGTGAATGATGAGAGGCGGGCAGTGTAGATCGGGGACTGCAATCCAGAGACAACAGCAGCGTCGGGCAGCAAGATTCTGGCAAAGGTCGTCTTCTCTAACGTCTGTAAGAGTAGCACCGGTAGCAGCATTGTGCTACAGCGGCGGCTGCAACAAAGCACTGATGACCCGCTTCTTCGACGAGGGCAAGAGAGAGTTGGGCAGCGATCCAACCTAGAACCCTCTTCAACCATGTTTCCTGCAATCCATCCCAAAACCAATCCAGGGCAGGCTAAAGAAAATTTGAGGCCTAAAGTGACAATTCTAAATGGGGTATTTTTTATTTTTAATATTATTATAATATTTTATTTAGAATTTATTTTTTTTTCATTTTGTGTAATGCAATATTACCATTTAAGTTTTTATATTCAAATTTTGCTAACATATCTTTTCAATTAATAGTATGACTAATCTACTTATTCTTTTTTGTAACATTGTTGATCTAAATTAAGATTTTATCAATTTTAATTTTAAAAAACTTCTTTCTATGAAAGCAAAAGTTACAGGTATTGTCAATATTTTTCTAGTAGACATATTTAATATTTATAAATTATAACTAATAATATTTACAAATAAAATGAACACTAACTATATAAACATATAATATGAGCTTGTAATTAATATCTTTTTTAAAAGCATAGAATCATAAAAGCTAATTTAGTGATTTATCAGTGTTGGTCATAAAGATTATAGATGTGGATTACTTTTGAATTTGATGCACCTTTTTCAATATGAAAAAAAAAGAGATTATATTTGAAGTTGTCTTCTAAGGATGTCAAGCAACATAAATATGGAGGGAAAAATGCGCAAACTGAAGGAGTTACAAAGCAAAATTGATTTTTTGCTTTTTGTGATTTTAGAGTTTTTTTTAATGCCAACATTTTCTCAGTGTGAAAATGGTATTGAATTCTTTTTTTGAAATATGAAAAGATAACACTTATTTTTTCTGAAATTTAAAAATATGGTAATTGCTTTAATTGCTTTTATGAGACCCTAAGTTGCTACAATTACTTTTTGGAGGCCTTATTTTTTTGGATTGAAAAAGAAAAGATGGAATTTACTTTTTTGGGGGCCTTATTTTTTGGAGGCCTAAAGTAAAGCCTTTTGTGGCCCAATAGTCGAGCTAGTCCTGAACCATTTTGGTCTTATTCTCCAATTAGGGAAAGTCCAAATCTATGTGGCCCACTGAATCTAACCTGATATCTCTATTCTCTACAACGAACTTGCAAGAAAAAAAAATTCAGACCTTTAAGAAAAACCAATCCGTTGATTGCGTGACACAGACTTGGGCCTTATTGGGAAACATATTCAGGATCTTCGATCAACCACGATATGCAAAATCACACAATTCTAAGCAATCAATCAAGCAACCACAAACAAGATGACAAAAAAGCAATTATGTGTTCGGCCAAGATGCTTATATCCACATAGAAAAGCTTGCCCTATTTCTTTCTCTTCTTGCTATGTTCAATATAACTCCACTAGGGTTTAGGATTATATATCACATTAATATATAGATCTCATTTTCTTGAATATCAAGAAAATCCATACATAATGACCAAAATACTCAAGCACTAATGTCAGTTCTAGTAAACCCAAATGACTGATCCAGATAAACCGAAATACAAGACAAAACCCAACAGGGTGAAGGCCAAGTCTTGCTTTCTGATATGCTTTCTTCACTTGTGATGTTTCAATCATGTTGCTGAGGGGAATGGCATGCCATCCACTACCGGGTATCCAACAGGGAGAATTTGTTCAAATAAAGGAGCAAAATGGCATCTCTATCATTGCAAGGAGCTTTTAGTGATAAAGAACCCTGTATGGGAGATTTACATATTGTAGTGTTGAGAGCAATGAGTGAATATCTAATGGCCTCGAATAGATTAAATCTAAGCCTTGGAATTAAAGAGATGAGATCTATCTATTTGAAAAGGCCACTGGATAAAGTCTTTTTTGAAATTGAGAAAAATAATAATTTTTTTGAAATATATGGATTTCAAGAGAGACTATAGAAAAAAGTGATTTTTTGAAAAGATTTTATATGTTGGATCATCAAAAAAAATAAAATTACATCAATTTTATCTATTCATCACTGTGAATACATCATTTTATCTATTTTGGCCTCATTGATGTACCAACAGATAAAAATATAGATTTGATTTGTTTGAAAAAGGAAAAATATTTGATTTTTTTGAAAAAGAAAAAGATTTTATCTATCTGTCATTGTAAACAGATCAATTTTATCTGTTTGGCCGCATTGGTGGACCAACAGATAAAAAAAATAGAAAGAGTGGAAATTCAACAGATGAAATTATTGTCTACAAGTTGTTAACAGTGCAAGAAATACTACCTCATCTGGCTGCAAATCCATCTTCCTCCTCCATTCTCTCCAAACAATGCAATGCCTCTTTGGTAAACCCATGTATTATGAACCTACCAACCTGGCAGCCAAAGAGAAGATGATATTATGGAGGGTGGGGTCCCGTTGGGGAATTTCGCTAAATAGGTGGCATGCATCGGGTAGAGAGGAGGATGATTGGGCATACATGCAAAGGAGGTCGGCTTAGGCGGGACAGTTGGAGGGGGCGGCCATTTTTTAGGAGAGTGGAGTGGAGCTAGAGGCGGAGATGGTGATGTTTAGGGCTGTGGATGAGCTACTTGCAAAGACTGGTGTGAATGCTTTATGGTAAATAAGGAAGAAGAATCATTTTTGTCAATGTACAGTGGTTTTTTTAAGTCAAGTACCTAATGTAGCAAAAATTTAGTCCCTAAACCTATCCTAGCGTGGGAAAATATATAGAAACCTATGACCAAAGTCCCCTAAAATTTATTAGATGTAAGTTTCATTAATTCCCTTAAAGATTAGACAAGCAAGAGTCCTAATGGATTGGGCTTCCTAAAAGTGAATCCAAGATGGATTTATTAAAATCAAAACTAGAGGAGAAAGCATATTAAAATTAGTGGACTCAACACGTGGAGCCCAATCATTTTAGACATGTAGTCAAGAGGACCACACACATCTAACTGGTAGATTTTGAAACATGGGAGCTAAAGGCACATAGCCTTTTTTCTCATCAAACACATAACTTTTTAAAAAAATAATACGCCCAATGAAGTTATTGAAATAACCCCACCTCCATTCCCCTTCCTTTTCTCTCTATTTCCAACACCGCCCCCCCCCCCCCCCCCCCCCCCCCCCCCCCCGCCGATTTACACTTCCTCCCTCTCCCTCCCCCTCTCTCCACCCGCTGGACAATTACGAAGGGATGGGGAAGGGGCGGAGGGGGGAGGGGCAAGGGGAGAGAGAGATAAGAGCAAAGGAGGGTGAGAATAGAGAAAAGGGAGGGGGGGGGGGGGCATGCTATCGCCACCATTGTTGGTCGCCAGAGCAAGATGAGGGGGGGGGGGGGGGGGGTGGAAGAGGGTGAGGGCATTTTGGTATTTTCATTGGGGAATTTTTTTTAAAAATTTTTGTGTGTAGAGAGTAAAAAGCATTGTGCATTTACCAGCTCTCTTTTGAAATTTTATACTTTTGAGAAAGCTCTTCTTCTTTTCTTGTCTCTTAAAGTGATTGTTCACTTAAATTCACTTTACAAGTGAACTACCCATATGCAAAAAGGTGATGTGGCATACAAAGATTATTGAGGGGAGCAAGGGAAAAAGGTTACTGTATTTGTAGTTTCCAACAACCAATTCCGGCCCTCTTAAATATAAACAAGAAGAAACATCCAACTAGGAGGAAGAATAAAAGCTCAACCAACGACTTTTTTAAATATATAGACAAGAAACAGATGCAATAAGGGCATGAAGAAGAATAGCTCAGCCAGCTGCCTTCTTAAATATCTGATTGTTACCTTCTTAAATATAAACAAGACAAGAAAAAGATGCAATAAGGGCATGAAGAAGAATAGCTCAGCCAGCTGCCTATCTGATTGTTACCTTCTTAAATATAAACAAGAAAATGTTGCAACTCGGATAAGAAGAAAAGCTCAGCCAACCAAGTTGTCAAGCATAAAGAAAAAAAGAGATGCAATTAGGGGATAAAAAGATAACAGTGCCAAAAATACCAAAAAAATCTGTTTTTGGTATTCTGTGAACCATCTCAGTCGGTGAGAAGTGGCTCACAAGTCACAACAGCTCAGTGGCAAAAGTGGCTGTCTCTCCGTAGCAGCGGCCCATGATCGATCTTTGATAGTTAGGTCTTACAGTAGTAATCACGTCTAAGAAAAAAATTACACCAAAAACCTAAAAAATCAATCTCAATTTGTGGGTTAAGTCTTCCTCAGCTGAAAATAGACTCCCCTCTTTGGAGATCCAAACCATTCATCTAATGGGTCATCATGGTTTCGTACAGGAAGATAAAAAAAAAAGAGAACAAAAATGGAAAACAAAATATTATATCAATCTTCCTTGCCGGTTATATGTAGGCTTTTGCTTGTAGAATGTGAACCACTCACCTTTTCAGGTTGAAACTTCCATTCCCTCACCATGGCAGGCCAATGGACACTGCAATGGCACCATGGGCTGTCAAAGCTAGAAACCCAAATGAAAAAAATAAAATAATAAGTACTACGTATTGTGTCCCTTTACATGGATGAGCCACACGAGCAACTCGACTATTAGGCGAGAAAAGCCTTTATTTTAGGACCATTAAAATATAAGTCCCCCAAAAAGGCAATTCCTATCTTTTTTTCCAATCCCAAAACATAAAGCCTTAAAAAAGTATTTGAAGCAACTTAAATCCTTTCAAATTTCAAAAAAAATTTATTTATTTTTTGTTTTTTCTAAAAAATAAGGCCTCATAAAAGTAATTGTTGGTCGCCAGAGCAAGATGAGGGGGGGGGGGGGGGTGGGAAAGAGGGTGAGGGCATTTTGGTATTTTCATTGGGGAATTTTTTTTAAAAATTTTTGTGTGTAGAGAGTAAAAAGCATTGTGCATTTACTAGCTCTCTTTTGAAATTTTATACTTTTGAGAAAGCTCTTCTTCTTTTCTTGTCTCTTAAAGTGATTGTTCACTTAAATTCACTTTACAAGTGAACTACCCATATGCAAAAAGGTGATGTGGCATACAAAGATTATTGAGGGGAGCAAGGGAAAAAGGTTACTGTATTTGTAGTTTCCAACAACCAATTCCGGCCCTCTTAAATATAAACAAGAAGAAACATCCAACTAGGAGGAAGAATAAAAGCTCAACCAACGACTTTTTTAAATATATAGACAAGAAACAGATGCAATAAGGGCATGAAGAAGAATAGCTCAGCCAGCTGCCTTCTTAAATATCTGATTGTTACCTTCTTAAATATAAACAAGACAAGAAAAAGATGCAATAAGGGCATGAAGAAGAATAGCTCAGCCAGCTGCCTATCTGATTGTTACCTTCTTAAATATAAAGAAGAAAATATTGCAACTCGGATAAGAAGAAAAGCTCAGCCAACCAAGTTGTCAAGCATAAAGAAAAAAAGAGATGCAATTAGGGGATAAAAAGATAACAGTGCCAAAAATACCAAAAAAATCTGTTTTTGGTATTCTGTGAACCATCTCAGTCGGTGAGAAGTGGCTCACAAGTCACAACAGCTCAGTGGTAAAAGTGGCTGTCTCTCCGTAGCAGCGGCCCATGATCGATCTTTGATAGTTAGGTCTTACAGTAGTAATCACGTCTAAGAAAAAAATTACACCAAAAACCTAAAAAATCAATCTCAATTTGTGGGTTAAGTCTTCCTCAGCTGAAAATAGACTCCCCTCTTTGGAGATCCAAACCATTCATCTAATGGGTCATCATGGTTTCGTACAGGAAGATAAAAAAAAAAGAGAACAAAAATGGAAAACAAAATATTATATCAATCTTCCTTGCCGGTTATATGTAGGCTTTTGCTTGTAGAATGTGAACCACTCACCTTTTCAGGTTGAAACTTCCATTCCCTCACCATGGCAGGCCAATGGACACTGCAATGGCACCATGGGCTGCCAAAGCTAGAAACCCAAATGAAAAAAATAAAATAATAAGTACTACGTATTGTGTCCCTTTACATGGATGAGCCACACGAGCAACTCGACTATTAGGCGAGAAAAGCCTTTATTTTAGGACCATTAAAATATAAGTCCCCCAAAAAAGCAATTCCTATCTTTTTTTCCAATCCCAAAACATAAAGCCTTAAAAAAGTATTTGAAGCAACTTAAATCCTTTCAAATTTCAAAAAAAATTTATTTATTTTTTGTTTTTTCTAAAAAATAAGGCCTCATAAAAGTAATTGTTGGTCGCCAGAGCAAGATGAGGGGGGGGGGGGGGGTGGGAAAGAGGGTGAGGGCATTTTGGTATTTTCATTGGGGAATTTTTTTTAAAAATTTTTGTGTGTAGAGAGTAAAAAGCTTTGTGCATTTACTAGCTCTCTTTTGAAATTTTATACTTTTGAGAAAGCTCTTCTTCTTTTCTTGTCTCTTAAAGTGATTGTTCACTTAAATTCACTTTACAAGTGAACTACGCATATGCAAAAAGGTGATGTGGCATACAAAGATTATTGAGGGGAGCAAGGGAAAAAGGTTACTGTATTTGTAGTTTCCAACAACCAATTCCGGCCCTCTTAAATATAAACAAGAAGAAACATCCAACTAGGAGGAAGAATAAAAGCTCAACCAACGACTTTTTTAAATATATAGACAAGAAACAGATGCAATAAGGGCATGAAGAAGAATAGCTCAGCCAGCTGCCTTCTTAAATATCTGATTGTTACCTTCTTAAATATAAACAAGACAAGAAAAAGATGCAATAAGGGCATGAAGAAGAATAGCTCAGCCAGCTGCCTATCTGATTGTTACCTTCTTAAATATAAACAAGAAAATGTTGCAACTCGGATAAGAAGAAAAGCTCAGCCAACCAAGTTGTCAAGCATAAAGAAAAAAAGAGATGCAATTAGGGGATAAAAAGATAACAGTGCCAAAAATACCAAAAAAATCTGTTTTTGGTATTCTGTGAACCATCTCAGTCGGTGAGAAGTGGCTCACAAGTCACAATAGCTCAGTGGTAAAAGTGGCTGTCTCTCCGTAGCAGCGGCCCATGATCGATCTTTGATAGTTAGGTCTTACAGTAGTAATCACGTCTAAGAAAAAAATTACACCAAAAACCTAAAAAATCAATCTCAATTTGTGGGTTAAGTCTTCCTCAGCTGAAAATAGACTCCCCTCTTTGGAGATCCAAACCATTCATCTAATGGGTCATCATGGTTTCGTACAGGAAGATAAAAAAAAAAGAGAACAAAAATGGAAAACAAAATATTATATCAATCTTCCTTGCCGGTTATATGTAGGCTTTTGCTTGTAGAATGTGAACCACTCACCTTTTCAGGTTGAAACTTCCATTCCCTCACCATGGCAGGCCAATGGACACTGCAATGGCACCATGGGCTGTCAAAGCTAGAAACCCAAATGAAAAAAATAAAATAATAAGTACTACGTATTGTGTCCCTTTACATGGATGAGCCACACGAGCAACTCGACTATTAGGCGAGAAAAGCCTTTATTTTAGGACCATTAAAATATAAGTCCCCCAAAAAAGCAATTCCTATCTTTTTTTCCAATCCCAAAACATAAAGCCTTAAAAAAGTATTTGAAGCAACTTAAATCCTTTCAAATTTCAAAAAAAATTTATTTATTTTTTGCTTTTTCTAAAAAATAAGGCCTCATAAAAGTAATTGTTGGTCGCCAGAGCAAGATGAGGGGGGGGGGGGGGGGGGGGTGGGAAAGAGGGTGAGGGCATTTTGGTATTTTCATTGGGGAATTTTTTTTAAAAATTTTTGTGTGTAGAGAGTAAAAAGCATTGTGCGTTTACTAGCTCTCTTTTGAAATTTTATACTTTTGAGAAAGCTCTTCTTCTTTTCTTGTCTCTTAAAGTGATTGTTCACTTAAATTCACTTTACAAGTGAACTACCCATATGCAAAAAGGTGATGTGGCATACAAAGATTATTGAGGGGAGCAAGGGAAAAAGGTTACTGTATTTGTAGTTTCCAACAACCAATTCCGGCCCTCTTAAATATAAACAAGAAGAAACATCCAACTAGGAGGAAGAATAAAAGCTCAACCAACGACTTTTTTAAATATATAGACAAGAAACAGATGCAATAAGGGCATGAAGAAGAATAGCTCAGCCAGCTGCCTTCTTAAATATCTGATTGTTACCTTCTTAAATATAAACAAGACAAGAAAAAGATGCAATAAGGGCATGAAGAAGAATAGCTCAGCCAGCTGCCTATCTGATTGTTACCTTCTTAAATATAAACAAGAAAATGTTGCAACTCGGATAAGAAGAAAAGCTCAGCCAACCAAGTTGTCAAGCATAAAGAAAAAAAGAGATGCAATTAGGGGATAAAAAGATAACAGTGCCAAAAATACCAAAAAAATCTGTTTTTGGTATTCTGTGAACCATCTCAGTCGGTGAGAAGTGGCTCACAAGTCACAACAGCTCAGTGGTAAAAGTGGCTGTCTCTCCGTAGCAGCGGCCCATGATCGATCTTTGATAGTTAGGTCTTACAGTAGTAATCACGTCTAAGAAAAAAATTACACCAAAAACCTAAAAAATCAATCTCAATTTGTGGGTTAAGTCTTCCTCAGCTGAAAATAGACTCCCCTCTTTGGAGATCCAAACCATTCATCTAATGGGTCATCATGGTTTCGTACAGGAAGATAAAAAAAAAGAGAACAAAAATGGAAAACAAAATATTATATCAATCTTCCTTGCCGGTTATATGTAGGCTTTTGCTTGTAGAATGTGAACCACTCACCTTTTCAGGTTGAAACTTCCATTCCCTCACCATGGCAGGCCAATGGACACTGCAATGGCACCATGGGCTGTCAAAGCTAGAAACCCAAATGAAAAAAATAAAATAATAAGTACTACGTATTGTGTCCCTTTACATGGATGAGCCACACGAGCAACTCGACTATTAGGTGAGAAAAGCCTTTATTTTAGGACCATTAAAATATAAGTCCCCCAAAAAAGCAATTCCTATCTTTTTTTCCAATCCCAAAACATAAAGCCTTAAAAAAGTATTTGAAGCAACTTAAATCCTTTCAAATTTCAAAAAAAATTTATTTATTTTTTGTTTTTTCTAAAAAATAAGGCCTCATAAAAGTAATTGTTGGTCGCCAGAGCAAGATGAGGGGGGGGGGGGGGGGTGGGAAAGAGGGTGAGGGCATTTTGGTATTTTCATTGGGGAATTTTTTTTAAAAATTTTTGTGTGTAGAGAGTAAAAAGCATTGTGCATTTACTAGCTCTCTTTTGAAATTTTATACTTTTGAGAAAGCTCTTCTTCTTTTCTTGTCTCTTAAAGTGATTGTTCACTTAAATTCACTTTACAAGTGAACTACCCATATGCAAAAAGGTGATGTGGCATACAAAGATTATTGAGGGGAGCAAGGGAAAAAGGTTACTGTATTTGTAGTTTCCAACAACCAATTCCGGTCCTCTTAAATATAAACAAGAAGAAACATCCAACTAGGAGGAAGAATAAAAGCTCAACCAACGACTTTTTTAAATATATAGACAAGAAACAGATGCAATAAGGGCATGAAGAAGAATAGCTCAGCCAGCTGCCTTCTTAAATATCTGATTGTTACCTTCTTAAATATAAACAAGACAAGAAAAAGATGCAATAAGGGCATGAAGAAGAATAGCTCAGCCAGCTGCCTATCTGATTGTTACCTTCTTAAATATAAACAAGAAAATGTTGCAACTCGGATAAGAAGAAAAGCTCAGCCAACCAAGTTGTCAAGCATAAAGAAAAAAAGAGATGCAATTAGGGGATAAAAAGATAACAGTGCCAAAAATACCAAAAAAATCTGTTTTTGGTATTCTGTGAACCATCTCAGTCGGTGAGAAGTGGCTCACAAGTCACAACAGCTCAGTGGTAAAAGTGGCTGTCTCTCCGTAGCAGCGGCCCATGATCGATCTTTGATAGTTAGGTCTTACAGTAGTAATCACGTCTAAGAAAAAAATTACACCAAAAACCTAAAAAATCAATCTCAATTTGTGGGTTAAGTCTTCCTCAGCTGAAAATAGACTCCCCTCTTTGGAGATCCAAACCATTCATCTAATGGGTCATCATGGTTTCGTACAGGAAGATAAAAAAAAAAGAGAACAAAAATGGAAAACAAAATATTATATCAATCTTCCTTGCCGGTTATATGTAGGCTTTTGCTTGTAGAATGTGAACCACTCACCTTTTCAGGTTGAAACTTCCATTCCCTCACCATGGCAGGCCAATGGACACTGCAATGGCACCATGGGCTGTCAAAGCTAGAAACCCAAATGAAAAAAATAAAATAATAAGTAATACGTATTGTGTCCCTTTACATGGATGAGCCACACGAGCAACTCGGCTATTAGGCGAGAAAAGCCTTTATTTTAGGACCATTAAAATATAAGTCCCCCAAAAAAGCAATTCCTATCTTTTTTTCCAATCCCAAAACATAAAGCCTTAAAAAAGTATTTGAAGCAACTTAAATCCTTTCAAATTTCAAAAAAAATTTATTTATTTTTTGTTTTTTCTAAAAAATAAGGCCTCATAAAAGTAATTGTTGGTCGCCAGAGCAAGATGAGGGGGGGGGGGGGGGGGGGGTGGGAAAGAGGGTGAGGGCATTTTGGTATTTTCATTGGGGAATTTTTTTTAAAAATTTTTGTGTGTAGAGAGTAAAAAGCATTGTGCATTTACCAGCTCTCTTTTGAAATTTTATACTTTTGAGAAAGCTCTTCTTCTTTTCTTGTCTCTTAAAGTGATTATTCACTTAAATTCACTTTACAAGTGAACTACCCATATGCAAAAAGGTGATGTGGCATACAAAGATTATTGAGGGGAGCAAGGGAAAAAGGTTACTGTATTTGTAGTTTCCAACAACCAATTCCGGCCCTCTTAAATATGAACAAGAAGAAACATCCAACTAGGAGGAAGAATAAAAGCTCAACCAACGACTTTTTTAAATATATAGACAAGAAACAGATGCAATAAGGGCATGAAGAAGAATAGCTCAGCCAGCTGCCTTCTTAAATATCTGATTGTTACCTTCTTAAATATAAACAAGACAAGAAAAAGATGCAATAAGGGCATGAAGAAGAATAGCTCAGCCAGCTGCCTATCTGATTGTTACCTTCTTAAATATAAACAAGAAAATGTTGCAACTCGGATAAGAAGAAAAGCTCAGCCAACCAAGTTGTCAAGCATAAAGAAAAAAAGAGATGCAATTAGGGGATAAAAAGATAACAGTGCCAAAAATACCAAAAAAATCTGTTTTTGGTATTCTGTGAACCATCTCAGTCGGTGAGAAGTGGCTCACAAGTCACAACAGCTCAGTGGTAAAAGTGGCTGTCTCTCCGTAGCAGCGGCCCATGATCGATCTTTGATAGTTAGGTCTTACAGTAGTAATCACGTCTAAGAAAAAAATTACACCAAAAACCTAAAAAATCAATCTCAATTTGTGGGTTAAGTCTTCCTCAGCTGAAAATAGACTCCCCTCTTTGGAGATCCAAACCATTCATCTAATGGGTCATCATGGTTTCGTACAGGAAGATAAAAAAAAAGAGAACAAAAATGGAAAACAAAATATTATATCAATCTTCCTTGCCGGTTATATGTAGGCTTTTGCTTGTAGAATGTGAACCACTCACCTTTTCAGGTTGAAACTTCCATTCCCTCACCATGGCAGGCCAATGGACACTGCAATGGCACCATGGGCTGTCAAAGCTAGAAACCCAAATGAAAAAAATAAAATAATAAGTACTACGTATTGTGTCCCTTTACATGGATGAGCCACACGAGCAACTCGACTATTAGGTGAGAAAAGCCTTTATTTTAGGACCATTAAAATATAAGTCCCCCAAAAAAGCAATTCCTATCTTTTTTTCCAATCCCAAAACATAAAGCCTTAAAAAAGTATTTGAAGCAACTTAAATCCTTTCAAATTTCAAAAAAAATTTATTTATTTTTTGTTTTTTCTAAAAAATAAGGCCTCATAAAAGTAATTGTTGGTCGCCAGAGCAAGATGAGGGGGGGGGGGGGGGGGGGGGAGAAAGAGGGTGAGGGCATTTTGGTATTTTCATTGGGGAATTTTTTTTAAAAATTTTTGTGTGTAGAGAGTAAAAAGCATTGTGCATTTACCAGCTCTCTTTTGAAATTTTATACTTTTGAGAAAGCTCTTCTTCTTTTCTTGTCTCTTAAAGTGATTGTTCACTTAAATTCACTTTACAAGTGAACTACCCATATGCAAAAAGGTGATGTGGCATACAAAGATTATTGAGGGGAGCAAGGGAAAAAGGTTACTGTATTTGTAGTTTCCAACAACCAATTCCGGCCCTCTTAAATATAAACAAGAAGAAACATCCAACTAGGAGGAAGAATAAAAGCTCAACCAACGACTTTTTTAAATATATAGACAAGAAACAGATGCAATAAGGGCATGAAGAAGAATAGCTCAGCCAGCTGCCTTCTTAAATATCTGATTGTTACCTTCTTAAATATAAACAAGACAAGAAAAAGATGCAATAAGGGCATGAAGAAGAATAGCTCAGCCAGCTGCCTATCTGATTGTTACCTTCTTAAATATAAACAAGAAAATGTTGCAACTCGGATAAGAAGAAAAGCTCAGCCAACCAAGTTGTCAAGCATAAAGAAAAAAAGAGATGCAATTAGGGGATAAAAAGATAACAGTGCCAAAAATACCAAAAAAATCTGTTTTTGGTATTCTGTGAACCATCTCAGTCGGTGAGAAGTGGCTCCCAAGTCACAACAGCTCAGTGGTAAAAGTGGCTGTCTCTCCGTAGCAGCGGCCCATGATCGATCTTTGATAGTTAGGTCTTACAGTAGTAATCACGTCTAAGAAAAAAATTACACCAAAAACCTAAAAAATCAATCTCAATTTGTGGGTTAAGTCTTCCTCAGCTGAAAATAGACTCCCCTCTTTGGAGATCCAAACCATTCATCTAATGGGTCATCATGGTTTCGTACAGGAAGATAAAAAAAAAAAGAGAACAAAAATGGAAAACAAAATATTATATCAATCTTCCTTGCCGGTTATATGTAGGCTTTTGCTTGTAGAATGTGAACCACTCACCTTTTCAGGTTGAAACTTCCATTCCCTCACCATGGCAGGCCAATGGACACTGCAATGGCACCATGGGCTGTCAAAGCTAGAAACCCAAATGAAAAAAATAAAATAATAAGTACTACGTATTGTGTCCCTTTACATGGATGAGCCACACGAGCAACTCGACTATTAGGCGAGAAAAGCCTTTATTTTAGGACCATTAAAATATAAGTCCCCCAAAAAGGCAATTCCTATCTTTTTTTCCAATCCCAAAACATAAAGCCTTAAAAAAGTATTTGAAGCAACTTAAATCCTTTCAAATTTCAAAAAAAATTTATTTATTTTTTGTTTTTTCTAAAAAATAAGGCCTCATAAAAGTAATTGTTGGTCGCCAGAGCAAGATGAGGGGGGGGGGGGTGGGAAAGAGGGTGAGGGCATTTTGGTATTTTCATTGGGGAATTTTTTTTAAAAATTTTTGTGTGTAGAGAGTAAAAAGCATTGTGGATTTACCAGCTCTCTTTTGAAATTTTATACTTTTGAGAAAGCTCTTCTTCTTTTCTTGTCTCTTAAAGTGATTGTTCACTTAAATTCACTTTACAAGTGAACTACCCATATGCAAAAAGGTGATGTGGCATACAAAGATTATTGAGGGGAGCAAGGGAAAAAGGTTACTGTATTTGTAGTTTCCAACAACCAATTCCGGCCCTCTTAAATATAAACAAGAAGAAACATCCAACTAGGAGGAAGAATAAAAGCTCAACCAACGACTTTTTTAAATATATAGACAAGAAACAGATGCAATAAGGGCATGAAGAAGAATAGCTCAGCCAGCTGCCTTCTTAAATATCTGATTGTTACCTTCTTAAATATAAACAAGACAAGAAAAAGATGCAATAAGGGCATGAAGAAGAATAGCTCAGCCAGCTGCCTATCTGATTGTTACCTTCTTAAATATAAACAAGAAAATGTTGCAACTCGGATAAGAAGAAAAGCTCAGCCAACCAAGTTGTCAAGCATAAAGAAAAAAAGAGATGCAATTAGGGGATAAAAAGATAACAGTGCCAAAAATACCAAAAAAATCTGTTTTTGGTATTCTGTGAACCATCTCAGTCGGTGAGAAGTGGCTCACAAGTCACAACAGCTCAGTGGTAAAAGTGGCTGTCTCTCCGTAGCAGCGGCCCATGATCGATCTTTGATAGTTAGGTCTTACAGTAGTAATCACGTCTAAGAAAAAAATTACACCAAAAACCTAAAAAATCAATCTCAATTTGTGGGTTAAGTCTTCCTCAGCTGAAAATAGACTCCCCTCTTTGGAGATCCAAACCATTCATCTAATGGGTCATCATGGTTTCGTACAGGAAGATAAAAAAAAAAGAGAACAAAAATGGAAAACAAAATATTATATCAATCTTCCTTGCCGGTTATATGTAGGCTTTTGCTTGTAGAATGTGAACCACTCACCTTTTCAGGTTGAAACTTCCATTCCCTCACCATGGCAGGCCAATGGACACTGCAATGGCACCATGGGCTGTCAAAGCTAGAAACCCAAATGAAAAAAATAAAATAATAAGTACTACGTATTGTGTCCCTTTACATGGATGAGCCACACGAGCAACTCGACTATTAGGCGAGAAAAGCCTTTATTTTAGGACCATTAAAATATAAGTCCCCCAAAAAAGCAATTCCTATCTTTTTTTCCAATCCCAAAACATAAAGCCTTAAAAAAGTATTTGAAGCAACTTAAATCCTTTCAAATTTCAAAAAAAATTTATTTATTTTTTGTTTTTTCTAAAAAATAAGGCCTCATAAAAGTAATTGTTGGTCGCCAGAGCAAGATGAGGGGGGGGGGGGGGTGGGAAAGAGGGTGAGGGCATTTTGGTATTTTCATTGGGGAATTTTTTTTAAAAATTTTTGTGTGTGGAGAGTAAAAAGCATTGTGCATTTACCAGCTCTCTTTTGAAATTTTATACTTTTGAGAAAGCTCTTCTTCTTTTCTTGTCTCTTAAAGTGATTGTTCACTTAAATTCACTTTACAAGTGAACTACCCATATGCAAAAAGGTGATGTGGCATACAAAGATTATTGAGGGGAGCAAGGGAAAAAGGTTACTGTATTTGTAGTTTCCAACAACCAATTCCGGCCCTCTTAAATATAAACAAGAAGAAACATCCAACTAGGAGGAAGAATAAAAGCTCAACCAACGACTTTTTTAAATATATAGACAAGAAACAGATGCAATAAGGGCATGAAGAAGAATAGCTCAGCCAGCTGCCTTCTTAAATATCTGATTGTTACCTTCTTAAATATAAACAAGACAAGAAAAAGATCCAATAAGGGCATGAAGAAGAATAGCTCAGCCAGCTGCCTATCTGATTGTTACCTTCTTAAATATAAAGAAGAAAATGTTGCAACTCGGATAAGAAGAAAAGCTCAGCCAACCAAGTTGTCAAACATAAAGAAAAAAAGAGATGCAATTAGGGGATAAAAAGATAACAGTGCCAAAAATACCAAAAAAATCTGTTTTTGGTATTCTGTGAACCATCTCAGTCGGTGAGAAGTGGCTCACAAGTCACAACAGCTCAGTGGTAAAAGTGGCTGTCTCTCCGTAGCAGCGGCCCATGATCGATCTTTGATAGTTAGGTCTTACAGTAGTAATCACGTCTAAGAAAAAAATTACACCAAAAACCTAAAAAATCAATCTCAATTTGTGGGTTAAGTCTTCCTCAGCTGAAAATAGACTCCCCTCTTTGGAGATCCAAACCATTCATCTAATGGGTCATCATGGTTTCGTACAGGAAGATAAAAAAAAAAGAGAACAAAAATGGAAAACAAAATATTATATCAATCTTCCTTGCCGGTTATATGTAGGCTTTTGCTTGTAGAATGTGAACCACTCACCTTTTCAGGTTGAAACTTCCATTCCCTCACCATGGCAGGCCAATGGACACTGCAATGGCACCATGGGCTGTCAAAGCTAGAAACCCAAATGAAAAAAATAAAATAATAAGTACTACGTATTGTGTCCCTTTACATGGATGAGCCACACGAGCAACTCGACTATTAGGCGAGAAAAGCCTTTATTTTAGGACCATTAAAATATAAGTCCCCCAAAAAAGCAATTCCTATCTTTTTTTCCAAACCCAAAACATAAAGCCTTAAAAAAGTATTTGAAGCAACTTAAATCCTTTCAAATTTCAAAAAAAATTATTTTTTTTTGTTTTTTCTAAAAAATAGGGCCTCATAAAAGTAATTAAAGCAAGTACCATATTTTTACATTCCAGAAACAACTTCTATTTTTTTCATATTTTAAAAAAATCATTAAAGTTTATTTTTATCATTGAGAAAAATTTGCCATTAAAAGAAAAAAAAACCGTAAAATTACAGGAAGCAAGAAATCATTTTCTATTATGAAAATCCTCTAGTTCGGACATTTTTCCCTTACATCTGTGCTGCTGAAAATTCATAGAAGACAACTTCGAATATAATCTTTTTTTTCTTTTTATTCAGATTGAAGAACTTGCATCAAATTCAAAATTAATCCACATTTATAATATTTGTGGCCAATATTGATAAAATCACTAAATTAGGTTCTATACTTTTAAAGCTTTTTTAATTCTAAGCTCATATTATATGTTTATTATAGTTAGTGTTTATTTTATTTGTAAAAATTAATAGTTGTAATTTATAAATATTAAATATGTCTACAAGAAAAATATTGGCAATACCTATAATTGCTGCTTCTACAGAAAGTAGTTTTTTAAAATTAAAATTGATAAAATCTAATTTAGATCAACATTATTTCGAAAAAGATTAGGTGGATTAGCTATACTATCAATTGAAAAGATATAATTAGCAAAACTTGAATATAAAAAGTTAATTAGTAACATTGCATTACAAAAAATGAAAAAAATAAATTTTAAATAAAATATTTATAATAATATTAAAAAAATAAAAAATTCTCATTTAGAATTATCGCTTTGGGCCTCAAATTGTCTCGAACCGGCCCTGATGAGCCATCAATGCACACTGATGGAAGGACACTTATAAACGACTTAAATTCTTATCTATTATTTTAATATGGGGCAGAATCAAGATTTTTGTTTAGATGGCGCGAGCAATAGCAGGTTATAGAAATTAAATGCTAAAATAAGACTTTTCAAATTTTAATTTTTAAAATTGCTTGAATCACGTGGGTGCAGTACCCAAGTTTTGACTAAATCAAAGAGATGGGATACTTCTATAAAAAGAGGAGGCTCCTTTTCCTTAGTTGATATGTGAATCAAAACCAAACCTTGCAATGAGAGCATCAGTTTCTCTTCCCTTAATCCTCTTCTCGGTGCTCATTCTCATGCTAGCATCGGAGGCCATGGTTTGGGGAGGTAAACAGCCAATTCTCATCCATTTCCACCATATTTTCAAGTTTATTTGCAATCTAAAATACTGATTTTGATTTGTACAGCCACGGTTCGAGGGCCGATGAAGATGGAATTGGCAGCAATCAGAACATACAGTTATCCACCACCAAAAGCCATTGGAAGTCCAAGTATACATCCTTGACAACAACAATTTTTCTGTCACTGGTTGTCAATGATAGAAAGTATAAGTTTGTGCTATGATATAAATGATGTCCTGCTTAGAGACGATAGAGGTTATTTATGAAAAGTTAAGTTGTCTATGAAAAGAATAAGGAAATTTTAGGTATCAATCTTACCATGCTCAAGTCTTTCTTGTGTAGTGTGGGATTATTAGGAATTTGTTATGTGATATTATCATGGTGCATCTGTTTTTCTTAGATTAAGCTACAGAAACATGGGTTTATTCTCTCAATCAGCTTTTTTTATTGATAGAATCACACGGGTACTGATAGAGATCATAACTCATTGTAGCTAATCAATTGGTTTCCTGCGCCCCATCCCTTCCCCACAACCAACCCTCTTTTTCTTTTTCTTTTTTTTCTTTTTTTCTTTCTTTTTTTTAGAGTTGAATGACAAGTGTGTATATAGGCTGCTTTCTTTTTATGTGAAAAAATAAATCTATGGAGCACAAAATCCTCTACAGTTGCACTAACAACTCCTTGAAGCTGTCCAAATCCTATCCGTTAAACAAAGCTGGATTGATCATGGGTGCCAACATTTATAATATTAATTGGGGAGAGATGTTATTAGAAGGAGATTCTTGTTGGGCTGCAGACCAACACTGGCAAAATCAAACGTTAATAGTGGATTTACTTTATTGAAACCCTTTTATACTAGGAATAGGATATTTTTAAGTACACCCCTACTTTCTTAAAAATCTTCAAAATCCAGTTTTTATTAATATCAAATTATAAATAATTGATTGGAATATTAATTCATTGGTTATGTTTGAGAGAAATTGTTAGATCTGGATCTAGGCAAGCACACACCACAATGAGGAAAAACAACAAGCAATCACACACAAAGAAGACACAAGGATTTATGTGGTTCAACAAGATTGCCTATGTCTACGGGCACAAAGATTTCACTATTTAGAAATCTCTCTCTCACCCCCTTACAATACTCTCAGTGTTTCCTTTGCTGTGTTTCTCTCTTCCACTGAAGTTGCCCCTTGGGTTGCCCTCTCCTAAGACAAAAGCATCTAAAGAGAGTATATATATGATGCTAACCCTAATCAACTGGACCCTCCACTCAGGCCCAATACGGACCTTTTGAGCCAAATCCAATAGAAATGTTATTTCTTGTACACATCTAACTTTTAGAATCTTATTTCTCAAATAAGTTGTAATCAAATTATTGGTCCAGGTTAAAAGTCACGATCTCCATAAGCATGAACTTGCAATATTAGGATAATTAATATTTAGTTCAATTATAATGATCCAATTAATATTCCTAATAATTTCTATACTGGCTCACTATATTATAGGTTTTTGTAATTTTAAATAAACCAAATTGACTGGATTCTTCACGTGCGATAGACTTAGTTGACTCTGCCTGCCAAGTTCAAAGTCTTGAGTTGGAAAGCTATGCTTTGAAGCACTTTCGAATAAAATACCTCCTCAAGACAACAACTATCCCTTTCCCTGGGGGACTTTGTCCTTACCATCTTGCATTGAATTATGAATACATTCACATTGAACCTTGAAGAAACCTCCACCTAATCCTATCCAGAAAAAAAAAAACCTAGAAGAAAAGTAAACGTAAAACGAGTCATATATGCAACATTTAATACGATTCAAGGCTGACAAAGTGAGGAAAAGAATGACTTCAACTTTTTTAAATGAATAACTAATCGTTGGTCAGTGCTTAAAGAAAGGGATTCTTTGATTCCCTCCAATTTATGATGATTCCATATCAGTAAAGAAAGAGTGAATTGGATTTGTTAACACAAGGGGCGTTTTCCGGAGCTCTTTTTACCCCTTTTTGTATATATTTTCAACTTACATCATTAGTAAGAGGTGTTAGTCTTACATTTGTGGTCCTGACAGTTAGATTATCTCACACGCGGTTCTATCCGTTTCCGTCAATCAAGGATTCCACCACCTCTTTGAAGTTTGTTTTCCTTGTGAGGGTTGAGGTCCCTGTCCTCTATAACTGGGACAATAAAAAAAAAATAGAAGAAAAGAAAAAACCTTCCACGTTGTGAGAGGAATAGGTGGCGCCAAATCTAAATCGCCCCTGTGACACGACAATACCTATGCCATTGGCGTGCATTGGCATTCAAACACATAATTTGCCTTCCACTTGTCAACACGGGTTTAGGTTTTTAGTGGTTTTATCTCAAAACAGTGCCTCTAAAAGTTTACAATCGGATGGCATAGAAAGAGTGAACCACACACGAATTGGAGATGGGCCCAATTTTTGGGGTGAACAACATACAAATTGGAGGTGCTGATGGCCTCTACTGTTCATATGGTTTGTCCTAAAGATCATACATGGGAGAAGATCTCACTGATCGGCAATCTTAACTTTCCATCAAAGGGAAAATAACGACGTATAAATCTACATTAATCCAATGCATATGAATGGTGGTGGGTGTGGTTTATTTGCTATTAGATATCCAATGAATGGTATCAAGAAATGCTAAGTAGGCATGTAACTGTGGGCTGTGCTGCCAGCAGCTGGCCAGGCGTGCCCCAGACATGCTGTATTGGCCCATATAAAGATATGGGAGTCGTGCCGTCCCCAGGCACTTAAGAGGCCAGCCCAGCAAAGCCACAGTCATGCCATGCTAGGCCGTACCACCAATGGGAAAGCCCACATTCCCCTTTTTAATATTTTTTTTAAAATTTTCAATCCTTTTTTATATATAAATTGAAGCTGATTTTGAATTTTTAGAATTTTCAACCTAAAATAAAGTTGAAATAAGTAGAAAAAATGCACAAATATGGACACTAATATACAAATGAAAAGAAAAACTTTAGTTTTTTTAATTTTTATATTTAATTTTTATAAAAAGATTTATTTTTTAATATATGGGCCGTGCTGCGGCCCAGCATCCCTAGCCCAATAGAGCCCAAATGAGTCATGGCCCATACAGTATCGGCACGTGGCTTAGGGCTCCCTAGCCCAGCCCTAGGCTCGTGCCATGGCGTGCCAGCCCATGGCATGTGTTTTTGTGGTCTGGGCCGTGCAGGGCTTAGGCCACCCGCCCATATTTACATGGTAAAGTAGGCCATGTTCTAGACCCGTGGTGAACCAAAAAAGGGGGGTGGGTTCCGAACAATTACACTTTAAATTTATTAATTCATTAGATTCAATTTTTCTTTACAATGTTTTTTTTACTAATTATTAATGCTGGATTAGTGGTCTACATTTTCAAAATGTAGTGCCCACTTGTGCAATTTACTAGTTTCCTACACTGAGCTTCAATGCAACACTGTTGCATTTAGTACTGGCCAATCGTGAAATTGTGATTTTGGAAAGAGATGTTTAAAGTAGTTTTGGATAGTGATTCAATGAGAATTGTTAAAAATAAATGTCATTTTGAAGTAAGTATGCTTTGTAAGAGGGTTAGGTTATAAGAGAGTTGTTTTAAGATCAAGTAGCTTTCTAGTTGATGGGAAGTTTTACTATCGAGGGTAGTATGATGGAAACCTGCCTGTCACACAGTTGCCCAGGATCAGCCTTTGCTCTCTCCACATAAGTGGGCAACGCTCGTACTGTGTGTAGGTTGCTCTTCCCTGCATATGTGAGTGGTCTAATGAGTCTCCACCCCCTTAGGTGAAAGAAAAAAAATTTTCTTAGATAATTTACTTATAAAGTGAATTCAAGTGAAGGGTTATTTTAAAAGACAATAAAAAATCAAGTTCTTATAAAAATAAAGTGAAAATTCCAAATATTACCTCTTCCTTTAAAAAGAAAAAAAAGTCAAAAAGTTAGATCTCTCAATCCATTAAAAGAGAAAAAACCCCTTTTTATCTAAAAAAAAGTTAAAAAAAGTACATTTGCATGCCCAAAATGACAAAATGTGAAGAAGGTGAATTTTGAAAATTTAAACTTTTGATACAGCTCTTCATTTTTATTCTCTTAAAGTGATCCGTAACTTAAATTTACTTCACAAGTGAATTACCCATACCGAAAAGGGTGATGTGGCATGCAGCCATTGGAGGGAGCAAGGGAAAAAAGTAACTGAATTGGAGTTCCCAACACCCAATCTCGCGGGCCCTCCAATCTTGGGCCCTCTTAAATATATAAATAAAAACAAGGAACATCCTACTAGGAGAAAGAATAAAAGCTCAACCAACGCCTTTTTTTTTAAATATAGACAAGAAAAAGATGCAATAAGGGCATGAAGAAGAATAACTCAGCCAGCAACATTCTTAAGTATCTAACTGTTACCTTCTTATATATAAACAAGAAAATGTTGCAATTCGGAGAGGAAGAAAAGCTCACCAACCAATTTGTTGAGCATAAACAAGAAAAAGATGCAATTAGCGGATACAAAAAATATGAGGTGCTAGTCAAAACACCAAAAGATCTATATTTAGTAGTATGTAAACTATCTCAATTGGTGAGAAGAGGCTCACAAGCCACAACAACTCAGTGGTAAAATAGGTTGTCTCATCATAGTAGCTGCCCAGGAGCGATCCTTCGATAGCTAGGTCTCACAATAATATTCACACCAGCACTTCAATATAAGAAAAACAAAAATGACACCAAAGATCTAAAAAATCAATCTTAATTTGTGGCCATGTCGTTTTCAGCTTGAAATGGACTCCATTTTTGGAGATTCAAACCATTTGTCTAATGAGTCATAATGGTTTTGCACAAGAGTCATTGGATAGTGAAATAGCACCATGGACTATTAAAGGTGAGCTGAAGACTACTTCGGATTCTGTCCATTTACAGGGATGAGCCATCACAACCATTCATCTGATAAATAAAGAAGTTAAATTTCTGTCTATTCTCTTAATACCAAAATTTTGACCAAATAAAAGAAATAGGATACTTCTATAACAAGAGCAGGCTGCTTTTCCTTCGTTGCATATGTGAGTCAAAAACAAAACCTCGCAATGAAAGCATCAGTTTCTCTTCTCTTAATGATCTTCTTCTTGGTGCTCATGCTCTTGCTAGTACCAGAAGCCATGGTTTTGACAGGTAATGTAACGCTCCCAGATCGTAATCCAAGGTTAAGCATGAGATTAGGGGCCCATTAAAATTTTCACATGTAAAGCAACACATGGCTCCTAATCAATCACATACAGGACTTTAGTCCATAGTGAGTTCATGAAATTGAACATATAGCAATACCTGCAGAAACCTTATCTAACGATTGGTATCATAATATAATATAGAGTATGTACATCTAAAGATATTGGATTTAGAGTTAGTGTTTCAAAGTTAGAAACATATTTAATTACAAGCCCTGTAAAACTCGGGCCCAACAAGAATAACCCAAAAGAAACCCAAAAGATGTTAGCCCAAAATGAAGTCACTCATGTGCAAGGCTGGATGGGTCCAACTCTATCATCTGCACACCACACGGGCTCATTAGGCAGCTCAAGTGCCTTAAGCGCTTCACCCTCCACCTCCTCCTGTGGGTAGTAGGAATCGGTACCTACGCACCAAATAGTATCATTAGACTATGACGAGTCGGAAAGAAGACAATATAAACTATAATAAACATACAGTACAAAGTGAGTAGAAACGATATGATCATATGAAGAAGATACAATAACAATAATGAAGAAGAAAGGAATCCTAATCCATTCTATACGAGTAAGCACATAAGTCCAATCAATAGGGTGGTCGACCCTTCAATTTATAGGAAAATATTCCATTGTCAATTATATTCATAGGGTCAATCCTATCACTATTGGGCAAAGCCTGTCAATATCGAGTAAAACCCATCAATATTGGATGCCAAGCAATCCTTCAATATCAGATGCCAAGCAATCTGTCAATTATAGAGATCACCCATTCAATATTGATTTGCTGCAATCATTAGTAGACCTCAAAACACATAAATATATTTATAGACCAAAATTCAGATGCACTCAAACTTAAATCCTAAGTTAAAGTAAAAGGGGCTGACTTCTTATGACACACACAGGATCAATAAATAAGGAATTACTTTTGAATCATAATTTGAACATTCACAGTACAAATAATCCTTTGGTAACCAACTACCCACACTACCAAGCCGCTCCACTGTCCAAATACAAATGCAACATATAATCTGAAGACATGAAAATCAAGTGTACATCAGGAAAATCATGAAATGCACCTAAATACCAAGGAGTGAACACCAACTAACTCTTGGTTAATCCAACGTCGTTCGTGAACGTGACATCTTTTACTTGAACTACAATTGAATTGAGTTTGGGGAATTTATAGTCAAATGTCAAAGATGCATAGCCACAACTCTCACTTTAACCAAGTACAAGGTAGATTGTCCATTGTACACAAATCAATTGATTTGTAAGAGATAAATACACCCAAATATACATCTTACATAGTGATTTAAGGTGGTTTATCGAAATGCAGGTCAAATGGGATCCCACAATTGAAACGGGTTGTAGTACGCATGTGGGATAAATATGGGTCCCAAGGAACCAATAAACATTACCACAATGGTCCACAATCCAAACGTTGACTCGGGGACAGAACCTTAATCCGATTGGTCAGGTCACTATTCGTGCCTAATTTGAACACAGCTCTGATCGATTGGGCCAAGGTTCAATTGATCGGGCCTGGGTTCATTTCATACGGTAGTTCCATTGTTTGTTCCATTTTTGGGAATCCAATACCCTACATCTCATCCCTATTATACATGCTTTAAAATAGGGCCTTGCCCTCTCCACACCAGACATGAATGGACTTCTAATCGCTCCATCCATTCATCCATTCAAGATCATACCTAAATCTAGCATTTATATCCATTTTCATTTAAAAGGGCAAAACATCTAAATGAGGCAATAATACTAGAATCAACCATAAAACATGCATTTCAATATAACAAAATATTTTTCAACTTGCTTTGGTGAAAATAGGTGAAAATAGAAGGTGCTCTAGCCTTTACACACCTAAATGAAGCTCAAACGATGAAAAGATTCCACCCAACTAAAACCATTGTACAACCACAAAGAAGAGAGCCTAATGAGCACCCTAAAAATTTCCTAAGCTCAAAAACCATAATGACCTAGGAATGAGGAGATTGAGAGTTACTTAGAGTTCGGTGGTGGATGAAAGAAGATAAAAATGATATCCACGGGTTGAGGAAGGCTTGAGAAGTAGGTGAGAGTGAAAATCCGGTGGTTCAATGGTTAGAAATCTAGCAACGACAAGGAAGGTGAGTGAGGAGAAAAAGAAACGGGAGAGAGGAATGGAAAAAGAGAAAGAAAGGAAATGAGCTGGGATTTGAATTTATAAAGAGATGGGGTTTTAAGTAATTACAAAAAAGGGTTTAATTTTAGAAATTCAGATATTCATCCGGTTTAGCCCGGGGTAGAAGGATTAAAGTCTTGAAATTAGGTTATCTACCGATGGATCTAAAACCTCGTAAAATGATAAATTATGAAAAATAGCTTCTATACTTTTTAAAATTGCAAACTACACCGTGCTAAATTCCACACACATGATCCTAGCACTAAAATGGATTTGTCTAGACTCTAATGAAGCTTAATTAACTAAAATATAATTTAATTAGGCTAATACTCATTTTAGGTTATGAAATGATACATTCCTCCTCGCTTAGGACATTTGGTCCTCCAAATGCCTGACGTAGCTCAGGAAGTTGATCCATGTGCTGTTTTTTCACTTGGTCTCTAAGTTCTCAAGTGGCCTCTCTTAGACTATGGTGCTCCCACTGAACTTTCACCTAGTGGATGGCCCAAGTCCTCAAAATCTATTCCTTCGTGTCAACAATCTGAATTGACCTCTCGACATAGGTAGCAGTTGCTAGAAGTTCAAGCAAATCATACTAAAGAACATGTGAAGGATCAGTGGCATACAGCTTCAACATTGAAACGTGAAAGACATCATGAATCCTTGTCAAATCTACCAGCAGTGCTAACTTGTAAGCCACATCTCCGACTCTCTGAAGGATTTTAAACGGTCCAATAAACCTGCGAGACTACTTGCCCTTTTGTCCAAATCTGAGTGTCCCTCTGACCGATGACATTTCAAAAGCATGTCGTCTCCCTCTGCAAACTTAAGATCTCTCCTATTCAAATCAGCAAGACTCTTTTGTCGACTCCTTGCAACTTTCAACCTGTTATGAATATGCTTTATCTTCTCAGTGGTATCGTTGACTATTGATGGCCCGTAAAAACTCTATACACCTATCTCCTCCCAACAGATTGGGGTCCTACATTTGCTTCTATATAAAGCCTCGAAAGGTGCCAAACCAATATTGGAGTGATAACTGTAACACTCCGACCCGAGTTGATCCGGATTAGTGGGTAATTGTGTGTGATTTTGTCGTTAAGAGTGTTTTGATTTTGTATTTCTTTGGCTTTGAGTCATAGAGAGATCGTTTGGGTTGAGTTGACTTGGTTTAGGTAGTTCGAGCCCTTTTTCGTAATTTTGGCTTTTGATTGACTTTGTCAGTTTTGCGTACTTCTGACGTCATCGCGTGTATTTCGTTGATTTTGTCGATCTTCGTAACTGTCTTGGATCCAAAGGATTTCGTTTGCTTTCGTTGGATCGTCAATTGACTCAAACTGACAATTGTGTTATCTGTTTGGACTTGTTTGTAATTTGGACTCATTTTAACTTATAAATATCCCACCTACTCTCTTTCTTTCTCTCGATCGTCTCTGCCTCTCTCAGCTATCTCTCTCTCTCGTTCAGCTCTCTCTCTCTTCCCTTCTTCGTTTCTGTTTCGTGAGGAAGGAGGAAAGGAGCCCAGTTGTGTGTGTGTTTCCAGTGGATTGAGCCAAAGCAACGACGTGGATTCCATCTGTGAGGCAAGTATAAGCCCAAGTAGTATGAACACCGATTGGTATTGTTTTGATTGTTGTGTTTTTATTCTTCATTGTGTATCTCAGTGTTGGACAGCCCTATTGAGTTAGTTTTGCTGTTATCTTCTTATTTTCAGTTGATTTCAGTTGAAAACGTTCGCTTTCTGTATGTCTGTAACTGTTGCAGGAAAATGACTCCGTGCACTCACGGCTACACCCTGAAATGTGCTACGGCTGAGCCGTGAAATGGCTTACGGCTAAGCCGAGACCCAGCCGTAACCCTGACCGTAGAACAGTACAGACTGACATCTGAAAATAACTGAGAGTTAGCAAAATGCTACTGATTCTACGGCCCAGCCTGATCTAAGCCGTATATTGTACTACGACTAAGCCGTGGACCAGGATACGGCTGCGCCATAGAGTGAAATACGGTTGAGCCGTAAATACGGATGGACATTTTGGGGAATCTCGGCTCCGCCGCAGTGCAGATTACGGCTAAGCCGTAAGATGCCTACGGCTAAGCCGTAAGGTCACCTACGGCTACACCGTGAGACCCTGAAAAAGGAGTAAAAGGACTAGGTTTAAGAAAGAGACCGTATATGACTTTCATGTTAGGAGGTAGTTAACCCGCACATGCCCAATGGAATGTTTGACTGACATGAATGATTTCGAAGGCTGTGAATCATTCATGCCCGTTATCCAGTTGTTTAGCACCTCCCCATGGGTGTTGGTTTAAGGGACTTCGGTGCACATTCCTGACACTGCAACACTAGACAATGGTACATCGGATAACTTAAAACTACATCAGCATGCACGGTTAGAAACACTGGATAACTAGGTTAGGATTGGCTTGTAATTGACCTTGATTCGTCAAAGCACTCTGATTTGTATAGCATATTGACTTCGGTTATGCCCTCTTATGCATTCTGTGCTGGACCTCTCAATTCTGTGGGAAATGCAGCAACCCCAGAGTGAAGCCCGGGCGGGACCATTCTTTTACTGTGTTTTTATTGTTGCTCCGGGGGAGTACTTGAGTCAGTGATTATTGTTATTGGTACTTTTGGTCAGTGCCCCTTTTATTGCTTATGTGCATTCAGTATCAGTATCAGCTTATTTGCGTTCAGTATCAGTCTGTGTGATGCACTTCCTATTGTTTGTTTAGCGTGATATGTGAGATATGTACGTGATATGATTGATTGATTGAGGTGCATCATCCGATTTGATTGTGATTGGGATATGGCACTACTGAGCCTCAGCCTTAGGATGCCTGACGGGGTTGATTTTGGTTTAGTTTATATGTTTGCCTCTGCAGTGTGTTCTGTCCTGGGACTCCGGACCCCGGGAAATAGAGACCCATGCGTACCCTGGCCCGGTCGCTGGTGTTCTTATTCCGACTGCTCTCGAAAGGGAGAATATGGCCAATGTAGTAGCCACTTTGACTGTTATCTGTTTATGATTCTAACAGCATGCTTATTCATTGCATAATTGCTTAGTATACGAACATGATTTCTATGGATCTTGCACTGTGACTATTACTCATTACTAGATACAATTCGTGTTATCTTCTTGTGGCTTATATTTCGCTAAGTTGTTGTACTTATGAGTTGTCTTGGTGTGTTGCAGGCTCAGATCCCTCTTCCGATCCTGCGTCGGTCGACCCGACTCCAGGAGAGGCTCGCGAGGCCCCCTCCGGCCTAGAGGAGTGGACTTGATCCATCCTCCAGAGTACGGTTTGCATCATTTTGTTTCCCAGATATTTGAGTCTGGATCTATCAGGGGGATTTTTCTGTATTTGTACCGTGGGCTTGATTGGTATCTGTATTTTGATTTTTGTAAGCCATCTTTAGTATCATACGTTCTTGTAATTGTTCTTGTTATCAGTTCATGATTTTTGTAATCCATTGTATCTTTCGATATGTTGTGGTATGCCTTGATACGTACAGCTTCCGCGTACAGTTATTTACACGTGTGAATGATTCATTGTGTGTGTATGCTTGGACGGGGTCTAAGTGTACGTGCACGGGAGTACGTGTGTCATTGGTTAGACTTTCTCTGACCCCCGGTCCCTGGGCTCGGGTTGTGACATACGTATTGTATGGTATCTGAGCATTGTCTCTCTCTTAGTGTGTAAGCATGTAGGCATATAGGACGTGGTGAGCTTCCGTAGTCCAGTCTTGGACTGTTGTGCTCGGTCCCCTTTTTCTTGTGAGTCTGTGTGAGTTACCTAGTGTGATAGCAGATTGACTTTTGTGTTTTGCAGGCTATGGCATCGGGATCTGGAACACACAACAACAACAATCAGGGAGATGATGAGAGTGGATCAGCCGCTCCACAGCAACCTATGAATTTTGATGAGCGTTTCTTAACAATGCTGCAGGCGATCCATTCCTTGCAAGCACAGGTCGTTTCTCTGGTGGACCGACAGAGTCAAGCATTAGTTCAGCCGCCTGTAGAGCAGCAAGTGGTTTTCCAGCCTAAGGAGAGCGATCCAAATGCGTTGTATGATAAATTCAGGAAACGTGGAGCCACAGAATTCTACGGCAATGAAGATGCGCTGAAGGCTGATCAGTGGCTAGAGCATACCGGGGATCTCTTCTCTACCATTGTCTGTGATGACCGGCAGAAGGTTATGCTCACGGCATCGATGTTTCGAGAGGTGGCAAAGACTTGGTGGAAGAGTGTCAGTGCAGCCTATCTGACCATGCCCAGTGAGACGGAGTGGGAGACGTTCCAGAAACAGTTCAGGAGGAAGTTCATTCCTGCTCATGTCCGACGTGTGAAGGAGGTTGAGTTTCTGGCCTTACAGCAGCAGCAGCTGACCGTCTCAGAGTATATTCACCGATTCATCCAGTTGTCCCATTTTGCTGAGGACATGATCAATACCGAGGAGAAGAAGGTGAATCGTTTCATTACTGGTCTGCATCCTAGATATGCGAATTATGTGACTGCCTTTCAGAGACCAGCTACTTTTGACGATGCGGTCGACAGAGCACATGCTGCGGAAGCCAACTACCTAGCAGAGAGAGCTATGGACTTCAAGAGGAGTGCACCAGTGGGGTCCAAGGGACAGATCCAGAAGAAATGGAAAGGGAAGCAAGGAACTTCGAGTTTCTCCGGGAGCAGATGCGAGTTTTGTGGACTGGGACATCCGACGGAGAAGTGTTGGAAGAAGTCTGGAGCTTGTTTGAGTTGTGGATCCATGGAGCATAAGATAGCTCAGTGCCCGAAAGCCAGGACCTTCCAGTCAGCTAGGTCTATGGGGTCATCCAAGTCTATGAGTTTTGCAGCTTCGAATAGCCCCCAGCCGTCTGGCCAGAGCCAGAAGCCGCCGCATCAAATTGCTCGCGTGTATGCAGCCTCCCATGATCATGCAGAAGATGCGAAGGTGGTAGAAGGTAAAGTTCTCATTGCCCAAGCTGAAGCACATGCACTATTTGATTCGGGGTCTACGCGTTCGTATGTTGCACCTCGTTTTGCTGAACAGTTACCGCAACCCCCTCAGCCGCTACCCTATTTGTTAGTGGTGTCCACTCCTGTGGGCAAGAGAGTGGAGTGTAGTGTATACTATCTTCAGTGCGACGTGTTGATTGAAGGTCGCCAGCTGTAAGTTGATTTGATCTTGTTGTCCATGTTGGATTTCGATGTGATCCTTGGAATGGACTGGCTAGCGCGGTATCGTGCCTGTGTTAACTGTTACAACAGGACGATTTACTTCGATTTTGAGAAGGGGTTTCGTTTCGAGGGCAATCACGAGAGATGCCCGAGGTGTGTCATCTCCGCATGCAAGGCGGATCATTTGATACGCAGAGGTTGTGCAGGTTTTCTTGCTTTCGTCTCGGAGAAGAAGGAGGTGAAGCAGTTGGGTGAGATTCCGGTCGTACGTGAGTTCCCGGATGTATTTCCGGAGGAAGTACCTGAGTTACCTCCCGTCAGAGATGTAGAATATGCGATCGATCTAGTGCCCGGTACAGCACCCATTAGTTTAGCTCCTTATCGTATGGCCCCTGCTGAGCTACTCGAATTGAAGACGCAATTACAAGAACTTTTGGAGAAGGGTTTCATACGGCCGAGTGTGTCATCGTGGGGAGTTCCAGTGCTGTTTGTGAAGAAGAAGGACGGTACCTTACGGATGTGCATAGATTACCGGCGATTGAACAAAGTCACTATCAAGAATAAATACCCCTTGCCGCGTATCGATGAGTTGTTTGACCAACTTCAAGGTGCCGCTTACTTTTCCAAGATTGATTTAAGATCGGGGTATCATCAACTCCGGGTGAAGGAAGAAGATATCGCGAAGACTGCTTTCAGGACACGGTATGGACATTTTGAGTTCCTCGTGATGCCATTTGGATTAACCAATGCACCTGCTGCCTTTATGGCCTTGATGAACAGGATCTTTGCTCCTTTCTTGGATCGATTTGTGGTGGTCTTTATTGATGATATTCTGGTGTATTCGAAGACCCCCGAGGAGCATGTGGAACATCTACGTCGAGCCTTGCAGTTATTGAAAGAGCATCGCTTATATGCCAAATTGTCGAAGTGTGATTTTTGGCTCGAGCAGGTAGCTTTTCTTGGTCACACCATTTCACGAGTTGGGTTGGCAGTGGACCAGATGAAATTTGAGGCAGTGATAAATTGGCCCAGCCCAAAGACTGTGACGGAGATACGGAGTTTTCTCGGATTGGCTGGCTATTATCGTCGATTTATTCAAGACTTTGCCAAGATTTCTACACCGTTGACCCGATTGACCAGGAAGAATGTTCCTTTTCTGTGGACGGACGAATGTGAGCACCATTTCCGTATGTTGAAGGAGAAGCTTACTTCGGCTCCAGTCTTGACGTTACCGGATGCGCATGAAGGATTTATGATCTACTCTGATGCTTTTGGAGTCGGTTTGGGATGTGTTTTGATGCAACATGGCAAAGTGATTGCCTATGGCTCAAGGCAACTCAGGGAGCATGAGAAGAACTATGCCACGCATGATTTAGAGTTGGCAGCCATCGTTTTTGCGTTGAAGATGTGGAGACATTATTTGTATGGCGTGAAATTTGAAGTACACTCAGATCATCACAGTCTACAGTATCTCTTCACGCAGTCTGAGTTGAATATGAGGCAACGAAGGTGGCTTGAGTTGATCAAAGATTATGACTTCCCCATTAAATACCATCCAGGAAAAGGCAACGTTGTTGCAGATGCCTTGAGTAGGAAGTCGGAGATTCTCCAGGCTTTGGATAGCCTTTATTTTGTGCGACATGCTCAACCAGTGGAAGTGCGATTGGTGGAGAATTGTTTGACACTTACCAGTACAGTGAGTTTTCAGCCTGACATCATTCAGCGTATTAAAGACCAGCAGTTTGAGGATGCGATGTTGAAGGGAATTCGGGATAACATTGCAGATCGACCAGACTTTCGCTTGGAGGGTGATGTCTCGTATTTCAGGAGCAGGTTATGTGTGCCAGCAGTAGATGCTTTGAAGGAGAGTTTGATGACAGAAGCACACCATGCTCGTTATTCTATGCACCCTGGAAGTACGAAGATGTACCGAGCTCTCAAGGACAGATTCTGGTGGAATAATATGAAGAGAGAAATTGCTGGGTATGTTGCCAGATGTTTGACTTGCCAAAAGGTGAAAGCTGACCATCAGAGACCTCCAGGTTCCTTACATCCATTGCATATTCCCCAGTGGAAATGGGAGCACATTACGATGGACTTTGTTTCAGGTCTACCCCTGACGAGCAAGAAGAACAGTGCCATTTGGGTGATCGTGGACAGACTGACGAAGACAGTCCATTTTCTTCCATTCAAGAAAGGCATGACATTTTCCGAGATGGCGAAGAAGTTCGTTGATGAGATCGTTAGACTACATGGTACGCCTGTATCGATTGTGTCTGATCGAGATAGCCGCTTTGTTTCTTCGTTTTGGAGAGCATTTCAGGAAGCCATGGGAACGAAGTTAAGCTTCAGTACGGCGTATCACCCGCAGACTGATGGACAGTCAGAACGAACTATTCAGACGCTCGAAGACATGTTACGGGCCAGTGTACTGAGTTTTGAGAAAGAATGGGATCTACATCTCTCGTTGTGCGAGTTTGCGTATAATAATAATTTCCACGAGAGTATTGGTATGGCACCATATGAAGCTTTGTATGGACGGAAATGTAGAAGCCCTGTTTGCTGGGAAGAAGTTGGAACAAGGAGTTTCCATGGACCGACAATCATTGCTGAGACTACAGAGAAAGTTCAGAAGGCCATTGATAACCTGAGGATTGCCCGATCGCGACAGAAGAGTTATGCAGATACGCGAAGAAGAACATTAGTATTTCAGGTTGGTGATTGGGTATTTTGAAGGTCTCACCGATGAAAGGTACGATACGGTTCGGTCAAAAAGGCAAGTTAGCGCCAAGATATGTGGGTCCATTTGAGATCAAGAGCCGGATTGGCGATTTGGTGTATAGACTGATTCTTCCAGTGGAGTTTTCTGGAGTACACGATGTCTTCCATGTGTCAATGCTTCGCAAGTATGTTCGAGATCCGACGCATGTGATTCGCTACGATGATATTCAGATGCAACCGAATGCGTCATACGTTGAGCGTCCGCTCCGTATTGTTGGGACCAGAGAACAGCTCTTGCGCACGAGGACTATTCGATGGGTCAAGGTACTCTGGGAACATCATGGACCTGATGAAACCACGTGGGAATTAGAAGACCAGATGGCGCGTCAGTATCCTTACCTTTTCGCTCAGGTACGCGTTCATTCCGAGGACGGAATGATGTCTAAGTGGGGGAGGATGTAACACTCCGACCCGAGTTGATCCGGATTAGTGGGTAATTGTGTGTGATTTTGTCATTAAGAGTGTTTTGATTTTGTATTTCTTTGGCTTTGAGTCATAGAGAGATCGTTTGGGTTGAGTTGACTTGGTTTAGGTAGTTCGAGCCCTTTTTCGTAATTTTGGCTTTTGATTGACTTTGTCGGTTTTGCGTACTTCTGACGTCATCGCGTGTATTTCGTTGAGTTTGTCGATCTTCGTAACTGTCTTGGATCCAAAGGATTTCGTTTGCTTTCGTTGGATCGTCAATTGACTCAAACTGACAATTGTGTTATCTGTTTGGACTTGTTTGTAATTTGGACTCATTTTAACTTATAAATATCCCACCTACTCTCTTTCTTTCTCTCGATCGTCTCTGCCTCTCTCAGCTATCTCTCTCTCTCGTTCAGCTCTCTCTCTCTTCCCTTCTTCGTTTCTGTTTCGTGAGGAAGGAGGAAAGGAGCCCAGTTGTGTGTGTGTTTCCAGTGGATTGAGCCAAAGCAACGACGTGGATTCCGTCTGTGAGGCAAGTATAAACCCAAGTAGTATGAACACCGATTGGTATTGTTTTGATTGTTGTGTTTTTATTCTTCATTGTGTATCTCAGTGTTGGACAGCCCTATTGAGTTAGTTTTGTTGTTATCTTCTTATTTTCAGTCGATTTCAGTTGAAAACGTTCGCTTTCTGTATGTCTGTAACTGTTGCAGGAAAATGACTCCGTGCACTCACGGCTACACCGTGAAATGTGCTACGGCTGAGCCGTGAAATGGCTTACGGCTAAGCCGAGATCCAGCCGTAACCCTGACCGTAGAACAGTACAGACTGACATCTGAAAATAACTGAGAGTTGGCAAAATGCTACTCATTCTACGGCCCAGCCTGATCTAAGCCGTATATTGTACTACGGCTAAGCCGTGGACCAGGATACGGCTGCACCGTAGAGTGAAATACGGTTGAGCCGTAAATACGGATGGACATTTTGGGGAACCTCGGCTCCGCCGCAGTGCAAATTACGGCTAAGCCGTAAGGTCACCTACGACTACACCGTGAGACCCTGAAAAAGGAGTAAAAGGACTAGGTTTAAGAAAGAGACCGTATATGACTTTCATGTTAGGAGGTAGTTAACCCGCACATGCCCAATGGAATGTTTGACTGACATGAATGACTTCGAAGGCTGTGAATCATTCATGCCCGTTATCCAGTTGTTTAGCACCTCCCCATGGGTGTTGGTTTAAGGGACTTTGGTGCACATTCCTGACACTGCAACACTAGACAATGGTGCATCGGATAACTTAAAACTACATCAGCATGCACGGTTAGAAACACTGGATAACTAGGTTAGGATTGGCTTGTAATTGACTTTGATTCGTCAAAGTACTCTGATTTGTATAGCATATTGACTTCGGTTATGCCCTCTTATGCATTCTGTGCTGGACCTCTCGATTCTGTGGGAAATGCAGCAACCCCAGAGCGAAGCCCGGGCGGGACCATTCTTTTACTGTGTTTTTATTGTTGCTCCGGTGGAGTACTTGAGTCAGTGATTATTGTTATTGGTACTCTTGGTCAGTGCCCCTTTTATTGCTTATGTGCATTCAGTATCAGTATCAGCTTATTTGCGTTCAGTATCAGTCTGTGTGATGCACTTCCTATTGTTTGTTTAGCGTGATATGTGAGATATGTACGTGATATGATTGATTGATTGAGGTGCATCATCCGATTTGATTGTGATTGGGATATGGCACTACTGAGCCTCAGCCTTAGGATGCCCGACGGGGTTGACTTTGGTTTAGTTTATGTGTTTGCCTCTGCAGAGTGTTCTGTCCTGGGACTCCGGACCCCGGGAAAAATAGACCCATGCGTACCTTGGCCCGGTCGCTGGTGTTCTCATTCCGACTGCTCTCGAAAGGGAGAATATGGCCAATGTAGTAGCCACTTTGACTGTTATCTGTTTATGATTCTGACAGCATGCTTATTCATTGCATAATTGCTTAGTATACGAACATGATTTCTATGGATCTTGCACTGTGACTATTACTCATTACTAGATACAATTCGTGTTATCTTCTTGTGGCTTATATTTCGCTAAGTCGTTGTACTTATGAGTTGTCTTGGTGTGTTGCAGGCTCAAATCCCTCTTCCGATCCTGCGTCGGTCGACCCGACTCCAGGAGAGGCTCGCGAGGCCCCCTCCGGCCTAGAGGAGTGGACTTGATCCATCCTCCAGAGTACGGTTTGTATCATTTTGTTTCCCCAGATATTTGAGTCTGGATCTATCAGGGGGATTTTTCTGTATTTGTACCGTGGGCTTGATTGGTATCTGTATTTTGATTTTTGTAAGCCCTCTTTAGTATCATACGTTCTTGTAATTGTTCTTGTTATCAGTTCATGATTTTTGTAATCCATTGTATCTTTCGATATGTTGTGGTATGCCTTGATACGTACAGCTTCCGCGTACAGTTATTTGCACGTGTGAATGATCCCTTGTGTGTGTATGCTTGGACGGGGTCTAAGTGTACGTGCACGGGAGTACGTGTGTCATTGGTTAGACTTTCTCTGACCCCCGGTCCCTGGGCTCGGGTTGTGACAATAACTATTTTTGTATGCAAACTAGCACAAAGAAAAACTCGTCTACCAATCTTTCCCGAAATCCAATATGCAACATGCAACATGTCCTCCAAAGTATGATTGGTCCTCTATATCTATCTGTCTCTTTGAGGATGACATGTTGCACTGAAGTTCAACATCGTGCCTAACACATTGTGTGGTCACATCCAAAACTTGCTGAGAAACCTCAGCTCTCTATCAAACATAATCGACACTGGAATTCCATGAATCCTAACCACGTCTTCCATGTATATCTTAGCCAACTCATCTCTTTACTCATCAATAGGAGATGTGCAACTTTCCTCAACTCGTCAACTATTACCCATATACTATCTTTGCCATGCAATGGTGGAAGCCTTGAAATGAAATCCATCATAATGTACTCCCATTTTCAATCTGGAACTGCTAACTACTTAAGAAGTCTTTGATCCGCTGACACACTAGACACCTCAAAATGAATCCCACCAGTTCTTTCTTCATGTTGTTCCACCAGTAATAACTGCGAAGGTGTTAATACATCTTCGAACTGCCCGAGTAAACAATGAAATGTAAGTGATGCACCTTTGTGTGAATCTCATTCTTCAATGAATGATGTGCCTTTGTGTGAATCCCATTCTTCAACTAGTTTATGTCTGGCACACACAATAGGTCATGGTAGTATAGTACACCCCTTAGCAATCTGAAGCCTAGTCTGCTCGTAATCTATTCAACCACTCCAACTAACTCTGGATCCTCTATCTGTCTACTCTTGATTTTTAGTAAAATTTCTCATTCCCACACAAACATGCTGGCCAACATAACTCTATCACTAACTGGCTACAAGTCAACCCCCATATCTCTTAAAATCTCTGACCAATTCCATTCTACTCGCAAAAATGTGTTCATCGCTGCTCTCCTGCTTAGTACATTTGCCACTACATTAGCATTCCTGGGATGGTATTTGATTGGAAAGTCATAATCTTTGATGTATTTTATCCAACGGGTTTGCCTCATTTCAACTTTGGCTGTGTGAACATGTATTGTAAACTTTTGTGGTCTGAATGCACTTCAAATTTCTCTCTGTAAAGATAGTATCTCCACATTTTCAATGCTAAAACTACTGTTACAAGCTCTGGATACTGAGTAGCATACTTTTTCTCCTGCTTCTTGAGTTGTATAAACCCATAGGCCCTAACTTTTCTATCCTGCATAAGCACGCATCCCAAATAGATTCTTGAAGAGTATGTGAAAACTACCGATTTACCGCCCTCTGATGGGAATGTAAGCACTGGAGCTGTAATCAATTCCGTCTTTAGCTCTTGAAAACTAGGGTCTCACACTCATCAGTGTACACGAAAAGTATGTCCTTCTGCGTTAATTTAGTCAGAGGCGTTACAATAGATGAGAAACCCTTCATGAATCTTCTGTAATAACTTGCCAAACTCAAGAAACTATAGATTTTTTACACTGATTTCGTACTTTGCCAACTGACTGCTGCCTTTATCTTTTACGGATCTACTACAAATCCACCTCTACTGATGATGAGACCTAAGAAAGTCACCTGCTTTAGCCAAAACTCACACTTATTCAATTTAGCATAGAGCTGATGATCCCTCAAAGTCTGCAATGATGATCTCAAGTGTTGTTCGTGATCCTCTCAAGATCTAGAATAGACTAACACGTCATCAATAAAAACCACAGTGAATTGGTCAAAACACAGCGCAAACATCTTGTTCATCAATGCAATAAAAACTCCTTAAGCATTGGTCAGTCCAAACGGCGTCACCAGAAAATCGTAACGACCGTATCTGGTCTTGAATGCTGTCTTCTGGATGTTCTAATATTTAACTCTGAGCCGATGATAACATGACCTCAAATCTATCTTAGAAAAGAACTCAGCTCCCTAAAGCTGATCAAACAACTCATCAATCCTTAATAAAGGGTACTTGTTCTTGATCGTGACTTGATTGAGCTATTTGTAGTTGATGCACATTCTCATATAACCATCTTTTTTCTTCACAAATAGAACTGGTGCTCCCCATGGTGACACACTAAGCCTCACAAAGCCTTTGTCTAACAAATCTTGCAACTAATCTTTCAATTCCCTCAGTTTTGTTGGTGCCATTTTATATGGAGCTTTTGAAATCAATGTTGTCCCTAGAGCTAACTCAATCATGAACTCTGACTCTCGAATTAGAGGAAATCCTGGAATTTTGTCCAGAAAAACATTTGGAAATTCACATACTACTGGTATTCCTGAATTATCCCCCTCCACCGTAGGTTGTTTATTCATCATGATAAACACTAAGTATCCATCATAACCACTCTTCAACAAACTAACTGCTCTCAATGCTGATACTTTACTTATCTAAATTTGCTTCTTGTGTCCAACAAACTTAACAGAATCGGAACCAATCTTCATTGGAATGGTTTTGTTAAAATAATCCATGACTGTTTTGTAGGTTGACAACCAAATTATCCCTAAGATGTCATCAATGTTATGCATCGTATAACCAATCAAATCTACTAGAAAAGTCATGTGTCCGATCGAGATTGGAGTTTTTGGGAAATGTTGGAGACACCTGACCTGGTTACGCCTAAGTGTTTTAACTAACAAGGTAAAATCTAGCAGTGCTACCTCCCTATGCATTTTTTTTATTAAAATTACAAGAAACAAAATAATGGGTAGCACCCGAATCAAATAATACTCTAGCTGCTACTTCGGAAATAGGGATTGTACCTTTTACACAATCTCCTGAAGCATAACATCCTTTTGGTTAAGTGCATAAACTGAACACACTTGCTAGGTTCTCTAGTATTGGGACTGCTAACCTCTCCCTGGTGGTTGCATCTGTCCTCTGCCCTACTGGTCACCCTAGTATCTACCTTGGTTTTGCTATCCCTAGAATTGTTGTGATTGTTGTTATGGGGTTGCTGGCCGGTACTACTGGTTCTGCAATGTAGCTACTCTATACTGAGGCTATTGTGGAGCCCGAGGCTACTGGTAAGGCTGCTGTGGCCTAGCTGGTGATTGTTTCCAAGGTTGTTGCCGCTCAGAAGCATTCTGTCTTACAACCTGCACTGTGATGATTTCTCTCCCCCATTGAGGCAATCTCACGCCATGTGACCAGGCTATTTGCAGTGGTAGCAAACTCCTATCTATTTGAAACACTGGACGATAGGGTGGTTCTTTTCACATCTAACACCTCGTTGTGACCGCATTTTTTGTTTCTTCTGTCCAGACTGCCCACTGCACTGACGCTGTCCAGCTTGATATCCTGATCTAAAAAGAGATGCCTCTTCATCCCTCTTTTGAATCACACCTGATCGCGCTTAAAAATGTAGGCGTGGAAATGAATTACGGAATCAAGGTCCGACATTCACGCACTTTAAGCGTTAAGAAGAATGGGAAAATAATTACAGTTCATCATTAATTTCCCTTTTGTTTACATGGGTTCAAGTGCCCTAACCGCGGGGATGCAGGTTGTTTATATACATTTTGAAAGTTTACAACCCCTCCCTCAAGTCTCAAATGTGATCTCAATTTGGAAAATACAAGAAAATGTACATAAGGTGGAAGAAAATGTGGAAAAAGGGGAAAAAATGGTGGGTGACCGTGACCCGCGATCACTGCCCTGTTCCAGTGACCGTGACTCACCCGCGGTCACTGGGGCCTTCCAGTGACCGTGACTCACCCGCGGTCACTGGAACCTGTCAGTGACCGGGGGTCACGGTCACTGACAGACAATGGCCCTATGCCTCCGTTTTTTGTGCTGTTCGCGCTGGTTCTTTCTTGGAACTTCTTTCAAGTGTTTGAACTCCATTCTCATGACTTTGGAGCGGTGGACAACCATCAAGAAGATCACATTTTATCATGGAATCAATTGAAACCGCTGTAACTCATCATTTGTGCTTACGGACTGCATTTTTGTTTCAAGTCCGAAATGGGCAAATTTGAAGCCGGAGTTGTGTCATTTGAACCTATCATTTTCAAGGAACAAAATAAGGCCTAGAGAGGCTTCTTTCACAACTCTTGTAATGGCTAAGAAGCCCTACGAATGAGAGAAACAGAGGTGACAATGTCATCCTCTCAAAAATTGGCGTCGTACAAACATGGTATGGACTTTGGCCATTTCCCTTCCTTCTCTCCTTCTGAATTTTCTTGTTCACCTTTAAAACTGAGAAAAGAGGGTGGGAATGGTCGTGGAAGTGCTGCTTGAGCTTGCTTCTTGTTGCCTTAGGAGGTGACTTTCTTCAATTTCTTCACTTTTCTTCCTTATGTCTGTTCCCCCTTTTGTTTCTTCAAAAATTTCTCTTTTTATAGACTCCCAATTAGTTTTGTGCAGTTTTGGGGAGTTAATAGCAGTTGTGGGGAGTTGGATTTCAAGGAGGAGTGGAGGGAAACCACCCAAAATCGTGGGAAACATCCTTTGAAGGTCCGTGACCGCAAGCTGGGCCACGGACGAGGCCCAATTTCTGGTTTTTGCGTATGTGGCCCATTTTCATCTGTTTTGGGCTGAAACGAAGTCCGATTGCCACCAAACTTGGAGAGATGCTTCTTAACACTATTTTATACATGTCAAAAAAATTTCAGCCCGTTTTGACTTCAGGAAGTTGGTCAACTTTTTCATTAATTGGGCCCGGGTCACGGACAAGGCCCACTTTTGGAATGTTGCATATGCGGTCTATTTTCCATTGTTTGAGGCCGAATGATGTCCAATCATCACGAAAATTGGAGAGATGTTGCTTGACACCATTTTAAGTGTTTCATAGAAGTTTCAGCTCTGTTTGACCACCTCAACATGGTCAACTCCTTTTGTTTGTGGGCCCCGGTCACTCCCAAGGCCCATTATTGGATTTTTGCATATGTGGCTTTTTTCAGCCTGTTTGGGGCCCAAACGGTGTCCAATAACCACGAAACATGGAGGCATGCTTCTTGACACTATTTTGAGTATGTCACAGAATTTTGAGCTCTGTTTGACCACCTGAACTTGTTCAACTCCTCTTGTTTGTAGGCCCCGGTCACTCCCAAGGCCCATTTTTGGATTTTTGCATATGTGGCTTGTTTCCGCCTGTTCGGGGCCCAAACGGTGTCCAATCGCCACAAAACTTGCAAGAACACTTCTTGACACTATTTTGAGTGTGTCACAATAGTTTCAGCTCTGTTTGACCACCTGAACTTGGTCAACTCCTTTTGTTTGTGGGCCCCGGTCACTCTCAAGGCCCATTCTTGAACTTTTGCATATTGGCTTGTTTCCTCCTGTTCGGGGTCCAAACGACGTCCAATCGCCACGAAACTTGGAGGAACACTTGTTGACACTATTTTGAGTGTGTCACAGAAGTTTTAGCTCTGTTTGACCACCTGAACTTGGTCAACCCCTTTTGTTTGTGGGCCCCGGTCACTCTCAAGGCCCATTATTTAACTTTTGCATATGTGGCTTGTTTCCGCCTGTTCGGGGTCCTAACGACGTCCAATCGCCACGAAACTTGGAGGAACACTTCTTCACACTATTTTGAGTGTGTCACAGAAGTTTCAGCTTTGTTTGACCATCTGAACTTGGTCAACTCTCCAGTTGACTTTTTTATGACAGTGGGCTTTTCTTTCAGCTGTTTGAAGCCCAAATGACCCCGGTTTGATTTGAAACTTGGAGGGACTGACGTCAAGAACATCTTGGAGTATTCATCCAAATTTCATGCAGTTTGGATTTGAGGAAGTAGGATTTCGAATAGTAACCTATTCATTGCATGCGTTAAGTCACTATTCACTCCACATTGAGATAGTTAGCTTGTTTTCTATCCGAACAGCCTCCCCTTGACTTGAAACTTTGGGAGAATAACTTGGGGCACTCTTTGAGTATTTATTCCAAATTTTATTTGCTTTGGCCTTCTGGAAGTAAGATCTTAGTCGATGACCCCCAAATTCGGGATTACTGTCCTCTAAGCTGACATGTAATGAAATTTAGGCCAAACAGAGTCTTTTCATCTTGAAAATTTGCAAAGTATCTTCTGAGCATGACTGAAGCTTCGCGTCTAAATTTCATTAATTTTGGACATCGGGAAGCAGGACTTTGGTCAGTGACCCCCTGGCTTGGGGGGAACTGACCTCAGGCTGACATGCTTGTGGCTTTTGAGTTCGATGATGTCTGTTCAACCCGAAATTTGAACTTCCTCTGAGAGTTCCAGCTACCTTGATCTTCATGGAATGCCGGTTCTCACAGTGATTCCTCAGGATCTGCAAATAACCTCTGTAGCCTAAATTAAGCTGAGATGAGGTGTCTTCGCTGCAGTATTTGCAATTTTTATAGGTCAACAAGTGCCCCCTCGAGGTGCAATGATTATAGTATAATAATCATTGTGCCTCAAAATAGCCAATCTGTGGGAATGATGGATGGCTTGATGAAAAGACAGTTTGTCAAGGTAGGTTGTAGGCCTAAACTTTGGGATTTGAAAATTTTGATAAAAACCATGAAGGGTTTGATGACGGAATTTTGAAAAGACATAAGAAATCTGAATTTTTTTGCCCTATTTTCACGGATATCAAAAGTAGCATCTCCGTGGGGACTGTGGGGAACACCCACAAAGGAATCCCTTAGGTACTTAGAAAATTCAGAAGTTTATGAATTTTGTTTGGATTTTGGAAATGAATTTGATTTTCTTTTGACCTATTTTTCACAGATATCCATAGTGGCGTCTCTGTGGGGATGTGGGGAACACCCACAAAAAGAATCCCTGAGGTTTTAAGAAATTCAAAAGTTTTAGAGAAAATGGATTTGGATTTGGATCTTCATGGATTTTTGGTTCATTTTCAAAGATCAAAGTTTGGGTTTTGACTTGGCTTGACATGATTTAAAATGAGATGCAATTTTGACAAAATGAGATGTAATTTTGAAAGAGATTGGCTTTTATGGGTTTTGATGAAAAACAATTTGAGACATTGGTTTGAAATCAAATTTTGACCCAAAGTTGATTTGGAAAGAGACTCTGCATTTCCTTTTTTTTTTTTTTTTTTGTATGATTTCCCTCAAAATACTCTAAAATAGGATTATTTCATTTGTAAATTACCCCAAGTGGACCCCTCATAGGACTTGCAAAAGATCACAGAGATCGTAGATGAAGAAGGAGGAATCCATCAAGACTTGATCTTAGACTCCACTGATTTTAACCAAATTGTATTTGTGGGAACGACTTGAGCTCGAGGGGATTCGGCAATGGGCTCCACCAGTTCAAGTTTGCAATGACCGTGGGTAAGGAGGCCAAACAGGGATTTTTTTTTTTTTTTTTTTTTTTGCTCAAACCAACAAAGAGAAAGGGAGACCGAGAGTTTTTTTTTTTTTTTTTTGCTCAAACCAACAAAGAGAAAGGGAGACCGAGAGTTTTTTTTTTTTTTTTTTTTTGCTCAAACCAACAAAGAGAAAGGGAGACCGAGAGTTTTTTTTTTTTTTTGCTCAAACCAACAAAGAAAAAAAAACCGAGAAAAAGGGAAGAGACCGAGAGAAAGAGAAAAGAGAGAGAGACCGGGAGAGTGAGAGAGAGACCGAGAGAGAGAAATTGGGAGAGAGAGAAACCGGGAGGGAGAGAAGAAAAGAGAGAGAGACCGGGAGAGAGAGAAAAGAGAGAGAGACCGAGAGAGAGAAATTGGGAGAGAGAAGAAAAAGAGAAAGAGGAGAAGAGACCGAAAAACAGAGAAACTGGGAGAGAGAGAAAAAGAAATTGAGAGAGAGGGAAAACTGAGAAAGAGGGAGAGAGACCGAGAGAGAGAGAAACCGTGAGAGAAAGACCGAAAGAGAGAAATTGGGAGAGAGAGAAAGAGAAATTGAGAGAGAAGGAAAACTGAGAAAGAGGGAGAGAGACCGAGAGAGAGAGAGAAACCGTGAGAGAGAGACCGAAAGAGAGAAATTGGGAGAGAGAGAAGAAAAGGAGAAAGAGGGAGATCGAGAGGGAGAGAGAAATTGGGAGAGAGGGAAAGAGACCGAGAGGGAGAGAGAGATCGGGAGAGAGGGAAAGACCGGGAGAAAGAGAGAGAGACTGGGAGAGAGAGAGACCGGGACACGATTCTGCAGGGCCCCTTCTTCTCCGAGTTCGATCTCGCCTCTTTCGCCTCCGATCTCGATCGCAGGGAGCGCCAGATGATGCTCGAAGGCACCCCCGTCTCCGACAATCTCCTGCGCTTCGTGTCCGAGGAGTCCCACAACGTCTCCATGGATGGGGATTTCAGCATTCAGGTTCTGGAGAGGGCTTTAGAGGTGTGGGATCTACAAGTCATCCCACTAGATTGCCCTGTTGCAGAGCCAGCCCAGGTTGACCCCCAGCTGGAAAATGCATTCATCTGCCATCTGCAGGACCACTGGTTCTGCATCAGAAAGGTGGATGGCGAGTGGTACAACTTTGACAGCCTCTATGTTGCTCCTAAACACCTTTCCAAGTTCTACCTCTCAGCATATCTGGACAGTCTTAAAGGCTTTGGCTGGAGCATTTTCCTTGTCCGAGGAAATTTTCCTAAAGAATGTCCCCTCTCATCTTCTAAACTTCCAACGGATTCGGTCAGTGGCTTTCCCCGGAAGATGCTCAGAGTATCACAAAATCCTGCAATGCAACATCACAGGCCACCCCTCGCAGAACCGATACATCGCAGCCCTCTGATCATTTGCAGTTTACTGATAGATTGGATGGGCTTTTAGAGATGGAAGAGAAGGAGCCTGTTGCCAGCAGTACAGTCAAGGGATTTACAGCCACCATTATCTGATGCAAATTCATTGTCATTGCCAAAGATAACTATTCATATGTAGTCCATGTCAGTGTCCATTCAAGGTGTGATGAAATTCTTGACATATCAAAGCAATGAATAGGCTTACTGGTACTGCCAATGTTGCCTGCGAGAAGCCTGCAATCACTGCCAACCTGTGACGATTTTCATGGAATTCTTGTGTCTTGAACACTGCCCAAATTTCTTAATGGTCACTGTCAATCCTGACTGTCTAATACTTGTTGCTGCTGTCACAGTGACTGTCACAAACTGAAATTTACAATTCATGGTGACTGATATGAGTTGGAATTATCATTGGTGAGAGTGCTTCATACCGAATAGTGGGGAAGTTTAAAACCAGGGAGGTTTAAAACTAAACAGTCATTGTATCTAAGTGCACAAATTTCACTTCTTGTTCACAGTATGACAGAATCCATTACCACTTCGTAGTAACATACACACCACTGAATAAGCGCCTAACCTTCTGTGATCATAGCCTCTGTGGGAATTATAGAAGATTGGATTGTGGTGATTTGCTCGGTCATTGATATGACCCCAACAAGCTCAACCGCCTGAATCCTCAGACCAGGTAACCATTAGGGGTATTCTTCTTGCTTTTGATAAGAAGGTTACTCCCCTTAAATCTCACCAAACATGAGAAGTATAAATCACCTCGAGTGCGAGTGATTAACGGAGATGACCAACAGAAAACTGATGGAGATAACTAAATCATCACTAGGTAGACTTTTCCTATCTTTGGTGAGAAGGTTACTCCCCTTAAGCCTCCATAAGCATGAGAAGTATAAATCACCTCGAATGTGAATGGTTAATGAAGGATACTGATGAAAATAGGGCAGATCCTCACATTGACCCCAAAATTGAATATAGTCTTGAATGAACTTGAAGATCTACCGATCACACGGTCGAATGTAGTTTTGAATAAGACATTTTACATTGTCTTTTTCTACTACAACTTCCAAAGGTGGTCAATTCTCCGCTGCACTTCTGATCATTGACGACGGTTGATGATCATTAAAATTGACTTTGCAAAGTAGCTGGAGATCCCACAAGAATGTCTAATGGTCTCATCATAGCAGATCATCATCTGGGGCCTCGTTTGCTGCTGCCCCCTGAAAAGGTCTAAAGGTGCTTGAACATCTGTTTGGACCGGGAGCCTTGGTTCTGAGACTTAAGTGTGCCTTTGATGCCAATTCTTGGTCTCAGAACTGAGTATTGCCTTCTCCTTTTGGCCTTATACTAAGGGGAGATGCTGCCGATTTTTTTTTTTTTGAAACATTGGTACTGATACCCATCTTTTCTTTCTTTTGATTTGTTTTGCAGATAGAAAGGGTAAAGCACCTGCAACTGCAATTGCTGGGAAACCTAAAAGTCGTGCCAAGGGTAAGACCATAAGAGAGCTTGATCCGAAAAACCCAAATGAAGCATCTGATGTCAACTTGTGGCTCCAGAGAACTGCTTTTGTCGATGACTTGACTGAGATTCTTTGCTGCAACTCCCATTTGATAGTGTTGCTTGTTCTGATTAGCCCTGAGGGCCATGTGTACATTGACTTCACTGTTTATATTCAAACTTTAAAATGGATATCAATGGAAAATGTTTTTCCTTTCTATTTTTGTCATTGGTATGGGTGTTTGGTTTGATTTTTTGTGGATGTTTGATGTGGTTTATGTGGATGGTTTGTTTGGTTTGGTTTTCTCAGACTTGTATGAGGGTGTGATTTGCGATCTTTTGGATCCACAAATCGAAAATAAGGGAGTCATATAAGTGGACGTTATCTGGTGCCCATGTGTGAAGCTTTCTCCAGGGTCCATGACTTGATCTTTTTGGTGTCGAAAGGGGTCAAACAAAGTGGATGTTATCCGGTGCCCATGTGTGAGGCTTTCTCCGGGATCCTTGACTTATTCCTTAGGACAAAGATTTGGTTTTTGTTTTTGTTTAGATTTTGGTTATACAGGGTTTGCAAAAAGACTTGTTCTATATAACCGAAGGTAGTCATATAGGGTCTGCAAAAAGACTTGTTCTATACAACTAAGGATTAGCTATATGGGGTCTGCAAAAAGACTTATTCCACATAGCTGAGTTTTGCTATACAGGATCTGCAAAAAGACTTAATCTATATAGCATGATGTTACAAGGGGTCTTGTAAGGACATTATCCAAGTAACAAAGGTTTGACAAGAGGGGTCGAAGGACTTGATCCTCGCAGTCATTTTATACAAATCTGAGGGATTTTGGTTACGAGTCATAGGTTGTAAGGCTCAAAACCAAAGGATTTTGATTTTGGTTGGGAGTTATAGGTTGTGAGGCTCGAAACCAGAGGATTTTGATTTTGGTTAGGAGTGAGAAAGTACATTGTACATGGTTTAGGTGTACCAATGACATTCAGGTATATACTTCTTGAGAAGTTTTCCATTGATAAACATCATGCATCTGTCTCCTTCGAGTTAGAGGAGTGCTCGTGCACCATTGGAGTAAACCTTGTTGACAATAAAAGGTCCTTCCCATTTGACTTTAAACTTGCCTTTTGACATGTGTGTGGAGAACATCTGCCTTTTGACTGCAAGGACTAAGTCTCTTTTCTTGTAAGCTCTGTATTTTTGACCTTCTTATCAGAAGATCCAGTCATATGAGCTTGATAGAGCTCGATGCTTTGTCAAGCGGCAAGCCTTTTCTCATCAAGGCTCTTTAGTTCTTGGAGTCTGAGCTTGGTATTCTTTTTTTTGTTTTTTCAATGTATTTTTTCATCATAGCTACCCGAAGAGAAGGAAGTTGAATTTATAAGGGTATCACAGTTTCACAACCATAAACCAAGGAATATGGTGTTGATTTGGTCGGACTACGAACAGTAGTTCTGTATGCCCACAATGCTTTTGGAAGTTTGGTACTCCAACCTTTTGTTGCCAGAGACCATTTTCTTCAAAATTTTGCAAATAGTCTTGTTGAAAACTGCAACAAGTCCATTAGCTGCAGTGTTCTATGCCATAGAGGGACAGCATTGGATTCTTTACAGTAGTTCGTATTGAGAGAAAATAATAGATCATTTGGATAGACGATCACCCAGTGCACCACCTTTTGTCACAAATGCCTTCAGTGGATTGGTGTTGGAAACCAAATACATTTCATTGGAAATAATATAGTGGTGTAATTTCCTAGTTTTTCTTTTGAGCTAGCAATGCCCCCAGAGAGTGATCAAGAGCTCGAATGTAGAGGATGAGAGGTTTGCCTGGAGTTGAGGCTACAAATGTAAGCAAGTTTGCCCTGCAATCCCTTGAGTTATGTAAGAGTTCTCAGAGAAGGCATCTTCAATATAGCTTTGACTTTGACTGATCTCTTTGAGAGTTAGTTCTGCATCAGTGACAACTTCAACCAATCGGGCCAAAGACTTAGTTTTATGACTAAGTATGATAGCCTTGATTTCTGGTCGCAAATTGGTTTTGCACATTTCAATCGTTGCCTTTTGAGATGGTTGTTCCAAGCATTTAGAGGATAATGCTCTCCATCTATTGATAAAGGCCTGTGCAGTTTCGTTGTCTCCCTGCCTTGTGCTACTGAGCATAGCAAAGGTGATTGTTTGATCCTCCTCCTGAAAATGGAGTAAGAACTTCTCTTCTGTGATCGGCCATGTCATGAATGAGAGTTCTGGTAACTGCTTGTACCAATCGAAGGCGACTCCTTTCAATGTGCCGACGAATAGTCTTATTTTTAGTGCATCTAACTCTGGTAGGCTTCCTAGGAGTGATTTGAAATGCACAATATGCTGATACGCCGACCCTTTCCCAAGGTATAGTTGGAAAGTCGGAAGTTTATAATCTGGTGGAAATGGAACCAGATCAAATTCCGGGGGATATTTTGGTGTAATACCTTTCTTTTTCATTTTGGTCTCCACTTTTGATTTTGTCAGTATCTCGTCAACTTCTTTGAAGGTCACATGTTTTTCAGGATTTGCATGAAGACCAAGGATTGATGAATGATCACCACCAGTAAAACCTGCAGCTATCACCTTGTCTGTTAAGGACTTGAATTGAGCCGTGAGAAGGTCAATTTTAGTGGTATTCTTCATGATCATTGCTTGTTCTCTTCTGTTGGCAAATGGAGGATTTATTTGAACTTCATCCAGACCACCTAGCTTATTTGTTAAGATTTTCACTTGGGCAGTTGAGTGGTCGATCATAGCTCCTTGTTGTTTGACAACATCACTGACATTGTCATTTTTATTTTCACTAGCATCTTTTTCGTGAGCATCTTTACTTCCACTAGCATCGTCATTTCCATCCTTGCTAGTTCCATTCCCTTCAGCCATAAACACAGTGTACTGACGGGGATAGGATGATGTTAATGCATGAGGAGTAGATTGACTATCTTTTGTATTCAAGATAGTGATAGGATCATCGTCAAAATCAGTTTCGACATGACCTTCAGAAGTGCTACTTGAATGAGAATTTGAATCAGACTCTTGTAATTGAGTCCGAGCCATACTCCGAGTAATTCTTTGAATTGAACCTGGCCCGACCATGCAAGACGAGGTCAAGTCTGGATCATCTTCTTTAACAACCCATTTTTTAGTGATCTTGCACTGTGACAGCTTCTGAGTTTGGTCCTTGTAATGGGCTAAAGTTTTCTTCTTGAGTTGATTAACCATCCTGGCTGCTAAGGTCTGATCTTTAAACTTGGCAACCAATGGCCTGGAAGTGCTTGTCACTCGTTCCCAATCCATGGAATCTGAAGTGGGAAGTGAAAGGATGTCAATAGCACCCCCTTGTTCTTTTTCTTTTGCACTTTTTTCTGTTGGAGCGAATCTTTGAAATGAGCGAGATCGATCGAATTATTGATGACCAATCGCTCAGCTTGTTTGTTGCCTTCAGCGCCATATGATAAGCCTTGGGGTGAAGATAGCGGAGAAGGTGCCACTATGATAGAAGGTAGATGCCCCCTGCCAAACCTCCGTCCTTCTTTTTGAGTCAGAGGATAGAAAGTATTATCTTCAACTGAGGCCAAGAGTTTGTTCTCAGCCATATTGGATTTTGGAGTGTGTGGTTGAGGTGACCACGTGCTGTATCTGGGGATGAATGCACCCTTCTAGATCTTCTTACGAGTTAGGAATTACTGGAAGTCCTTTGGTGTTTGCTTGATAATGACCCGCTGTTTGGGCCTAGTAGGTGGTGACTTTAAGCATTAAGCAGTCACTGAATGTGACTTGTCAAGTACCACTGATTTATGATCCGTGGACTGGACCTGCCTTGCCCCCAGACGAGGCTTGGTGATATGAAGATTGCTGCCTTCTGACTGTAGTTTGTGATTTGGTTCCTTCTGAACCTTGTTGAAAACTCCAAACGGATTTTGGGCGTATTTGGAAACCCAAGATTTGGGAGTTTTAGTCTTCTTGATGAATTTAAGGGTCACTGATGACCCATTTGGATCAGCCGAAGTTATAGAGCCTGTTGGAATAGAGAGTCTATGAAATACTGAGACTCTTGACATAGGGGCAGTAAAGTCCATTCAAGCCTTTTTTGATGCTCTTACAGTTGGTTTGTTTTGGGTTATGGATATTTTAGAGAGCCTCTCCTTGGCCTCATCAAAAGTGATGATCAGGGAACCCATGATGTCTCTGCAAAAAATAAGCCCACAGGACTATATTAGTGGTATAACCAACATGGCTACCTCTTGGGCTAGCCGGAATGGTTTATAGATGCCATCTAGGCCAACATGGTTTTGAACCGGAATGGTTAGATATAGGCATAAATCTCATCTCATTATGCTATACTGACTATCCCTGCCGTCAGAATTTCTGCAGCATTTCGGGTTTATCGAGTCAGGCTTAAAAGCATGCTATGCTGACTAGTCTTGGCTACCAAAATTTCAGCAGCATATCTGGACTATCTGTGTCAGACTTATAAGCAAGAGAGGGTTGGATCAATCAAAGGGATATGGCCCACAGGATCAAGCCTGTACCACTATCACAATGACCACATAAGATCCATCAGTGGTTGACGCCGGACAATGCATAATTACAATGTCGTTGGTCTTATCACTGATTTAATAAACATTTTATATAGGATAGAAGCCCTTTGAACTGAATCATCACTCTTCTAAAGTGAAAAGGGTGATGATTTGATTCATGCACATCAAGGTGCAAATTCTTCCAATCGAATGACAAGTGTATGCACATCAAGGTGCAAATTCTTCCAATTAAATGGCAAATGTACGCACATCAAGGTGCCCAATGCCTTCATTTGTATGAACAATATGACTTCAAAGTGCAAAAGTCATTTAATGATATTTTCAAACCCATTGCAGACATCAAAGGTCTTGTATGGGTGTAATTGAAGGTTAAATAAGCCTTTGTCATCATAAAAATAGGTAAGTGACCGTGTGCCCCAATCACAGGCTTTTAGCAGCAGTTTTCAGTGAAACAGCAGCAGTTTCCAGTACAACAGCGGCAGTTTCCAGTACAATAGCAGCAGTTACAGTGCAATAGCAGCAGTTTCAGTGAAACAGCAGCACTCTCAGTGCAACAGCAGCAGTTTCAGTGAAACAGCAGCACTCTTCGACACAACAGCAGCACTTTCAGTGCAATAGCAGCAGTTACAGTGCAACAGCAACACTTTCAGTGCAACAGCAGCAGTTACAGTGCAACAGCGGCAGTTTCCAGGGCAACAGCAGCACTTTCAGTGCAACAGCAGCAGTCACAGTGCAACAGCGGCACTTTCAGTGCAACAGCAGCACTTTCAGTGCAACAGCGGCAGTTTTCAGGGCAACAGCAGCACTTTTCAGCAATTTTCAGCGCTTTCATGCATTTTTCATCAAATTTGATCACAAATTAGGGCATATAATTTCCCACAAACGGCCCCAATCTTCTGATCGCGCTTAAAAATGAAGGCGTGGAAATGAATTACGGAATCAAGGTCCGACATTCACGCACTTTAAGCGTTAAGAAGAATGAGAAATAATTACAGTTCATTATTAATTTCCTTTTTGTTTACATGGGTTCAAGTGCCCTGACCGAGGGGATGCAGGTTGTTTACATACATTTTGAAAGTTTACAACCCCTCCCTCAAGTCTTAGATGTGATCTCAATTTGGAAAATACAAAAAAATATACATAAGGTGGAAGAAAATGTGAAAAAGGGGAAAAAATGGGGGGTGACAGTGACCCGCGGTCACTGCCCCATTCCAGTGACCGTGACTCACCCGCGGTCACTGGGGCCTTCCAGTGACCGTGACTCACCCGCGGTCACTGGGGCCTGCTAGTGACCGTGGGTCACGGTCACTGACAGACAATGGCCGTGACGCCACTGTTTGCCTCCGTTTTTTGTGCTATTCACGCTGGTTCTTTCTTGGAACTTCTTTCAAGTGTTGGAACTCCATTTTCATGACTTTGGAGCGGTGGACGACCATCAAGAAGATCACATTTTATCATGGAATCAATTGAAACCGCTGTAACTCATCATTCGTGCTTACAGACTGCGTTTTTGTTTCAGGTCCGAAATGGGCAAATTTGAAGCCGAAGTTGTGTCATTTTGAACCTGTCATTTTCAAAGAACAAAATGAGGCCTAAAGAGACTTCTTTCACAACTCTTGTAATGGCTAAGAAGCCCTACGAATAAGAGAAACAGAGGTGACAATGTCATCCTCTCAAAAATTGGCGTCGTACGAACATAGCATGGACTTTGGCCATTCCACTACATTCTCTCCTTCTCAATTTTATTGCTCACCTTCAAAACTAAGAAAAGAAGGTGGGAATGGTCGTGGAAATGCTGCTAGAGTTTGCTTTTTGTTGCCTTAGGTGGTGACTTTCTTCAATTTCTTCACTTTTCTTCCTTATGTGTGTTCCCCCTTTTGTTTCTTCAAAAATTTCTCTTTTTATAGACTCCCAATTAGTTTTGTGCAGTTTTGGGGAGTTAATAGCAGTTATGGGGAGTTGGATTTCGAAGAGGAGTGGAGGGAAACCACCCAAAATCGTGGGAAACATCCTTTGAAGGTCCGTGACCGCAGGCTGGGCCACGGACGAGGCCCAATTTTGGGTTTTTGCGTATGTGGCCCATTTTCATCTGTTTTGGGCTGAAACGAAGTCCGATTGCCACCAAACTTGGAGAGATGCTTCTTAACACTATTTTCTACATGTCATAAAAATTTCAGCCCGTTTTGACTTCAGGAAGTTGGTCAACTTTTTCATTAATTGGGCCCCGGTCACGGACAAGGCCCACTTTTGGAATGTTGCATATGCGGTCTATTTTCCATTGTTTGAGGCCGAATGATGTCCAATCATCACGAAAATTGGAGAGATGTTGCTTGACACCATTTTAAGTGTTTCATAGAAGTTTCAGCTCTGTTTGACCACCTCAACATGGTCAACTCCTTTTGTTTGTGGGCCCCGGTCACTCCCAAGGCCCATTCTTGGATTTTTGCATATGTGGCTTGTTTCAGCCTGTTTGGGGCCCAAACGGTGTCCAATAGCCACGAAACTTGGAGGGATGCTTCTTGACACTATTTTGAGTGTGTCACAGAAGGTTTAGCTCTCTTTGACAGCCTGAACTTGGTCAATTCCTTTTGTTTGTGGGCCGCGGTCACTCCCAAGGCCCATTATTGGATTTTTGCATATGTGGCTTGTTTCCGCCTGTTTAGGGCCCAAACGGTGTCCAATCGCCACGAAACTTGAAGGGATGCTTCTTGACACTATTTTGAGTGTGTCACAGAATTCCGAGCTCTGTTTGACCACCTGAACTTGTTCAACTCCTCTTATTTGTGGGCCCCGGTCACTCCCAAGGCCCATTCTTGGATTTTTGCATATGTGGCTTGTTTCCGCCTGTTCGGGGCCCAAACGGTGTCCAATCGCCACAAAACTTGCAGGAACACTTCTTGACACTATTTTGAGTGTGTCACAAAAGTTTCAGCTCTGTTTGACCACCTGAACTTGGTCAACTCCTTTTGTTTGTGGGCCCCGGTCACTCTCAAGGCTCATTCTTGAACTTTTGCATATGTGGCTTGTTTCCGCCTGTTCGGGGTCCAAGCGACGTCCAATCACCACGAAACTTGGAGGAACACTTCTTGACACTATTTTGAGTGTGTCACAAAAGTTTCAGCTCTGTTTGACCACCTGAACTTGGTCAACTCCTTTTGTTTGTGGGCCCCGGTCACTCTCAAGGCCCATTCTTGAACTTTTGCATATGTGGCTTGTTTCTGCCTGTTTTGGGTCCAAACGACGTCCAATCGCCACGAAACTTGGAGGAACACTTCTTGACACTATTTTGAGTGTGTCAGAGAAGTTTCAGCTCTGTTTGACAGCCTGAACTTGGTCAACTCCTTTTGTTTGTGGGCCCCGGTCACTCTCAAGGCCCATTCTTGAACTTTTGCATAGTGGCTTGTTTCCTCCTGTTCGGGGTCCAAACGAAGTCCAATCGCCACGAAACTTGGAGGAACACTTCTTGACACTATTTTGAGTGTATCACAGAAGTTTTAGCTCTGTTTGACCACCTGAACTTGGTCAACTCCTTTTGTTTGTGGGCCCCGGTCACTCTCAAGGCCCATTCTTTAACTTTTGCATATGTGGCTTGTTTCCGCCTGTTTGGGGTCCTAACGACGTCCAATCGCCACAAAACTTGGAGGAACACTTCTTGACACTATTTTGAGTGTGTCACAGAAGTTTCAGCTTTGTTTGACCATCTGAACTTGGTCAACTCTCCAGTTGACTTTTTTATGACAGTGGGCCCTTCTTTCAGCTGTTTGAAGCCCAAATGATCCCGGTTTGATTTGAAACTTGGAGGGACTGACGTCAAGAACATCTTGGAGTATTCATCCAAATTTCATGCAGTTTGGATTTGAGGAAGTAGGATTTCGAACAGTAACCTATTCATTGCATGCGTTAAGTCACTATTCACTCCACATTGAGATAGTTAGCTTGTTTTCTATCCGAACAGCCTCCCCTTGACTTGAAACTTTGGGAGAATAACTTGGGGCATTCTTTGAGCATTTGTTCCAAATTTTATTTGCTTTGGCCTTCTGGAAGTAAGATCTTAGCCGATGACCCCCAAATTCGGGATTACTGTCCTCTAAGCTGACATGTAATGAAATTTAGGCCAAACAGAGTCTTTTCATCTTGAAAATTTGCAAAGTATCTTCTGAGCATGACTGAAGCTTCGCGTCTAAATTTCATTAATTTTGGACATCGGGAAGCAGGACTTTGGTCAGTGACCCCCTGGCTTGGGGGGAACTGACCTCAGGCTGACATGCTTGTGGCTTTTGAGTTCGATGATGTCTGTTCAACCCGAAATTTGAACTTCCTCTGAGAGTTCCAGCTACCTTGATCTTCATGGAATGCCGGTTCTCACAGTGATTCCTCAGGATCTGCAAATAACCTCTGTAGCCTAAATTAAGCTGAGATGAGGTGTCTTCGCTGCAGTATTTGCAATTTTTATAGGTCAACAACACCTTTTGCCCAATTTGCACCCCTGACATAGTCTTGAAAAGTAGCTTTTTTAGTATCCCCCACTTTCACTTGGATGTACCCATATAGGCCTTTAAGGAAATGTCTAACCTTCTCCTCCAAAAAAGTGATAAAGGTAGGAGCGTTCCAAGACAAACGAATGAACTACTATGTCACATACCCCGAGCCTGAGTATTAAGGATTAGAATGAGCCCCGGGGTGTGGCACACGTAATCCTGTAGCAATCCGTGCCACGTGAAGACATGGACGAATTACTACAAAAGAGATTCCTCAGGAACGTGTGAGGAAGTCCCACAACACATATATCAAGTTTCAAACAATAAAACCAAAGCCTATGAAACACACTAGTAATGATTATAAGCAATAATAAAATATTGTTGCATTACCATAAATGGAGGTCTATACTTGAAAACCACCTACATACACACATTGGTACAAAATTACTTAAACAAAGACATAATACAAATAACATGTCCATCCATTCTTGACTCCAACCTAATATTAAGGAAGAATGGCATGATTCATCTAGAGGCCAATAGTAGCTAGGCTAAGGCAATCTAAACAAAATCCATTGACGCTCTTTGTAAGGCAACTAATAGAAAATATTGCCTTCGCTCCACTTATCTACACCCTTAGGTACCGTTGAGGTTCCTTTCGAGGCGCGTTGATTGTTGTACGGGAGTTGGGTTCGATACCTGTAACACCAAAGATAGCATTGTTAGCACGACGGTTAAGCAAATATAAAAATATATAAGACCATCATAATGTATCAAATGAATTAGAGAACATATTGATTAAAAGAAAGTAATAATCGTCAGTTAGGCATATTGTGCATGAAGTAAGCATGAGTAAAGAATCATGAACAGAATATCATAACATACTAGTTGGCATCTACAAGGCTATATTATTTCTAAAAAGAGCGTATAACACACAAAAGGGATATTGCTAGGGGATCATTCTAACTTCCCGTGAAGCACCAACTAACTTTTCCATAAACTACTGCAGCAGTGACATAATAGATACCCAAATTGGTTCTTTAAACCTAATATGGGTACAAGCTAAGTGGTGCTGATTCAACTTATCAAGACCATCCCCAATTCATATCATGCATACTTATCTTCAACTGTAGTGATTGTCTTATATGCTTACATAATCATTCATACTTATCATTGATCATAGTGATCATCTCATATTCGTACAAAAAGGGAGTATCGTCTTAAGATTACATTCAGTCATAAAAATCGAAATCAAACAAAGTGACTAATAATCAAACAATGCAAACTTAAATAAACTAGCAGAGTTCAAACCCTCTCAACCTTAACTACATCCATTTTGGCTTACAGGCACACACTTAATAGAAGCTTCAGCTCTGATTTTACCTCAGGGTTCACTAGGAAGAATGAGTACATGATCAGACCATGTTGAGGGCAAGGTTATTTAATAACATGAATGCATATAGATTGAATAATTATCAAGGATAGTTATTAGCCAACTCTATGCTAGATTATTCGTATTTCCAAGGTTATTCAATACAATGTATTCATAAAACAACCGGTGTCATTGTGTTACCAAAATCTCGATGTTACATTGTGTATGCAAAAGACACCTCTTTTTATACCAACACCCATAATGTAATATCGAAAAACCATCCAAAAAATCGAAGGGGATGAGTGACAGCTCTTCACTTTTCCTCCTTATAATTTGATCACCATTGAGCTAATTTAACTAAGGCAAAGGTGCCATATCTAAAGCCCTACAAAGTCTTGGAAATCCATAATTTCCTAAGTTCACAGTGTGCAAGGTACAGGTTAGCCAAGTGGTATAGGTTTTCTCTTAATTTCACATGTATTTACGGCTCAACCATTTATTGGAATACGGGTTAGCCATACAAAACCTACGGCTTGGCTACGGCTTAGCCATAGCACAATCCACAACTTAACCAAGGTCAACCGTAGAGGAAAATAGGATTTTGGGTTTCTAAAAAGCTAGCAGTAAAATGGCTTATGGCTTGGTCACGGGGTGGTTATGGCTTAGCCGTAGTTCATTTCACGGTTTGGCCGTAGGTTAGCCGCAGAACAAATATAGAAATTGAGCTCTCTGGATTTTGAGCTGTTGAACACTTACGGTTTGCCATGAGCTTTACTATAAGCTTTAGAATTTCTAAAAATTGTTTTTGAAGCATGAGTTTAGTACAAAACTCTTGGGTTCCAATTTCTGTGGTCCATTCCTACCAGTTTGCATTCCAAATTACATACCACCGTAAGAGGTCCTCATACTCCTGATCCCACTATTCATTCTCCATTAACTCATAAACATCAAGTATTCTTATAAATAAGTGTACAAGAGCTGTAATTTGCATTTTAAGGGAATGATTACTTTAAGAATCAATAATACTAAACATACATGTAGTAATATATACTCTTATACTTGCCTTATATTAGTGCTTGACCCAAAACTAGCCTCTCCTTTGGTTTAGCGATGGAGAAAACCTCAATAGAAGAAAATCAGAATACATGCAAAGACATGCAATGGGTGAATCTAATGTAAGATGCATGCATTTTGCTCATTTGAGTCTTTTTGACTTTATTAGACTCAAAGAAATGAAATGGTATTGGAGTTCTTAACTTGGGAAGCTGTAAAGAAGATGAGGGAATGAATTTGTGAGTTTCAAAGGAAAAAGATGAACAAGGAAGCAAGGAAGAAAGAGTGGGAGCTATCAATCTTGCATGCACAACTCCAAGGCTTGAGTTCTAGCTGTTGGAGGAGGAGAAGAATGAGAAAAAAGGAGGTAAAAATGGAGCTCCAACATCAGCTCTTGAGAGGAGTGGGAGGGGTGAATGAGTTTAATTATTTTTAAATCATAGTTTTACTGGGATATGCATGCAAGTCCAGCTTGTTCACAGAATTTTCAGTTTGAGTTAGTTGGACTTCAATGGGCCAAGATGGATCCGAGTTCATTGACCCATAAAAAATTACAAATGTTGCAACGAAGATATTACAAGCAAACTCCAAACCAAGGATACATAAACCTTGGGATTGTGTAATGCAAGTCAAGTACTACATTCAGATGTTCAGAGCTAGTGTAACCCAATCAGAAGACTTTAGATGAACTCAGAATGCAATATTTCTGAGTTACTGGACTTCATTTCGTCACTCAACTCACCAAATACCAATTTTAGGATTCATTGGCTCAAAAACTAGGGGTCACTGAACATACTCGAGGTTCTAGGTTACCAAAGTGGCTGAAACTTCTATGGAAACTCTAAAACATGCTTGAGAATAATGTTTCAAATTTTCGAAGCATTTAGACTTCATCTTAGCTCAAAACCAAGCTTCAGTGATTATTCGCCAGATCTTTGGGGTTCACTGTGAAAATTGACACTTCTACTTGTCAGAACAAGCTCAAATTTAGGGGAATGTCTTCAAGTACATTCAAAGATTATCCTTCAAAATTTCATAGCAGTTGAACATCATTTGGACCCAAACTCAGTTCAGATCATCGTCTACTAAGTTCTATGGAGTCATTGTGCAAAGTGACACCTCATGAAGATCAAATTAACTCAAACTCCTAATGAAAGCTCAAATTATGCTCAAGGGAGACTCTGCAAAATTTTAGGTCAAATGAACATCATTTGATCCAAAGTCTACAAACATGTCAATTCGGGTAAGTGACCCCCCTGACCAAAGTCCTACTTCTTAACATCCAAAATTGATGAGATTTGGGCACAACGTTTCAGTCATGCTTAAGGGATATTCTACAAATCTTTAAGTCAAGAGGACTTCACTTGGTTCTACTTCCACTGCAGGTCAGCTTATAAGTCAATGACCCCCAAACCATGGAGGTCATTAACCAGAATCCTATTTCCAGGGAGCCAAAGTTGATGAAACTCGGAACAGAGATTCAAAATATGTTCAAAATAAACTTTCAAAATTTTAAATTAATTGAATGTCGTTTGGATAGAAAACAAGCTAACTACCTATAGTGTGATGTGAATAGTGACTTAAAACATGAAACAAATAAGTCACTGTTCCAAATCCTACTTCCACAAATCTAAATTGCATGAAATTTGGATGGACACTCCAAGATACTCCTAACATTAGTTCCTCCAAGTTTCAAATCAGACTGAGGTCATTTGGGCCTTAAACAACTGAAACAAGGGCCCATTTTCATGAAAAATCAACGTGGGAGTTGACCAACTTCAAGAGGTTAAAACGAGATGAAATTTCTATAACAAGAAGCATCCCTCCAAGTTTCGTGAATATTGGACATCGCTTGGGCCCCAAACAAGAAAAAATGGGTCACATATGCAAAAATCCAAAAATGGTGCTTGAGAGTGACCGCAGCCCACCTTCAATTAAAGTTGATTAACTTCAGAAGGTCAAAACGGGTTGAAATTTCTATGACACACTCAAAATAGTGTCAAGAAGCATCCCTCCAAGTTTCCTAAAGATTGGACATCATTCGGGCCCCAAACAGGTGAAAACGGGTCACATATGCAAAAGTCCAAAAATGGGCCTTGGGAGTGACCGCGACACAACTTCAATAGGGAATTGACCTACTTCAGAAGGTCAAAATGAGCTGAAATTTCTATGACACATCAAAATGATGTTAATAAGCATCCTTCCAAGTTTTGTGAAGATTGGACATCATTCAGGCCCCAAACAGGCAAAAACGGTTTACATCTGCAAAAGTCCAAAAATGGGCCTTGGGAGTAACCATGGCCCATTTTCATTAGGGAGTTAACCAACTTCAAAAGGTCAAAACGGGATGAAATTTTTATGAAACACTTAAAAAATAGTGTCAAGAAGTATCCTTCCAAGTTTTGCGAAGATTAGACATCATTTGGGCCCCAAATAAGCGAAAATGGGTCACATATGCCAAGTCCAAATAGGGGCCTTGGGAGTGACCGCTGCTGCTGTCACTAACACTTGTGGAGCAGCTCTTGCAGTTTTCGGTGGTACCCTCCACTTTATTTCGAACTTTAACTTCCTGTAACTCCTTTTAACTCCCCAAACTACTATGGAAGTATATAAAAGAGAGGTTTAACATACAGAGAGGAGGACAAAGAGAGACAGAGAAAATAATTTTCTAAGTTTAGGAGTAACTTCCACAGATTTGAAACCATTAACAAAGCACTTCAAGCAATCCCAATACACTTCTTCTTATCCCTCTCACTTAATTAAGGTAAAAAATGGTTCAAAGAAGGGAAGGAAGCATGTGTATTAATTAGAAAAGATAGTGCTCAAACGCTGTCAAGCATGCAAGGAATGAAGTCAATTCCTTTATTCTTCTCACTTGGAAGGGTTCTGGAGTCATCTTAGAGGTTGTGAAAAGGCCTCTTTAGGCTTCATTCTAACCCTTGAAAATCATAGGTTCAGAATGATACAACTTTGATTTTATACAGCACCCTCTTCGGATTTGTACAAAAACGGTCTGTAAACAATAGTGATGATCAACAAAGGATTTGATCGATTATACGGTCGAATTCAACCCTCTTGATGGCCACTCAACACTTTAAGAATCAGAAAAAACAAGTTTCAGCACTTCGGAGAAGTCACAGAGATGAAACAGCACCATTCAAAAGGCAACACAGTGCCCTTTTGGTCATTATCTGCCAGTGACAGTGGGCCAGTGACCATGACTGCCGGTCACTCCTCCAGTTTTCTTCCGTTTTGCATTTTTTTCATAATTTTCATGTATTTTTTTGTACTTTCTGAATTTGGTTCACATTTGAGACTTGAGGAAAGGGTTGTAAACTTTTCAAAATATGTAAACAACCTGTATCCCCACGGTAAGAGCATTGGAACCCATGTAAGCAAAAGGAAAATTAATGATGAACCGTAGTTAATTCTCATTCTTCTTAAACGCTTGAAGTGCGTGAATGTTGGACTCGAATTCATTATGCATTTTCACATCTTTCAAGCATGATCAGAAGATTGGCGCCGTCTGTGGGAAATTATTATGCCCTAATTTGTGATCAAATTTGGCAAAAAATGCATGAAAAGTGTTGAAAAATGCTGAAAAGTGCTGTTTAGTGTTGCTGTTAAGTAGTAAAGTGTTGCGTTATGTTGAAAGTGCTGCTATTATGTTGAAAAGTGTTACTAAAAGCCTGTGACCATAGGGAACTATGTAAAAAATGTTGTGACCGTGGGAATCAATGGAAAATGGGCAGTCACGGTCACTGACCTATTTTGTTGTTAAAATTGGTTTGTTTGACCTTTAAAGACACCCATGCAAGACCTTGATGTCTACGATGGGTTTGGAAACATTAAGGAAGGAATTTTGCACCTTTAAGTGTGTCCTTTTATCATTTAAATACAGGCATAACACCTCAAAGTGCAGATTTTTGCCATTCAATTGGAGCATTTAATTGAAGAAATTTGCACCTTGATGTGCATGGTCCAAATCACACCCTTTCATGCTTTAGAAGAGTGGTGATTCAGTCCAAGGGGCTTTGACCTAAATAAATGTTTCATTAACTCAATGATAAGTCCAACGACATCGCAGTTATACACTGTCCGGCGTCATGCACTGATGGATCTTGTATAATTATTGTGGTAGTGGTGCAGGCTCGATCTTGTAGGCCCTATCCCTTTGATTAGATCCAACCCTCTCTTGCTTATGAGTGTGACACAGATGGTTCTGAAATGCAGCTAAAATATTGGTAGCTAGGTCTAGTCAACTTAGCATGCTTTTAAGCCTAACTATATGGTCCCAAAATGCTACAGAAATTCTGACAGCTAAGACAGTCAGCATAGTACGATGAGATGGGGCTAATGCCTATGTCTGACCATTCCCGTTCAAAACCATGTTGGTCCAGATGGCATTCATAAAGCATTCTGGCTAGCCCAGGAGGCAGACATGTTGGTTATAACATTAATGTAGTCCATTGGGCTTACTTTTTGTAGAGATTTCATGGGTTCTTTGATCATTACTTTTGATAAGGCCAAGGAGTGGCTCTTTAAAATCTCCATTAGCCAAAATAAAACGCACTAAAAAGGGATCGAATTGACACTGTTGCCCCTACATCAAGAGTCTTAGTCTTCCAAAGGCTCTCTACAGCTATGGGTTCCAAGACTTCAACTGATTTGAATGGATCAACTGATCTAAATGGGTCATCAGTGACCCTAAAATCCATCAAGAAAACTGAGACTCCTAAACCCTAGGTTTCCAAATATGCCCAGAATCCATTTGGAGCTTTCAACAAGGTTCAAGAGGAACCAAAACACAAATTAAAGCCAGGAGGCAGTAGCCTTCATATCATCAAGCCTCGACTGTGGGGGTAAGGAAGCTTCGATTCATGGATCACAAGTTAATGACACTTGGCAAGTCGCGTCTAGTGGCTACTCAAGGTACAAGATCATCATCTACTTGGCCCAAACAATGGGTTGTTTTTAACAAACAAGCATCAGAGGACCTTTGGCAACTCATAACCCGCAAGAAGGCTCAGAAACATGCACCCATTCCCAAATGCAGCACGTGGTCACATCATCTGCATATTTCCAAGTCCAGTAAGGCCAAGAACAAAATCTTGGCCTCACTTGAAGATAATACTTTCTATCCTTTAACTCAAAAAGAGGGACAGAGGTTTGGTAAGGGGCATCTACTCTCTATCATTGTGGCACTAACCTCACCATCTTCACCCCAGTTCTTATCACATGCGCCAAAGACAAAAAGAAAACTGAGTAATTAGTCATCAATAATTTGATCGATCTCGCTTGTTTCAAGGATTGACTCCAACAAAAGAAAGAGCAGAAGAAGAAAAACAAAAGAGGTGCTGTTGACATCCTTTCACTTCCCACTTCTGATCCCATGGATCGGGACCGAGTTGCCAATACTTCCAAGCCATTGGTCGTCAGGTTCAAAAATCAAACCTTGGCAGCCCAGCTAATTAACCAAATCAAGAACAAAGCTTTGGCCCACTACAAAGACCAAATTTAGAAGCTATCACAGTGCAAGATCACTAAAAAATGGGTGATTAAAGAAGATGATCCAGACTTAACCTCGTCTTACATGGTTGGGCTAGGCTCAGCTCGAAGAGTTACTTGGAGTATGGCTCGGACGCAATCACAAGGGTTTGATTCAAACTCTTATTCAAGCAGTACTTCTGAAGGTCATGTCGAAACTAATTCTGACGATGATCCTAGCACTATCTTGAATACAAAAGATAGTCAATCCACTCATCAGGCATTAACATCATCCTATCCCCGACCGTATATTGTATTTATGATTGAAAGGAGAGGGACTAGTAAAGATAGAAATGACGATGCTAGTGGAAGTAAAGATGCCAACGAAAAAGATGTTGGTAAAAATGAATATGACAATGTCAGTGATGTTGTGAAACAACAAGGAGTTATGATTGACCACTTGACTGCCCAATTGAAAATCTTAATAGATAAGCTAGGTGGTCCGGTTAAAGCTTAAATAAATCATTTGTTTGCCAACAGAAGAGAACAAGCAATAATCAAGAAGAATGCCACTAAAATTGACCTGGTCATAGCTTAATTTAAGTCTCTAACAGACAAAGTGATAACTGCAGGTTCTACTGGTGGTGATCATTCATGAATCCTTGGTCTTCATGCAAATCTTGAAAAACATGTAACCTTCAAAGAAGTTAAAGAGATACTAACAAAATCAAAAGTGGAGACCAGGATGAAAAAAATGGGTATTACACCCAAGTATCATCCGAAATCTGATCTGGTTCCATTTCTACCAGATTTTAAACTTCCGACTTTTCAACCATACCTTGGGAAAAGGTCAGCATATCAACATATTGTACATTTTAAATCACTCCTTGGAAGCCTACTAGAGTTAGATGTACTAAAAATAAGGCTATTCGTCGACACATTGAAAGGAGCTGCCTTCGATTGGTACAAGTAGTTACCATAACTTTCCTTAATGACATGGCCAATCACAGAAGAGAAGCTCTTACTCCATTTTCCGGAAGAGGATCAAATAGTTACCTTTGCTATGCTTAGCAATACAAGGTAGGGAGACAATGAAATTGCGTAGGCCTTTATTAATAGGTGGAGAGCATTATCCTACAAATGCTTAGAATAACCATCTCAGAGGGCAACGATCGAAATGTGTAAAACCAATTTGCTACCAGAAATCAAGGCCATCATACGTAGTCACAAAACTAAGTCTCTGACCGGGTTGGTTAAAGTTGCCACTGATGCAGAACTGACCCTCAAAGAGATCAGTCAAAGTCAAAGCTATATTGGAGATGCCTTCTCCAAGAACTCTTAAAAGAACTCAAGGGATTGCAAGGCAGACTTGCTTCCATTTGCCGGTTCATCTCAAACTTATCTGAGAAATGCAAAGCATTGTCGAAACTCATGAAGAAAGGAATTGAATTTGTGTCGGATAAAGCTAATGAAGATGCCTTTCAAGATATCAAATGGGGTCTCACAAACCCACCAGTCCTTTCAGCTCCAATTCCAGACAAACCTTTGATCATCTACATTCAAGCTCTTGATCATTCTCTGGGGGCATTGCCAGCTCAAAAGAACAAATGGAAACTACATCACTATATTCTTTCCAATGTAGTATCCTTGGTTTCCAACACCAACCCAATAAAGGCACTTGTGACAAAGGTTAGTGCACTGGGTGATCGTCTAGCAAAATGATCTATTATTCTCTCTCAATATGACATTAGATATATTCCTGCAAAGGCAGTGAAATGATAAGCTCTTGCTAGATGCCATCAACTTTGCCAAAAGATGCATTGAATACCAAATCCATGGCATTACATTCATCCACCGCCTAAATATCTACATCCTATGGTAACCCTTGGCCATTTGAATCTGGGAAATGGATATAGTTGGCAAAATCAATCCGCCATCAGAACGTGGTCATCAATTCATTTTGGCTGCGATGGATTACTTCTTTATATAGGCAGAAGCAATGCCTCTTGCAGAAATCAAAACAAATACAGTCCCCAGCATCTTGAAGACTCATATCATTTGCCGATTTGGGGTGCCTAAACATCTACATCATGATAGTAGTCCTCAGTTCAATAACGACAAATTCTATAGATTTTGTGATAAGTACGGAATCCAATGCTGTCCTTTTACGACATATAACCATACAGCTAACGGAATCCAATGCTGTCCTTTTCCACAAGACCAGTTGCAAAATTTTGAAGAAATAGTCTTTAATAACAAAAAAAGTTGGAGTACCAAACTTCTTAAAGCATTGTGGGCTTACAGAACTATAGTTCGTGGTCCAACCAAATCAACACCATATTCCTTAGTTTACGGCTATGAAGCTGTGATACCCTTGGAAATTCAACTTCCTTCTCTTCGGGTAGCTGTGATGAACAAATGCACTGAAGAAAAGAATGCCAAGCTCAGACTTCAAGAGTTGGAAAACCTGGATGAAAAGAGGCTTACTGCTCAACAAAGCATCAAGTCTATCAAGCTCATATGACTTGATCTTTCGACAAAAAGGTCAAACTACAAAGCTTACAAGAAAAGAGACTTAGTCCTTGCAGTCAAAAGGCCAATGTTCTCCACATACATGTCAAAAGGGAAATTTGGATGCAAATGGGAAGGACCTTTTATTGTAGGTCTACTCCAATAGTGCATACGTACTCCTCACACTCAAAGGAGACAGATGCATGATCCCTATCAATTGAAAACTTTTTAAGGAATACTATACTTGAATATCATTGATATACCCAAACCATGTACAGTGTACCCAATTCATGTACAGTGTACATTCTCACTCCTAAAATCCTCTGATTTCGAGCCTTACAACCTATGACTCTTAACCAAAATCAATATCCTCTAGTTTCGAGCCTTATAACTTATGACTCCTAACCAAAATGAAAATCCTCCAGTTTTGAGCTTCATAACCTATGACTCCTAACCAGAATCCCTCAAACTTGTATAAAATGCCTGTGAGGATCAAGTCCTAAGACCCCTCTAGTCAAACTTTTGTTACTTGGATAATGTTCTTACAAGACCCCTTGTAGCATCCTACTATATAAATTAAGCCTTTTTGCGGACCCTATATAACAAAACTCAGCTGTGTAGAATAAGTCTTTTTGCAAACCCCATATAACTATTCCTTAATTGTATAGAACAAGTCTTTTTGCATACCATATATGACTACCTTCGGTTATATAGAATAAGTCTTTTTACAGACCTTTATAACCAACATCTAAATAAAAACCAAAACCAAATATTTGTCATAAGGAATAAGTCAAGGATCCCAGAGAAAGCCTCACACATGGGCACCGGATACCGGATAACATCCACTTTGTTCGACCCCTTTCGACACCAAAAGGATCAAGTCATGGACCGTGGAGAAAGCCTCACACATGGGCACCGGATAATGTCCACCCATATGACTCACTTATTTTCGATTTGTGGATCCAAAAGATCGCAAATCACACCCTTATACAAGTCCAAGAAAACCAAACCAAACAAACCATCCATACAAACCACATCAAACATCCACACAAAATCAAACCAAACACCGATACTCATGACAAAATGGAGGAAAAGAAAAGTTTTTCTGTTGATATTCATTTGAAGTTTAAGTACAAAGAATGAAGTCAATGTATACATGGTCACCCAAGCTGATCAAGATAAAAGAGTCATATAAGAAAATGCGGCAATGAAATCTAGTCCAAGAACTTCTCAAGTTGCCTCCCTTAGGATGCGCCCTTTATAGCTTGGATAAGATGGGACAACAGCATCAATGTCAATTTCATCCAGTTTGATACTCATTTCACTTTCAAGGGATTGAACAAAGTCATTTAATGTTATTTGCTTCACTTTTACTTTGGCGAGAATGCACTCTTCGCAGGCCTGGTTCTTTGAACTAGACTTCTTCAAGCCATCTATGGTGCCTTAAAGCTTTAGAGCATCATCTTTCAAGGATGAAAGCTGTTATTGCAATATGATAATCTATGGTTGCAATGTTCCTCACAGCCAAATTTCTGGTTCTATCTCAAGACATAACATGGTGAGCCCACTTTGGGCATTTTGTCCCAAACAAAAATTTGTGTTTTCTTGAAAGCCAACCTAATCCAAATTTTAAATTCTTCCTGGGACAAACCCAATTTTGAGCCAAATTTGCCATCTCAAATTGCTTTGGATCAAAATCCACAAAAGCCAAAAGCCAATCTCCTTTAAAATTGCATCTCATTTTGAACCATGTCAAGCCAAGTCAAAATCTGAACTTTGATTTTTGAAAATGAACCAAAAATCCATGCAAATCTAAACCCAAATCCATTTTAAACCAAACTTTTGATTTTCTTAAAACCTTAGGATTTTTTTTTGTGGGTGCTTCCTACATCCCCATAGAGATGCCACTCTAGATATTTATAACAAATAGGTCAAAAGAAATAAATTTATGATTTCTCTTAAAACCTCAAGGATTTCTTTTATGAGTGTTTCCTGCAGTCCCCACAAAGATGCCACTTTGGATAATTGTGATAAATAGGTCATGAGAAAATCAAATCCATTTCCAAAATCCAAACAAAAAATTATAAACTTCTGAATTTTCTAAATACCTAAAGAATTATTTCATGGGTGTTTCCCATGGTCCCCACAGAGATGCTACTTTTGATATCTATAAAAATAGGGTAAAGAAATTCGGAATTCTTATGTTTTTACCAAATTTGATCATCAAACTCTTCATGGTTTTTATCAAAATTTTCAAAATCTCAAGTTTAGGCCTACAACCTATCTTGACAAACTATAATTTCATCAAACCATTCATCATTCCCATAGATTGACTATTTCGAGGCACAATGATTATTACACTATAATCATTGCACCTCTAGGGGCACTTATTTACTCATAAAAAATTGCAAATGTTGCAGAGAAGATATTACAAGCAAATTCCAAACCAAAGATACATAAACCTTGAGATTGTGGAATGGCAAGTCAAATACTACATCTACATGCTCAAAGCTAGTGCATTCTAATCAGAAGACTTCAGATGACCTCAAAATGCAGCATTTCAGAGTTATTGGACTTCATTTCGTCACTCAACTCACTAAATACCAAATTTATGGTTCATTGGCTCAAAAACGAGGGGTCGCTGAACATACTCAAGGTTCTAGGTTACCAAAGTAGCTGAAACTTTTATGGTAACTCTAAAACATGCTTGAGAATGATGTTTCAAATTTTCAAAGCATTTAGACTTCATCTCAGCTCAAAACCAAGCTTCCTAGCTCCTTGGGGGTCACTATAGAAATTGACACTTCTACTTGTCAGAACAATTTCAAATTTAGAGGAATGCCTTCAAGTACATTCAAAGATTATCCTTCAAAATTTCACAGCATTTGAACATAATTTGAACCCAAACTAAGTTCAGATGGTCGTCTACTAAGCTCTATGGGGTCACTGTGCAAAGTAACACCTCACGAAGATTAAATTAGCACAAACTCTTGAAAGAAGCTTAAATTATACTCAAAGGAGACTCTGCAAAATTTCAGTTCAAACGAACATCATTTGACTCAATGTCTACAAACATGTCAACTTTGGGTCAATGACCCCCAAGTCATGGGGTCACTAACCAAAGTCCTACTTCCCGACATCCAAAATTGATTAAATCTAGGCACAAATCTTAAGTTATGCTTAAAAGAGATTTTACAAATTTTCAAGTCAAGAGGACTTCACTTGGTTCTACTTCCACTACATGTTAGCTTAGAAGTCAGTGACCCCCGAGCCATAGAGGTCACTGACCAAAATCCTATTTCCAAAGAGCCAAAGCTGATGAAACTTGGAACAAAGATTCAAAATATGTTCAAAATAAACTTTCAAAGTTTTAAATCAATTGAATGTTGTTTGGATAGAAAACAAGCTAACTACCTACAATATGAGGTGAATAGTGACTTCGAACATGCAACAAATAGGTCATTATCTAAAATCCTACTTCCACAAATTTAAATTGCATGAAATTTAGATGGACACTCCAAGATACTCCTAACATCAGTCCCTCCAAGTTTCAAATCAAACTGAAGTCATTGGGGCCTCAAACAGCTGAAACAAGGGCCCATTTTCATGAAAAATCAATGGGGGAGTTGATCCACTTCAAAAGGTTAAAACGAGATGAAATTTGTATGACATATTTAAAATAGTTTCAAAAAGCATTCCTCTAAGTTTCGTGAATATTAGACATCGTTCGACTCCAAACAGGCGAAAACGGGTCACATATGCAAAAGTCCAAAATGGGCCTTGGGAGTGACTATGGCCGACCTTCAACTGGAAGTCGATCAACTTCAAAAGGTCAAAAAGGGTTGAAATTTCCATGGCACACTTAAAATAGTGTCAAGAAATATCCCTCAAAGTTTCCTGAAAATTGGACATCGTTCGGGCCTCAAATAGGTGAAAACAGGTCACATAAGCAAAAGTTCAAAATGGGCCTTGGGAGTGACCGCGACCCAACTTCCATGGGGAATTGACCAACTTCAGAAGATCAAAATGAGCTAAAATATTTATGACACACTTAAAATAGTGTTAGGAAGCATCCTTCTAAGTTTCATAAAGATTGGACATCGTTCGGGTCCCAAACAGGCCAAAATAGGTTACATATGCAAAACGTCCAAAAATGCGCCTTGGGAGTGATCGCGGCCTAACTTCAACGAGGAATTGACCAACTTCAGAAGGTCAAAACGGACTAAAATTTCTATGACACACTCAAAATAGTGTCAAGAAGTATCCCTCTAAGAGTCATGAAGATTGGACATCGTTCAAGCCCTCAATAGGTGAAAACAGGTCACATATGCAAAAGTCTAAAAATGGGCCTTGGGAATGACAGCAGTTGCAGTCACTAACACTTGTGGAGCAGTTCCTGTAGTTTTCAGCGGTTCCCTCCACTTTATTTCAAATCTTAACTTCCTGTAACTCCTTTTAACTCCCCAAACTACTATGGAAGTATATAAAAGAGAGGTTTAACATACAAAGAGGAGGACAAAGAGAGACAAAGAAAATAATTTTCTAAGTTCCAGGAGCAACTTCCATAGATTTGAAGCCATTAACAAAGCACTTCAAGCAATCCCAGTATACTTCTTCTTATCCCTCTCACTTAATTAAGGTAAGAAATGGTTCAAAAAAGAGAAGGAAGCATGTGTATTGATTAGAAAAGATGGTGCTCAAACACTGTCAAGCATGCAAGGGATGAAGTTAATTCCTTTGTCCTTCTCACTTGGAAGGGTTTTGGAGTCATCTTGGAGGTTGTGAAAAGGCCTCTTTAGGCTCCATTCTGACCCTTGAAAATCATAGATTCAAAATGACACAACTTTGACTTCATTTAGCACCCTCTTCAGATTTGTACAAAAACAATCCATAAACAAAAGTGATGATCAACAAAGGTTTTGATCGATTCTACAATCAAATTCAACCCTCTTGATGGTTGCTCAACACTTCAAGAATCAGAAAAAGCAAGTTCCAACAATTTGGAGAAGTCACAAAGACGAAATAGCACCATTTAGAAGGCAAAACAATGCGCTTTCAGTCACTATCTGCTAGTGATCGTGGGCCACGGTCACTGGCAGGGGGCCAATGACCATGACTGCCGGTCACTCCCCCAGTTTTCTTTCTTTTTGCATTTTTTTTACAAGTTTTATTTATTTTCTTGTACTTTCCAAATTTTGATCACATATGAGACTTGAGGGAGGGGTTATAAACTTTTTAAAATATGTAAATAATCTGTATCCCCACTGTTAGAGTATTTGAACCCATGTAAAATAAAAGGGAAATTAATGATTGACCATAGTTAATTTCCATTCTTCTTAAATACTTAAAGTGCGTGAATGTTGGACTCGAATCTGTTACATATTTTCGCATCTTTGGAGCACAATCAGAATTGAGCTGGGTTTAATGAGAAAAATGACCCACAAGATGAAATACACATGATGTAACTAATATGGTGTTAGAATGATGTAACCACATGACTCTAAAATTACAAGAAGGTCCTTAACTACCTAGGTAAAGTTCAAACCTCACCCAACTATTTATCCATGACCCAAGCCCAAGGGGGATTTGAGTTAAATTAGCCTAAACGAGATCAGTTAGCACAAAACAAGGTTAATTATCATAAATCAAGATTAGTTGGGGTTTGGACCTTACATACTGGAAGTATTGTTGAACTGTCATGTCACCTTGTTTCAAGTTCTCAAACTCAACCATTTTCTTATCCTGGATGCACTTCAAAATAACTTAGCCTATAAACTCATTTGTGAAGGTCTTCCATGCATCCTAGTTTGCAACTGTGGCTACCTGTACTATTTCTTTCACGGAATTCCACCATTGATAAGCCACACTCCTAAGCATGTATGCAGACAACTCCACCTATTATTTGCCCGTACATTTGAATACTGCAAAAGTTTATTCTAATTGCTCTACAAAGTTATCCACCGTTAAAAGATCCTCAGTGCCATGGAACTTAGGTGGAAATCTCTTCTTGAACTTCTCGTAGAGGTCATTGGGGTCAACCTCTCGAGGAGCCATAGTCACCTAGATAGTATCTGGTACCCACTATGTAGCTGCCAAAAACTTTGCTTGAAAAACTGGCCCATCTCCATCGGCCCTAGCTTGATCTGCTACTCGAACTACCTCTACCTAAATCCGGTCAGTTGTCCTAGTGACCTCTACTTGTTTTTTCTCAGCTACTTTGATGGCATCTGATCGTACCTTCTCGGTTGCCCTTTCTACCTTATCCCTCTATCTATCAGCTATTCTTTTAGCATCATGGGCTCTTTGCTAGGCTGCTCGAGCTGTCTAAGACTGCATGAATGCTCAAAGAAGTTGAGCAAACCGTGGATCAGTAGGAGGTGTATCATCGTCATTGTTATCCTAAGATCATCTCTCTTGATGAGCCATAGTCTGTAAAAGATTTGGAAGCTTTTTAACACCTAACAACCAATGCTAGAAAACATTGCTATAGATCTTACATTAACCATGTAACATCTGTCCAACGACATCAAGTTCTCACCACGTCCTATGTTTCTATTCATTTTTAAATTCTAAAAGCATGCAAATCTCTGATATAAACTGTCATGCTCTCAGATCGTAATCCAGGGTTAAACGTGAGGTTAGTTGCCAATTAAAATTTTCTGCATGTAAAGCAACACGTAGCTCCTAATCGATCACACACAAGACCTTAGTCCACCATGAGTTCATGAAACTGAACGTATACCATGTGGAAGCCTTATCTAGAAATTGGTATTAAGATATAATACATGGTATGTACATCTAAAGATATTAGGTTTAGAGTTAGAGTTTCAAAGTTAGAAACATATTTAATTACAAGCCCACTAAAACATGGGTCCAAAAGGAATAACCCAAAAGAAACCCTAAAGATGTTAGCCCAAAATGAAGTCACTTGTGTGCAAGGCTAGATGGGTCTAACTTCGTTATCTGCATGCCACACGGGCTCGTTAGGTGGCTCAAGCGCCTTAAGCGCTTCACCCTGTGCCTCCTCTTCTGAGTAATAGGGATTGGTACCTACGCACCAAATAGTATCATTAGACTATGATTAGTCAGTAAGAAGCATACATAAACTAGAATAAACATACAGTACAAAGTGAGTAAAAATGATATGATCATATGAAGAAGATACAATAACAATAATGAAGAAGAAAGGAATCCTAATCCATTCTATATGTGTGAGCACAGAAGTCCAATCAATAGGGCGGTCAACCCTTCAATTTATCGAAAAATATTCCAATGTCAATTCATAGGGTCAATCCTATCAATATCGAGCAAAGCCCGTCAATATCGAGTAAAGCCCGTCAATATCAGATGCCAAGCAATCCGTCAATATCAGATGCCAAGCAATTCTTCAATTATAGAGATCACCCATTCAATATCAATTTGCTACAGTTGTTAGCAGACCCCAAGACACATAAATATATTTATAGACCAAAAATCAGAGGCACTCAGACTAACATCCTAAGTCAAAGTAAAAGGAGCTGCCTTCCTGCTACACACAGGATCAATAAAAAAGGAATTACTCTCGAACCATAACACAAACATACACAATGCAAATAATCCTCTAGTAAACAACTAACCACACTGCCAAGCCGCTCCACTATACAAATACAAATGCAACATATAATTGAAGACATGTAAATCAAGTGTACATTAGGAAAACCATGCCATGCACCTAAATACCAAGGAGTGAACACCAACTGACTACTAGTTAATCCATCGCTGTCGTGTACGCTACATTTCTTCCTTGAACCACAATTAAATTGAGTTTGGGGAATTTATAGACAAATATTTAAGATGCTAGCCTTAATTCCCATTTCAACTAAGTGCAAGGTAGATTGTCCATCGTACACAAACCGATTGATTTGTAAGAGATAAATCGCCCAAATATGCCTCTTACATAGTGATTTAAAGTGGTTTATCGAAATGTAGGTCAAATGGGATCCCACAATTAAAATGGACTATAGTACGCATGTGGGATAAATATGCGTCCTAAGGAACCTGATAAACATTACCACAATGGGCCACAATCCAAACACTGACCTTGGGGCAAAACCATAATCCGATTGATCAGGTCACTATTCGTGCCCAATTTGAACACAGCTCTGATCGATCAAGCCAAGGTTCGATTGATTGGGCCTGGGATCATTTCATATGGTAGTTCCATTGTTTCTTCCATTTTTGGGAATCCAATTCCCTACATCTCATCCCTATTATACTTGCTTTAAAATAGGGCATTGCCCTCTCCACACCACACATGAAGCGACCTCGAATCGCTCCATCCATTCATCCATTCAAGTTCAAACCTAAATCTAGCATTTATATCCATTTTCATTTAAAAGGGCAAAACATCTAAATGAGGCAATAATGCTAGAATCAACAATAAAACATACATTTCAATATAACAAAATATTTATTAACTTGCTTTGATGAAAATGGGTGAAAAGAGAAGATGCCCTAGCCTTTACACACCTAAATGAAGCTCAAACGATGAAAAGACTCCACCCAAACTAAAACCACTCTACAACCACAAAGAAGAGAGCCTATTGAGCACTCTAAAAATTTCCTAAGCTCAAAAACCATAACGACCTAAGAATGAGGAGGTTGAGAGCTTACTTAGAGTTTGGTGGTGGATGAGAGAAGATGAAAATGGTATCCACGGGTTGAGGAAGGCTTGAGGAAGTAGGTGAGAGTGAAAATCTGGCGGTTCAACAGTTAGAAATCTAGCAACAACAAGGTAGGTGAGCGAGGAGAAAGAGAAACAGGAGAGAGGAATGGAAAAAGAGAAAGAAAGGAAATGAGCTGGGATTTGCGTTTTTAAAGAGATCGGGTTTTAGGTAATTACGAAAAAGGGTTTCGTTTAAGGTACACCTGGCAAATAGGTCGGGTTAACCAAATTCGAGTCAAGTCAATCGGAATCTAAATTTATTAGTTCCAATCGTAACCCGACTTGTTTTTAAAAGGGGTTGGAGCCCTTCAAGCCGCACCCACGGCGGGTCAACCCAGCCCAACCCGCCTAATCCGAATTTGATGCGGGTTGAGTCGAGTTGACCCTACCTAACCTATCTGATTCCCATTTTGTTTATAATCTAACTCATTGTTTGTGGTCCAATTTCATTTGTAAAGCTTTCCTTACGTCTAAATTAATTAAAAATGTTGCATGAATTTATAATTTATTAATTTTCAAGGTATAAAAAATGGGGCCAAAATCCATAAATTTGTCCTAACCCATTTATTGAGATAATCCCTTTTCAATTTTTTTTCAAGTTTATAATTCCATATTTGAACATGAGTATAAGACTCACCAACATTTTTGTATTTCATTCATGTCCATATTTTAGAGGTAAATTTCTATGCCAATATAAAAATAAAAGACATATCAATATTTCAATTATAAAAACATCATATTATCAAATAAAAACATAAGTTATATATTCTAAGTATCAAACTTTTGCATAACTTCTCCACATAAAATTAAAAGTACACGGTTTACGGCCCACATGAATAAGAAAAGTTACATAAAAATTAAAAAGTCATGATAAATTAGTAAAATCTAAATAGGCTAGGCGGGTCAACCATAACCCTACCTGTTGTTATACGGGTTGGTAAACCCTAACCTTAACCCGACTTGTATTTTGAACGGGTTGAAATGGGTCAGGTCGGGCTAGGTTAGCAGGTCAGGCTAAATTTTGTGCTAAATTTTGCCAGCTCTGATTTAAAGGATTCAAATATTCGGAGGGTTAAATAGATCCGGTTCTGTCCAAGGTAAAAGGATTGATGTCTTGAAATTAGGCGATCTACCCAATGGACCCAAAACATTGTAAAATGATAAATTATGAAAAAGGGCTTTTATACTTTCTAAAATTGCAAACTACCCCCTGCTTCACTAGAACGAGCTCGAAACCCAGCAAAATTCTATACACACGATCATAGCACTAAAATGGACTTGTCTAGACTCTAATGAAACTTTATTAACTAAAATATAATTTAATTAGACTAATATTAGGTTACGGAACGCTACTGGTAACTAGCCAATTCTCATCCGTTTCCACTATATTTTATAATTTATCTGCAGTCTAAAATATAGTGATTTTGATTTGTACAGCAAGGGTTCCTCTACCCCAGAAGAGGCCATCCAGCCCACCGCCTCCCAGAGTCAAAGGACATCCACCTATAATTCCTGTGCAAGCATAACGATATATCAGTCATTGGTCGTCAATGAGAGAATATGTGTATTCCTTTCTTGGCATTTGGCTATGAGTATATGTGTATGTTATGATATGACATCCTATTTGAGAAGATGGAGGTTATTTATAAAAAGTTAGCTTGTCTGTGAAAAGAATAAAGAAATGTTTTGTATCCATCTTACCATGCTCAAGGCTTTCTTGTCTTTTTGTGTGTTAGGAATTTGTTTTGTGTAACATTATTATGGTGCATCAGTTTTTCTTAGATTAAGCTACTGAAACATGGGTTTAGTCCCTGTAAGACCCCAAATTTTAATTTTGACAAATTTAATCCAGACTGTAGTTTTGATCTTTGTGGGCCTCACCGATTGTTTTAGTCATGATATTATTGTTTTTTTATAATTATTTTGGCAAATTATTATTTCTAAATTCTTACTAGTGGGACACATCATGGGATTATAAATTTGAAATAATATTGAGATTAATGGAATTTATAAGGTTTTGCTTAAATTTGAAAATTAAATTTGAGGAGGCTTCTTGTACTTTAGAGTGCTTTCAAATTCCTTTTTTATGTTAACCGATTGCATTTGTTAGCCATTACAGTACATGTTACGTGTGGCTTTTGGAGTCTCCCTCTCCCTGCTATATACAGTCTCTCCCTTCCACCACTCCCCTCCATACCAAACACTCTCTCTCTCTCTCTCTCTCTCTCTCTCTCTCTCTCTCTCTCTCTCTCTCTCTCTCATCTCATGCAAACTCTCTCTATCTCAGGTAAGCTCTCCTCTCTTCCCTGCCTCTGCTTATTTTTATGCTTTCTGTTACTTTACAACTTCCTCGCCTTAGCTTATTTTTATGCTTTCTGTTACTTTACAACTTCCTCTCCTCATCCCAACCCAATCAAGTCTTATCTCTGTGCCAGCCCCACTTCACCATGCATCTCATCTCGACAGTCCTGCTCACTCTCAATCTCTTCTGTACATCATCTTCCCCTTCACCATTATCTTTTTCTTTTTCTTTCTTCTTCTTGTTCTTCCTTCTTCTCTTTATCATCTTCACCTCTGTTTCCATCCTCTTCTCTCATCTTCTTCTTCTTTCTTTCCTTCATCTTCTCCCAACTCTTTTCCACTTTTGGTTGCTCTCGGCAAACAGCCTTGGGCCACCTATTTCACCATCTTCACAGTGAATCTTATGCGCCTCTCTCTTCCTTACTTATTTAGATAAGCAAGGCCGAAAACCCATTTAACAAACCACAACCAGTCTGAGTATTTCCTGCACTGCGTCACCCTCCTTTTTCCTTGCTTTGTGCCACCAAAGGCAGCCCAGTCCATCTTTTCTCTCTCTCTCTGTTCATGACTGATCCCAAGACCCATCTTCTTTACTTCCTTCCTCCATGTGCACAACGGGTTCCAAAGTCTTACCAGTGCTACGACATCTCATCTCTGTTCTTCTTTTGCATACTACCATACCCTCTTAACTCAGTCCACCGAATCTTTCTGCAGGACCCAATTGCTTCATCCGAATCCAACCCATGATTACCAAATCCTTGGCCCCACTTGTGCCATCCTTTAGATTTCCAGCCTTTGGCCCACTGTCCCTGGCCCACCTGGCATATAGGTTTCGTTCATTATGTACAAGCCCAACTGCTTGACCCAATAGTTTGATTCCAACCAATTTAACCTATATGCAAGCATCACCATTTTACCAGGCCCACTTGTAATTCCTAATAAATCGAGCCAAACTTATATGTGATAACCCATGATACATGATCCATGCCCAAGCCTGACCCAAGTCAAACAATTGGTGTAAGAACCCAATCATTGGATCCCATTGCTAATTCAATTGTGGACCAGCATCCACGCTTGAACTCCCAGGTTGGTAGAAGTTAGATTCTTTGATCATCGTCGATCCAGGCAAGTCGTTTGACTATGTTACCCTAGTTTTCTATTCCATGTCTCAATCATGCCTTCAAATTGTAAAATTTGTGATTTTTATTGAAATAATCATAAAATTCTTAAGGATATTTGTTAACCTTGATTTGTTTTGATAATTGCTACCTTGATTTATTTTGGATTGCTTCACTTGACATCATCTTGCTATAAAATGAATCTTTTTGTGTATTATTGATTTGCTATTTAATTTGATAGAGTAGTATTAAATTTGTGTTTTGATTATGCTGAGGGTATGTTTTCTTGGATCCATGGAATTATTTCTGATGAGGAAAAGTGTAAGACCCGACTCTGCTTATGTAATCTCCTGAGGCAAGACCTGGTTGAGTTCTCTTATGAGCTAAGATAGGGGACTCTACAAGGATAAGGGTGTAATGCTTCGGATAACACCATAAGACTTTGTTCAAGTACTCCCACATTGGAAGTATCCAAGTCTTGATCGGCTTTAAGCTAACGCTTAAGTTTGCAAAATTATATAATCTTTATTTCTCAGAATTAAGTAAACTGTAACTGTATGAAAATAGTCATTTGAAATTACCTACATACCCTTGCATTTTGCTTAAATTGAATTGCTAATTCATATTTGTTGTGATCTACTGTCTCATAAATTGTTCTTCCCCATTTCTTGTTAATTTGTTCAAAACCATGGTTTCGCAATTTGATATCTTTGATTATTACCTGTTTGTTATGGTTTCATAGTGGGTTTACTTGTTGACTTTGCTTACCCCTTTATCTTTCCCCAGATTTCGTGGATGAGCCAGAAATCGATGAGATTTAGCTTGCTTATGGGACCAGGACTATGATGAGTTACGAAAATTTCTTCATTAAAAATTAGTAATATGTGTAGAAGTTTATTCATTCATGTAATTATTGTTCAATGAGATTTATTAATAAAGTTTTCTTTTAATTTAATTATTGTGAACTCATTGTGCCCCGTTATTTGAAGGTCCTTAGGATCTCAAATCTCAAGACATAATAGTCCCTCAATCAGCTTTTTGGTTTGTAGAATGACAAGGGTGATGGAGATCATACCCCTTCTCTTCCTTTTTACAGTGGGACTTCCCTTTTGTGATTAATTAATAAATTCTCCTAATTACCTTTAAAAAAGAGAGAGAACAACATCAGGTCGTCCAAAGCCTAAGCCCAGCTTATTGATAGACCTTTAAATGGGCCAAATTAATCTTATGCCCCAGACAACTTTTGGCCTAATTGAGTTCTATTTGTATCTATGTCCTATTTTATCTTTATCACATGATTAAAAGATAAGACGGGTTGATCGGAAGATGACAAGATAAAGTCACAGTTTGAAGTCCTAGAAATTGGTCAAAACCTACCTGTTAAACGGAGTGGGATCGATCATGTGTGCCAACATTTGTAAGATTAATTGGAGAGAGATGTCATTAGGGAGAAATTCTTGTTAACTCTCAATTGGATCGGGCATCTAGTCGCTCGAGTGAGCAGAGCTTCTGTCTTGGCTTAATATTATTTCAAAATTCTATTTTGTTCTTCAAGTCCTCACTTCAACTTTTTTTGTGACATGAATGTCAATCCATTCTAAAAGAATTATAAAATACAACCTAATAAATCCTGAGTTTTGTCCAACCCAAGAATTGGCCAACTATAAAAAAAATCTTTACCTAGCGTTTCTAGATAAATCAATAAAGTTGAAGGATCCAAAGATACAATGCACACTATATTTGAACTCTTCTACATGATTTTCAAACATCTCCACATCCTTATATAAGATTTTACCGTACATCAACATAAAAGCAAATACATGATTAACTCAACACACTTGAATGCAAGTACATGAGCCTCTACGTATTCCAAGGACATAACTAACTTAACATGCTAATCCAAATGATAAAGCAAAAATCTATTTGACCATTTGCAATGTATTGCATGCACATAAATAAAAGAGCCTCACAAAACTCTAGGTACAAGAGCTTAGATCAAATCTAATATAGTCGACTTAAATTGGCATTCTTAGTGAAGCTTCAGTTTAGGGGAAATATTCACTCCAAGTATTAAGGCTCTAATCTGAGAGTTTAAAATCCAACTAGGTTCAATGATGTCTTGGCTAATTGTCATGAACATTAGAAAATCCCCCGATGCAAGTTCGTAAACCATGGGCAGACCTGATGCAACCAATTAGGCAACGCCTACTTCTGGGTCAGCATATTTTGACACTCAGACATCGTTACTAAAGATCATAACTGAGAGCACAGCATTTCATTTCTACTATGAGAAGCATATAACTTCATCTTACTGTAACATCTAAAATTCTAGGCACTGTAATTCAATGGGCAAAAACTCAAAAAAGTACGGCTTCTATGCAACCTTTTCTCACCCTCAGTTTGATAGAATTTATGTAGTGCACTACCATAAATTAATGAAATCATACAAATAGCAATAGAAAGAAGAATGATGGGAGGAGAAATTCATGCTAGTATCAACAGGAGGGGAGATCTTTAGGAGGTGGAAGTATGGATTGAGAAGGCTTAGGACCATTTTCAACAACAAACGCCATGGCTAAGCCCCATGAAGTGTGCACCTCAAGATGGCAATGCATGAACCACACCCCAGGATTATCCGCCCTGAGTCTAATCACGGCCCATCCGCCACTGGGAACAGCCACAGTATTCCTCTCCGGAGGGTCTACTAGATTGAACCCTTGTGGGTCCTTCTTGTAGTCAAAGTTCCCTGTCCCGCTCCCAACAATGAAGAAGTTATGGCCATGGATATGTATTGGGTGGTTCTCCACATTGATAAAGCTAGTGTCTTGCAGCACAAACTCCAATCTAGACCCATAAGGGACCACCATGACCTTGGTCCCAAATCTTGTGTTCATGTTGGTGTCATAAAAAGAATTCGCGCCTGTGTAGTTGAAAGGGTGCGGCGGCCTCTCAGGGAAATCTAAAGAGAGTGGACTGCTTCGGAGGTTGCGGTAGCATGACTCCAATATGGAAACTGCTGGTCTGATGAAGGACTGATTGTTCATGGATGCAAAGAACCTCTTTCCCAGGAGCCCTTTGCACTTGCCGTGCGAAGGGCAGTCCTGGAGATTGAGACTTAAAGTGAGGAATACCCTCTTGTCTACTATCTTGGGGACCTTGCAAGGGAACTCAGCAGATGCCAGGCTTCTGAGTCTGTTGGAGAATTTGGTGTTGAAAGTAGTGTCATGAAATGGAGGAAGGTAATCAAGAGAGAGGTGTGGAGGATGGGTTGATGGGTGTTGGAGAATTTTTTTATGTGGGGTGTTTGATTTTTTGAGGTCCTTTGTATAGTGTATGAATCCAACTGTAGAGGACTCATCAAAGGGAACAATGGCCGTGACATAAGACCTCGCAGCCATTGAGAAGTATCCAGTGGGAGAAATTTGATTGGCCGTGATTAAGACATTGGTGGTCTGTCCAGGAGCAATCATGACCGCTGGAGTTGGAAATTGCTTCACATATGTACCGTCGATCTCTACCACTGTTAGAGTGTGGTGGGCCACACCAAAAAAGAGCTCACTGTTGAGTGCGGCATTGATGAGCCGAAGCATGTAGGTTTTTCCATGCTCTAAATACTTCACAAATGTATCTGTATATTGGAAATATGACAAATTTGACAAAGGAACAGAGCAAAGGACTGGTGAGTTCACAAGATCTTGTGGGGTTTCACTTGAAATCATAAATTTAATAGAGTATAGTGTGGTTTTTTCACCTTTGGTAGAACAGGGATAAAGGGGTCCAGGTAAACCATTCATGGTGAAAGCATCTGAAACGTTTGGGCCACCACCGTACGTCATCACGTCTGCTTCCAGTGCTTCCACATCGCAATTCCACCATTCACCTGTGTATTTGACAATGGATTATGTTATGACAGATTTTTTTTTTTTTTAGATTTTTTTTAAGCTCTGCATTCACCAGTGAAATAATTATAATAAGTATCTAAAGCTGCACATTGAAAAGGTTAGGGCCGGCAAAGAGCTTGTCCAGATCTTCCTAATTAGGGTGGGTTGGGTTGCGTGGAATCGAATTTTTTGGTTTTTAATAAATCTATTCATCAAAAGTGGTTAAAACTGAGTTGAAAATAATTTAAGGTGGGAGAAGATAAAAAATAAATACTTAGTCGTCACCAAATTAAACTAAATCCTAGCAGACAACAAGGGGTTGCTTAGGATGTCCTTGTTGAGGGAGAAGGGAGAGAGAAGAATTAAGAATACAAGTCAAACCACTGTTTATTGCATTCTATGTAATCCCATTACATTCACCAATATAAATAAGAAAACCCTAACCTAAATGTATAACGAAGGATCCTACCCAAATTAGAAAATAAACCACAAAAGGAAAATCCTAAACCAATCCAAAAATGGAAAGCTAGCCTACCCCACATATTGCCACTAGCCTAATTCTTTTGGTTGATGCTCTGAGTCAGCTATGAATTTAACACTCTCCCCTCAACACTGTCTCCTAGCATTATCACTCTAAGTTTCCATTGAAATTTGTGAAAAATTTTATACATTTGCAGTGCTAGCTTCTATTGACCTTCAAAACTACGTGGCTATTTCAAGTAGATCCCCGTGTCAACTCCCCCATGGTGAAAAGCCGGTGTGGCTTTCATCTACTTGAAATTCCACCACTTGCTAGTTGCGAAACCAATTTGCACTTATACGGTCTTAATCTTCCCCATTGGACCAAAGGTCTCATCAAGATCTAACTCTTACTGATGGTGGAATCACTTTGCTTCCAACTATGTTTTGTAAAGATCTGTAGTTCCACCAAATCGACTTTTTCAGTTGTCGACATGCATCTAACTATTTTCACACCATCAGAATATAGAACTATCTCCCTTACCTCACCCTCAATCAAGGTTGCAATATAGGCACCCCTTGCGTTGTGCCGCTCCTTGATCTTTTGTGCGATCAATTTTGCATTTGTGTATGTCTTTAAAACGTAACAAGAAAAAACTTCTGCCACTTTTTCACCAACTAGCCATTGTGGATTTGATCAGTCTTAGATTGATCATCTTCCAATTCTCTTAATTCCTCCTCCTTGAAGCAATCCAACACATGATCTTCAAGCCTCTCGGAATTTGACACCTCCTAAAGATTTGATTCAATCCCCAAATGAGCTACATCTTTCACTGTCGATTCTTCTTCCTTGAACACATCTTGTGCTTTATCTTCAAGGTCTAATGGATCTAAAGAAATCACATTATCAATATCATAACTTATTAACATTAGTGCATACTCACAAATTTCGATGGATGTCATGAAATTTTCCTTTGGGTCCCAACCATCCTCTTCAATGACTCTCCTATACCCGATGGCTTCCCCTTGCCTCGAGCAATCTATGGCTAAATTTGCCTCAATGTCACTTTGTAGTCCTTCGCAATGTGTCCTGATTTACGACATTGGTAACACACCTTGTCCATGATGGGTTTTCACTTTGTGGTTTGTTTCCTAATTTGGGTTGGATCCTTCGTTACCAATTTAGGTTAGATTTCTCCTATTTATATTAGGGAATGTAATGGGATTCATAGAATGTAATAAACTGTGGTTTAACTTGTGTTCTCAATTCTTCTTTGTCCCTTCTCCCTCAACAAATGGTATTAGAGATGGTCACTGATTTTTTAGAAGATCAGGAGAGCTAAGGGCGACGGTCGTGACTAATTTATCACGTTTGGTGGATCTTGGAGATTGAGTGCAAATCCAAGGACAGATTGTGCATAGATCGTCAAGGACGTCAATGTGCAATGATTAAATCAACGGGTATTCTTGTTGAGGCAAAAGAGAATTAAGAATACAAATCAAACCACTATTTATTGCATTCTATGTAATCTCATTACATTCACTAATAAAAATTAGAAAACCCTGATCTGAATTGGTAAAGCAAGATCCTACACAAAGTTGGAAACAAACCACAAAAGGAAAACCCTAAACCAATCCAAATAGGGAAACTTGTTTACCATGCCAACAACCCCTTTGGTGGATATACTAAGTCAGCGATAACTTCAACAGTCCTCTATGTAAATCTCAAATAGAGTCAGACTACCACCTCTTCTTTTGTTTGCAACCACTCAACTCCTTTTTTGAATTGGACTTTAGCTGTCTACGATAAGCTTCAACATTCTGTTCTTACTACTGTAGGTCTTTGGATAGGTCTATCCCTTAGTTTAGATGAGATCAGAAGAAAGTGTATGGCCTCTATTTTCTTCCAAATCCTCTCTTCCATCTGACTTGCCAGGAATGAAGCCACATTCAGTAGCAATATGATCTCTCCTGTCAAGTTAAAACTCCTCCTTCTACAATGTCTAATGGACGTTTCTCATGCAATGCCTTCAACTATCTAATGGTCTATCTTTTTGGAATTCTTTGTCTTGCACTTCTTCTAAGTGTTATCTAATTTCTTTTAGTTTTTGTTTCTTTGTTTATGTACTTTCTTTTTTGCTCCATTATGAGCCTCTATAGAGATAATCTCTTGGTTCTTTTTGGAGGCTTTAGGCCCATGTAATCTTCTTCCTTTTTTTCTTTATATACATCTTGCCATTCAGTTAAAAAAAAAAAGGAATTTTCTTAGTTGGTTGGCAATGCTGCATGTTACCCAAATGCCACATTGTCACCATGCCAACACCTATCTCTCTATCCAGACCACCATTTCCAAAAATAAAATAAAGAAACTCATACTAACCCAGCACTCTCAATCCCAGGTCATCTTTAAGCCAACCAACCCTCACCTGTACACATTTATGGTTATCTCTCTCTTAGGACCCAACAAAACTCAGCCCACTCTACCCCACCCTCTCCTTCTTTCCCTCCATCATCTTTTTCAAGTCACGATTATCTCAGATCATCCGATCTTAACCCATTTTCATCGTCTTCGTCAGCCTAAACTCGACCCATCGTCTCCTAATTAAATGACTCACCTTCAACCCAAACACTCCACCACACCTTCGCCTTATTAAAAGACGCCCACCAGGCGACTGAGGCTTCCTTACATGACGACTTGTAATTTCCACATTCATCATTGCAACAAACAGTCGGTTCCACCATTGAATCATGATCTTCACAACTAAGCCCATCTCACTACTCATTCAAGCTTCAAGCCTAACTATGTTCACCCCCAATCAAGCAACTCCAATAATCCTCACCTCTCAATCCATGTGGTGTATGCCATGTGTGTGGCTATCCTTTTCACTTTGTGGGCTTTCTCCTTCCACTTGTGTGTGCTTTCTTGAATTCCAGCCTTTAGGAAGGTCAACGCCTTATTATGGCACTAATACCACTTGTTATATTGGTTTTATGGCAAATAATCAATCAACCGCAAGCCACTACACAATAGCTAAAGAAACGCATAAAATCTATGACACGGATTTTATGTAGTTCGCCGCAAAAGCTATGTCCACAGACTATGAGTTTTCCACTTGGTTTCACTATGAATAAATTTGGCAATTTGTTACAAGGATTTCAAATCCTCTAACACTTAGGGTACATTTGTGTTCACATTATTTCTGCAGAAAGAGAAAATTGTCACATCGGCAATTTCATGGTAATTGAAAACTTCATAAAAAGAGTTCTGTGAAAGTATGAAACTCATGTTTGGTGCAAATTTATTTTCCTTGATGAAATGATGAAAAATGTTGTTTGGTGCAGTTGTGGATTTCTTACGGAAAACTAGTTTTTTTTTTTTTTTTTTTTTGGTATGGATAAGGTTTGTCATTGGGCTGGGCCCGTTGTGAAAGTGTTTTCTAAGCCCACCCACAGGCTTTACCTAGTAGACTTTATTTTCTAGCAGGCCAAGCTTTGTAAAAAAAAGTTTAAGTATAAGCCCACCCAACAAGCTAAGTGGACCAGGCGGGCAAGCTTTTGAATTTTTTTTTTAATCATTTAATAACATCATTATAACTTCTCATTTTTAAATAAAATAAAGAATTAAATACACACTTTGTTTAGTTTACATCACTACAGAAATCTGAATACATAATAAATAAATAAATTGAGTCACAACACTTTGTTAATTGAAAATCTAATAATAATATTTTTACTAGTCAAATAATTATTCATAAACCATCACACAAGTTCCCGAGTTGACGGTAGGGTTGACAGCCAGGCTAGGCTTTAATCTCTAAACCCAAGCCCAGTCCAAACACTATTTGAGCTAGACCAGCCCGCCCGGCGACTGGGCGTCGACCGGGCTAAAACCTGTCTAGGCAGGCAGGCTTGAACCGGGTAGCGGGCCCACAAGCAAACTGATGAACCTTAGGTGTGGAAATGAATTAGAAAATGAAATTAAAAATGGGTGTCAACTTTTCCGTAGAAATAAAAATCCGATGGTCCCCCATGGGAATTTTGTTTTTGATCTTCTCAAAGAAAAGTTCGACATGACAGTGATGTAACAGAAAAATGATTCCGAGGAATTGTGCTACACCAAACACATTGGGTGTTTGGATAAATGCAAAATATAATATCACCAAATTTGAATATTCTATGATTTCATTATCACAGAATAAAATTGTATCATATTATAATATTATCATACTATAGTGTTTGGCAATTTCTATACATTTCAATATACCTTTAAGATTGTTTTACACAACATATACTTAAATATTTCAATATGAAGGTTTTTATAAGAAAGTGAAATATTGTATAATATCTTCTAAAATACTCAAACACGTACCGTTTATGTATCTAAATTTTATTCTAAATTAGAATATAATATAGCAAAATCATTTAAAATATATACTTTCCAAGCACCCCCTAAAATGAATTTTTCCCAGAAAACCATTTCCTTTTTTGTAGAAAATGGTTAGACAAACATGCCCTTAGTCTACTCACTTTTCTTGGATCTTAATCTTTCTCTCACAACTCACAGCCCCCCAACATATTTAGTTGGGCAATTTTCTACATCAATATATAATCTTCACTTCCTTGGCCCTCAAGAAACTTGGTCATTGGCCAACCCAATGAACCAACCCTGTTAAATCGAAATACAGGACATAGACCCAATGAGTCCCACTATATCCTCCACCCAATGACTCTTTAATAATCCTTGGTCACAACCCATTTTACACAACTTATTCCTAGAAATTCAATTCAATGGAATCAAACAGGCCCTAGTAATTGGGTTTTATATTAGTAGGGATGAACTCGAGACAGGCCACTATTACATGAGTGAACCCAATCAAAAGTGAAAGTAGGTTAAGCCTGTTTGGGTTCAGTCGGGCTCGGGCCTTCATTCCAAGAGATTTACATACCAACATTTGTATCACTTTACCTTATTTACACTATATTCCAGTCTTTCAATTTGATTCAGTCATTGAAAATCAAAACAAACTCAATCAATTGAGTCCAATCCGACCCAAGTAAACCGAGGGCAACCCAATTGCAGTTGGGACCCAAAATTTACATTTTGGGTCGGCCTAGGGTTAGGTTTGTGCAGGTTTTCCTTTTTGGGTCAGGTGTGGTACAACCATTACCCCCATGGAATTCAGGGTCGCTTGTGTGGGGTCGCATCTAAACTGTACAAATTGCAATGCTAATATTGAGGCTAAGATCCCAATTGAAGCTGACAATTAGGCTCTGGCCCTGCCTGTTTGCGTTTGGTAGGGGTGGGAATCGGTTGGGTTAGGTGCGATTTGAGTTTGGTTGAGGACTATGCAAAACATATAGAAGCTCAATCCGAACCCCCACCATTTATTAAACAGGTTGAAAAACATCAACCCAAACGTCTAATATCGGGTGCAGTTGTATAGAAACAATAGACTTAACCTGAACACAAACTGTATTTTAATCAGGTCAGATATTTCAAACACCATATTCAAGTTGGATTTGGGTCATGTTAACAGTTCAATTTAGAAATTCCTACCCTAGCTGTTTTGCTTTTCTTTTCTTTTTTCCCTTTTTTTTTTAAGAACCCTAGCTGTTATGCAAAAAAGTGACAGCTAAATCGAAGAACATTCCAATGCATCCGGCGTGACTCCTGCACTTTTTCTTTTCTTGGTAAATGAAAACAGACAGACCTCATATGCACTCATTATGAAATGCACTTCTGATAATATCCAACATGAAAACTGCCTCTTACCTCTGAGGTAAGAGGCGTGGTTCCTTTCCTAACAATAGGGTTTTCTTACTGGGGTCTACTTCCCTCACCCTCTACTCCACCTCATTTCCTAGGTATCCTCCCAGGAGGGCGGGATCCTGGCACCCTTGACCAAGGTACCCAAATAAAAAAAAAACCCAAAAAAATTGAAGATTCAACCCCACGGGGCTCTACTTCCTCACCCTCTACTCCATCACCTCGGGCCAGGGACCCAAGAGTGGGTCCCGCAAGACCACTCCATGGGAAGGAGAATCCACACAACTAGGAAGGGAAGTGCATACAAATAGGAAAAGTGGCATAAGAGGGTTCGATCCCTAGGTGGATGGCATGCACAGTTGCCATTTAATTGTGCAACCTCTTGTTGTCCATTGGTGCGTTTGAAATAAGAACTCTTTGGTAAGGATTTTGCACGATTGAGGATTCCTTATTAATATTGGTGTATACCAACGTGTATAGCTGAGAAAAGTTAATATCATTGTGTAAATCCAGAAAAGATGAAATTTCACAAATCGGATGGGGGATGTCGGATTTATTTGGCCCTAATTCTTAGAGATTACAATTAATGGTAAACGTGGATTTTCCAGTACTTTATGGAAAACACGTGAAAAATCCCCAAGCATTTGACTGATAAAGGTGAAATATCATACATGCCAAAGAAATATATAAAAGAGTTAAAAAATTACATCTATTGTCCTAACTTATCTTTAATATATTCCTTACCAAGTATGATGGGTATCTCCTCTTTAATTTGCATAGAAAAGGGATATGGGTGGTGTGGGTGGATAATAAAAGCCCCATGAACCGATGCTCTTTGCCAGGAGATGTGGGCATGCCACCAGAGAGTGCCCCTCTGATCAATCACTTTGAATCTGTAGGTGTAGGATTGGTTGCTTCGGATGGGGCATTGAGTTATGTAAGCAGGCCCATCAGCCCAACCTGTTCTCAACTGCTTTATTCCATGCCTAGAAGGAACATAAAAAATAAAAATAAATGAAAAAAAGAGAGGATTAATACATTAGGCAAGCAATCTGGCTAGTTGCCCAAAAAAAAAATTTTTTTCATTTCTCTTAATACCAGCCATACTAATATATATATACATATTTATTCAAATCTTTGCTTGCAAATAAATAAAAGAGCATCAAGAATTATATAAACTACATTAGGTAACTCACCCACATGTACTCTTACTTTTTGTTATTAAAATTGGTTACCTTCCAACTTGTTTGTCTCCTCATCCAGATTTTGGCATGTCTTTCACTCCAAGACAAATCTCAGATATTGCCTACCACTATTAAGATATGTTGCATTGTTCTTATTTAGATGAAGGATATTAAATTCCCTTTTATTTCAATATGATATGCAACTTTCTATTTGGGGTGCTCTTTTGTCATTATTTTATTTTTTATTGTTTCTTTTGTTGTTATTTTTTATATACAGTGGTTCACTTTCTGTGCTTTCAAAATTTTTCTGCGTTAACATAAAATTCAAATTTCAAATTTGAGTACCTAGTCTTGATGTTATTATTGCATGGAATTGCAATAGTTTAAGAAACACCTATTGCCGTGAATCTAGGGCTTCAATTGGTTTTAACTTTCATGAGAAAATACTGCTTTAGATTGAAACTGGAGAAAATATATCATATTACAGGGAGGATGGATCATAGGCGCGGGCCTTTTGTAGGTGAATCAAAATCGCCCATATGAGTGGGCCAACTTGTGGATGGAAAATGACAAAAAACACACCAATTAGAGTCCATATATATGCATTATTACTAAACGGTGGGCTTTTTATTATTTTTTATTTTTAGAAAAATCTTCACTTTCTAGTGGGGCGCACCTACATGCACCACAGTCAAAGGAGGTTGACGGATGGAAATGTTTGGCACAACTGAAGGGACACGATAGATGAGCTTGATAAAATGATATTAGCATCTAGTGTTAAGTGCTAAAGTTTAAATGCTATATATCATGCACTTTACAAGATAAATTTAAAAAGGTAAATAAATTTAATGGCTTTATGTCGTGCACTTTTAGATAAAATTCAATGGTGAATAATATTTAAAACATTGTAAAATTTGGGCTTGTGCTGTGAAAGGATTGGATTTATTTTATATATATATATATATATATATAATCAAGTAGTTCAAGTAGTTCAATGAACCATCATGGCAATCGGACAGGAAGAATGGTTGCTTGGGCCCAAAATCATGCCGTAATTTGGATGGGTAAAGTAGATGTGTGAATGAGCATCATGCATCACATTCGTGCCAAATTGTGTTTGTTGTGTCTCAAACAAACACCATCAAATCAAGAATCTACCAAACTATGAAAGAATGAAAACTTGAGTGGAACATGTTTTGGTTAGTGTAGTTAGTAGGTACTAACGACAGCAGGCTCCAAGAAGCACATTCATGTTTCACAAAGACATGATATTGCTCAACCACATGTTTGTTAAGTAGCTCTTTTCACCTGCCCTGACTTCAAAATGAAAACAGCATTCAACCGAAAGTAATCAAATTCATGTAATCCTCGGAAAGAGGAAGACTAACCAGTGAATGGTTGTGTTACAGGCAACGCGATTAGTGACCGTGATGATAACCTCATCGCCTTCATACACGGCGATGGTCGGACCAGGGTACATCCCATTCACTGTGAGAATAGGCTTGGTGTGGCACAGACGGGTCACCTCCTTCCATTCCACCTACAGTATCAAATCTACTCGTTCTTTATCTTTATAAAAGAACAAAAAAACATACCATTGACATCAATCAACACATGAACTACGAAAAATCATGTCTACTGATGTCTCCTATACACTTACATTGAAATGGAAGTATCTTGTGGTTGGCAAAGGTGTTGCAGGCAGAGTCCTTGCATGAACAAGGGTTCTCACACATGCACACAATAGTGCAGTTATAAGAAACCCATAACTCTTATTGTCGTGATGACCCATCCTCTCCAGGCTCTCTCAATGGATATGTTTGTCACAAGCTTTCTACTATTCAATACTTCAGGGCTATCATTGCATTCTTTGTCACACACACACACTTATATGGGCACAAGCTTTTGTAAAGGTGTATAATTTATTTCATAGGATAGATTATGCTTTTTTTTTTTTTTTTTTTTGGCGTGGAGCCCTTGGGACGTTGGTTATAGAGAGAAGAAAGAAGACTTGTTCAATGTGATTAGCTCGAGTGATGCCTCTTTTCATTGAATGTCAATTATTCTACTATACAACTCATTTTCCACATCAATTCATAAATATGGTTAGTAGTTAACAGAAGAATTGTTTAGAGAGAGAGAGAGAGAGAGCCCATCAATAAGATTAGGGAGATCTTATGTGTGGCCTACCTATGATCCAACAAAGCCCCACGATCAATACACACATGAATTAACACCTGACCCAACTTGACACCCATCTAGGCCAAATTGACCGATTATTTGAACTGCAAAGTTTATTTTTAGCCTTTTCCACCCTTGATCTTTGGGCCCGGGTATTTCCACCATTAAAACTCTGATCAGGCTTATGTTGAACCACCCTATAGACTTTTTAATATCCCTTCTCTGTCATTGATTGATCTGTCCAAGTGGGCCCTATATGGTTTCACCCAATGTAAGTGTTGTTCAGTACATTAGCTCCCGTGGATGAGCGGTAAGATGTTTAGGTGGTGTGGTGCAGGGCAGGTCCCCCCAGAGTGGGTGCCAAGGGAGATGGGGGGATTGAGAGGCTCATGGGGATATTTTAAAGTTCATCACCATCCAATCTCACCTACTGTAAGACACAGCCCTTATAATGAATGTAAGGCAAATTATAGTAAAAGAAGGTTTATAGCTCCATGTGAATTAGGTAATGCCCAGAAGAGTTTCAATCAACCCATTCTAGACTTCTTCTCAGGAAATAAAATTTCGAACATGAGATAAAGTGAATTTTTCTTTTTTTATGTTTTATAAATCCAAATCTTTATTTGATGAATGTCATAGTAAGGGATCTATTTCTTCAACAGAATTTAGAGAATTCATATTTGGATAATTTCTAAATTCTCCAAAAGTTGTACTCTAGGGAAGAATTCTTTAATTCTCCACTTCTCCATAGCATCTTGGGAATTCCAAAGGGTAAAAGTGACTTTTTTCAAATGAATTGAATTCATAATCCTAGTAAAGAAACAAGAAATTTGAAAATGTCCTTGTCCAGAAAACTTTTAGCATCACAATTCCTGTCAGGGCATAAGATTCCATCTCGAACGCAGTGGTAAATTATGTGATGGTTCAAAGTCATCATAGATGAGCCATATAAAGCACATTAAATAAAAAAAAAAAGGAAACGATATAGTTAGTTGTTGAAAGCTCTCATGATGGAATTTAGCGACGATGATGATGATGTAAGCATACTAATCTTGACCATACAAATTGTAGCCCTATTAGGATGGAGTAGAGTAAGGTCTAATTATTCTAGCCTTTCAAATGGTGGCCTGTTAAAGGAACAATTAAGAATGGGATGGTCATGCAAAATCAAATGATCAGGATTACATTTAGGCCATGATTTTTTAATGTTATTGAATTCATACGAATTGGAAAGTTCCTATTTCTAAAAATAGTTAAAGTTGAAGAATATGTAAATTTTCAAAACTAACAACAGAACAATATCCCCCTCTCATGGAAATGACCAGGGGGAGCCTAAAATAAATACCAAACCGTCACCCTAGCAATTTAAATTCTAAGAAAGTGAAAGTTGCATCTACATGCTATCATTATATTCTTTATCTCTTTGGTGAAGGTCATTTGACCATAAATCTCTATGTATTCAATTCCTATACATTTTATGTTTACTACACCCCAACAATAGGAATCATATAAAAGGTTCTGCATGACTATTCCAAATTAGAGGTGTGTTAGCGGCAGTCTTATCATTAAATTCATGATCCTACTCATGCCACTAACATGGGTTGATCAATTAGTTGGCAACCTCATATCTCACTTGATTTCTCATGGATTGATTCCTAGATATGTCTTTTTATCTATGTCGGGCTCTCCTCCCCACTGGTGTGGAGGTGCTTCCCCTTCCGTTGCATGTGGATTCTCTTGGATCCCACGCTCCTTGACTGGGGCACTTTAATGGTCCATGGCACATTCTTAAATTGGATGGGCCATGGAGAGAATTGCAATGCACAGTTATAACCATAGAACCATCTATTTTTCTCGGCCCTACTGCTTGGCATGAAACCATTTGTTTCCAATTCCTTGTCCTAAGTAGCTGGCAACAAAACCGAAGGTGATGTTTGCAAGTTGCTTGATGGAGTTAGCTTCAGGCAGTGGACTACTGAAATCTACCACACCATCTCCGGTACATAATAATTAATAATAAGGGAGACCAAGTAGGTGGCATGTGCCAAGCACGGCCAATTCTTCTACAATCGAGCAAGCATGCTGATTTCTAAAGTTTAAACGCGTTGGATGCAAGGTCAATCAAGAGTGGGAAGGATTGGAGGTAGATTAGGTGTTGGCCACTTACAACTTTGATTACTGTGGAGCATTGAAAATTTTAGATGGTTTTGTAAGCTTTACTTTTCCTCATCATTTAATAATACAGTTGTAGTGGTAGAATCAGTGAGTGTGCCAAATTCATTGATTGGAGCCTGTAGGTGTTTGAGAAGTAATGGGTCGAATATAGGAGGTGCCTCGTGCATAAAGAAATATGAGTCTTGGTTATTTGAATGTATCATAAGGACTATTGATTTAAATATTTCCTTCATGAGTCTTGGTTTCACTTGATTGTTTGGTCTCCAACCGGCTTGTGTAGAAGATGGACTTGGTTTACCCAACTTTCTAACTTCAGTAAAGAAGATAATTTTAAGTCTAGCCATGTCATCTGCTTTTTCTAACTGATGTTCAAATTGATTCACTTTCTCAAAAGGATGAAAATGGGTGGGGTAATGGGGGTTTCCTTTGAAAAAAGAAAAATAGGTCACTTGTCCTGGCTCACCCCAGTTTAGGGGTAGATTTGATCGTGGTTTTGAGCAGTTGGAACTTTGAAGTGAGTGTGGTTTATATAAAGATCTAGAAGGAACCAGTTTGAGCAGTTCACAGCAGGGATTGGAAGAGGCTAATGTTGAATATTTGCATTGTAATGCTTGAGAAGCTCATCAAGATGAATACAAGAAGATCCAATTCCTCGACAATTTTGCAGTAGGAAGCATTGGACACGTCTTGTAAGTTTGCAGGGCTTCGGGATCTAGTTTTATTAAAAATCAGATGCACATGTTATGAGTCTCGTCAGAGGCTTTGATCATGAGAAATCTTGTGTTGAATGAGTAGCACTCCACAGCATGGCCCAGCGCGTAATCACTTTTTTAATCAAAAGGTTAATCTTACCACATGACCAACTCAAATTGGAGTAAAATTTAGATGATACCCCACCCCACGCACTAGAGTTCCAATCCTTCAATTCAGGATTTCTAGTGAAAGAATTGAGAAACTCTGGAGAGCTTCCTGTAGGGGATCCTTGTCCAAATGGGAAGGATATGGTCACACCATCATTCAACTGATCTTAATCTTAACCATTCCATTTTATTATTGCAAAATGTAGTGCAGTGTCCATGCTATCAAAGTGGAATGTCATGCGTATATATATGGATATTGTTTAGTTTGTATCGCTATATTCCTCTTGAAGGAGTGTTTTCCTAGTGTTGGGTTAGCAAGAAATGCACTGAGGACCCAGCCCTTCAGCAATACCGTTTCATTGCGCATTAGGCAGAGCAATAATCTCTCTGCCAATAATGGGCATGCCTCTAGTACTTCTGGAGAAAGCATGCATGCCCCTTAGAAAGTGTATCTGCTTGCTTTGATTGATAAGATCCCTGGGGCATAGAGGGCTGTTTTTTGTAAGGGTTAAATGCGTGGCACATGAGGTCGGAGTTCCCAACATTTTTCCACAGTTTCACCCACAGACCCACATAAGAAAGCTGAATGCTACAGGGATTTATTACACGGAATAAATCATGTATCTTGCATTAATGAGATGAATGAGTTCATTTTTTTGGATACATGGAATAGATCATGTATCTTGCATTCATGAGATGCCGCCGAATGAGTTTATTTTTTGGATCATGCTCAAGCATTTGGAGATTTGTCTAGAGCATTTTGAAATTTTCCAAATAATGTTCCCCTGTGGAATTCCAAAATGCTCAAGGGCTTTTACATTTAAAATGCTAGATTTAAGAGAATTTTGTATGGGAAGAAGTATTATTTAGAAAGCCATTTCTACAACTTTTCCTGAATCGAAATGGGGTATTCGCAAGTCCAGTGAGAGAGGATTAGAGCCATCTGTGGTTGGAGACCACCTGAATTGACCACCTAGGTGCATTATAACTGTGCGGATTGCCGTTAAGGCGGTGGCTCAATTAGTTTCAGCTTTAAATTTGCTCTCCAAAATCTCAAGTTCAACTCCTTTTCCTTGCATTATCCAGGTACTATGTGTATGACCATATATATACCCCCCTCAAAAGGAAATAATCCTTGTTCTTCAAAATCAAGTAACCTCGGGCCATAAAAATAAAATAAAGTAAAATAACTGTGCCGATTAAAATATGTTTGCAAAAGGATAATGTAGACCGCCTGTGTGATCCCCTCCAGCTTAATTATTCCAACTTAGTCTATGTGCCCTAACTTGCATTCTGTACAAGTATGTGGCCGTGACAACGGATGACAGGCAAAAAATCAAAAAATGTACACCACACAAATGATAAGTAAAGATTACTGATTAAAAAAAAAAAAAAACACACACACACACACATACACACACACCCCGAAGGAAGAAGAAAATAAAAATAAAAATAAAGAAAACCGCCCCTCACCGAGGCCTTGTAGTTGGAATTAATGATTACATAACTGCTTACAACCGTTACAAGACAACTACACCCTTAGAATCATTCGTCTCCAATAGCACAGTGAAAACACTAAGCTGATCACTTCATCAAAGCTCCATTGCACCTGCCCTTTCTTTCGCTAGATTTCCACACATTCACTTGACAAACAAGGATTATAACAATAATTTGGTGTTTGATTGATCCCCAGCTTCAGGTGGATGGGAAATCTCTTTGGAACATCCTCGAAATGCCATACTGAACAGTGCCCATGCTCCTATGAGCAGCCGTAGCTGCAGCCGCAGCAGTGATCCCGACAAACTGAGATCTTGCTTGGAGAAGGTTGGCCTCCATTGTTATTTGACTTCCAGCTGGCGCAACATTGGCTGCTCGTGAGGGGTAAAACAAGGAAGAGTTCGTGTCAGTAGCTATATCCAGCGTCAACTTTTCTGACGTGCACTTTTGGTGTTTGGAGTGCAACGACATATCCCTCCCTGCTTCTGTTATATCTGGTCTTTCAGGCTTTTCTGAATTCCTGCTGAAACAATAGGATGGTGGAATGCCCTGAGTGGGAACAACATTATTACTGATCAACCTTCTAGGATCGCAGGCAGCTTTGATGCTTCCATTTTCATGTGATATAACCGGTCCCACAGCTCTTCTAGGTTCAGCTGAGAAAATATTCCAATTTTCAATCACATTGACAGTACTATAAATTTTGAAAACATGAACGTGATATATGACCTCATTCAGCCTAAAACATATAATATAAAACAGTTAGAAGCAGTGTATGTTACTGACTAAATTATGAAATATTCGTGAATGAAACTGAACATACCCACTGGGATCTTTGCTGCTGCCGGTAAAGCCCTAGATAGATTTCCAGCCATCCCATCTGCATCACTCAAGTTCTTTTGATCCTTGAATGAACTGGGTTGTTCCCTTGGGGCGATTGTACTTGAATGGACAACCCTAGATCTGAAATTAAAACCAGGAATTTTAGAATTTAAAAAAAATGTATCGGTTATGATTCAATAAAAAATGTTGCCTACCTTTTAAGTTACCTGGTATCACAGCTCTAAATGGTTCTAGTTATGTTAAGACCATTCCGTAACATAAATATGAACATATATATGAAAATATTCATGCACAAATTTATATATAGGGAAATTCTAAAAAATGACTCATTTACCTATAAAAGCCCAATTTTTCCACCCTTTTTTTTTGTCACCCAGCTCTCTCTCTCCCTCTCTCTCTCTCATGGTCACAAGGCCAAATTTGACACTCACACAAGTTTTCCTCACCATTAGATCTAGATTTTTAATAGAGATTTTATCTATGTGATGAGACAGGGATGACATAGAAGAAGAAGAAGAAGAAGAAGATGTAGAAGATAAAGAAGAATTTCTTCGTAAAGATCTAATAATTTCAGACATTGTTAACTAAAAATTATCACTAATTAGAATGATTGGTGGCCTGTCAATGATTTCTGCCAACAAAAGTCAACACATGTCATTCTCATAATAAAGACTCATCCTTTCATCCATAGACACATGGATTTCAAACTTTTTCATCCATGACTAATGCTTTACGTATGGCCTCATCTAGTAACAAATACAAGGATACATGCCGTTCACATACAGTTACTCCAAGCTTATCAAGATACTGTATATGAATCCAATAATGCAAAAAAAATATCCCTGTAAATCTTATCTAGCTACTGTATGGACTTTAAATGTTTACAATTCCACTAGGTCTATAAATAAGAATTGAGAGCCCTCTTGTCTCTCAAGTTCAAAATAATATGCAAAGTTTTATAGTTCAATTGTAAAATAAATTCTTAGTTTGTTTTCGAGAGTAGTTCTAGTAGATCCTTGGTCCTCGATCAGGTATCAAAGCCAAGCTGGTCTTCTCCCCTTGTAAGAAACTCTACATAAATTTTTATTTCAATGAAGTCATATTTTCTAGAAATGTTTTCAAATTCCATGCATGCATTAAGTCGTGTCTCTTTCTTCTTCTTCTAGGTTGACGTTGTCATAGATAAGGTTGAATTTATAATTTTAGATCTGGTGAAACCAGATTGCGTTAATTAATTTGTGTTGCTAAAGGAGTGATTTGGGTCAAGGTTCCCTTATCGCGAAATTAAATTGATTTATTCTTCCTAGTCTTGGAGTTTCCATAAATTAGTTTATCATTTATGGAGGCATGAATTCCTTTTGTATCTACGAAGAACGGCTGAAGTTTCAAAAGAAATTGTGTACCTAGGATAACATTTGACTTAAAATTTTTGCTTATTATTTTAAACTTGAGAGACAAAAAGGCTCTCAATCCCTATTTAAAGACCTGGTGGACTTCTAAACATGTAAATACCATCTTGTATCTAGATAAGATTTACAAGGAAATTTTTTTGCATTATTGGTTTCATATACAGTATCTTGATAAGCTTGGAGTAACTGTATGTGAACAGCATGTATCCTTGTATTTGATAAGGTCATACATAACTTCATTTAAACTTCGGGCATTAGTCAGACATGATAAAGTTTGACATCCATGTGTCCATGGATGAAAGGAGGAGTCTTTATTATGAGAATGACATGTGTTGACTTTTGTGGATAAATCAAATGGGTGGGAAGTTCTCTCGTAGCAATTGCCATAATAGACATTATAGATAATGTTGACATGAAAAAGACATGTCACTTTATAAAAATAATTCTTTATTAGAGAAAATCTCATATCCGGAGAAAAACTTCATTGTGGATCATCTTTGACTTTTTTGGTGTTGAATTGATGGATGACACTTGTCATGAAGGGGGAAAGCCATTGAAAGGTGCATGCTACATTGTCGGCAATCTTGAAACTCTTCATTAAGAGAATAATTGCTACATTTCTGAAATAATAACTATATTATAAAAAATTCTCAGCTGATGGGATATAAGACATCATTGTTTAAAATGTAATATTAGGATCATCCCAACCATCATCTTCAATTTCTCCTTGAAATAGCTGAATTAATTCTACACAAGTTCTATCAGGAATGTGAAAAGACAAATCATCAACACTATCAAGAATCTGATTTAGAACTTGATGTCCAGATTTTTATGGGCAATAGAAAACAAAAGTCTGATCCGCCAAATCATCGTCAATGCAAATGATTCGACGTCCATCACACCAAATATTTTTGTATGTGCTTGCAAATTCAATGCCCATTTAGATTGATGAACCGTTGAAATTGAGCTGCTACTTGACTATAGTCATGCAGATGCTCCAGGCTATATTCTAAGGATGCTTCATCAGAGGATTCTTACCAAGTAGATGGACTAGCAATTGGGATGTGTTCATAGTCTTTGATGGAAGATTTGAATTTGCGGTAAAATCACCTTCTTCATAATCCATTATGGTCCATAATTGATAGGGCTGAAAGAAACGAAATTCAGATCTTTCGCCCAATGTGGAGGAGATAGCAATCAGCAGTTGTTTGTCAGTAAAACCGAGATAACTAAGAGCATATCTCACAACAGCAGGCAACTGTCAAATTTTCTCAAGATCTTCTCAGTCTAAGACAAATCTCTGGACCAAGCCTTGCTCAATATATGAAATTTTGAATTCTAGCGAGCAATACATCTTTGGAAAGCCCGTAGCGCAGATTAGGTAACGAGCTTTGAACAGTAAACATTCTTTGATCTAACAAGAAAGAGTTTTTCCTCTAACTCTTGCATCTAAATCATATGGAAGAATTGTGTTAACTCCTTCCAGGAGTTGTAACATGCATGGTTTTTCATTCTTTAAGGTAGAGGACGATGCTCTTTTATGAGACATTTGTATTTGGGTTTCCAAATTTTTGAGGTGATTGGCTACATCAGTTAATGTTTTTCCAGTTTGTTTCCATTTTCCAGACATAATAGCACTCCAAAGAGTGGTACTGAGTTCTTGAGAATTTGAGGACAAATCGGATTGAAGAAAGGAATTGAGATTTGTTGGCATGTAGAAATTGGAGAAGGATGGGTTTCATTGATTGGGTTTTCACTTTTTTTTTTAAGGCATCACTGCTTTTCAACTTACTTCCTTAGATAAATTCACAAGATAGAAAATCGGGAATAGAATTTAAAGAACTTTTGATAAATTCAATGTAAAAATAAAAAAGCTTTCCCCTTTCAAGGATAATAGGCTTAGGATGATCTTACGAACTCAAGATTTTAAGTAGGCAGGCCTCATACAGATCTTTCCATCCAATGAACTTTCATGTTCATACACACCAGCGGGCCCAACTAGGAGAAAACACGCACTGTGTATCGCTCCCTAAATATATGGAGATTTTCAAAAAAGCAAGTGTTCACGTTGAGTCAATCTAGTCTTTCCACACACACCACCCCCCATGTATGACCACAATTCCAAATTTGGCACCCATCTAGTTTTTCCCCACCATTGGAATGAAATAATAATAAAATGATGCGTCTAAGCCATTAAATCTTAAGGCCATGAATCAAAAGGATAGGACAATCTTATGGACTCAAGATTTTACATATAGATAGGCCTCATATGGATCCTTCCATCCACTTGACTTCCATGATCATCATGCATCCTAGTGGGAGTGTGTGTGGCATTGTTCTAATGAGAACTGTTCTCACGGAGTCACCATGAGAACTTTTTATGGGGCCCCATTTGTGAGTTTCATCTTGGGATGGGACTAGGGGGGGATGGACAAATCTATATGGGATCACGACTAGTAACAAGTTCGACCCCAATCCCATGTCCCTAACCCCTTCATCCATAGCCCACAAGTTTAATGGATTCATATTAAAAACAATTCCACCCTCCATTTAACGGTCAAATCAATTCAGATAGGTGCCAAACGTTGGGATAAATGACTTCCAGGGGGTCCTCGTGGACCTTGTCTATGCATCATTTGGATGGGTTGCTAGTTGGGCGCCGCCAATAGTTCTCACGAAAGAACGGTGAGAATTAGTTCTCACTTAAAGATTTCCCCCATATATATATATATATATACACACATATATATGAGGAATATTCAAACACATCCATGAAAACTTTTTATGGGACACACTTGGGAATGGGGTTGGGAGGAAGGAAAGATCTATGTTGGACTATTTCAAATATCAAGTTTGGCCCCAATCACATATCCCTAACCCCTTCATCCATTGTCCACAAATTCAGTCAGTCGGATTGGTGCACAGTCAATCCAATGGTCCAGTAAATTAGAATTTGACCGAAACTTGAGGCGTGTAACGATAAGGGGTCCCTACGTAGTGCAAAGTTTGGATTGAGTGATAGATGGGCGCCACCTAAAGTTCTCACAAAAAAGTAGTGAGAACTAATTCTCACAAGATTATTTCCTATATAATTTCCCTAGATATATAGGACAAATCTACTATGCATATGTCCCTCACACTATAGTGAGGGACACTTTCATTTTTTGAAAGTATTAATGTGCGAAAGGACAAAACCATCACACATCATGATATCTTTTTGACCTTGTTAGATCTAAAAAAGAAATTGTCCCTCACCTTATGGTGAGGGATGGATGCATAATAGTATTTCTCATATGTATATATATGTTTTTGATCCTATGAAAACTGTTCACTCACCTACCATGAGAACTTTTCATGGGGCCCACTTGTGGATCCCATTTGGAGCTGGGACCAGGGGGATGGAAAGATCTATGTAAAACCATCCCAAACATCAAGTTTGGCCCTAATCACATATCCCTAACCCCATCATTCGTGGCTCACAAAGCCACTTCATTTGGATTGGTCCACAGTCAATCCAACGGTCCAATAAATTCGAATTTGACCAAAACTTGGGGCATGTGACTATCAAGGGATCCCTGTGTATTGCAAAGTTTGAATTAGGTGATAGATGGGCCCCATCTATGATAGATGTGCCCACCTAGAGTTCTCACAAAAAAAAAAAAAAAAAAAAGGTGAGCACTAGTTCTCATAGGATTATTTTCCATATAAATAGATATATATAGAGAGAGAGATTAAACATGACCTGTGGACCAGCAAATCTACAAAGAATAGATTAAATGGAATAGTCATTAAAGCAGCAAATCCATTCGGGAAAACAAAACAGTACAGCAGAAATTCAACAAGAAAGGTTCAAAAGCAATAGTGGGACAGAACAAGTACAAGACATAAAACTTGGTGAAATTTAAAACTTGAGATGATATGACATGGTTATGAAAGTTGTTAAAGTTGTTAAAGTATCCCTAGTTACACTATGACAGTTGTCAAAGTACCCATAGTTAACTAAAGTTCATAACCCAATATCCATATCCCTGTTTCCAAAAGTGGTTGTTTCCATGTTTATACGTTTCTTTATCATGCTCATTCAAGCCCAAACCTAACTACACTTCCGTATCATCCTAATTCAAGCCCAAACCAGACTTCTTGTTGATTGGGCAACTTTTAAACAAACAAGCCATATCTATCTCTGGTGCACATATGACAATAGCATTGGAAAATATGAATGCATTAGGTAGATTATAGCATTCATTCAGCATATAAGCAAAGCAATTACCTTGGAAGAGAGACATGCTTCCTCTCCAAGGGAATCACTGGTCCACTTTTACCACCATTTTCCTCAAGATGAACAAAATGCTTCCTGAATTGGTCGACAGCACTGCACAGGACAAACACAAAATGAATTTAGTGATCAGAAGAGAAGTTAACATCCAGTGAGGAGAACAATCTCCAAACTATGGGCAGCAAAGAAACCTAGGATAGAGGAAATTTGTCTTTTCAGTTCCATTAATGTGCTCTTTGAGCAGCTGAGGGTGGTATTCCAGGATCTCCCGGAAAATAAGCTCCTGAATGTCCTCTTTTGTCACCCGTCGCCTCTCAAATTCAAACTCAACTTTTGAGATAGGCTGACAAGATGGTTCTCTCTCCACCTTGGCCAGGCCTTTGAAATAAGGATCAGCCAGTGCCTAGCAAAATCAGAAACACGTCCACTGTCAAATATAAAATCTCCAGATCTTATATTCTTCATCCAAAAGAGAGAATAATTTACATAACACCACTAATGAATTATTAGAAGCACTGTTTACACGACACATTGTGTATGAGAAAATCGCTTGAGAAGTGAACTAAACCAACAGGCAGAAGCTCATATTAGCATCCAGTTCAACCAAGAGTACAGAAAAAAAACCCAAAAAGAAATCAATCAACAACAGTAATAACAATGACAATGACAACAAAAACACTATCAAGGCAAACATGAAAACCAGTAAGAAATCTAATGGTTACAAAGACACCATGGTTGCAATAAATTCATAAGGACCACGATCGCAATTGCATATATTAACAGAATGCAAACCTCTTCAGCAGTTGGCCGATCCTTCGGATCAAATGCTAATAGCCTTTGCAGCAATTTTAGTGCCAATGGATCTGCATTTGGAAACTTCTGAGAAAACGGCACAGGCTTCTTGTTTTTCAAGGTGCATAAGTATCTTCTTGCTTTTTCATTTCGGATCTGGATTCAGAAAAATTAAAATAGATGAATACGGAGAAAATTCTTTTTTATTCTTGATAAGTAACATGACTTGAAAGCTGAACGCGCAATCTCTTGGTTGCAACAAAGAGCACCTTCCAACAGTGCTACAAGCTCTTGTTTATTAATAACAAGAACATTGTTTTATTTAACAATTATGAATAATGACAATGTTCTATAACAAGCAAAACAAGAACGCGAAACATTCCCAGAAAGTATCACAAATAATTAGGCCATACCCTAGATATTGTGTCCAGAGAAGGTATGCCAAGCAGATCAGTCATCAAATCCAATTGGTGAACAACATTTTTACCAGGAAAAACTGGCTTCCCCGTTAACACCTCAGCAAATATGCAACCTATGCTCCAAATGTCAATTGCAGGGGTATACTGTACATCCAGAAAGCGCTAGTTAAATCATGTTAAGAATAATAAGTATGCAGTATAGCAGCCCAGAGAAACATAGCAACAGACTCGACACAGTTACCTGAAGAATAGTAAGATATTTCAACTTGCAGGAGAGTTCAACATCCCTTCCTGAACAAGCATTTTTTTAATTACTATGCATTATAATTTCCTTAAAAGCACACAGGAATTTCTCCAAATAAGTTAAATAATTGAGAAACTAACGCTGTTATCTAGTTATCTACACCAACTGAGACAACTACACAGATACAAATAACATATCCAAAATGTGGTGTATGGTATACCAACATCTAGTTCCTCGGCAACATCACTCTTGCAGGGACAACCAAACAAAAAATGATTGGAAAATAAAAAAACTAAAAGGAACAAAGGAACTTCTGAAAACTACTTGAGAGGAAAATATATATATATTTGAGGCACATAGAGGACCTTCAATAACTCTTTTCTGCTGCTACATTTTTGCTTGTTACCCTTTCAGACCATACATGAGTTAATTGTTTCAAAAGAGCTGATGCCCTCGGTTGTCACTTGGCAGTCAAGGCTTCTATAAATGCTGCCTTTAGTATGTAAATCATCCAAATAGAAACATCTTGAACAGACAATAAAACATGAGAGTTCTGAAAGACCCTATATCCTAAGCATCATTTCCAATTGCTTTATGAACCCTTTTTCAATCCATCATTTACACATCACATGTGACCTAACAACCTCATACTTTCCTAAATTTTGTTAAAAGCTACTGCAAGACATGGCAGAGAGATATGCAGAGATTACTCCAATTCCAATTCCAAGTTGAATGGTAACAAGATAGAACTAATAGCCCACTTCTTTAGCATATTCCAGAGAAAAAAACTTTGAACTAGTGCATGTACTCACAAATGGATGCTATAACATCTGAATTCAGACAAAATAAACAGAACATTAAATCATCAATAAAAGAAATTTAGAAGTTTGAAACCAAAGTAAGTTTTTGGTGTCTCCACTCTCTGGTCAATCCCAAAGCACATAATATACGTACTCTCAAAATTATGCATCATTGCTATGCAACTAAGGGTCAATATAAAATAAACTTCCCAAAAGTCCTCTTCATAATTTTCATCCTATTGTTTTGTTCAAGTAAAAACTATATGCAATCTGAAATGCCAGTCAGAAAATACCAGAAACCTTAGAAGAGTTAGCTGAAAGAGCTAAGTATGATCCAGAAGGATTTCAAGTCCAAAGCAGCAAAACAGTAGACCCTAAATTCCACAAAGTTTTTTTTTTTTTCTTTTTTGGTGAAGGCCACAAAGCTTAAATGGCAGGGTAGTAAGAATGAGATTTTAAAATGGGATTAGAAGTAGGAACAGAAACCACTTAAATGGAGCATTCTCGAAAATAAATGCAATACAACAATGCTAAAGAGGACCACCCCCACCTCCCCAATGTGCAGACAAGCAAAATGACCCTCCCAATCTATTCCTACTGAAGAGGCAAGATCATCAAGAGTCCAAAGATAACAGCAGTATGGCAGTAAGCTATACAAACCAATTTTGACAATACAAGGGGGACTTAAAACAAACATGCATCAGGCATCCATCATTAGAACTGATATAGAATACAAGAACCACGAATGAGGAAACCAGGGGCCATATCATCTTTCATACAGAAGTATTAGCATTTCAAAGCCATGAATGCAAGCTTTCCACCTTGTCAGCCCATCCATAACTGCAATCTATTTTTATCACAACAAAATTTCATAATTTTAAAGGACCAGCATTGACATCACAAAACTCAAGCACTCAACATATACATGAGTAGAATCCAAAGAAGGTTCTGCTCTGTGTGTGTGTGTGTGTGTGTGTGTGTGTGTGTGTGTGTGAGAGAGAGAGAGAGAGAGAGACAGAGAGAGAGAAGGGGGTTGGGTAAAAATGGACACACAATAGGATATAATGCTTCGCGGTATAATTTCTGTTGTGAGAACATCTAGCAGGATAAAAAAAAATGGCACTCTGCACTCTATTGTTTTTACTCTTACCAGAATTATTAATTAGTACAAAAGAAAACAAGACCAATCAAGAAATCAATTAAGAATCATAGAGATTTCTCTCATTATGTTCATAGTTATAATTTTGTTGGATCTACTTATAGAAAGTAATCTGCCGAGTAATATCTAGTAGGTCGAAACTTACTTTAGAGAAAAATGATCCACAAAGCTCTGGAGCTCTATACCATCTTGTTGCTACATAGTCCTGCAAAATTTGTAAGCTTCAGTATGCACAAAGAGAATAATGAAATGTTTGCCGACTGTAAGAGTTGATTAAGTTTGAGATGCAGGTTGAAAAAGCACTAAAGGCTATTGAAATGAATATAAAGGGTCAAATACACAGCTTCAAGTTGTTCCACATACCGTCCAAAATATTGTTGTTGAAGCATCATTAAATGCAACTCTTGCTAATCCAAAGTCACAAATTTTCAACTTGCAGTTTGCATTGGCCAATATGTTCTTTGGCTTTAAATCTCGGTGATATACATTGGCTGCAGACAAATGGCTTCACCATCAGAACAAAAGCAAAACATTCTTCATAGAACAATAAAGAGCCATAACAAAACTCACGAAAAACTATAGAGCTAGGTACACAGATGTTTGCCAGCAAAGAAACAAAAGTTGGTTAACAACAATAAATAAAAATGGACATGTAGAAGAAAGTAGTCAAGAAACTAGTTTCAGAACTTAAAAGGCTTTTCAGTTTACAAATGCATAAAAAAATTCATCTTTAAGTGCATCCACAGGGCATAACATAAAACTTTCATGGTGGAGACCACATATAACAACTCTGTGAAGCATAGGATACGGGAGTGTACTTCCCTATGCAACATGTCTCTTGAAATTGGCTAGGAATTCCCAACTAAAAAAAGTAAATCATTTAGCTGCAGCGTTAAAATGCGCTTTCAAGACCATTTAGAGGTAGCACCAACAAGGGATAAAATAAGAGAAACTTGTTTGAGATGTTCATGCTGTCCAATGCAAGCCAGTAAAGAAAAGTTTGGCTATTGAGGTTGATGGCACACCAAAGGAAAAGGGTAGGCCAAACAGGACATGAATGGAGGCAGTAAAAATAAATATAAAGAAGTGCAGCTCATCAAAGGATATGGCTCAAGATTTATTGGAATAGAGAAACAGAATTCAGGTAGCGAAGGCTTTGATGTGGATGATGATGATAATGAGCCATAGGGTCAAAATCTTTTGATATGCAGAATGTAAGGATAAGGATAGCAACAAAAGACAACAGTTTATTATAGTACTATCTATCACGATCATAACTCCACTTTTACTATCTAAGCATTAAACAAACTCAAAGCCCTTAAGCAGCATGCAACTGTGCACAACATTCAAATTTAAGTCATTCATATCACCATAGCCCATCATATTGAGCTCCATGATTGAAGTAAAAGCTCATTTCAGTAACAGGAAAGTTTGTCAGGCAGTGAAAAAGGGGAAGTTCCATATACTTCAATAATTTGTGAAATGACATGGTATTTCCTGAATACTTCTCATTCTTCATAAAAAAATATATAACACAGGTTTAAAGAAATATAACAATATAGCAATAATGGTCGCACCAGTATGAATATACTTCAACGCACGAAGTAGCTGATAAAGAAAAAACTGATAATGTTCCTTTGTCAAGTCATCATTAGCTTTGATGACTTGGTGAAGATCTGACTCCATAAGCTCAAAAACAACATAAATATCTTTGAAATCCCTTCTTGAAGGTGGCAGCATGATATGCTTGATTTCAACAATGTCTGGATGACGTAGAAGCCTAAGCAGTTTGATCTCACGGAGGATCCGAGCAGCATCAGAAACGTGTTCAAAAATGTCTCGTATTTTCTTTATCGCCACTTTCTCCCCAGTAGTTGTGTCAATGGCTGAGCACACAACGCCATAGCTTCCTTTGCCAACAATCTCCTGAATCTTGTATCTATTGGCATCTCCATATTCAGTGAAGAAATCCATTTCGGCCTGACTCTGGACACATAATAGAAGCCACTCACTTTCATGATTTTCCATAGAACACCTTTTTGAAACTTAAATCATACAAACAGATCAGTTTAAAATAAAGGGCGAATGTAAGAATGAGGAAAACTAGAATTACCACAATTTCATTATTGACATTGTCACAGAGAATACACAACAGTGTCATACTAATTACAATTAAAGTATGCTACAAGAATCGAAATATTACTTTTTCTGTCATTTTTAAGAGAGAAAAACATGTCATAAGCTATCAGTTTCACAAGTTGAATGCTCAATCAACAGTGCTGAATAGGACCCAACAGTAGTGGTAACTCTTCTTGAGCGATAATTGGGCCTTTGCCACCATCCGCTTGAAGGATGAGATCCACAGGGTTGAACTCATGAAAGAGAAAAGGAGAAAGGAAGAGGATGTAAAAAGAATAATAATAATAATAATAATAATAATAATAATAATAATAATAATAAGGAGGAGGTTTATTTACTTTTTACTCTAGAGGAAAAAAGTTGGAGGTGAATCAGAGGAGAGGGAGGACAACGCGTGATATGCTGATAAAGAAAAAAGAGCAACATAAGATCATTTCTTAAACGTGAACATCATTACCTTCCAAATTACAAAATATAAATATATTTGATGCTAATGATGATTTTTTAAGGGGGAAAAAGTACGTGCGAATTCAACCACTTATCCCCGTGCGAATTCAGCAACTTATCCCATGCGAATTCAGCAACTTATCCCATCTTCCTTCAAAAAGCTATAAATAAATAAAGGAATATGACAACAATGCTTACGAAGATACTAAAGATACTTTTAGAAACAGGTATGGCAAATTGCTCTTAGCCTCTTAGAATCCTTACATCAGGTAGGAGAAGAACAGGAATTGAATAGGAAAGCAGTGAAGGAAACCAGATGACTGACACTATTTCAAAACAATTTGGCAACCCACTTATATTCAAAGGTGCTCCTATAGCAGATTCAGTAAGCAAAACAACCAACTGTTGCATCTGTATGCAACTTCAAAAAATGGAAATACAAAACCCAATGCTTTCTCAAGCAACATATCTTGATAAATCTCAATTCGCATGCGACAACAATGAAAGAAGCTTCCGAATCATCTAAAGAGCATATCCAATAAACAAGAGATTGGAACAGGTTGAACTTTTCGAGAAGAATCGGGTTCTACAGTAATATTACGTTAGCTTGAAGCAGTAAACATGGAATCTTAGACGCTCAAGTAAAGGAATAAGTGAAACCATTCCTCTCTTACAATAACAATCTACAATAACAAACCCATCTGGTAAAATTCAATTCTAGAACTTATTTCCCAAAGCCAGTATCTGTTAAAGAGTCCATTCATAAACATAAAACAGTACTAATCATGAAGTTGACCCCAAATGAGGAAAATAAAAGTACATAACTACAACCAAAGCATACAGTCAGAATGGAAAATTTTTCATCAAAACAGGTTTAAGGGTAAAAACCAAATAAGGAAAGGATATCAGAATCCAGTGCTCACATCTCATGAAGGATTTTGCTAATCTGAGACTGCAAGACCCAATTAGAAACATTAGATGTAAACCATCAGATTGTTCTCAACTATTAAGAAAAAAAACACCCAAACCAACAGCTTCTATTGTCAGGGGAACCAAATACAAACAAACCCAAAACAATCACAACCCCAAATTCTCAAAACCCTAATCCACCCCACACATGGATAAAGGAAGGATAAAGGAACCCTAACCTTCTTTCTTTGATCCTGCTGCATCTTTCCCTCAAATTCCAAACCCAAAACACCTCCAAGATCCAATCTTTCCCACTCCAAACAACACAACAACGCCAAATCACAAAACCTCGCTCAAATCAGCCGCATTTGCCCCACCTGCCCCAGCTGCGGATAACAAACCCACAATCCCTCGTTACCCTCTTGGAATTCTTCGAGAAACATAGAGCACGGAGCAAGTCCCTCATGCACTCCTCCTCCTCCTCCTCCTACTCCCTCAAAACCCTAAGATCGACAGCAGCAACACCGATGGAAACGACGATCATAGACGACAGATTCGCATTTGCCGATGCAGTTCCTTCATCGAAGGATCCGAGACCGAGGAATTCAGATAACTCGCAGAAATCTATACGATCTGCGTTGGATCTGTTGATGCAGAGTTCGAGATCTAATGAGCAAAAGAAGGAAGAGAGAGAGAGAGAGAGAGAGAGAGAGATCTGAGTCGAAACGAGCTATTTGTAGGAAACGAGAGGGGAGAGAGGAAAGGGGCAGTGGAAATGAGAAAGTGGTTGGATGGGGTTAGGTAATAATTAGGGAAATTTTCAATTAAGGATTAAAGCTTTTATCTTATTTTATAAAAGGACACAAGTTTCTGCAAAATTTACACTCAGGGCTTGTGTCAATTAAAATTTTAAAATACATAGGTATTAAATACAGACAATTTATATAATTTATGGTTAAAAATGAATCAACAGAGGATGAGAAATAAGTTATAAGCCATTAGCTAGTAGTTTATTTTTTTAATATTTTTTATTATATTTCACCTAAAAAAGATAATTTTATGTTGACTTTTAACATCCATGTTTGATCTTTATTTCTAATTAGTTACAGTGTAAATTCTATACATTCAACATTTCAATGGGTTTTTAGAGATTTTATGCAAATACATGTTTGTACTTTCTCTCATTTTTTATTTTCTTAAAAGGCTGTTTTTTTATACATTTAAATAAAATATAGTCGAGAGGTCGAAATGGTGAAAACAACGATGAATAAAAGTAAGAACATTTTTTGCCATTTACATTTAATAGAAAAATTAGCTGAAAAATCTCCTAAATTTGCTAGTTGTCTCTAAGGGTTCATTTGGCAATATCAATGGAAAAGAAAACAGAGTATTTCCTCTCCTGTTGAACTATGTTTCCTATCAAAAGGATTTCAAGCTCTTTTCTTACATAGAAACTAAGAAAAAAATAAAGAAGAAAAAATCCAACGCCATTTCCACCCTACACTAAACATACCTCTAAAGGCGCCAAAAAAACCTAAAACATTGTTGAGAGCCTTTTTCTTTTCACGGAAAAGAAAGCCACACAAATAGCCCCTAATTGAATATTCAGTGGAAAATATAGACCTTAGCTTGAGAGTTTCAAAACTTGCGTCTTTTATTGAAATAATTCCAAATCTCACTGCCTTGTTTGAAATTCTCCCTAATAATTACGTACGAAAGAGAGTGTTTTGGGGCGTTTGTTGTTGTCTTGTCGGTGTTGCCGTAGAGAGGAATATTCGGGAACCGTAGAGGAACAAACGTAGAGATACGGCTGTGGCATATATGCAAATACTATGGAGTTGGAGGCGGGCTTTTGCTTGTTTTTTTTGCGTGGGCGGGACCAGTGGAGCAGTGGGATTAACAGACAGCAGAGCCATTTGGTCGTTTTGTTAAAGGTAATGCCACGTGGCCTCATGCTGGCCGTTAATGGCTATTCCATCTGGAAGGGCCGCAGAGTTTCATTTTTAGTGTCCTGAATCCGGATCCTCTCAGGGTCTTCCCCATGACGAGAATGAGTGGATCAGATGGAGTTTCCACATTGCCTAGGGATGTATATCATTTACTTGGGCAGTAGCGTCTCAATCTAGTCAGTCACTCCCATTGTGATACAGTGGATTGTGATTGTCCACTAGAAAAAGCCTCAAATTTTCATATAACATATTCATTTTAAAAGGGCCATTACCGTTACACTTGTCTTTAAACTTAGCCACATAGATGTTTGAACGATATATGGGACCAACACATTTTCTATCAAATGGCCAATTTTAAGGATAGAATCAGTGGGGGATATGTCATACACTATGAAAAAGATTATTTTAAGAAACTCCAACATTAAACAGGTCAATAGGTGAGTAAGCATGTAAATGTGGGTCATGTGCCATACTGAATCGTGACACCCACGGGCAACCCACATCCTCTTTTTGCTTTTTATTTAAATTTTATATTACTTTTTACATAAATTAAATTTGATTATAAACTTTTAGAATTTTCGATTTGAAATGAAGTTGAAATTAGTAGAACAAATGCAAAAATATGGACACCGATTTATAAATGAAGAGAAAATTTTTAATTATTTTAAATTTATATTTAATTTATATAAATAATAATAATAATTTTTTAAATATAAACGTCACGCTGGCGGTGCCGTGCGATGGCCTAACACGGCCCAAATAAGGCACGGGCCATGTGTGGGTTAGGTCGCCCACCCACAGCTACATGCTTAGGTCAGCTCCACTGTTGAGTTTGACGTTTCTAACTCAAGAACTATGGAAAGTCAAAGCCACAATGAGGATCCAAACTCCCACAAGAAGGTTTGCGATTGGAATCCTCCTCTCTTCTGGTCTGGTCAAAAAGGATGGCCCCAGTGGACAAAGCCCCGGTTTGAATCCTCGTTGGCGTCTAGTTTGAACTCAGGTTTGTCCCCACTCAACTCAAGTTTGAATCTGATAAAAAGAAGAAATTTAGACTGTCCAATAGGGGACTCCCAGGGTGGATTCAGGTCAAGTTTGAAGTTTGAATCACTTAATATGCAGGAGTTGACGACTAGCACTTGGGCCCACTGGACTCCAATAGGCCCCACTGACTCGATTTTAAATTATACAGTAATCATCCATCCACTCTTGTTGTGTTCTCCTTTTCCCCTTCTGTTTTTGCAAGACATGATTTGCGTGCATTTGAGATGCATTCTGTGGTGCATTCGGTCTTCAGATGTATTTGAGTATAGTTTACATTCATCAAGCAGGTTCAGGAGTCAAGGACTGTTACATACAGTGTTGATTGGCACAAATCCGGCAGGATCCTTTTCCAATCCCTGGCATGGGAATTCAGATTTCCTGAGAAAGTCTGGCATGGGAATTCAGATTTCCTGAGAAAGTCCCCCACGAAGAGAGAGAGAGAGAGAGAGAGAGGGGGGCCACGCAACCCTATGGTTATGCGGGGAGACCTATAGTCACCGTGGGGATTTTCTCAGAGAATACGGACTCGTACTTGGGCCTTGAAATCCTTATTGGGGTCTCCCAGACAATTGACAACCCTAGCCAGCACTATAAATTTGTAGTAGGCTGCTTTTTTAAATCTCCTTCGTCAAGTCAAAATGAAGGTTAAGATTTTCTACCAAAAAAAAAAAAAAAGGGTGAAAGTTATCACAATGTTTAAGCTCAAAAATAAAATAAAATAAAAAGAAGAAGAAGAAGTTAAAAGATAGTACAACACTACCATAGAAACAAAGACCAGCAGAAGATTTTACATTTTCAAAAGAGACTCGGTGTCATGTGAGTTTAACCAGCTCCTCAAAACAAAAGTTCAAGGCCCACATACGAAAAGACAATATTGCAATAAAAATATATTATAAACATTATGTAAGTTTTTATAAAAATATTCATCTATTAACATAACAAAAACGTTTTTGTAGCGCTTCATTCCACATCATTTATGAATGAAATATAAGTCTGGTATAATGAACTATGTAGGTTACTACTAATAACTTAGGTTTAAACATGTTGGGCCACATTATAGGCTTACCAAGTTATTGGGCCAGTGGGTTACTTGGATCGTTACAAATGGTATCAGAGACTATTATCAGCCGAAAATGTGGGACCCCTAATCCCGGGAATCAAGATAGGGGAATCTGCAGGGGAATCCATGAAGTTAGATGGATCTACACTAGAACGTGTGGCATTGAACTATAAAGGTTACTATTAATAACTTGGGCTTATGTATTTTGGGTTACGTAAAAGACTCACCAAGTTATTGGGCCAGTAGGTCACTTAAGTCGTTGCAAACGATATCAGAGTCAAAGTGCACGAGCCTTTGAATTAAGATAAGGGATCCGTAAGGGTCACGATTGTGAAATGCTTTGGTCCCACATCGCCTAATGAAGTTAGATGGATCCACATGGAGACGTGTGGTTTTAAAGGAAATAGATTATAACACTCTATCCCATATCATTTATGAATAAAATATGAGTTTGGTATATAATAAACTATATAGGTTACTACTAATAACTTGCACTTAAGCATTTTGAGCCACGTGATTGGCTTACAAAGTTATTGGGCTAGTCATTACAATTTCAATTTCCTTAAGTTATCAGGTTAGCAATTGCTCTCAAACCACTGCCATTATGGCTATCTTTTAAAATTTTCCACCCTCTTATGTGAACAATAGTGATGCAATTGTCACATCTCTCCTCAGCTTGACACTTTCTTTCTTTCTTTTTCAATTAAACTTGCATATGTGGGTCTCTGTTAAGCCCTTTTGATGAGGGCAACTTTTTAGATGGAGAATTTGCTTTTTTTTGGCAATGGCTACAAATGCTAGAGCCCAAAGAAATCCTAAGATGAAGAGAAATAGAAATTCTCTTAATGCTATATCTCAGTAGGATTTTCATGTGCTCTAATTTTATTCAGCATTTAGGAAGTCGATATTGCATATTCAAAATGCCAAAGTGATATTTAAGAAGGCTAAATTTTTGAAATTTGACTAATTATAAACAACAAAATTTTAAATGCTCCATAGAAAACAAATGATATTGCCGTCAGAAATCATAAATTCCTAGCAAGTCAGATTTCTATTAAAAATTCCTCCAAACAAACACCCTATGAGGTGATGTCCTTTAACTCACTCCCAAAGACTAAGATCCAATAGTGGAAAACTAGAACCAAATTAGATATATGATTGAAGTACCCTCGGCTTACTTTTAGGTACTCAAGATTTTAGTGCTAATTAAACATTAACTAGAATAATTAAAAAAAAACCTCCATTAGTGGTTAATCCAAGCTTGCTCTTACCATCGTTATCATTATTATATTAGCTTTTTTTCATAACCTAGCTTAAAAGTGATTTTTTTATGAGATTATAATTTTTCATAGTTAGAGATATCTCTCTCATGGTTCTTATGAGAAAAATAAAAATCTCTGCCCCATTATGAACTCACTATGATAAATGTGAATCATAGAAGAACTTAGAGATTGCAATGGTTGGATTCCAATATTGGCTAAACTGACCCAGATTGGGCTGACATCTACTGTAACTTATACACGACTTCACCTATAATGGTTTTAGGGTTTTTTTTTTTAAAAACAACCTAACCCGCACTGTAAAATTACTGGACAGGTTGGGTTTTAACCCTTTTCTTAAATTTTTCTTAAAAGACCAAGTCTTGAATAGTTTTTCCCTAGTTTTACTCAAAGAGCTTATGAAATCTTGTACAAACTAAAAGAACGTGGAATGGGGTAGGGTGGGGTGGGCCGGAAGGGTTAGGCACAACTAAGATAGAACTCATCCAGAACTTGACCAATTCAATACCAAATCCACACTTACTAGAAGTGTGTCTAATGAGTCACATAAACTTAACCCATTGCTGTCCCTACGAAGGTTATGATGATAGAAAGGTCCCATTGAACACTAGAGTTTGAGCAAATAATCAGCTCAATTGGATCATTGCAACCCTTGAATTAAGAGCTCTAAGGTCCAAGGTACTTACCTAGCATTTTTTTGCAAGTGTAACCCAATGTTGCGTATACAGATTAGATGAGTATCAATTCATCAAGGAGAAATCTCCTAGTTTCAGGGAGATTGATTCCCCATGCTAATTCTACATTTTTTTTTTGATAAGTTGAATTCAATGTGTATTATAAATTGGATGCGAAAACAAGCTATGTCCCTTCTATTTTTATTTTTCTGAATTGCATGAAATTGCGGTTGACCTATCTCAGGGATATGGCTAAAAATGGTGTGATAATCTATTGACAAACATGGAGACTTGCCATATTGGCAATCTCCTTGGGTAGTAATTAGTTCTCGAGCATCTTTAATGCAAGTAGTCATCATCATGCAGACAGACAGATAGACCACTAGAACTAGAAACACCCACATAAGTGAGTAGTCTGTTCAAAAGAGAGGGAGGAAGAAGTTAAAGAACATAAATGCTTCTATTGAACATATGGCTGTTATCTTCCCCTCTCTCCTCACCACTTGAAATGTCATATTTATTTATTGGATGGATAGTTGAGTGCAATGGAAAGAAAAAATAAAGGGTGATTTATTAATAGTTTAAGAAGTCAAAACCCAATCAGTAAAGGAAAGCCAACTGGAAGCATATTCTCGGATTGTTTTAATTCATGTCTTAAGTGATGGGTTTCAACATCAATCAAAAACCAACGAATGAGCATGGGAAATGCAAAGCACCGATGAGTGGTGAGACACGAAGTGTCCAGTCAATGTCCTGATAGAAGACCTAATGATAAAGTAATTGACACCAGCCCTTGCTCAAGACTCATTGGTCACATCTACCACCAGGCCAACAATAATGGCCTAAGGGAAAATGACATTTCCTCCGCAAAAGGGAATGCAGGTGTGGACATTGTTGAGTCTATCAGAAGATTTGACTCAAGATAAACTAAAATGACAAAAAACATTTGTATGACCTAGGGCTTGTTTGGTAGGTCTAGTCTTATTTTTATAGATCATCTAAAATAGAACTATTAAAAAAAGAGCTATAAAAAAAAGAGGCTAGATTTAAAATATGTGTTTGGCAATGAAAGTATCTATTTTAAATAGACCATTTTAAATCAATAGTTGAAAATTTTTCACAAATATATTGAGATCTAGTAGGTATTAAGCCTTGAAATTTTACTTCATAACCACGTTTGCCTCCCAAAGAGATCTAACGGTTTGGATTTTGTGATTGAGGCCCCCAATTTTTAAAAAAAAATATTTAATAATTCACGTTTTTACATAAATATCTCAAGTTTGGTGATGATCCAACGGCTGAAATTTAGTCTCATAATGGTCATTGACCTTCTACACATTTTCAATGGTTTGGATTGTTATTTACTGTCCCAGAAATAATAATAAAAAATAAAAAAATGGGCTGCCTGTGGACTAGTACAAATTCAGCATATTAAATTTAATGGTTAAAAGTTTTTTACAAATATCTTGAGATCCACAAGGAATCAATCCTTAAAAATTGACCCCATAGCCGTTTTTAGTCTTCCCAACATTTCCAATGGTTTGGATCTTGTGTTTGGGCCCCACAAAATTCAAAAAATAGTATCCAATGGCTCACGCTTTTTTGCACATATCTCGAGATTCAGGATGAATTAACGGCTGAAATTTGAATGGGTGGCCGTAATTGATCATGTGAACATTTTCAACGGTTTGGATGTAGATTTAGGGGCCCGGATTTCGAGAAAAATTGCAAAAACCGTACTGGGCGTGATCCCTCATTTTCACTGTAGCTGGGCGCCTCTTTTTTTTTCCCTCTGATTTGGAAATGCATCACAACCCCTCATCTTCAAAATAGAGCTTTTACCGCTTATTGTCTAAATTAAATAGAGCTAAAAATGCATGCCAAACGCCTCTATTTTTCTAACTCTATAAATTTTAGACATTTAGACATTTAGAGCCTAAATTTTAGACTTGCCAAACATACACCTACTAGTACAGGATTTGAAAATGTAGAGGGCCCATCAAATCCCAGTGATTTAATTTGAGGGTGGGGAATATTTAACCACTCAAGATGTTTTGGTGGTCTATAGATATCTCTGCCTTTGATCCTGGACTCTTTCCTCTCTTTGATAGAAGGCCTTTTTCTTAGAAAACGATGGCAATCCATTAACGGATAATGCAAATGGACCATTATTCGTACTTTGCAAGCGTGAGAAGTCATTTTTCTATGTGTGCCCCCTTGTGGACTCCACCTTTGATTTTTTTTTTTTACCCTTATTAGCCCCTTTTCTTACAAATCCCAGAGACCCATCAGGAACTAGGAAAACAGTGCGCAACCCCCACCCACCCCCCCAAAAAAACCCAAACAAAACACCTTATTTTTAAATATTACTGCTGTAAATAGGACGATTGGAATCCAGATCCACATCTTAATGGGGATAGTACATTCCAAGGGACCCAGCCCAAATCCAGGACAGGGTTCAAGCCCATTAATAACTTCTGATGATATATCTGGTTTTGCCTCAAATTTGGTGAGGCCCATTGACTTTCGGGTCAGGATGATTTACCAGAGCCCCTTGCCTCACTTTGACGTCTCAAATCAATTTGAGAGCAGACCACCATGGATGATCAAATAACAAATTTCTGAGTTCAGAGCATTTCTCTTAATCATATAGCAGAGAAACTTTTGGCTTTAGATTGGCAGCAGCCTTTCGCTCCATGATGAAGGTGGACTTTGTTCGGCTGGACTCAAAGACGGTAATGAGACGGATCAACAGGTAACTTTCTATGTTCTGCCCCTGTAAGTGACAGGTATGGTAACTGAGCCAGGCCAGGTGAACATGTGACTCTTGGCTTGTCATGGCCCAATAAGAGTTGATGTCCTTCATAACAAAAGCCAAGCCAGCCCAGACGTTTATAAATATTTATGTTCATAAATTGATGAAAGAAGTAGTAATCTGATCATGTGCAATCTTGTCAGGTGGCCTAAACTGATAAGGACATGAGTCTATAGCAACTCTGAGAAAGCAGCCAAATGGGTTTGGGTGTAACTGGGTCCTCACATTCTTTGACCAACATAATTCAAGAGCAACCCAAGCACAAAATTGATTTAGTCAACCTGCTAATGACATTGCAAATCTTTGTTAATTAAATAATTCATATTATTTTAATGAAATTAGGGAGTTATCAGCTAATATTAATGTTATTGTCTGCCCTAAGGTTAGATCTGGCAATTTCATGGCGGATGTGTTAGTTAAGCAAAGGGTTGATAGGTTAGTTCTTTGAATGCATGTGTTGTAACTGAGGTTGGAGTTGGTACATCTCTCTCACACCTTCTCCTTTCTCTTCCTTTCTCTTTTCCTTTGTTTTCCTTTTTCCCTTAATGAAATTTTGTTAACATTTAAAAAAAATAGTCACAAGAAATTTCAATGGCCTTCAACAGTCAGGACTGAGCCCAGTCTGTGCAGGTTAGCTGGCCCAAAATCGATGAAGATGGAATGGGCCTTTAACCCTTTTGGCCTACCCAACAACCTTAGCAGTCTGCATATGTATTATGTTGAGCCTGAGCACTGAGTTTCCGGCTTGTTCACATGGCAAAGTACTCTGTTTAAAATTGCATGGTCCTCCTGGATTTGAAGGAACTACAAGGAATATACATGGAACTAAAAAGTGGCATCACTCTATGGGCCCAAATACATGGAACTAAATAGGTGGGAATCCATTGTTTTTAAAATTCCATGCATCACTCTAGAAAATTCTAGTGATGCTTTTCAAGACACAGACCCTAGACCGCATGTCCGAGCCCACCTAGTGAGAAACATAGAAGACCTGAGCGTGCTCATTTAAGATTTAGCAATGAGCCGTGGAGGAACAGTAAATAGCTTGACAAGTCTTTGGGGCCCATGGGCCAGGGTGAAAGGCTTAAAAGGTAAGACCCGGGCTCGGGCTTTCCATCAAATGGCCAGTTGTAATCCTAACCCATATATAGCCTACTACATTATACATTAGATATTACATGGTTATGTATTTAATAAATTATAATATATCAACATAGTTAATTTCTTATTATCATTCATTGATCAATTAGTTGTAGTTGCTGCTTTAGTTCTTTTGATGTTTGATGTTTATAGCAAAGCAGCTCTTAACTATACACTTACATTGCTTATTACCTACAACATTATATATAACGGCCAAAACCTACCACTAATCGCTATATATTTCTATTAGCATGATCTAAAACTATTTTAATTACACTTTGAAAAATATAATTTTTCATTTTCAATGTTTAAACCCAAAGAGATGATGACAGGCCATTGGCAAATTGAAGCTTAAAACCTAGGCACAAGCTTTTAGTATGCACTTTAATCGGAGGGCCGGATTTATTCTGCCCATGTAGGTCCATAGAAGTGGCCCAGCAATGATTCTGTAGCCCAGTGATAAATTAGCTGGGCTTAGAGAATCTTTGAATCGGCCCTACGATGGCCCATTGACACCCTGGATAAGAATATGCAAGATGGCTAAATTTGTCTCATATGTATGGATTTGGATAGATGCTAGAGTCCCAAGAACATTTCAAATGATCTTTTTCATCCGTGAAGAGGACAAAATTCTCCCAATGGTTGAGGATCACGACTAACAATTGTTAGACACTGGACGTGGCACACAATCTTCAGCCTACTTTATCATTAGATGGAATAGGTCTAGCCATAGCCATTCATAAGCTTGGACTGGTTTAAGCTGTGGGGCTGGTCCGCATGCGAGCCATGTGGCCCACTTATGATGGCCATAAAGACCTTCAACAGCTCTATTGACCATGTCAAAAAAATACTATTAACTTTTCTCCGATTCCCTGCGTAATCACAGCAATTACTTGGATCTAAGCAAATTAGATTGTTGTAGGAATCTTATAGAAACTCTCCTTATCTTGGTATATGAACAGCATGGAATAGAAGTGATGGCCATTCGCAAGGTCTACTGTGTAAGTCTCAATCTTTGAGTTCTATCTAATTGCATGCAAATCATTTAAAGAGGATATATTTTTTAATACTCATCTATGTCAGGGAAAAAAAACAAAGAAATGAAAAGTGGGAACTCTGGATTTAAGATTCTCTCAGCCTTAGTTGTGAATAAAAGCCAAAGATGCATCAAATTTACATCAAGAGCAGGCTTGTAAAACATAGATGAATCACATATTTGGGCCAGTGGGAGCTGGACGGACTGGCCATCCCTATTAAGTTTTCTTTATATATTTGGTGATAGAGAGTGAAAAAAAAAAAAGAAAAGAAAAAAAAACCAAAACATGAATAGCAGATTCTAACTTTACCATTTAGAACACAAGAATATCATAGACCCCATGAACACCAGCCTCACGACAACCCTCTCATGTCTTGTTCCGTTGCATTAATCTCAATCTTCAAAGCCTACCTAAAAACATGCAAATCATTAAAAATAAAAAGAGTTTAAATTGTCTTTTGTAGGATTTATCTGTATGCAAAGAAGAGGAAAAAATGGCACAAGTGGTTTATACTCCTCAACCTTTAGTTCATAACAAAATCCAATGTATGTCAAATTTACATGATGAGAAAGCTTATAAATTTGGATGAATCACAAATTTGGGCTGGTGGGGGCTGGGACGGCAAGTTATCCCTAAGAATTCTTCTTTAAATATTTGGTCATAGATAGTGAAAATAAAAATGATTAGCATATTCCAACTTTACAATTTGGGAGACTGGATGTGTACCAATACCATACAACCATTTCCTTTTGATGAACTCATCTGACTGCAGCGGATGATGGTTAGGACTTAGGACCATGTCATGTTTCTAACTTTTCAAACTTTATAGCCGGATTTTCTTGTGGGTCTGTCTCCAATTCGTAGGGGTCCCCTAATGACAATCTCACCACCGACATAAGTATGATTTCTTTTTGCCTGACTTGGAGGGTTCAAGACGAGAAAATAAAATGACAACAACAAGAAGTGGAGAACGGCTTCTTACCCTAGTGGTAAGGTATGGCTGTTCTCACCTGATTGTTCAGAATTTAAATTTTAACGGAATACAAGATATAAACCAACACAAGATAGGCTACTGCTTTCTATGTGTGCAAGCCTTCCCTTTCGTATTTGTAAGGGCTTTCTTCCTATGTGTGGAGTTGCCATTTGTGTGTCTTTTCTTTCACTGTGGGGTTGTCTTTCCGGTTATTTTGGTGGGGAGGGGGGTGCTGTGACATCCTGGAGTCCCACATCGATTAGAGAGATGAAAGTGAATGAGTTTATATATAAAGCTTGTACCCTTACCTTGCATGATGCTTTTTGATGGGTTGATGCCCATAGGCCAAAGCGGACAATATCATGCATGTATGAAGGATGGGGCATTACAAATGGTATCAAAGTCGACTCTTAACTAGTATAGGGACGTCCATCTCTAAAAGAGGTGGATTGTAACATCTTGGAGTCCCACATCGACCCTTACTTTGCATGAGGCCTTTTGATGAATTGAGGCACACTAAAAGTAAAACCGTGAAGCCTATAGGCCAAAGCGGATAATATCATGCATGTGGGAAGGGTGTAGTATTATAGGGGCGGAGTAAAAAAGAAAAACAAGTAGTGATCTTGAGGGAGAGTTTCTTTGTTTTACAAGAATAACTTTTACCAAAAGAAATCATTTTAAACTATGTAAGGATTTTTTTGTGGGTCGACAATCTATATCCCATACCTGAAGGTCCCCAAAAGTTAGCGTGAACATAGACCTAAAGTACATTATTTCTTTTTGCTTGTATCTGAGGGTACAATTAATCAAAGCTAGTCGGAGAGGGAATTACGTACAAGAAAAGGCATAAGCTGTCCACTTGGGGTAGTTGAGTGTGGGTTGTAATGACTAAGTCTTAAAAATGTGATGAAAAGAGTTGGGTTTTACCTGGGCCTTGACCTGAGTTTCTAACACGGATCCATGATCCATCCCCCAAAGTTACCTTACAAATCTAAATCCAACTCAGATCAAGGATAGAGGACTTGTCTTCATACCCAAAAATTAAGGAGTTTGACCCAAGTAAAAGGGCCAGATGTGGACTTGAGTCAAGATCCGATATAATAAATAATGTACTAAATATTATTTATACATATAAATATCATAAATAGATTGCCAAGGCATTTGGGTTTCTGGGTGAGAAACTCATGAATCCAAATTCGGACCCAGTTTTATTCCTATTCATCCTTGCTTGGATAGCATGGTAGATTTAAGCCTTCCTCAATCCACTTGAATGCTTCTATGGTGCCGACCCGAAATTAGTTTACTTTTGGACATGAATCTGGACCCATAATATAAACGGGCCTCATATTGGACCCAGACCAAGTTTTTTTCCTCTTTGAATCAAAGTAGTTGGGGATCCCTCATCCCTTCCTATTACCATTATTAATCTCTTTCTCTATTCTAAGCAATAGGAGACAAACACATGAATTACAACAAAAGCATGAGGAACAATATAACTGCAGCTCACTCCCAAGTCTTAAACCATGCATTCAATGATCAAGGTACTTGAACTGAGTCCCCCACCTGACCTCATCTAGTGCAAGCCAACCGAAACCAACATGCTCTTGACAGCTAAGCTGTGTCCCTGTCTTCCTCTTTAGTCCCATACCTAATTGCAATCCATGCCTGATGCAATGAAACCGGCCAAAAGCTGAGGGGCTGCTGCCAAATAGGGAGCATTTCATCCACAATATTATAATGCCCATATGCATGAGATAGTAACCAGGCACATGGGTTTAATAAGCTTTTTCCCTTTGGCTTTTGTATATTAGCTATAATGGGTCTCTTGTCTGGACTCTGGAGCTTCTTTTTTTTATTTTTCCCCTTCTTTTCCTTTGTTTAATTTTAGTAGTTTGGTGGTCCTAGATTTTACGTTGTTATTATTCTGTGCTTCTTTAGCAAATGACATGCCATGGGGCTTTGTAGCAATTAATAAGTGTTTGAATCGAAGTGGTTTGAGCTTTTGACATTGTTGCTTGGCTACTAGGAAGTTGCAGGAGTAATTATCTCTTCTTCTTAGTGAGATACACTTTGGGTGACTTGTACCATGTAACACAGGTTCATCCAAATAAGCAGAATCAGGTTAAGGGTCCAATATGGATTGGCCATCACTTTGACTAATATGCTCATCAGAAAGAATCTTAGCGATTCCAGTGTGGCACCAACAAGTAACTGTGTAACAGCTTTGTTATTATGTGATGGGTTAAATTTTTACTGATCAGATGGTTGAGGTTGTCCCTGTATATTTACCCACCCACAAAGTGTGGCCTTTGATCTGAGTGGTGCCCATGGTTTGAAATAATGATCATTAACAGGGCTAGATACAGATAATAATAATAATAATAATAATAATAATAATAATAATAATAATAATAATAATAGGGCTAGATTGGACATACAAATTTAGGAAAGTTAAATTCATGAATAGGACAGCCCAATTGACAGATCTGGACCACTTCATGACACTAAGGGCTTGTTTGGTAGGTCTAGTCTTATTTTTATAGACCATCTAAAATAGAGCTATTAAAAAAAGAGCTATAAAACAAAGAGGCTAGATTTAAAATATGTGTTTGGCAATGAAAGCATCTATTTTAAATAGACCATTTTAAATCAATAGTTGAAAATTTTTCACAAATATATTGAGATCTAGTAGGTATTAAGCCTTGAAATTTTACTTCATACCCAGGTTTGGCCTCCCAAAGAGATCTAACGGTTTGGATTTTGTGTTTGAGGCCCCCAATTTTTTTAAAAAAATATTTAATAATTCACGTTTTTACATAAATATCTCAAGTTTGGTGATGATCCAACGGCTGAAATTTGGTCTCATAATGGTCATTGACCTTCTACACATTTTCAATGGTTTGGATTGTTATTTACTGTCCCAGAAATAATAATAAAAAATAAAAAAAGGGGCTGCCTGTGGACTAGTACAAATTCAACATATTAAATTCAATGGTTGAAAGTTTTTTACAAATATCTTGAGATCCACAAGGAATCAATCCTTGAAAATTGACCCCATAGCCGTTTTTAGTCTTCCCAACATTTCCAATGGTTTGGATCTTGTGTTTGGGCCCCACAAAATTCAAAAACTAGTATCCAATGGCTCACGCTTTCTTGCACATATCTCGAGATTCCGGATGAATTAACGGCTGAAATTTGGATGGGTGGCCGTAATTGATCATGTGAACATTTTCAACGGTTTGGATGTAGATTTAGGGGCTCGGATTTCGAGAAAAATCGAAAAAACCGTACTGGGCGTGATCCCTCAAAATACTGTAGCTGGGCGCCTCTTTTTTTTTCCCTCTGATTTGGAAATGCATCACAGCCCCTTCTCTTCAAAATAGAGCTTTTACCTCTTATTGTCTAAATTAAATAGAGTTAAAAATGCATGCCAAACGCCTCTATTTTGTTAACTCTATAAATTTTAGACATTTAGACAATAAGCGGGGAAATTTTAGACTTGCCAAACATGCACTAAGTGTTGCTTTGGCCTGTGTACTAGGAGCCAAAAGCCTCCATTATGGCCTTCAGCCACATAGAATAGACTTGGGAGACTTTAATTGGACAAGGTAACGGATGGATAGACATCAAACAGCTCATGCACACCAAATAACAAATGATGAAGATTAGACTATAAAGATTTGGTCAAGATAAAAGTAAGTCACATGTACGAACCAGAGAGTAAAACAAGTTATTGACTACATATATCTACAGGGTACAATCTTTGGAAATGCATATGAGGACAATACAGATCTTCATGGCATGATCTGATCCTCCGAGACCAATGTAAGAATAAAATAAAAGCACCTATTGTTTACAATTACATTACCTTAAACTATACTAAGATATAGTAGTTATTGGAAATGCACATAAGGACAATACAGATCTCCATGGCATGATCTTATCCTTCATGACCTATCTAATACTAAAACAAAATAAATGTACCTATTGTTTACTCTTAGATTACCTTAAACTACATTAACTTCTAGTAGTTTGGGACTATAAAATTCACAATATCCTTAAACTGTTGATTTGGTTCCATTGTTTTGGTAGTCGATAAGGAAGTTTTCACATTGGATAAGAAGGCCAGGAACTTAAATCATGACAGGAGACGTTTGGAAGTCCTCAAACCATGACCAACTTTTTTATTGTTCGCGCCTTTGAAGTCAATTGGCAAGTGACTTGTCACAGAAGAATGGGTCTGATATATCAAGGAATGAGTTCGCCGGCATCTTTCCATGCTCTAAAGCCAAGTCTACCTAATATGAAGGACATGTTTGTTGTTGAGATGTGATGGTTCCCTCAACAGCCCACATGACCACATCGTTATCCCTTTTTTTTTTTCCATGCTTTCACAACTATTTTTTAGGGTGTTAAACTTGATTTCACAACTTTCAGGTAAACATTTTAGCTTCTGCATTGGGAGCTGCCAATAAACTTTATATGTTATCTGTGTGGCTTAAACATTATCTAAATTGCACCAACTCTTTAATATGAAGGTGAAATGATGAAGATATGACAAAAAAGGGCGCTTACTAACCATGGGTTAGCAGTTTATCTTCCAGGGTTTGTATCAAAGGATGGATGTATAGCCAAACCACTGAACCACCTACGCTGTTTTCTTATTTCTTTTTGTTTTTTTAATTTAATTTTTATGAATTCCTTGATTGTTTATGTGAATTTGTGTGCGAGTTGATTGGAGGTTTATTCCACTGCACTACAATTGGCAGTGGGGTGGCCATGGCCATTCCAAAATTTTTGACAAACAAAGGAGTTTATGTTTTTCTCTGTTTTTGTACATATCCACCTTTTTTTCATAGTGGTCCCTCCATGAAAAATTTTCTTACGGCCCTCTATTGGCCAGAAGCAAGGACCCCACAGGACTCCACTGGGCCCTATTTCAATCATTCAATGGCCATCAAGGCATCTTCCCATCTTTGCAAGATGACTACATGGTAGGCGCATTGCACATTTATCTGAAGCCGACGGTTCTTGTTTTGGTACATGGTCCCATGCATTTAAGTTAGCCTTTTTTCTTTTTCCTGTTTTCAAATGATAATGTTTCAAAGAAATTACAAGAAACTTTTTTCCAACTTTTAGACCCACACGACTGCCTGTGCCCACTGAAACAGTAAGCCCCGTTCGTAGATAGCTTTAAGGAGCCATTCTACATTATGCAATGCATGCCCCATGTGATAAGAACAGGTGACGCTTACATCTAAAATTCATTCATATCCAAGAAAAAGAAAGCATATGCGTTGGCTTCCAAGATGGGTGTGGTCTGAAGAGTATCTTGAGTCACCATCTTATTATACTTTCTATCTAAATAGAGTTTTGAGGCACGTTTGTGTGGCACTGCTAATTCTATAGATAATATATATATATATATATATTTTTGCGGAAAACCCATTACCATCCTCTAAGATGGGAACTGCTTTCTTTGAAATCACATAAAATTTAGTTCATTTTTTTTTAAAGACAAAACGATGCTGCCAGATGTAAAACATTTTTCCTATGGAAAAGCATTCTTACTTTCTATGATTTTTACACGGGAGGCAGGGAGAGAGAGGGAGAATTATGACTGCAAATGCAGTACACTACCCTATCTTTTGGTGAGACACTTTTTATCTTTTATTTTTTGAGAAGAAAAAAATGCTGATAGTTATTACAATAAGATTTAGACTTTCTATCTGAAGGGTAAGAATGTTGGATTCGGCAGTTTGATTGTCCATTCTCTTGTTACACAATACTTGAAGGACAAGCAGGAATCTCCACCAAACACTGTGGACCTTCCCCACAGAAACCTCCCCACAGACAGGACAAAATATATTGACTCTTTTAAATGTCACAGCTCCACGCACAATGCCTCCTTTCGCACGCGGGGCTGATCAGGCTGGTGCACTCATTAGCTGGAATTTAGATCCTCTTGAGGGCAAGTCCCAGAGACTTATCTCGAGACCATGGTTACAAATTCATCTGTCTACCTTAAATTCAAGTTGGTATAAGTCACTGTCCTCCCCTCGTTTATCATGCTCCAAATCTCACATCATTTGATGTCATTCTCTTTTCCAAATTGTTTATCTAAAGAAAGTAGGATTTATGTAAAAACAAAGTCAAATCATATATTCCTTATGTAATAAATCTGATATTGGTGGGGATAACTCCAATTGGTGGCTTGGGATGCATGTGATATCTTGAAGAGTATGAGCAGGGAAATATATAAATGGATGATGCAGCACATTTGAGATATGAGCCATCCTAGGATCCATTATGTAACAAAGAAATTCTTTTTTTTTTTTTTTTTGTTGTGTGTGTGTGTGTGTGTGTGTGTGTGTTGGGGTGTGTGTGTCTTGTGGGGGGGGGGGGGGGGGGGGGGGGGGGGGGGGGGGGGGGGGGGGCGTGTGTGGTGTGGAACTCCAATCCTCTCATCTGATATGAATTGCATATAAGATAAATTAAAAAATAATATTTTCAGTTTTCTACTTAGAGCTCTCAGATGTTTCAATCATTTGTTATGGACTTAGACTAGTTTAATAATGTTCACAACTCTGATTAGGATGAACGTTTTGCCTAATGCCAATACATTGAAAGAACATGTTTCAACAACATTGAATTTTAAGTGTTCCAGTTTATTATTTAAGCACTCCCGTTGAACCATCATGCTGACTTACCATCAGACCATCAGTTGCTAGGAACCTGGTGAAGAATGATAGGAAATCCAAAACTGTGATGTAAAAAGTAGAATCCTCAATGAAAACAAAAGTGCAACACCAAAAATGAAAAAACGCACCTCGAACAGAAGTTACTCTATTGATTTTATATTCGCATATTTGAAGAAAAATAGTGAACTGATATTTGTTGATGTCAGTTGAGCACAAATGTGTTCGAGAAGCTAACTGATCATGAGAGAGCTTATATACATGGGAAGAAGTTGCACACTTAGAGATCGAACCTAGGCAGTTGAGTGTATATTCAAGATTGCCAACCAACTGAACAACATCATGTACGCAAGGCTTGTTCTGCTTTGAAAATGCCAAGATTTTGTACAAAGTCAAAATAAATTCGTTCCAAAAACATGACATTTTACCATAATATATTTGTGGGCACTTAATCCTTGGCATTGCATAAAAATGACTTTATTATTTGCGAAGCGTTACACAAAAACGGCCCTATTACTTGAGAGAAAAGATTAGAAGCAATGCAATTGCAAGTTTTTGGAAAGGAAAGGAATATGTACTTTAAATGGTAGAACAGAATATGGACATGGGTATTTGTGCAAGAGTCCATGTTGGAGTCTCCAATATGGGGAAAACATTTACTCACACAAAGGACACTAAAATATACATTCGTGGACAAATCTATGAGGCAAACTTTTGCCATGTGACTTTTGAAGTTCAATTCCTTTGGCCCATTAGTTGGTAGTGCATTACAAATACCCTGTGCCCTCAACCATTAGCTAAAACATTGCACGAGACAATGATACCATAATCCATGAACTGTTGTTTTAGCATTATAAGTTATTTGAAATTGTTAGGTCATTGGTACAATCTTCTTGAGCACCCGTAGTTGGGTAATGCTCGAATGACTTCCTAACATAATCGATAAGACTATAAAACCATTGTTCTGCCATTTTCCATCACTAATTGGTTTTGGGATAATTGGTTGCTCAATGGAGTTTAAGATACTTCAAGCCCGCAGGGTGGGGGGGTTCACCCTTGTTGGGGTAATGCTCGAATGCCTTCATAACAAAATGAAAAGACCATAAAACCGTTGTTGTGTCGTTTCCCATCACCAATTGGTTTTAGGATAAATAACTGATGTCCCTAACTAGGTGAGGCATAGCTGAAGAGGAAGCAAACATCTCCATATAATTTCATCAGCACATCTCACTTTGAACATTAAACCGCTTAAGATTAATCTTTCATTTATTGTACTACTAAGCCAAGTTGAACTTTAGTTAGAGTTAATCTTATATTAGATTGATCGTGTGTAAATGTGTGATTTGATCTTTCTTAAATCTTAATCACTTGTTTCCGACGTAATTAGTCATAACTAGTGTTACAAGTAATTGGAGTCTAAAGATAGTCTAAGGACATTTTACATAATAAAAGAGTTCCAAGGGCCAAGACCTAAAGAAGTCAAATATAATCTTTTGAAAATGAGAAGAAAGAAGAATAAGTCCAAATCATCATCATACATGGCATGTTCATTGGCCCTACCAATAGCACTACGTGTCAGAAGACTAAGTCTAAATCCTGCAAGGGTTTACCCCATGATGACCGAGAGTGGACCTATCGGGGTCTGCCATGTCACCTTGGGGTAGCCTACGATGCATGCAGGATGGCTGCCCTATCCAAGGCAAGGGCTGCCCCAAGGTGACGTGGTGGACTCTTATGGTCCACCCACAGTCACCTTGGGAAAAATCTCATAGAGGATCCCGATTCTAGAAGATTATTTGATGAGCAATCACCCAAAGTTCTAAGGGTATTTAACATTTATAGTAGTTTTGATCTAAAGCATATAATGAGCTGCTCGTTTTAACTATCCACTAGATAGCTTTGGATTGAGATATATTTTTTTAGAACAGCTCCTTACATTATCAAGAAGTGATTGTTCTCACATGGAGATCTTAGGTTCAAACTTGGCCTTCCCCCTCTTTGCATGTGAGTTTTTATCACTTTGCACTACCCCTATTTGCATATGTGAGTTTATATCACCTCACATGTGTGAATTGTATTTTACCTCTCATAGTTACTAGTTCCCATTGCCTTGCATGTGTGAGTGCCTTTGTCCTCACATGTGCAAGTCAATGTCTGCAAGTTTCCATTACCTCACATGTGTGAGTCAATGTTTGTAAGTTCCCATTACCTCACATGTGTGAGTCAGTATCTGTACTCAAGTCCTAACCTCTCAGCTCATCTGGGTTACCAAAAAGATTGAGATACTTTTAGGGAGCTCCTATATGTACATCAACTTAGACCCTTCTTACATTGCCAAAATAAAAGAAAAAATCATAACTTCCCCAAATGCCCCCACTGCTTCTCTCCCTACAAACATTCTCTTTTCCTCCCTCCTTTCTCATCCCCTTCCCCACATCCCCTTTCGGCCGGCGATGAGCATAGGCCAACGAAGGGGCTTTCCCTCTCCTTCTCCCTCCCCCTTCCCCCCCCCCCTCTCTCTCCCTCCTCTTCCTCTCCTTCCCTCTATTCTTTCTCTTTCCCCCTCTTCCTCCCTTTTTCCTCCCTTCCCCTTTCCCCCCCTCCCCACAGTAGGGAGATCGACATCTCCCCACAATAAGGAGACCAAGATCTCCTTACAACGGGGAGATCACGTCTCCCTGCTGCAGAGATGGAGAGAAAGGGGGAAGGGAGAAAAGAGGCGTGGAAAGGAAAAGAGAGAGAATAGAGGGAGGGAGTGGAAGAGGAAGAGGAGGGAGAGAGAGAGAGAAAGAGAGAGAGAGAGAGGGAGGAAAGGGAGAAGGAGGGCCCTTCTGCCGACCGGTGCTCATCATCAGCTAGAGGGGGAGGTGGGGAAGGGGAGGAAAGAAGAGGGACGGAGAGAGAAGGTATGCAGGGAGAGAAGGGGTTCGTGCATTTTGGGAAGTTTTGATTTTTGTTTTGTTTTGGTTTATTTATTTATTTATTTATTGTTTTGTTTTGTGTGTATGTGTGTGTCCTTTTTTTTTTTTTTTTGCTGTGGAAGAAAAATCCAAGTTGGTGTACATTTAGTAGCTCCCTATTTTTAACAAATAGTTAATTCACTAACTTTCTTTACGTTAGGACCATGATTTTCTTTATGAATGAGTGTTCTCTATTGGATTTCAATGTATAAGGATTATTGATAATAGTTGCAAAAATAAATAACTGAGGAAAAAGTTAGGAGTCACCAAAATAATTGGTAGCCGAAACACGTCTTTGGAGACACTTTCTTTAGGTAGATTTCGCCTCCACATAGATGCAGATGGGCTCACAGATGTCTGCCCTAAGATAGGATGGCTTCCCAACTTGGAAACTCCAGTAATCATGCACTTGATTGGCTGAACAGTTTCAAATTCCAAAGGGACCACTTTTGTAAACTCACAACAACAACAACCAAAAGAAAAAAGTATAGAAAGAAATCAGAAAAGAAGAAACAGATCAGCAGGACTTCCTTAGTGTAAACGCAGTAAAAAAACAACAAATCCCAAGTTACTATCTCGTAGACAACATATCTCAAGTGTCTCGCAGATAACAAATCTCAAATGTCTCAAAAAATAATTCTCAAATTTCTCAAATGTTCAAATGTGCAGACAATAGATCTCCCCTAAACCCTTTATATAGAGGTTCTTAGGAGAGCAGTTAGGATGAGTTTACGCAATGAATGCGTATAATAGTTCTCTGCGTGAAAATCCTTTATATAGAGGTTCCTGAGCGAGTAGCTAAGAGGAGTTAGTCCTTGTGCAATGAATGCATGGAGTAACTCTTTGCGCAATGGTTACCATAACATTAATGCATATTAATGTAGAAACGTTATGTTAACAGCTATGATCTCGCAGAAATATGTGAGCAGGATAAAAGCGGGCTACCAATAAGTGGGTTCGTATCTAGATCTACCTTCGATCTAAAAACACACGTGTGGGGCAAGGCCTAATGCAAGCAACCCAACAAGTAGGCTTGGCGTGGACAGGCAAGCCCAATTACTTGCACCACACCATAAGGCCTGTGTCCAGGCTCGCATATCACATGGTATGGCCAGCCGGCACACGTGTGTGGTAACCACCACCAAACCTACTAGAAAACTTAACACCAAAAAATAGAGAAAAAACATTAATAAACCACTTAAAAGAAGTAGTAAATAATCTAACATTAATAAACCACTTAAAAGAAGTAGCAAATAACCTATGTGGGACAAGGAGAAATAAAGAAAAGTAAAGAAGGAGAAAACTTATGCATTTAAATGTGGGCAAACTTGTGCTTAATTAATGCACACCAAAATCCAACAATTCCCCATACATTAAAGCACAAGAAAAAGAATAAAACAAAGAAAGAAAAAGATGTGGCTGTAAGTCATATATATGAGACCACGCATAAATGAAGGTGAATAGGTCTTGCACCATTACTTAGTATAGTTAGTTTTGTTTGAAATATCAAAACTCTATGGTGAACTAGGATATTGAACCAATAGTTTATTCGGTAAATCATACATAATACACAATGGCCTCAGGGTTTTAGGGATTCTTAACTAAACTGTGCACATTAATGGCCTTGTGCTATCCCAGTATTCATAAGCGTTATAGAGAGGAGCCTAACCTCTTATAGGAGGCGGCTTGACTTCTACACTTATATAGGTATACTCTATCAAGGATGCTTCTATATAACACTCCGCTTCTAAAAGACATAGAGTTTTTACTAGCTATTTATGTAGGTTATAAACACTTCATATCATAGGAATGAGTATATACACATTTGAGGGTTTTGAAATATTCGTCTAGTGCCAACTAATGATAACTTCGTTTTTCCCATTGATGATAATTTCATTTTTCCCATTGAATCCGTCTCATAGGATCTCCAATCAAATGAGTTTGGGTATCCTTTATTGGTGACTTGTCTTTAATAGGGTTAAGTCTCATTTCTCTCGATGTAGAATGCACTTACTTTCTAGCAAGTCCTTTCCTAAATGGATCGACTAAGTTTTCCATCGATCTCACAAAATGAAAAGCAATTACTCCTTGCTTGAGTAATTGCCTTAACAAATTATGTCTTAGATGTATATGTCTAGATTTTCCGTTGTATAGTTTGTTGTTTACCTTGTCAATTGTTGTCACGCCCCGATCCCGGGAATTTGGAGATTTGAGTGGGCCCTCAGGGCGTGGATACGTAATCCCGTAGAAATCCGTGCCCTGAAGAATTTTGCACGAATTCCTACAAGGGAGATTCTATAGGAACGTGTGAGGTATGCCAACACACGTACGAATATAACTCATCATAACCGAAATCCTGTAAAATACTCAGTAATGACCAAGAGCAATTAAAGAACATGTCCTTTCTTATACATAGATAGGTATATACATGTACATATGTGCTGAAGTCTTTTAATTTACAATCCATATAATCTCACTGCTATTTATAGGTTAAGCACAAAAGGTCCAATGGGCACTTTCCCAAAAGAAAGACAAAAAAGGGTGGTCATAACAACTCCAACATTGACGCACTCTGTGGGATGACTAATAAAAGACATCATCATCCCTCCAATCGTCTACACCCCGAGGTACCATTGGGGCACTCTTCGGGGGCGCGTCAACAATCGAGTTGGTACTGGGTTCTGCACCTGCAATACCAAGGGTAACACTGTTAACACAACGGTTAAGCAAGTACTAAGGCATATGAAGCAAGTTCACATAATATATCAAATGAACTTAACAATATACATTGATTAAAGAAAAGTGCTGATGGTTTACTAGACATGTGGTGCATGAGTGGCAGTGGATAAGAAAGTACAATTTAAATGTCTTACATACTAATTGGCAACCACGATGCTTTATTCTCTCAAAAAGGGAGCATACATATGGGTCACTAGGGGATCAAGCTAGCTTCTCGAGGAGTGCCGACATCTCCTCCGTAAACTATTGCAGTAGTGACATACATATACCCAAAGGACACAAGCTAAGTGGTGCTGACTCGGAATCAATCATAGTCATAATATACATAAGGAATAGTCAATCATGGAGGCAGACAAACAATTAAACAAAGCACATGCATATGGCTACAAAGGCCCGAACCTCGGCTATACCCTTGGCTAGCAAGCACACACTCAGTAGAAGCTCTGGCTTGTCAGACACGCACTCATTAGAAGCTCAGGTCTGAATTGCCTCGGGGTTTGCTAGAGGAAGTGAATCTAATACAATTCATGTTGAAGGTAACGTATTTTAGCAAGATGCATGCATTCGGATTGAGAAAGTACCCAAGAAATCATTACTCACCCTATATTAAGTAACCCATGGTCCCCAAGGACATTCAACATGATGTACTCATAAGACGTCCGGTGTTATTGTGTTATTGCGTCTTGGTATCACCTTATATGCCTACGGGACACCCCTTCTTATGCCAACATCCATGACTTGCCATTGGGAGATCATCCAAAAATCATTCATTCTTTCCAACATGTGATTACCAGTGGGCACATGTGGAGGTGTGAAAGGTGCCAATACTAATGCCCTACAAGTTCATTGAAGGTTCCTCACATTCTACATTCACTGGGTTCTTACGGCTTAGCCGTATACAAGGCTACGGTTTAGCCGAGTGGTTCCTGCTCCTTTTTAAATTTTAGGCGCGTTTACGGCTTAACCGTATGTTGGCCTACGGCTTAGTCGTGCTAAGCCTACGGCTAGGTTACGGTGAGTTTATGACTTAGCCGTAAGGCATTTCACGGTGCAGCCGTATGCAAGCTATAGAAAAGAATGGGTTTCTGGAGTTCTCTGGAAAGCTCGCCGTAGGAAGACCTATGGCTTGAGTACAGGCTGGCCATGGCTTAACCGTAGTGAAATTCACGGTGTAATCGTGGGTAAGCCGCAGTACAAAACCGGGCTTTGTTGCTCTCTGGATTTTGAACCGTAAATACTCACGGCTTAGCCGTAGCTTCGCCGTAAGCTTCAGAAAACCTGAAGTCAGTTCTGTAGCTCATTTTCAATACGGGATTAATACAGAACCTCATTGTGGGGAGTTTCTATGACTTGATTATAAGGTACCTGATGGAGTTAAACACCCACACACCTTCCTATTACATGTTTACATTCTAACTCACTCCATACCACATTTGTATCAATTAAAACAATGGAAATGGCAAAAACTGGAAAATGCAAGGAGCTAACTCAATAGTCAATAACTTAATTATGCATGCAATCCAAATGACTCAATTACTTGCCTCTTAACAGTGTTTGCCCTCCCCATGTCGTTCTTGTTGTGTGGTTAGGGGAAAAACTCCAAATTGAAATGGGTTCTCTACAATAGAACGTGCAATGAGGAAAAATGGGGTTTAGATTCACATGCATGTCATGCCGTGGAGCCCTTATGACTCTAATAAACCCAAAGTGAATGAAATGGAGGCAATCCTTTCACCTTGTACTACTGTAGTATTGGAGAAGGTTGTGATTCTAAGGAAGAGGTACCCATGAAAGAAGAAGAGGATGGACGCTATGAGTAGCATATGTAAACTCCAGTTCTTCGTTTCCAGCTCTATACGTGCAATGAGGAGGGGTGAAACGAGGTGGCTCCAGCAATAGGAAGAAGAATCAAGGAGGAAGAATGAATGTGGAGTCCTTTTCAACTTAAAACTTCCTGCATTTAACATGCAGGTCCATAGGTTCTACAAAATCACAGTTTAGGCCAAGTGCACCTCAATTAGCCCAAAATGAGTTCGGATTAAATTGAGCCCAATACAAAAGATGGTCTACGTGAAAAATTACACGAAGGGCAATGGATGAGGTGTCCATAAGAGATAAAAGCAATTTACGAAAAGGTCCTTGACTACTTAAGTAAGGTTCGAACTCTGCCCAACTACTTAACCAAGGCCCAAACCCAATAGTTTCACGTTAAATTAACCTCAACAAGGCTTAATTAATTTAAAACAAGATTAATTAACGTAACTAAGATTAGTGGGATTCGGGACCTTACAATTGTTGACTTGGAATCTCCATGTAAAGTTATAGTTGAAACCTATTTATTCCATAGAGGAATACTAGTCAATAGGTGTAACACTCCGACCCGAGTTGATCCAGTTTAGTGTGTAATTGCGTGTGTTTTTATCGCTAAGAGTGTTTTGATTTGGTTTTCTTTTGGTTTTGCCTCGTAGAGAGATCGTTTGGGTTGAGTTTGACTTTGTCAGTTTTGCGTCATTTTGACGTTAGCGCGTGTATTTCGTTGAGCTTGTCGTTTTTCGTAACTGTCTTGGATCCGAATGAGTTCGTTTGCTTTCGTTGGACCGTCATTTGACTCAAACTGATATTTGCATAAGCTATTTGGCCTTAAATGTAATTTCGACTCAAATTAAGTATAAATATCCCCCAACCACTCCCATTTCTCTCGATCGTCTCTCAGCTCACTCTCTCTCACGCTCCAGTTCGTCTCTCTCTCGTCAGCTCTCTTTCTCTCCTTCTCCTTCTCTGTTCGATTGCTTGAGGGAGGAAGAAAGGAGCTCGTTTGTGCGTGTGATTCCAGCGGACTGAGCCAAACCACGAAGTGATTCCATTTGTGAGGCAAGTATAAGCCCAAGATGTGTGAACACCGATTGATAGTGATTTGATTGTTTTGTTTTTAATGCTTCATTGTGTTTCTCAGCGTTAGACAGCCCCATTGAGTTTGTTTTGCTGTTGTATTGCTGTTTTCAGTCGTTTCCCTCACTTTCTGTGTGACTGTAACAAGTTCAGAAAAATGAGTCCGTGCACTCACGGCTAAGCCGTGAAATGTGCTACGGCTAAGCCGTAAAATGGCTTACGGCTAAGCCGAGACCCAACCGTAAACCAAACCGTAGAACAGTACAGACTGTTAGCTGAAAATAACTGGATGTCGGCAATTTGACATTCTTCTACGGCCCAGCCTGATCTAAGCCGTACATTGTCTTACGGCTAAGCCGTGGACCAAGATACGGCTGAGCCGTAGAGCAAAATACGGTTAAGCCGTAAATCCGAAGGGATATTTGGGGAACCTCAGCTCAGCCGCAGTGCATATTACGGCTAAGCCGTAAGATGCCACGGCTAAGCCGTAAGGTTACCTACGGCTACACCGTGAGACCCTGAGAATTGAATGAAAAGGATTAGGTTTAAGCAAAAGACCGTATATGACTTTCATGTTAGAATGTAGCTAACCTGGACATGCCCAATGGAATGTTTGTATGACATGAATGACCTCATGGGCTGTGCATCATTCATGCTTGTTATCCAGTTGTTTAGCACCTCCCCATGGGTGTTGGTTTAAGGGACTTCGGTGCACATTCCAGACACTGCAACACTAGACAATGGTGCATCGGACAACTTAAAACTACATCAACATGCACGGTTAGAGACACTGGATAATTAGTGTAGGATTGGCTTGTAATTGACCTTGATTCGTAAAGGTATCATGATGTGTACAGCATATTGATTACGGTTATGCCCTCTTATGTGTTCTGCGCTGGACCTCTCGATTCTGTGGGACATGCAGCAACCCCAGAGCGAAGCCCGGGCGGAACCATTCTATTGTTATATTGGTATCAGTGTTATCATTGTTCCATCGGAGTACTTGCATCAGTCATGAGTCAGTGATTGTGATTGATATTCATTGTCAGCACTTCTTGTAATTGCTTATGTACATTCAGTATCAGTATATGCGATGCACTTCCTATTGTTTGTTCAGCATGATATGTGAGATCTGTAAGTGATAAGTGATATGATATGATTGATTGATTGAGGTGCATCATCCGATTGATTGTGATTGGTCTTGGCACTACTGAGCCTCAGCCTTAGGATACCCGACGGGGTTAACTTTGGTTTAGTTTAAGTGTTTGCCTCTGCAGAGTGTGATTGTCCTGGGACTCCGGACCCCGGGAACTAGAGACCCATGCGTACCCTGGCCCGGTCGCTGGTGTTCTCATCCTGATTGCTCTCGTAAGGGAGAAAATGGCCAATGTAGGAGCCACTTGATTGTTACCTGTTTATGATTCTGATAGCATGCTTATTCGTTTGCATAATTGTTTAGTATACAGACAAAATTTCTATGGATATTGCATTATGACTATTGTTCGGTATTCTTCAGTTTTAGACACAATTCGTGTTATCTTCTTGTTGGCTTATACTTTTCTAAGTCGTTGTACTTATACGTTTGTCTTGTGTGTTGCAGGCTCAGATCCCTCTTCCGATCCTGCGTCGGTCGACCCGACTGCAGGAGAGGCTCGCGAGGCCCCCTCCGGCCTAGAGGAGTGGACTTGATCCATCCTCCAGAGTACGGTTTGCATCATTTTGGTTTTCCCCATTCCTTGTGTTGGAGTCTATTGAGGGGATTTTTCTGTAATTGTAAAGTGGGCATTGAGTGATACCTGTATTTTGATTTTGGGATTGTTGTAAGCCCGCTCTATTGTCATACGTTCATGTATTTGGTCTTATCATCAGTGTATATTGTTTTGTAATCTCCCATTATCTTGATACTGTGGTATGCCTTGATACGTACAGCTTCCGCGTTCAGTCTTTTGCACGTGTGATTGATCCCTTGTGTGTGTATACTCGGACGGGGTCCAGGTGTGCACGCACGGGAGTACGTGTGTCATTGGTTAGACTTTCTCTGACCCCCGGTCCCTGGGCTCGGGTTGTGACATACGTATTGTATGGTATCAGAGCATTGTCTCTCAGAGCTTTGTCTCTCAGGGCATTGTCTCTATCTTAGTGTGTAAGCATGTAGGCATATAGGACGTGGTGAGATTTCGTAGTCCAGTTTTGGACTGTTGTGTTGGGTCCCCTTGTCTTGTGAGTCTGTGTGCGTTCCCTAGTGTGTTAGCAGATTGACTTTTGTGTTTTGCAGGCTATGGCATCGGGATCTGGAACACACAACAACAATGATCAGGGAGATAACGAGAGTGGGTCAGCCGCCCCACAGCCACTTGTGAATTTTGATGAGCGCTTCTTGACTATGCTACAGGCGATCCATTCTTTGCAAGCGCAGGTCGTTTCCCTAGTAGACCGACAGAGCCAAACGCCAGTTCGGCCTGCAGAGCAGCAAGTGGTCTTTCCGCCTAGAGAGAGCGATCCGAATGCGTTATACGACAAATTCAGAAAGCGTGGAGCCACAGAATTCTACGGCAATGAAGATGCGTTGAAGGCTGATCAGTGGCTAGAGCATGCTGGAGATCTCTTCTCGACCATTGTCTGTGACGACCGGCAGAAGGTCATGCTTACGGCCTCGATGTTCCGAGAGGTGGCAAAGACGTGGTGGAAGAGTGTTAGTGCAGCCTATCTGACCTTGCCCAGTGAAACAGTGTGGGAGACGTTCCAGAAACAGTTCAGAAGGAAGTTCATTCCTGCTCATGTTCGGCGTGTGAAGGAGGTTGAGTTTCTGGCCTTACAGCAGCAGCAGCTGACCGTTGCAGAGTACATTCCCCGCTTTACCCAGTTGTCCCATTTTGCTGAGGACATGATCAATACCGAGGAGAAGAAGGTGAATCGTTTTATTTCTGGTCTACATCCGAGATACGCGAATTTTGTGACTGCCTTCAGAGACCAGCTACTTTCGATGATGCGGTCGACAGAGCACACGCTGCGGAAGCCAACCACCTAGCAGAGAGAGCCATGGACTTTAAGAGGAGTGCACCCGTGAGTTCCAGGGGACAGAGTCAGAAGAAATGGAAAGGGAAGCAAGGCACTTCGAGTTTCTCCGGGAGCAGATGCGAGTTTTGTGGATTTGGACATCCGACGGAGAAGTGTTGGAAGAAGTCCGGAGCTTGTTTGAGTTGCGGATCGATGGAGCATAAGATAGCTCAGTGCCCGAAGACCAGGACTTTCCAGTCGTCCAGATCTATGGGGTCATCTAAGTCTCTCAGTTCAGCAGCTTCGAACAGCCCCCATCCGTCTCGCCAGAGCCAGAAGCCCCAGCGTCAGACTGCTCGTGTGTATGCAGCCTCTCATGATCATGCAGAAGATGCGAAAGTGGTGGAAGGTAAAGTTCTCATTGCCCGAGCTGAAGCACATACCCTATTTGATTCGGGATCTACGCGTTCATATGTTGCACCTCGTTTTGCGGAACAGTTACCGCAACCCCCTCAGCCGCTACCCTATTTGTTAGTGGTGTCCACTCCTGTGGGCAAGCGAGTGGAGTGTAGTGTATACTACCCTCAGTGCGACGTGGTGATTGCAGGTCGCCAGCTGCCAGTTGATTTGATTTTGTTGTCCATGTTGGATTTCGATGTGATCCTTGGAATGGACTGGCTAGCGCGGTATCGTGCCTGTGTTAACTGTTACAACAGGTCGATTTACTTCGATTTTGCGAAGGGGTTTCGTTTCGAGGGCAATCAGGAGAGATGCCCGAGGCGTGTCATCTCCGCATGCAAGGCGGATCGTTTGATACGCAGAGGTTGTGCAGGATTTCTTGCTTTTGTCTCGGAGAAGAAGGAGGTGAAGCAGTTGGGTGAGATTCCGGTAGTACGTGAGTTCCCGGATGTATTTCCGGAGGAAGTACCCGAGTTACCCCCTGTCCGAGATGTAGAGTTTGCGATCGATCTAGTGCCCGGTACAGCACCCATTAGTTTAGCTCCTTACCGTATGGCCCCTGCTGAGTTACTCGAATTGAAGACGCAATTGCAAGATCTTTTGGAGAAGGGTTTCGTACGGCCGAGTGTGTCACCGTGGGGAGCTCCAGTGCTGTTTGTGAAGAAGAAGGACGGTACCTTACGGATGTGCATAGATTACCGGCGGTTGAACAAAGTCACGATCAAGAACAAATACCCATTGCCGCGTATTGATGAGTTGTTTGATCAACTTCAAGGTGCCGCTTATTTTTCCAAGATTGATCTACGATCGGGGTATCATCAACTCCGGGTGAAGGAAGACGATATTGCGAAGACTGCTTTCAGGACACGGTATGGACATTTTGAGTTTCTCGTGATGCCATTTGGATTAACCAATGCACCTGCTGCCTTCATGGCTTTGATGAACAAGATCTTTGCTCCTTTTCTGGATCGATTTGTGGTGGTCTTTATTGATGATATTCTGGTGTATTCGAAGACCCCAGAGGAGCATGAGGAACATCTACGTCGAGCCTTACAGTTGTTGAAAGAGCATCGCCTATATGCCAAATTGTCGAAGTGTGATTTTTGGCTCGAGCAGGTAGCTTTTCTTGGTCATACCATTTCACGAGATGGGTTGGCAGTGGATCAGACGAAAGTGGAAGCAGTGATGAATTGGCCCAGCCCAAAGACTGTGACGGAGATACGGAGTTTTCTTGGATTAGCTGGATATTATCGTCGATTTATTCAAGATTTTGCCAAGATTTCAGCCCCGTTGACCCGATTGACCAGGAAGAATATCCCTTTTCTGTGGACGGACGAATGCGAGTGCCATTTCCGGATGTTGAAGGAGAAGCTTACTACGGCTCCAGTCTTGACGTTACCAGATGGGCATGAAGGATTCATGATTTACTCTGATGCTTCTCGAGTCGGTTTGGGATGTGTTTTGATGCAACATGGCAAGGTGATTGCCTATGGCTCGAGACAACTTCGGGAGCACGAGAAGAACTATGCTACGCATGATTTAGAGTTGGCAGCCATCGTTTTTGCGTTGAAGATGTGGAGACACTATTTGTATGGCGTGACATTTGAAGTGCATTCAGATCATCATAGTCTACAGTATCTCTTCACGCAGTCTGAGTTGAATATGCGACAGCGAAGGTGGCTTGAGTTGATCAAGGATTTTGATTTCCCCATCAAGTATCATCCAGGGAAAGGCAATGTTGTTGCAGATGCCTTGAGTAGGAAGTCGGAGATTCTTCAGGCTTTGGACAGCCTTTATTTTGTGAGGCACGCACAGCCAGTGGAACTGCAATCGGTGGAGAACCGTTTGACACTTGCCAGCACAGTGAGCTTTCAGCCTGACATCATTCAGCGCATTAAGGACCAGCAGTTCGAAGATGCGATGTTGAAGCGAATCCGAGATAGCATTGCAGATCGACCAGACTTTCGTTTGGAAGGTGATGTTTTGTATTTCAGGAGCAGATTATGTGTGCCAGCAGTAGATGCTTTAAAGGAGAGTTTGATGACAGAAGCACACCATGCACGTTATTCTATGCATCCTGGAAGTACGAAGATGTACCGAGCTCTCAAGGACAGATTCTGGTGGAACAACATGAAGAGAGAAATTGCTGGGTTTGTTGCCAGATGTTTGACTTGCCAGAAGGTGAAAGCTGACCATCAGAGACCTCCAGGTTCCTTACATCCATTGCACATTCCCCAGTGGAAATGGGAGCACATTTCGATGGACTTTGTTTCGGGTTTACCCCTGACGAGCAAGAAGAACAGTGCCATTTGGGTGATCGTGGACAGATTGACGAAGACAGCCCATTTTCTTCCATTCAAGAAAGGCATGACATTTTCCGAGATGGCGAAGAAGTTCGTTGATGAGATCGTGAGACTACATGGTACGCCCGTGTCGATTGTGTCAGATCGAGATAGCCGCTTTGTTTCTTCATTTTGGAGAGCATTCCAGGAAGCCATGGGAACGAAGTTGAGCTTCAGTACGGCGTATCACCCGCAGACTGATGGACAGTCAGAACGAACTATTCAGACGCTCGAGGACATGTTACGGGCCAGTGTGCTGCATTTCGAGAAAGAATGGGATTTGCATCTTTCGTTGTGTGAGTTTGCGTATAATAATAGTTTCCACGAGAGTATTGGAATGGCACCCTATGAAGCTCTGTATGGACGGAAATGTAGAAGTCCTGTTTGCTGGGAAGAAGTTGGAACAAGGAGTTTCCACGGACCGACAATCATTGCTGAGACTACAGAGAAAATTCAGAGAGTTATTGACAATTTGAAGATTGCCCGATCGAGACAGAAGAGCTATGCAGATACGAGAAGAAGAACTTTAGTATTTCAGGTTGGAGATTGGGTATTCTTGAAGGTCTCACCGATGAAAGGTACAGTACGATTCGGTCAAAAAGGCAAGTTAGCGCCAAGGTATGTGGGTCCATTTGAGATCAAGAGCCGGATTGGTGATCTAGCGTACAGATTGATTCTACCCGTGGAGTTTTCTGGAGTACACGATGTTTTTCATGTGTCTATGCTTCGCAAGTATGTTCGAGACCCGACGCACGTGATTCGATACGATGACATTCAGGTGCAACCTAATGCGTCATACGTTGAGCGTCCGCTCCGTATTGTTGGAACTAGAGAACAGCTCTTGCGTACGAGGACTATTCGATGGGTCAAGGTACTTTGGGAACATCATGGACCTGATGAAGCCACGTGGGAATTAGAAGATCAGATGGCGCGTCAGTATCCTTATCTGTTTGCTCAGGTACGCTTTCATTCCGAGGACGGAATGATGTCCAAGTGGGGGAGGATGTAACACTCCGACCCGAGTTGATCCAGTTTAGTGTGTAATTGCGTGTGTTTTTATCGCTAAGAGTGTTTTGATTTGGTTTTCTTTTGGTTTTGCCTCGTAGAGAGATCGTTTGGGTTGAGTTTGACTTTGTCAGTTTTGCGTCATTTTGACGTTAGCGCGTGTATTTCGTTGAGCTTGTCGTTTTTCGTAACTGTCTTGGATCCGAATGAGTTCGTTTGCTTTCGTTGGACCGTCATTTGACTCAAACTGATATTTGCATAAGCTATTTGGCCTTAAATGTAATTTCGACTCAAATTAAGTATAAATATCCCCCAACCACTCCCATTTCTCTCGATCGTCTCTCAGCTCACTCTCTCTCACGCTCCAGTTCGTCTCTCTCTCGTCAGCTCTCTTTCTCTCCTTCTCCTTCTCTGTTCGATTGCTTGAGGGAGGAAGAAAGGAGCTCGTTTGTGCGTGTGATTCCAGCGGACTGAGCCAAACCACGAAGTGATTCCATTTGTGAGGCAAGTATAAGCCCAAGATGTGTGAACACCGATTGATAGTGATTTGATTGTTTTGTTTTTAATGCTTCATTGTGTTTCTCAGCGTTAGACAGCCCCATTGAGTTTGTTTTGCTGTTGTATTGCTGTTTTCAGTCGTTTCCCTCACTTTCTGTGTGACTGTAACAAGTTCAGAAAAATGAGTCCGTGCACTCACGGCTAAGCCGTGAAATGTGCTACGGCTAAGCCGTAAAATGGCTTACGGCTAAGCCGAGACCCAACCGTAAACCAAACCGTAGAACAGTACAGACTGTTAGCTGAAAATAACTGGATGTCGGCAATTTGACATTCTTCTACGGCCCAGCCTGATCTAAGCCGTACATTGTCTTACGGCTAAGCCGTGGACCAAGATACGGCTGAGCCGTAGAGCAAAATACGGTTAAGCCGTAAATCCGAAGGGATATTTGGGGAACCTCAGCTCAGCCGCAGTGCATATTACGGCTAAGCCGTAAGATGCCACGGCTAAGCCGTAAGGTTACCTACGGCTACACCGTGAGACCCTGAGAATTGAATGAAAAGGATTAGGTTTAAGCAAAAGACCGTATATGACTTTCATGTTAGAATGTAGCTAACCTGGACATGCCCAATGGAATGTTTGTATGACATGAATGACCTCATGGGCTGTGCATCATTCATGCTTGTTATCCAGTTGTTTAGCACCTCCCCATGGGTGTTGGTTTAAGGGACTTCGGTGCACATTCCAGACACTGCAACACTAGACAATGGTGCATCGGACAACTTAAAACTACATCAACATGCACGGTTAGAGACACTGGATAATTAGTGTAGGATTGGCTTGTAATTGACCTTGATTCGTAAAGGTATCATGATGTGTACAGCATATTGATTACGGTTATGCCCTCTTATGTGTTCTGCGCTGGACCTCTCGATTCTGTGGGACATGCAGCAACCCCAGAGCGAAGCCCGGGCGGAACCATTCTATTGTTATATTGGTATCAGTGTTATCATTGTTCCATCGGAGTACTTGCATCAGTCATGAGTCAGTGATTGTGATTGATATTCATTGTCAGCACTTCTTGTAATTGCTTATGTACATTCAGTATCAGTATATGCGATGCACTTCCTATTGTTTGTTCAGCATGATATGTGAGATCTGTAAGTGATAAGTGATATGATATGATTGATTGATTGAGGTGCATCATCCGATTGATTGTGATTGGTCTTGGCACTACTGAGCCTCAGCCTTAGGATACCCGACGGGGTTAACTTTGGTTTAGTTTAAGTGTTTGCCTCTGCAGAGTGTGATTGTCCTGGGACTCCGGACCCCGGGAACTAGAGACCCATGCGTACCCTGGCCCGGTCGCTGGTGTTCTCATCCTGATTGCTCTCGTAAGGGAGAAAATGGCCAATGTAGGAGCCACTTGATTGTTACCTGTTTATGATTCTGATAGCATGCTTATTCGTTTGCATAATTGTTTAGTATACAGACAAAATTTCTATGGATATTGCATTATGACTATTGTTCGGTATTCTTCAGTTTTAGACACAATTCGTGTTATCTTCTTGTTGGCTTATACTTTTCTAAGTCGTTGTACTTATACGTTTGTCTTGTGTGTTGCAGGCTCAGATCCCTCTTCCGATCCTGCGTCGGTCGACCCGACTGCAGGAGAGGCTCGCGAGGCCCCCTCCGGCCTAGAGGAGTGGACTTGATCCATCCTCCAGAGTACGGTTTGCATCATTTTGGTTTTCCCCATTCCTTGTGTTGGAGTCTATTGAGGGGATTTTTCTGTAATTGTAAAGTGGGCATTGAGTGATACCTGTATTTTGATTTTGGGATTGTTGTAAGCCCGCTCTATTGTCATACGTTCATGTATTTGGTCTTATCATCAGTGTATATTGTTTTGTAATCTCCCATTATCTTGATACTGTGGTATGCCTTGATACGTACAGCTTCCGCGTTCAGTCTTTTGCACGTGTGATTGATCCCTTGTGTGTGTATACTCGGACGGGGTCCAGGTGTGCACGCACGGGAGTACGTGTGTCATTGGTTAGACTTTCTCTGACCCCCGGTCCCTGGGCTCGGGTTGTGACAATAGGTTTTTAGCCATTTAGCTTCTTCACTGGCTAATGCCATGCCAATAATCTTCGCATCTATTGTAGATCAAGAAATGCAAGATTGCTTTCTTAACTTTACATTACCAAGAATAAACATATAACCGCTCGTGGACTTCGATTCCTCATAATTAGATATCTAATTAGCATGCTATACCCTTCAAGTACAACAAGATATCTCTAATATTGCAAATCATAATTAATGGTTTTCATTAGATATTTGAATACTCGGATCATAGTCGTATAGTGCTCATCACTAGGATTGCTAGTGTACCTACTCAATTTGCTTACTGCTATATAATGTCAAGTCTAGTGCAATTCATGATATACATAAGATGTCCAATTGTTCAGGAATAGTCTAATTGAGATACACTTTCTCCTTTGTTCTTGGATAGTTTGATACTTAGATCATAAAGAGTGAAAACACCATTCCCTTCAAACATATTAAACATTTAAAGGATTTTCTTACATAGTGAGACTGAAATATCACAATGTCTATAGAGTATTAATATATTTTGATACCCAATATCACATTAGCCTTTCTCATGTCTTTTATGTAAATTTAGAATAAAGAAACCTTTTAATGTTCTCTACTGAAGCAATATTAGTCTTAAATATAAGCATATCATTTACATATAAGCATATTATAATGCAAGAACTACTAATTCTTTATAGTAAACACATTTGTCTGATTTATTAATTTTAAAACCATCTACAATCATCATTGGGTCAAACTTCTCATACCACTACTTAGGAGCTTGTCACAACCCGAGCCCAGGAGATCGAGGGTTAGTAGAGACCTAACCGATGACACACGTACTCCTGTGCTTGTACACCGAGACCCAGTCTAAATGCACACGCACAAGGAAAAGTTCACACGTGCCATACATGTACGCGGAACCTGTAGGTATCAAACACATAAGAAAGGACACAGAACACACTGTTTTATTGAACATACACAAAATCCGAATTATACAAAATGAAGCAGATACAAATATACAAATGTGAACACCTCAAAATCCCAAAATACAAGAGGAAGGAGACCACTATGCATGCATGCCATCTTCGCACTCCGACGGAGGGATTACATCCACTCCTCTAGCCCTGATGGGGGGTCTGGGGTCTCCCCTGGAACCTGATTGACCGACGAGGGGTCAATCGGGGTATCTAAGCCTTCAACACACCATGGACAACTCGTGAATACAACGATTCAACAAAGTATAAGCAATAACAAGTTAGTGCATGTTGTATCTAATAGAATAAGTGACATTTAATCATTATAGAGGTCATCTTCTATACTAGGCAATTGTGCATTCACATGAAACATGCTATCAGAATCAAGAGAGACGTGATATATACATAACTAGGTGGCTACTACATATGCCATGTGCTAAAAAAAAAAAAGGGATCTTATAACATACTGAGAACACCATTGATCAGACTGGGGCACAAATGGGTATTGGGTTCTTGGGGTCTGGAATCCCCAAAACATACACTTACTGCAGAGAGGCCATATAAACTACGCCAAAGTCACCCCGTCGGGCATACTAAGGTGGAGGCTGAGTAGTGCCTGACAATGTGGAGTCAATCATGTACTAGATCGTAATGGATCATGCGTATCAGATCATATCATAATGAACATATCATGCGTGCATACGATTTACTCATACATACGTGCAGACATACTTCAAGAAGAGAAGTCATACGAAATGTAGACTGACCAAATCAATTAGTAACCAAGTACCAGATGAAATATACCGAAAAATGAATGTCAAACATGAATGCTGTCTCGCCCGGGATTATCCATAGACAGAGCCGCGATGGATATCCAATCATTTGCCTTAGCACAGAACACGTAGAGGGTAAGACCAAAATCAATATGTACATGCAGATCAATCATGTTGCAGGAATTATGGTCTTTTACTAGCCAACCCTAGTCTAGTTATTCAGTGTTTCTAACCATGCATGATGGTGTAGTTTTAAGTTCTCTGATGCACTGTTGTCCAGTGTTGCAGTGTAAAGTACCTGTGTATCGAAATCCCTTAAACCAACAACTATGGGGAGGTGCTTAACGCTGAACAACTCACACATGAATGTGCCACAGCCCTGAAGACCATTCATGCGATGTTCGTAGTCCATTAGGCAAGTCAAGGGTCGCAGTCATCCTCTAATGTAAAGGCCCTACTAGGTCAAATACATGCCTACCCTTTTCTTTGGAGGTTTTGGAACAACCTCCTCATAGCATTCACAGGCCACAGGGCCCGCGAAAATAGCCTAAAAGGTTCCTCGGTCGTTGTAAAAAATAGAAAAAGATTACTGCATACAAGGTTCCAAGGAGACAAACCAAATCATAGGAAAACAGGGTGTTATAGAACCGATCGGTTAGATAGGTGCCCGACCAGTCGAATTTCGCTTCTGTTACAACAGTCTGGAACTGTCCGATCAGTCGGCTCTGAAGCCTGACCGGTCGGATAGTTCGTTCTAATACAGAACAGACCTGCTGTTGAACCATTCGCAAACGCGGCAACAACTCAAAAACAAGATAATTTCAAGGTATGGGGCTATAATTCTCCCAACACACATGCGTAACAATAAGAGACTAAGAAGAATCATATATTACCAACATGTGCTCAAGCAAATCATGCTTATACTTGCCTTAATTGTGTTCAACAAGTGAATCGTTGTCCTGGAGCTCGAATCCCACGTCTAAACACAACGCAAACTATCATGCATGAGAAAGAGAGAGAGAACTCATGAGCACAGCCATGGAGAACGAGAAAAAGAAGAAAGGAAAGAAGAGAACCAAGTGTACCTAAGTCACACGGAAAATATGAAGACAAAGTGTTCTACTTTCCCCTTCTAACTTGGCTTGCTTAAGAAGAAAAGAGGAAAAATCGAGAGAGAGAAAAAGAGGGAAGGACCCAACGTGAGGAAGAAGAGAGTGATGGAGAAGGTAGGTGGAGGTTGGCTTTTATAAGATAAAGATGAGAGAAATTGCAAAAAGGTCCAACAGTTCACACAAATTGCAATTTAAGGCAAATGACGATCTAACAGAAGCAAATGACATTTCTAGCATACGAGTTGGTTACGAAAGTTGACGAGCTCACTAAAATACACGTGTTGACGCCAAGATGATGCATAACGGATGACGTCTTAGCAAATCTAAAATTACAAAAAAGGGCTTATGTCTACCTAACCAAGGTGAAACTCAACCCAACTACCTATCCATGACCTGGAACAAAACCAAAACGACGTCAAAACACAATTAACAACCAACACATCATTAATTAGTCGTTAAACTAGATTGAGTTGAGTCATAGGGTTACAGAGCTTGCTTTAGGCATTACATGGATCTAGTTAATTTGCATACTTTTTTTTTCTTTCCTGGGGCTGTAAAACCTTTGGGTTGCTACATATATATTTCTTCTTCCAAATCATCATTTAATAATGTGAATTTTACATCTATTTGATGGATGATTAGTTGTGAATGGAAACTATAGTAATTAAGACTCTGATGGTAGTGATCTTAGTTACAGGATCATATTTATCAAAGAAGTGTAGTACTTTTTTTTTTGTTTAAATTCTTTTTGCAACCAATTTAGCCTTAAATTTCTCAATCAAACTATTAGTTCTTAATTTCTTTTTGAATATCCATTCGTAACCTAATGGTTTGGTTCTTGGTAGGAGTTCAACTAATTCTCATGTTTGATTGAGTAGTACAGACTTTATTTTACTGCTAAGAGGCTCTTTCCAAAAAAAAAAAAAAAAGCGTTAAGAGAAAGCATTGCCTTTTGATAAGTTGTGGGGTCATATTCCAAAATGTAAGCAATGAAATCAAGGCCAAAATTAAATTCCTTTCTAGGTCTCTTACTTCTACAAGATTCTATATTTTTAGGTTTAGAATCACAATGGGGCTGGTAAAACAACATCATTGTTACTACTATAATTTGAAAATTCAATTTTAAAAGGAAACTCATTTTTAAAGAAAATAGCATCTCTAGATTCAATAAATGAATCTTTATTTGAAATTGAGATAACAAAGGATCTATAAGCCTTCCTATGCATGGCATACCCTAAAAACACACTCTCATATATTTTGGGTCCAAGTTTAGTCCTCTTAAGAGTTAGAACTACAACATGGGCTAAGTAGCCCTACCTTTCCATAACTCATATGAAGTTTTATTTGTCTTCTTAAAGGGAATTCGATTTGGGATGTGATAGACTATCAGAAGAGCCTCCTCTCATAAGTTCTTGGGTAGTCCAGAACTGTTTAACATTCTACCAATGTTCTGTTCTTCCTTGCAACCACACCATTTTGTTGTGGGGAGTAAAGTGTTGTCACTTCATGAATTATCCCTGAAGTGATATAAGAATTTAGTGAATAAGTATTCACCTCCTCAATCAAACCTCAAAGTTTAATCTTTTTGCTTAGTTGATTATCAACTTTAAGCCGAAAGAGGTTAAACTTCTCAAGCGCCTCATATTTATGTTTAAGTAAATATACATGACAAAATTTGACATGATCATATATAAAAGTAATAAAACACTTTTTACCACCTCATGTGATAATAGCGTTTAACTTACAAGTATCACTGTGAATCAAACTTAATAGTTCAAAATATCTTTTGACACTTTTGAAAGGTTTTCTAAAATATTTCAACTGAATACAAATCTCTCATAAGCTAAGTTGAAAATCAGTTTTTGAAATCAAACCTAAATAACATTTTCCTCATAGAAGAGAAATTCACATGACCTAATCTAACATGTTATAGAACAAAAGATTCAACAATATATGTAGAAGTTGAAGTTTTATTACCAATGGAATTTACATTCAGCTTAAAAAGGCCTTCAACCAAATAAACTTTTCTTACAAAAACTGCATTCCTTGTAATTATAAATTTATTATTTTCAAACACCTTTTTGAAGTCATTCCCACTCAACACAGAGCCAGACAAGTTCTTACATGCATCTAGCATATGTAGCATTTTGGTCAAAGTCAGAGACTTGCCAAATGAGGTATAAAACCACTTTCTTTGACCAATTACTTTGGCCAATGAAGAGTTTCCCATATGTAGTTCTTGACCATCTATTAACTACTCATAGGAGACGAATGCACCTTTGTTACCACAAATGTGTCGGATTGCACCAATGACAACCTCTTTCACTACCGCCGCAAAGTTTTCATCCACAAGATTAGCTTGATACTTTCCTTTGGTTCTCTTTCGTTGGCAGCATTCTTTTGGATAATAGCTCTTTTTTTCATATACAAAGGATTCAACATCTTCTATATATATGTGGGGCTTAAGAGCTTAGTTTTGGTTTTTCTTCTAACCTTCCTTAGCTCTGATCATATTGGGTTTGGGCCTTTTCTGTTCAATTTTAGTTTTAGTAAGATTGGCCTTACTTATATGTTTAAAATCCTTACTCTTGGAGTCATACTCCCGGTGATGCTCTTGGATTCTAAGTCGAGTGATGAGATCTTCCATCTTCATTTCTTTTTTCTTCTGTTTCATGGTAAGGTAATACCAAAGTCCTTCCATGTTGGTGGAAGTTTATGGATAGAGCTGTCTACTACAAATTGCTCTGGCAATTTCATTCCCTCAGTTTGGACTTTATAAATTATTTTTTGAAAATCTCTCATTTGTGCAACCATAGATTTTCTTTCTTCCATTTGAAAGTCCAGAAATTGTTCTATCGCATCTTTCTTGAAACCCGCATTCTCATTGACATATTCCTTGATCAATACTTCCCATAATTCCTTGGTGTTTTTATATTTTGAGAACACGCCATATAAGGAATTATCTAAGGGATTGAGAATCTCATTACAATTAAAGTCATCAGATTGTCACTAATTCTTTTCATACGTACTAGTAGGCTTTTCACCTTGTGGTTTGAGGCACGCTTTGGTTAGTACATAGAGAATCTTCATAACTTTCAGAAGATATTGCATTTTTATTCTCTACATTTTAAACTGTTGACCCTTAAAGTTGAACACTTTAGGATAGTAATCTCTAGCAGTCATTTTTAGTAATCTCTAAAATACAAAATTCTTACCAAAATTTTGGCACCACTTCTCCTTAATACGAAAGGAGGCTTAAAGCTTAAGAGAAAGGGATATTACTCAACTCTTGATATTTTGGCAAAGCAGTAAACCACTTGCAACTCTGCCAGTTTTTGCTGCCAGTCCTAAACCCGAGTAAGGGAGGAGAGTTGCGTTAGGTAAGTTGACAGCCAGTGTAAAACTTTGTCATAACCTAAACATGAATTCTGAAATAATGATATTTCACTATAAGGCTAGGGCGTTCCCCGCTTTAAACGATGTATTGTAACGTCCCCCGGCTGCAGTGAAAAGTGTGCAAAGGCTACCGCATGACTTTAAGCTAGTGTGGTTAAAGAAGTTAGTCCATGAGAAGAAGAAGAGGAATAAGAAAATTAAACTTGCTACTTGAAATATAGAAACCTTGGCAGGCAAGAGCATGGAGTTTGTTGAGGTAATGAAAAGAAGAAAAATCAGTATGGCTTATATACAAGAGACAAGGTGGAAAATGAAAAAAGCTAAGGAGCTCGCGGATAAGTATAAGCTTTTCTATGCAGGAAAAACTAATACAAGAAATGGAGTGGGTATAGTCGTAGATAAGGATTTAAAAGAGAAAATTGTGAGGGTAAAGAGGTTTAGTGATAGAATTATAGCAATTAAACTAGTGTTAGAAGAAGACATAATTCATATCATCAGTGCATATGCTCCTCAAGTAGGACTAGGGGAAAGTGTGAAAAGACAATTTTGGGAGGAGATGTATTATTTAATGCGAGAAATCCCAAATAGTAATAAGATTTTCCTTAGAAAGGATTTAAATGGGCATGTACGAAGAGATAATAGAGGATATAAGAGAGTATATCGGGGGCAAGGATTTGGAGAAAAAAGTAAATTCAGAAACACTATATTGGACTTTGCAGTGGCATTTGATCTTGTAATAGCAGATACTTACTTTAAAAAGAGAGATAACATTTAATTACTTATAAAAGTGGGAGTAATAGGAGTCAGATAGACTTTTTTCTAGTTAGAAAACCGGACCGATTGGCTTGTAAAGATTGAAAGGTTATTTCAGGAGAGAGTTTGACTACACAACATAGGTTTGGAGTTTTAGATATTTGCATTAGAGGTAGAAAGAGAGTGGTAGTAAACAAAATAGACCCTAAAATAAGGTGGAGAGATTTGAAGTGGGAAAGAGCAAATATATTTAAGAATAAAATGATTGAGAAGGGAGAATGGATTATTGAAGGAGAAACTACAGTAATGTGAAATCAAATGGCTAATTACATTAGGAATGTTGCAAATGAGGTACTTGGAGAATAAAAAAGAAAGAGACATATTAATAAAGAAACATGGAGACGGAGTATGGAGGTTCAGGAAGTTATTTGACAGAAAAGACATTGCTACAAAGTTTGGCAGGAGATTAAGGGTATGCAAAATTTTGAATTGTATAAGAAGGCAAAGAAAGAAGCTAAGAAAGTAGTAAGTAGTGCAAAGTTCAAAGCATACGATGACCTCTATAATAGGTTGAGAATAAGAGAAGAAGAAAATGATATTTTTAAGCTCGTAAAAATAAGAGAATAGAAAAGTAGGGATTAAGATCATGTCAAATGCATCAAGGACAATGTGGATAATATTCTAGTGAAGGACAACGATATTAAAGAAAGGTGGAATGAATATTTTAGCAAACTTCTAAATGAAGAATATTTGGGCAATACAAGAGTTAAGGAGGATACTTCATCACTAGAGCATACTTTTTTCTGTAAAATTAGAGGGGTGGAAGTAAAGGAAGCATTGAAGTGAATGAAGACAAAAAAGGCAACAGGCTCAGATGGTATTCCGATAGAGGTATGGAAATACTTATGAGAGGTTGGGGTAAGTTGATTATGTAGACTATTCAATAAGATACTTGGGACAAAGAAAATGCCGAATGAATGGAGAAGAAACATTGTAGTACTTATACATAAGAATAAGGGAGATATACAAAATTGTACCAACTATCGAGGGATTAAACTTATGAGTTATACTATGAAGTTATGGGAGAGAATAATGGAGCAAAGACTGAGACGAAAGACCAAGATTTCTGACAATCAATTTGGTTTTATGCTAGGAAGATCAACTATGGAAGCTATCTTTTCACTTAGGCAATTAATGGAAAAATATCGAACAAAGAGGAAAAATCTATACATTTTCTTTATCAATTTGGAAAAAGCCTATCATAGGGTAACGAGGAATTTAATTTGGTGGGTTTTAAAGAAAAGGAATGTCCCAAGAGGTTATATTGAAAAATTTTAAGGATATGTATGAAGGAGCAGTAACAAAATGTGAGAACCACATGTGGAGAAACAAGTGGATTCCCTATGACTATAGGTTTACATTAGAGATTAACATTAAGATCCTTTCTCTTTGCATTAATTATAGATGAGTTAAATATGTATATTTAAGAAGAAGTACTATGGTGTATGTAGTTTGCAAATAATAGAGTATTGGTTGATGAATCAAGAGATGGTATAAATGCAAAACTTGAGAGATGACGGGGGGCATTAGAATCTAAAGGCTTTAAAATAAGTCGTACAAAGACAGAATATATGAATTGCAACTTCAGTGGACATATACAAAGTGTTGAAACCACTGTCAAAATTGAAACCCATGAGATACCACGTAGATTTTCTTTTCGGTACCTAAACTCGATGATTAGTAAGGATGGGGAGATTGACAAAGATGTGGAGCATAGGATAAAAGCTAGAAGGCTGAAGTGGAAACTAGCTTCTGAAGTACTTTGTAACATGCGAATACCAGTGAAATTGAAGGCCAAATTTTATAGGACAGTGGTTTGACTAGTTATGACATATGGACCAAAATGTTGGCCAATTAAGAAGACGCATATTCATAAGATGAAAGTAGCGAAAATAAGAATGCTTAGGTGATGTGTGATAAAACTCTGAAAGATAAAATTAGAAATGAGCACTTTCGAAAGCATTTAGGGGTAGCACCAATAGGGGATAAGATTAGATAAACCCGTTTAAGATGGTTTGGGCATGTTGAACATAGGCCCATAATGGCACCGATGAGAAACAGTTTAGCTATACAGGTGGATGGTCCATCAAGAGGTACGGGTAGGCCGAAGAAAACATTGATGGAAATCATTGATTCAAATTTGAAGAAGTTTAACTTATCGAAGGATTTGGCTCAAAATAAAACGGAATGGAGAAACAGAATTCATGTAGCCAGCTTCAACATGGTTGAGATAAGGCTTTGATGATGATGATGAGTAAACCGCTCACATTAAAATTAGAGATAAGGATTCCCATCCAACCAGTATAGACTCTATATAGGACCTTAGTGGAAGCAAAGGGGTTAGAGGGTCAGTGGATATATAAACTGAGATATGCCTAAACTATTGGTTTCCGATGTATGTGGATACTGAATCGCATCTTTGGAGATGCTTTTCTTAAGCAGCTTTGGCCCTCACATAAATGCAGATGGACTCACGGATGCCTGCCTCAAGATAGGACAATTTTGCACATTAGAAACTCCAGTAATCGTGCACTTGATTGGTTGAATAGTACCAAATCTCAAATGGACCACGTTTGCAAACTCACAGCGGCAGCAAAACAACAGAAGTAGAGAAAGAAAGAAATAAATAAATAAAAAGAAGAAGAAGATTTGCAGGACTTCCTTAGAGTAAGAACAAGTTGCCATCTTGCAAATCTCAAGTGTCTTGCAGACAATAATTCTCAAATTTCTTAGATGTGCTGCTAAGTGGATCCGGATCCACCACTGGTCCAAAAAACACACACATAGGGTAAGGGCCAACTTGGGCAACCCAACAAGTAGGCTTGGCGCTGATAGGCCCAACTCGCACTGCACCACACGACTTAACCCGAGCCCAGGCCCACACGCCATGGTCGGATGGCTAACGTAAGCATGTTGTAACCACCACTAAACCCACTAAAAAGCTTAACACCATAAGTTAGAGAGAAAACATAAACAAACCACTTAAAAAAAGTAGTAAATAACTGATGTGGGACAATGAGAAATAAGAGAAGTAAAAGAGGAGGAAATTGTTGCATTTAAAGGTGGAAAATTTTGTGCTTAATGCACACCCAAATCCAACACTCTCAAGTCTAACTCTCAATCCAAGCTGAAGATAATCAAAATTAGGAAAAAGTAGAAGGAGGTCATCTTTAATGACCTCAATGATTTCTATTTTCGATCATTGGCCAAACAATTTACACCTCGTTTTCGAAATTCATACCACACTGGTAGGCTGTATTAATTGGCCTATACTTGCAGGTTTCTGTCATGACCCATGCCAGATTTCCTCTGAAACTAAATTATGAACTCCATTGTCAGCATATCAATTTATGCTATAAATTTTATCTGTTTGCATCTAAAACATTTTAGATTAAATTAGGTCACACTAATTTTGTTTATTGAATGCCCTAAAACTTTTCTTTCATATAAAAAGTCTAAATAAATTGCGACATCCATCTGTAATCTGTCAAAACCGATATATCAATTGATACATGAAGCTTAACTTTGCAGATCATGGAGTTCCAAAACCCTCTTTTAAAACTTTGAAACAACAAATTTTATAGGTAAAAGTTGTTAATCGTTAGTATCACTCCAAAACAAAAAATTAATGGTCCACAACGAAAAGGTATGGGCTAGAGAGAACATGGATCAAAATAACACGATTAGATATAAAGGGGTGCAACCTATTCAAGAATTTTTACCTCCTCATAAACTTGAATGGAGGAACAAAATTTATATACCAGCTCCGGACAAGGCTAAGATGACGTCGAGGATGAGAAAGATGATACATTCTATGGGTATTTGGTTACTTATAAGAACATTTTCATATCTTGTACATAGAGGGGTTAAAGGTAGGTGTTTGCACTGTTTTTTTTTACAGAACAACTTTTGAAATCTTTCCTTAGGATAGTATAAAGAAATTTTTTTTTTTGTAATGATCCAATATGGTAGAATAGCACGAACTCACAACCTCTTATAAATTGTAGTCTTAGACATGCCGAGTTATCACGTGGTCTCTAAGAGACTTAAACCTGGAGTAAGACACTTTAGTAAAAGGCAAAATTGGAATGGACCTTTTTCTTATTTAAATACAAAACATCCACGTTAATGTTGCATGTCCAATGCAAACATTCGCCAGCGAACCATTTCACTTTCCTACCCAAGAAAAAGAGAGCCCCGGGTAGATACAAACAAAACAGAGGGAGAAATGCAAAGAAGCATGGTGGGGCCCATACGCACTGAGTTAGTGGGTGGGCCACTGATTTGTTTATTAAATGGAGGAATCATGTGATTGATGGGCAGGAGGCGGGGCACTTTTCCTCATAACCTTCACCACCCCACGTTGCGCCCTTCTCCTTTTTAACCTTTATATTACAAAAACACAAAAAACAAAGATAAACAAAAAAAAAACCTGATAATAGCATACTCTTGGATTGCACATGAATTAGTCCTCCCTTGGCTATCATTCGAAAAGCAAAACAATGGCTAATGAGATTTCACATCTGATTGACCAGCAGGTGGTACAATCTAAGCCCAAATAATGTGCTCTTCAATTTGTTGGAAATGCAGTGGATAGGATGAGGGCCGCATCATGTACAAAAAGATTTTTTTTTTTTTAACCCAACAGTTGTAGTGGGCAACAGCTACTTATTAAGCAGGTCCAGGTTTTCATTGGGTTTAAAATGAGTTGCTTTAGTCATGAAGTGGGCTCTTTTGCAGCACATTCTTCTGAAATTAGAATACATAGAAAACTTTAGTCAGAGATACAAGTGGATTTGTCATTTTTGCAGGACTTAAAAGTTCAGTCTTTCTTTACATAGTTACACCATGGACCTACAAGAAAATTGGATATCAAGTTGGAAACCTGATTAAAACACGGTTGGAGACCTAATTTTTAATCTACCTTAATGAACTTATTTTCCTTAAGAGTACTTACAAGGATTTGTATTATTGATAAATTCATGAGATTGGAAAAAACTTGTTTTCATGGAGTTGTAATTTTCTATTTTTAGATAAACCTCAGTATGTATCAAGTTCTAGAGTTGAAGAGTTTAAAATTAAAGTATTTTGACCAAAGACACATTCCCCAAACAGAACTAATGGTTGCTCGAGACTGGGATCGGGATTTCCCTCATAGAACTAGTAATTGCTCGAGCTGGCAGAAATGCAAAAGCTCAATTTTATTTGGAAACTGCTTTTTTGTTTGATCTAAACTTACTAATTCTTCAAAGATTGAAATCTTACTTGCATCTTACGAATACTGAACTATAAATTCACCACTACTCTCAACCCTGAATTCCTCGTTCATTATTTTATATCCTAGAAAACCTTTTGAAAGATCTTCTTCTTCTTTAAAAAAATTCTTTTCTGCTGTGATCAAGTTTTAAATTCTTGATATCTTCCTTCTCCTACTCTTATTTGAGATCCGTCTTGAGTGACTTAAAGGCGTGTTAAATCAAATGTGAAAAGGCGAACGACATGGGCATTGATAAAAAGAAATTCAGTCTTTTATGTTATGTCCAACTAGAAAATGGTAGTAAGTAGATTTTGTAACCTTTGATCAAATAATGCTTAATCTTGTTGGACCGATGTTAGGTCTCATGATTTTTTCTCGTTTGGAGTTTTCATATAAAAATCAAGCATCCATCCCTTGTAGTTGATTACCGTTAACCTAGGTTAATTGTTTACTTAAAATACATATAAGAAATCTGTATTGTGATCTTAACCTGTATTAATGTTAGAATCCTTCAACGCTGTAAAAAATTTTTACCTTCTAAAATCCTGTATGAGGGTGGTGCTAGATTTTCAATCTAGCTATCCACGAATCCGGACCACTCTCTTAATAACTAGTTACTCAAAAAGCTTAAGATTATTGGAAATGATGCACAACGTATATCACAACACTTCCTAATCAAATACGAGGCCAGATAATCTGTGATGACGGTGCAATGTAGCATTATCGAACTGGCAAATCCTAACTCCCCATTTTCACACCTATGCCCTCAAGGATGGGGAAGTAATTTCATAAGACTGACTTCAAAAATAAGCTCAAGTGAGTTTCTTCGGATTGAATGGGCCATTGAAACCTGTCATGCATGACTCTCTTTTGAAAAGGACAAACTTTTCATGGCATGCTCATACGAACTACCAGTTGATATTTTCATCCTAAAGGCGGCTCAATGTTTGCATTTTTTGAAAAAATATTATTTTTTTAAAAATTAACTAAATTATAAAATTTTAATTCAACAATGAATATCACTTAAATTTTTTGAAAAAAAAATCATTTAGATTGAAACAGAACTTTTACTTAGTGATGGATAATCAACTACTCATTATAATTCATGCGCAAGGTTGGATCCCTAAACCGAAGGCCTAAATGTGGAAATAAAAAACATGATTTATGAAACATTGCTATTTTTTATTTGTTCAATCACTTTATGTTTCTCAATGAACCTCCAATTAAAAGCATGGGCCAAATTGTATCTTCATCAGGGAGTCCACCTCGGTCACTAACAATAGGAGGAAAACTATGCATTCATCTTCTAGAGGGAGACAATAAGATTTTTATCATTGGGTGGGCCTGTATGATTGAATCCTTTGGTTGTCTAATGCCTTTGGGATATTATAGGTTTCAGCATGTGTATTTACATATTATTAAATTATTGCTGATTGGTGATTTACTAAATTCAAAATTCGTAGAAAATATGCTCTAGAAATGAAATAAATGAAAAATAAATTATTAAAAGACTAAAATATCTCTTATCTATAGATTGTACAGCAAATTCTTGATGGGTTGTTGGTTGCTAATGACCTCATTTACTCTAGGAGGAGGTCAAAGGTCGAGAGAGTAATTTTCAAGATTGATTTGGAAATAGCTTACAACCATGTTGATAGGAAGTTTATTGATTATATGATGCTTCGATTTGGCTTTGGTAAAAAGTGGCATGCTTGTATGAAAGAGTGCATTTCCATTACTTCTTTCTCGGTCCTCGTCAATGGATCTCCTTTTAAATTGTTTAAGCATCAAGAGGCATTCGAGAAGGAGATCCTTTGTCCCCATTTTCATTCATAATGGTAGCGGAGGCTTTGAGCTCTTCTAGTTAGAGCCAAGGAGGAGGGGGTCATCAATGTCTTTGAGGTTATCGAAGAGGGGAAGCTATTACTGGCCTGCAGTTCACGGATGACACCATCTTGTTCAGCTCTACCATGGAAGAAGAAATTTTATCCTTAAAAAGAATTCTAAGATGCTTCCACTTGGTTGCAGGCCTAAAGGTTAACATCTTTGAGAGTGTGTTGGTTCGGATTGGTTGTTCTAAGGAGACAACGCATTCTTTGGGATCCTTTCATTGCAAATTTGGGAAGCTACCTATCATGTATCTTGGTCTTTCTATTGGGGCAAAGTCTAGATCAAAAGCTTTATGGGATCTAGTCATTAATAAATTTCAAAAGAAATTGACCTCATGAAAGAAACAATACTTATCTTTAATTTAGGCGGGAGGATTGCTTTGATAAAATCTTGCCTATCTAATCTTCTTGTTTATTATATGTCCCTTTTCAAAATGTCGAAAGCAGTGATAGAAAATCTAGATCGAATTCAAAGAAACTTTCTTTGGGAGAGGCAAGGTGACAAGAAGAAACTTCACTTAATGAAATAGAGTGAGGTAATTAAACCAAAATGGTGTGGGAGCTTGGGTCTTGCTAGTTTTAAGTCAAAGAATGTGGTGTTGTTGGCCAAATGATGGTGGAGGTTTGGGAATGAGAGAGAGGTTCTATGGAGGAGTGTCATTGCTACTAAGTATGAGGAGAACATGAGAACAACCGGAAGCGGTAGCCTTAGCTTGGTTCCAGTTATTGCAAGTCAAGTTCGTGGGTTGGTATTGCTTTAGTGGGGGATATATGTCTTCTATTTGGAGAAAAGTCTTGTTCAGGTGTGTTGGCTTTCTAGTGGGGCATGGAAGGAATGTGAGATTTTTGTTGGATGATTAGATGAGAATTGGTCCCTTAAGTTATTTATTTCCTAGAGCTTTTAGAGTGGTTTCTAATAAGGATGTAGCTATCAATGATTGTTGTGAGGTGAGGGATGGCTGTACTCTATGGAGGGGTGTCCTTTAGAAGAAGTCCTTATGTGTTAGAGGAGGGCCAATATGGGGAGCTGTTGAATTCTCTTTCTAATATTTATTTTATGCAGGTCATCAAAGGATTCTCGAATTTGAAAGCCTTTCATATCTAAAGAGAATTGGTCTCTTAAGTGATTTATTTCCTAGAGCTTTTAGAGTGGTTTCTGATAAGGATGTAGCTATCAATGATTGTTGTGAGGGTGAGGGATGGTTGTACTCTATAGAGGGGTGTCCTTTAAAAGAAGTCCTTATGCGTTAGAGGAGGGCCAATATAGGGAGCTTTTGAATTCTCTTTCTAATATTTATTTTACGCAGGTCATCAAAGGATTCTCAAATTTGAAAGCCTTTCATATCTGAAAAATTTTTGACGAAAGCTTTATACATGGCTTTGGAGGAAATCAATTTCTCTAGGGTTACTTCTTCTCTGATTTGGTTGGGGCTTGTTCTTCTTTGAGCGGATGCATTTTATTGGTTAGCGGTTGCAGGAAAGGTTTCTACAGTAGATAACTTGAGATGAAGAGGTTTGATGGCATCGAGCTTTTTGGATATTTGTGTAATGTGTCAAGGAAATGTGGAGTCTATCAATCATCTTTTTTTCTTCACTGTGAATTTACAGCAAATATTTGGGCTCACTTTATTGGTAGATGTGGAGTTGCTTGGTGCTTTCCTAAGAAGATTGAGGATATAGTTGAGTCTTGGGTGGGAGCACCTGAAAAGATGATATAGTTGAATTTTGGGTGGGTGGCCAGTTTAGAGGGTGTGGGAGTACTATTTGGAGGATGATACTGTTGGGTTTATGTCTTGTATTTTGGTTTACTTGGATGAGTCCACTGGGTTAGCCAGTGACTAATTTAAGGTCAAGGGCATTTTGATAATTGTACCAGGACTTTCTTAGTAGCTAAGAAAGCGGATATTATATATGTGTATAGTCTGTAACTCTAGATCTGGTGTTGAAGAGATGTGAGAGCTCTTTTGCCCGTGGCGTTCCTACACCATGTAAGAGAGACGATGTGAGAGAGTGAGAGTCTCTATATGCTTTACTTGTCATAATGAGGATGATCGTCTTTGTGCTGTGGATGTAACCCCGTTTAGGTGAACCACGTAAATCTCTATGTCTCTTCATGTATGTAGGTGCTTCTTTGTTGATATTGGGATTCATGTATGTGCACAATAAGTGATGTAAAGATCACAACAGATATTCTTTGCTGTTGTGTGGTCCATTTGGAAGGAGAGGAATGAAAGAATATTCAAGGGTGTCTTTTTCATTTTTGAAGGATCTGATTGCCTCTATTCTCCTAAGGATAACTAAGTGGGCTTTGATTAGGGAGGAGTTTTTTACTTTTAGTCATTGATGTCCTTCATAATTGGGAGGTTTGTATGGGTTGTGGCCATATCAAGAAAAGGAGAGTTGTTCATTGGTTTCCTTCTCCTCTTGGAATGTTCAAATTTAATGTCAATGGGGGCGGCGAGAGGCAAACCAAGACCGGTGCGCATTGTCGGTGTTCTTTGCAATAGTAAAGGTGTTGTCCTCTTTATGTTTTGCAAGCCTATGTGGATTCTTTATTCTAGTGAAGCAGAAGTCTTAACTATCTAGGAAGCTTTGCAATGCTTCTTAAGGAATTTCGATGGGGATCTTATTGTGGAGAGTAATTCGTTAAATGCAATAATTTGGGTTTACAAATGGAAGGTTTTCCCTTGGAAATTTCAATTTATCTTTAATGAGATCCAGGTTGTTTCCAAATCTTGGAACATTGTCTTTAAGCATGTTCTTAAATCAGCCAATTCCATGGCTAGTGCTTTTGCCAATCAGGAGATTGAGAGGGATTATCCTTGGAGGGTGTTATTTTGTAAGCTAGTTTCGGTAGGGGGTACAATTCTCTTGTACTTCTTTATTTTCTTATTGTTTTTATTTCCTTCTTCTTGTTATTAATGAAATTTTATGTTACCGATCAAAAAATTTTAAAAAAAATCTATAGATTCTATGACAAATTTGCCATATTGATATTGTTTTCACATAGTCCATGCATATAAATTAAATCCAACTATCAATGCACTCACGGTTGAGTGGTTTTGGCATCATTATCACACACATGCCTGGAGATCAATCTCACAGTCTTCAGATTAATAGCATAACTCCTGACCAATAGACCAACCTAGCAACCAAAAAAAAACACGAAGAAAAAAGAAAAACTCAAACCTCTAGTGTTGAACAGGATTTAAGAGAACTGCAAAATATACATGTCCTGTGTGCTAAAATGTTGAAGTTGTCTTTGGTTTTAAACCCACAAAGGCTTAGGGTCCACCCCGATTAACTAACAACAAGTAAACAGGCCAAGGTCCAGTTGTAGGTGCATGAAACCCAAATCCAAATCCTTTCTGCCCCATGACCAGACCTCAATAACAAACACAAAAATTAGGGATGCCAATAGACACAATACCTCTAAATATTCATTTACTCGAGGGTTTTGCACCGAAAATCTGGGTATGGACCTCATTCTTGACCCGATCAACAATCTAAGTGCAGTCAGGTCCATAAAAGATATTTTATGAAAAAGTGCGGATATCATTTTTATACAATAAATTGAAGCTTGTAGGTGGTAGTGGAGGCTCGACCATGTGATCAGATGGTCATGGATTCGAGTCATGTCTAGTCAGGTCCAGTGTGATTGCACTCAGGGTACAATTATGTACATCTAATCAGGTTTGCACAGCTGGTCTCCCATGGATCAATACATGACCCAACCCATTTACATACCTGATCGAATTTGGGATTGGTTCTTCCTTTGCTTCCTAATCCTAGCTCAAGCTCTATCAAATATATGAAGCGTTTTGATAAATAGAGTATAATTGCATTGCCAATTTAACTTTTAAAAACTCATAGGGCCCAATTGTTAATTTTCCCTTATTGTGAAGTTAAAGCCATTTTTTATTTCAAGATACAATAATCTAAAAGAGTGAAATCAAGATATCAAATTTCTAAAAAAGTTTTCTATCGTTTTACACAAAAAAGTAAAAAAGTTACTTTCTTATTCCACTAACTAATAAAAAAATATCTACTTTTAACACAAAAAGTCAAAAAATTATATTATCTCTTCACTAAAACAAAATAAAATATTATAATTGGATTGCTTTAACCCCTCTCATTATTTTATCTTTTAAAATGACCATTTACCTCACTTCACTCTATCAGTTAAATTAACAAACAAACTCATATTTATATGTATGGATGAAATTATAAAATAAAAAAATTGTTTGACAGTAGTATGGATTCTCCTCAGCCAGAGTATGTGTTTTGTAACCCTGAAATTGCCCACCTGATTTGAAAGCTGATAAAGTTGTTTTTGGAAAAAAAAAAAAAGGCCACATTTACACTGGCCCACCATTTCAACAGCTCAGATCCCCTCCACATGAGCCATGTGACCATATCATCTCCAACTCCATTTGTCGTACCCTCACATGCCCCCAACCCAACCTGGGCCCCACTGCACGCATCTCAACGGCGTTCCTCCCCACATGACGCTCACCCAACAAAAATAAATTAATTAATAAATAAATATAAAGCGGACCACAGATTCCCGTACTCTCAACATCCACACTACCGCATATCGGTTATAAATGCCCGGAACAACCCGTTTGGATGAATTTCGGACATCCATTCCTCTCAAATCCTCCGCCCCTCTTTCTCTCTCTCTCTCTCTCTATCTTTCTGTTTTATCTCCGACGGAAAACGGGACCCGTTACAACGATGTCGGTCGAGGCCGTAACACCGAACCCGATCCGAGAGAAACCCGGCTCGAAAAGCCCCCAAACCAAATGGAGGACGATGACCCAGGAGAGGATCTACGGCCAGAGATTGCTGGACGCGATCAAATCCACCAGGGACGCATCTCAGCCGTCCAAGATCTCCCCTTCAAGGGCGATCAAGGAGGCTGCCGATTCGGCTCTGGCCCTGACCGCCAAGGGTCAGAGCCGGTGGAGCCGGGCCATCCTATCCAGGCGAAGGTTAAACCGCAAATTGACGATCAAGGCAGGGGCAAAGCTCAGGAGGAGGCGTTCGGGTTCGGGTTCGGGTACCCGGTTTGGAAATCAGTCGGATCGTCTTATTCGGACTCAGTTGCAGCTGCAGCAGAGGAGGAAGAAGGAGGCGGAGGCGGAGGAGAAAGGGGAGGATGACAGGCTTGGGGACCGCTTACGTGTCCTGAAGCGATTGGTTCCTGGAGGGAGGAAGCTGTCTACGCCGACTCTTCTAGAAGAAACGGCGGACTACGTGGCAGCGCTTCAGTTGCAAGTAAAGGCCATGCAGAAGTTAGCAGATCTTCTATCAGCCACTTCCATATCATCATCATCTTCATCATCTTCTTCTACTTCTAATTCCAATGAGGACTGAATTTTTTTTTTTTTTGGTTTTGGTTTTGTTTTGTCTTTAGGGTTCTTCTATTCAACAATTATGTGGGTTTATTGTAAAAAAAAAAAAAACTAATCAATTGTATATGCTTTGTCTTAATATTGGGTTTTTTTTTTTCATTTAATTAACATGATTTGGTGGGTTGGTGGGGGGTTGATGTCTGATATTGGGATTTTGTTTGATTATTTTTAATTTTTTTGTTGGTGATTTTATTTGGTGATTGATTTGGGGGATTTGGGTTGATTTCTTTTTTTTCTTTTTTTTTTTTTTTTGTTTGGGTAATTCATTTATTCATTGAATCATGAATTAAAGGAGAAAGAAAGAAGGAAGGAAAGAAAGAAAGAAGGTTTTGTGTATGGAGATTGAAGTGGGTTTTTCTTTCTCCTTTTCAGGTGTTTTGTTTAAGGAATTTATTGAAATTGAATGACCCTCTTTTCTATTTTGATGGAAAGAGAATTGTTTTGATTTTATGTGCAGCTGGAACCCATTAGTGCATATTGTTTGGTTCAGTGTCCTACCTTTTTAGCGGCTCTGATCATCCTTGATCATGCCCCTGTAGTGGATGGACGGACCTCTGGAGCCAGGAAATAAGATTTTGCTGTTTCCTAATTTTCCAATCCTAATCTTGTCCTTGGCCATGTGCACATTGCACTTAATAATACAAGAAAATCGTCTACGGTCGGGAGGTGGAGGTGGAGGTGGAGTTGGAGGAACTGAGCTGTTTGGTCCACTCTGGGTGCCATGTGCGCTTGGGGATGTGAATGGTTTGGTGGAAGCCGACAAATGGGGTGGGGCCAAAGATGTCACACCATCGTACGGTTTCAATGCTCTGATGGCAAAATGAGCGTAGGACCACCGCATGTGAAGTCTTGGCATCAATTTGATGGGTGGGTCACAGCAAACACAGAGTTCCTGTGTGCCGTTTGGTTTTGGTATCTGATTTAGAGTCATCATAGAATTAGATGAATGTGATTGGAGTTAAGTTTCATTTTACTTCTAGTTCACGCTTGGCAAACATCAACGGGAAGGAACGAGGGAATTCGATTTTTATGATGATTCCCTCGTTATGTTATGTCTGGAGTCAATGCATTCTCCCTGAAAGAAATTTAGGTTTGAAAAAATAACAAATTTACAGGGAAGAGACTTTATAAAGAAATCAACGGCTTAATGATTCACAAGACTCTATGTTCAAAAATTATGTCATAATTGTTTTTGGCTTCTAGATCACATCTAATGGTTTAGATTTTTCTAAAGGGGCCCATAGAAGTCTATATTTACTTATTTAGCTTTGATTATTTTCTTTGAAAATATCTCCACATATAAAATGATTCAACGGTTGGAAATTGGTCACGTGGTTGTTTTTGGGATGATAAACAATCTTAATAGTGTTGATCTACTATATGAGACCTACAAAAGTTCAATTGGCACAAAACTTATTGTCACATTTTGGGTACTCAAGGGGGGGGGGGGGGTGCGCTTTTTCGCGTCATCTGCACTATGGGGATTTGGAGGAAAATTAGCGTGTTTGCCAAATGTTAGAGTAATTTCATTTTCAGGAAACAATGGAGATTTTTTTTTTATTAATGACGTGGGTATTTATGAGGTCGTAGCTCAATATGAAACTAATCCACACAATCGCACACAAGCCAAATGAGCAAATCTACTACTACTTCTTCTTCTTCTTCTTCTTCTTTTTTAACAATAACAAACAATTTATTAAAGAAAGAAGAGAAAACAAGTGCAAAAGAAAAATTAAAAAAAAAAAGGTAAGAAACAGAGTACAAAGAGGTACAAAAGCACTGTACCTCCAAAAAACTCAACCACCTATTGAATAACACTCTCACAAAGAGCAACACTGTCAACCACTTGCTTAGCTAAAGCATCAGCTATGAAATTAACTGATCTAAGTATATAATAGAAAATAACATTAATAGATGTCGAAAAAATCCGAATTTCATTAAAGGAGAAATTCTGTCAACCCCTTGCTTAGCTAAATCATCAGCCATGGAATTAGCTAATCTAAATACATGATGAAAAACAACATTAACAGATGTCGAAAGAACTTGAATTTCATTGAAGATGAATTGGAGTTTCTAAAGAAAGGTCTTCCGATTAAAAATCAAAGTTATTGCATTAGAATAGTCACTTTCCACAATAAGATCCCCATGGGAATTCCACACAGAGCAGTGAAAAGATTTCAAAATAGCTAACATCTCCACTTCATTGGAATCATGAACACCAACATTATTGAAAAACATCTTGTAGCACCATCACCTTTATTATTATGGAGAACACCACGAAACCTATGTCTTATGCCATTCTACCTTTTGAAAAAGTTTGAATACAAAATCACAGGAATTTCAATTTCCCTGAAAAACTATTTTCAAGAAAACTTTGATTAGTTCAAGCCTGCTTTCTACAAGTCAAGTCATTAACGGATCTCTATGAGTACGTTTTACTCTGGATACATAATAACCGGATCATTGTGCATTTGAGTGGAGGCATAGAGAAATATTTCATGAAGACAAATGCGAGTCTCTTGTCCATAGTAATGCGTGGTCAAAGATAGAAAAATGATTAAAAATGCAAATTGAAATAAAGTATATAAGCATCTTTGCACAAGATCAATTTTTTGGGTGGTCCAGTAAGGATTGGCGTGAATTTAACCAGCAGTAATACATGAGGCCCCATGGTTTTGGGGAAGTTTGATTTAAGCGGGAAGACTAAATGATGGGTTTATAAGGCGAGGCTTAAAGAAGTCTATGCGGCCAGGCCTCGGTCCTGAATCCACATATGGGCCCAGGTTGTGTAGAACTGGGGCTGTCACGAGGGTCCGCCCACTTTGGTAGCTCAACCAAAGCTTGAGCTTGGGTTCAGTCACCATGCTTGAGTTGGACTGGAGCATGAAAATCAAAGCCCAACTCAAACATGGGTCAGGTGGGTGTGTATAGTTTTATTCTAGAAATGTAATGTAAAATTAAAATACAACTTGGTAAGGACAACCTCTTATTTCAGTGGTAAGAGGCATTAGATTTTACCTAGCTATTTTGAATTTGAACCCCCGCTTTCTACCTTAATGGTGAGAGCTTTCATACTAAAGAAAAAGAAGTGGGAAAATTTTGATGGTTTTGGCAGTGAACTAGAAATGTTCGAATTTTGTGGGATTTTAGATTGATGACGCATACTTGCAGACTTTGGCATCAGTCTGCCTTATCTGATAGTTGGGATTGAAAAAACTTTGAGGCCCTAGATATAGTACTTATTTTAGGGTGGATAGTTTTTGCACACAGTAAACCTATAACCCCTCTAAATTTCTTACCGTCCAAAGCAACACCGACAAAGGCTAAAATGTAGCATTACCTATGCCAATTTGTCCATCTATCACATAAGCCAACTTGGTAAGTATTTCCTTTACGAAATGCCAGTCCAAGTGGTCCCACAATTAGCCATGTCCATTTGGTCCACATCTAACTCTGCTTTTTAAGTTCCTCTTTATTAAAATAAGTAGATAAATCATTTGTCACAATATCCCCTTTGAAGTGTCTTTATAAATTGTGGTGCAAACTCAAATGAATGGAAAATATAAAATTGGTGGTTCCATTGATGATAAGCATTATCCACTTGCCATTCTCCTTCATGGTGATTAGCATTATGAAAGAGTTATTTAAGCCCTTTGGAGCGGGCCATGCTTTCCAAAAAGACTAAACTAAATGGTGCTAGCAGTGGCACCCACTATCCTCAACAATGTTGACAAAACGTGGGAGTGTATTCTCTTGTGCTTCTTTGTGAGTTTCATGTTTCATGACCAATTTATTTTTACCTCTTTCATTTTGTTAATAATATCTTCCAGACCATATTAAGAATCTGAAGCTCAATTGGAAGTTCTAATGCAGGAGGTAGCCCAAAACCGTGTTCATAAATGACCACTCAGACAATCTGGTATGTCCAAGGAAGGATCACAATAAAATTGAGGAAAGGTCACAAAACAAGGGGAGACAAGTGGTTTACCTGATTTTATGAATTATAGGTTACAATTCATAAATGCACCCTGACTTAATGAATTATATGTTATAATTCATATACTCTTGCCTATGTAGTGGACAGAGCTAGTACGGATAGAAAGTATCAATTGATGTATAGTTCTCCAAAATGAGTGACCAGCTTATTCAGGGAGGAAAAACAGATTCCATCTTCCATAGAAACATTTTCCTCCTCACTTCAGATGGTTCAATCCTAAGCCAGTTGATGCAGAATACAGATCTTCTTGCTTCCTCCTGTACCAACACACCCTCATATTTCTAAATATATCCTCATGTTATCCATACTCTGTTAAAATTTATCCTCTTTTCTATCTTCTCCACCTCTTCACCATTCTTCCTTCAATGCCTATGTGACATATCCATATCTCTCTTTCCCCTGTACTCATAAAGTTTTCTGTGGGTCATTTAGATGTGGAAACAATGAATGTAGAAAACAAGAGGAGAAAACTGTTTGGAGAGGAATATATGATGGTCCCTTTGAGATATATGCAATCTTATACCTTTGATGAAGCACATCTCCTAGAAAATCCAAAAATCATTTTTTTGATAGCCGTTGACCAAATGGGCCAAAGTACTTGATGAAGTTTCATTTCATCTTGGAGTGACAAAGAGGGACTATGCGGTTCCAGGGAGAGTAACTATTTGTATTAATTCAACTGCACAAGACATCCAATGAGCTGTATTTAATAATTCCCTTCATATACTAATAGAAAGGGAGGAAGAAAATGGAAAGGAAAGTGAATTTAGTGGACATTCATTTGCTAAAATATCTTAGTCGTGTTCGGTATAATATCTGTTTGCTTTGAAAGAAAGAATGACATAATGAGGCTAGGTCCAAAAGGTAAGAAATATCAAGCATGATAAGATAATAGATAATACTCTCCGTATCTATATTAATGTCTACATGTAGATAATGTTCTGTGACAGCTAGGTGAGCAGCTGTTGGGAAGCCCCTGTTCCCCATACTCAAAAGAAGATCAGGAACGTATGGATTTGGTAGGGTCATGTTGGGGAAATTACTTACGAAGAATGTGCAATTCGAGAAATAAATAAAATAATTAAAATAAATAATTAGTGAGTAATTGTAAATGTGAGAAAGTAATCTAAGAAAGCAATAAAAGTGAACATGGCATACCAATTAAGTTGCTTTTTTTTTAAAGACATCAATTTCCCACATGCAAATAGTTTGGATGAAATTCAGTCTTACTCATGATCACAATTTCAAAAGATGGGTACTTGTGTTTGAAACGATGGGCCACTCTGTCACATACAGAATTTTGCGCACACGGTATTTTGCAATTTTTTTATGCTATAGACCCCACGAATTTTTGCACTAGCATTTGTTGGCATCATCTAAGATCTAATTTTATTTTTCTTTAAATAATAGCATCTAGTGGTGAGTTTGTAGTGGGTCCATGTCTCTTATGATGTGGATGTTACAGTTGAATTATCAAGTCCTAGATCTATAGAGCCATATGCATTTTTAGCCGCTACTTTTATCACCAAAGAATAGGATGCATGTATTTGTATTAGTCTAGGTCTATGAGGCCTACCCTTGATCAATGTTGAGGATGATCAATTAAACTTTATTTTTTATCTAGCATATTTTTCAGTTCTAAATTGTCAGCATCCTATACCTTGTATATTATATTTAATGAATATTGCAAAATGTGTCAAATATATGGTATTACTTTTTTCTTCTACTATTACTTTTGTGATACCAACTTGCTAAGGTTTTCTGTTGATGATGATGAACTTGTAAACATTGGAGATCCCTTGGTACAATTATGTCTTCTCTTGTTAGCATTTTTTTTATATGTAAAATAGGTATCTATAATTGAATGACATTTTTGCATTGTGGATAGTGCATCATCAACATTATCCATTAGATTAGATTGCAGATCGAGGTTACTACATCATCGATCAGATCATAGATCGTGCACATTGCCTCCTCAGTCACATCACAAATCATGGATCTTAGATACGAATGATAAAAGAAAGCATAAGAAACGTAATCGAGGTACTTTTTTCATCAACCAATGTCAATGGACACAAGTAAAATTGAGGTAAATAAAATACAAATTGTGGTGATACCCCCTAATTTCTCAATGTGATATTATATCATTAAAGTGAGATTCTAAATCTCGATGGAGATGCATTAACTGGCATAGAGGGATGGTCCTAACCATAACCTACTCTTAATTTCTAAGTTAGAGTTCAAAGGAAAATTAGTTAGATGCATTGTCCACCAGATGGTATATTGAGATACTCCACGCACTTCACAATTATTTGGAACTAGTGCGGGATTGTTGCATTCCAATTTTGCTAATTTGTGAGGTTCCTCTACTGTTTAGCTTTTGCCTATGTTAGGCGGAACTTTTTAGTCTTAGCAGACTCATGGCTTAGTGCGGAGTGAGTGGAAGTACTTTTAATGAGTTTGCCTCTGCGGATGTGGAGGTCATGGCTGCCTTCCATGGGTATTGTCAGTAATACGTTAGAGCATTCGTTAAGACTAGGACTAGCACATGGCCTATGAAATAGCGCGGCGTAGAGAATATGGATGCCCAACCATATTGTATAATGTAAATATGTATTGTGAGCTTCACTTAGGTTACTCATTTATACTAAAGTTTCATTATAGATATTCTACCTCAGGTTCAGGGGTCATCCACCTAAGAGGGATGCATTATAAAGTTTTTCATTATTTTCTAATTACTATTATTATTATTATTATTATTATTATTATTATTATTATTATTATTATTATTATTTCTTAAAAAGTGTTTTTAGAAAATAGTGGGGGATTGTTGGATATTTTTCAAAAACCAACACTTTTGAAAAAAGAAATTAACTAACTTCAAGAGACATTTGAATGTGTCCTTTCAAATGTTTTAATATTGTGTTTTTTCAAAAACTTTTTGTGCCCATTGGATGAGATGTGTTTCTTGGGCCCATTTTGAGTGGATGTGATCCAATGCTAAGGGGTGCTTTTCAAGTCTATAAATTAAAGTCTTTTTTTAGATTTTTGAAATGGAATTCAAAATACCAAAATTATAGATTTTTATATTTACATTTTATTTTATGATTTTTAAGGGCAATTCCATATTTCTGATTCTAGTGTACTGACTTTGAATTAGAATTGGACATTGTATCCTTGGGACAGAATTTCATCTAAACTACCTGCATATGAAAAATTACTGTTTTTAAGAAAGTATCTTAATTGGTGAACCTTGCCCATTTTTATTGCCTTCTTAGATTAATTTCTTACATTTGCAACCACTCACTAATTATTCATTCTAACCATCTTATTTATTTTTTCTAATTGCACATTCTTCATAAGAAATTTCCCCAACAAATAACCCTCTAAACATAGTTGGACACATGGTTCAATATTCGCCGCATTATTGGCTGTAGAGGTTGAGGCCCTTACGCTATTTTGAAAAAGCGGCGTTACAGTTCAAAACCTAGTAAACCAAGCAATTTTAATTTATAATACTTTTTTTCTTATTTTTGCTCCTCAATAGCCTTTCCTATAGTTATCATTACCCTTTTATGATTCCAAATCACTAAAAAATACAACATTTGATGCTATACAAGATTTAACATATTTTACCATTCAGAAAATTCATACCTCTATGCTGATATGTATTCGCACAACCGCTATATATTGCCTTGTTGAGTCTTTAAAAATGTATATTTTCATACACATTATAACCCATTTTAGGGACTTATTGAGTCAAAAGAGCCTCATTTATGGTGATATCGTGGTTTTATGCATTTATACATCATTATAGTGTATTCCTGCATAATTTGTTTCAAAATTTCACTTTTTGCTTACAATCATGAAACCTGTCATTTTTGAAAAATCTGTTTTTGAAAAGCGTTATGAAAATTTATATTCTCATAAAATAAATTGAATTTTTATCATCATTAGTTCATTCACATAAAATCATGAAAACTGGTATGCATTTTCATTGTCATTTCATAAGAGATGGACCCACGTCATGCATTTGTAATCTTAGGGTTAAAATTATCTTTTCACATGAATTCACATTTATTTTGTAGGAAATTGATGATAATGGGGTCCCATTTGTAAAGAATTGAGGCAAAGAAATCATTTTCAAAGGAAAGAAGAGAAGAATTGAAGAGAGAAAAGAAGATAAAAGAAGAATGCAAAAGTTGGCTTTATGGTCCCACACACATATTCAAATATGTGTGTTACACTTGTAAAATATCCAAGATGGGGTCCATTTGATTGTTGCACATTTTAAAGATATTTTCAAAAGAATTTGAAGAACATCTCATCAAAGATGGAGAAAGAAAACCACATAGGAGTTATTCTTTGAGAATGAGAAGATTTGAAAAAAAATATATATATATCCAAGATATTCCATGCCCAAAAGAGGATTTGGATCAGATTTTGGCCGAAAAAGAAAAGGAAAAAAAGTCTAGAGAACTAGAAGATCTCTTTGAGTTTGGAGCAAATAAGGAATACTTTGTAAAAAAGACAAGTTGATAAAGCATGAGATAATAAAGGAGGAAGATTCTACACCTAATGTGGGCCAAGTTTGATTCCAAGAGAAGATTTTTATCCTTACTTTATTTTTCCAAATATCTCAATGCAAGGTAGCAAAGATAACGAAAGAAAGAAGAAGCAAAGAAGGAGAATTTAAAAAATAGAAAGTCAATCTTATTTTACTTTGGACAGCATACATTAAAATGGTCATAACTCTAAAACCGAGTGTCGAATTTGGATAATCTACTTACCATTGAAAAGCTCTTTTCAAGTAGATATTTATATGATCTAAAATTACACCAATCAGAGTTAAAACAATAAAGATATGGCCTCAGGAAGTTTACTATACATTTTTAGGCCGGTTGCAAAGATTTTGGAAAACTTATCATGGAGCTTAATTTGTTTCTAATTTTATCAAATTAAATTTGAGAGGAAATAGGACTCGAAAAAGTATAAACAAGGCACCCCTCTAGCATACTCTTCATGGAAGAATTACCCACCTCCCACCCCTATATTTCTACACTTCATCTCTCCCTCTCGTGTCTCGCCATCTTAAGTGATTAAGGAGTCTTAGCCCTAAAACCACACCACCAACTTTGAAGTGTCAACTAAAGAAGAATTCTCCTCCATCCTAGTATGTAATTGTTTATTTTTTATTTTTAATCTTTTGTAAAATAATTTCAAGCTAGTAAAATTTGTTTTTTTATTTTTCTTGTCTTTAATTTTGTTGTGTTCATAATTTTAGTCTTTTTTGTAATTAGGTTAATTTTTATTCTTGTTTAAATATTGGGATAAAATTGGAATCACAACTATTAACGTATCTTAGTATCCTTTTCAGTATACTTTGTCTTTTCGGATACATAGTATGTTTGAAGGCAATGTAAGATAAAATTAAAGAGATTTGAGTGAAAAAAGATTAGAGGCCAATTCTGAAATTTATTTATACATTGAATGGAGATTTGTTATTTTTACTTGGATTGATGACTCAAGATGAAAAATAGGACCCTAAGACAACACTTCTAATATTTTTGAACCCAAGTAAAGATAAGATATTGAAAGAACAACATTACTGCCTTTGGCTTCCGTTGCTTACCATCTTTGACTTCCTGCACTTCTATTTTCAATTTTCCTGCACTTTTGATTATTATTATTTGCACTGTCAATTTATTTTCTGCACTTTATGTTCTTTCATAGTTTGGTTTAGTGATGTTCATTGATGAAATTGCATTCAGTTTTATGAATATTTTCATTCATGTTTAGGGGTGATGATTATGATAAGTTTAACAATCAGATTCAATCCATATTTTTGTGCAGAAAATATTCTCAATTAGGTTACGTGTTGGATGATTTTTTCATGGACAGACTTGCTTATGTTTTTAATAGCTGAATACCTGTGTTTTCAATAGTTTTTTAAACTTGAAATCGGACTTGAAATACCCTTTAAAACAGTCAAGAAAATCAGTCCTAAAACTGTCAAGAAATCTGGCTTTTTATCTAAGTGATTGTGTGGCATATTTATTAATTATTTAAACTCTTTTAAGAACTGATTTTCTGCAAAGTTTCAGATCTAAAACCAAAATAACTCAGCAGTGGAAATCTGATTTTTGATTGTTTAAAGGCAGCCCATTTAATTCATGCATCACACACATACATACGCCCCATTCATCCACTCATTCATGTAGTTTTTTCTAGTTTGCATTCATACATCATAGATTATTTTAGGAAAGTTAAATTTCATATTTGCATTCATTTTTTATGTTTACCATGTTTAGGAAAGTTTTTTTTTTTTTCATATTTGATTTGTTGCATAGAAAACATTGATGGAAGTCATTAATTCAGATTTGAAGAAGGTTAACTTATCGAATGATTTGGCTCAAAATAAAACGGAATGGAGAAACAGAATTCATGTAGCCGACCACAACATAGTTGGGATAAGGCTTTGATGATGATTTGATTTGTTACATTCTTAAATTAGAAAGTCGCATTGTTTGGTTCATATACATCGTATGGTTTTAAAAATAGCTTAACTTAAGTTAGTTTCTAATTTTTGTTCTTGCTCACTAACTTTTTAATTTAGAATCTTATTTTAGAAAGTGTAGATTTTTAACTTAACTTTTAATTTAGGAAAGTTTTCGTTTTCTTGTATTTTGGTTTAATTTGTTTCTAACTTTGTTTAGTTTTTATTTTTAGTAAGTTTTTAAATTTAGTTTTTATTTTATTGGAAGGTCTAATGTATGTTTTGTTTTACAGAGATTTTAGTTTTCATTTTTAAGAAATTTTGGATTTAGACGTTTTAATTTAGAAATTGTTGTTGTAATTGTTTAATTTTTTGGAATGACTGTATTTGCTAGATTTTAAATTAGGATAGTTTTAGAGTTTGAATTAGGCAAGTGACAAGTTGAAAACTTCTTTAAACATAGCTTTCTGTGAATTCGACCCTGTACTTACTGGGATATTACTACATCATGGTTCTGCACTTGGAACTCACGATTAAGTTCATAACGCCGTTGCCGAGGAGCGCCATTTAAGGTAACTTTTCAAACTTTCCTGGTTTACATTCCTCTGTGGGTGTGATTTCATTTTGGCATTTTTCTAAAAATAGGAGGACATGCATGGAATGATGAGCCGCCCTAAATTGGAATAGGAAAGTGCTTGGAATGCTAGAAAGTACACATCATTCTTATTTTTAGAAACTTTCTAAAATCGAAAAATGTTACTGTATTTCAACTTGTCATAACTTTTGGAAGAAAGAACACCAAAAGTGATCTAATCACTATCCTTAATCTTCTCGGTATCCAAGAAAGCCTTTGCCCCTCAGTGCATGGAATCGCTATCCAAGTTATCCCACCTCCCAAGTGGGATTATCTAAGCCCCATACCAAATATTAATTCACTGCAGTATCGGGACTAGCATAATATGATCTTAGGCACTAAAAATGTAAACAAGTAAGGAAAAAGTAGAGCATAATGCAAAAAATTGCTTATCCCCTCATTATCCTGCTTCCAAATATATCTTTAGAGTTTGATCTTTTACTCACTCCATGATAGGTATGTTTTAACAAATGTGACCCTAAGCTACATATTAGACTGTTTTTAAGGGTATGGTTTACAAGAAGAGTAAACTAGCCAAACATCCCTACCAAAATAGATCTACGTCGTCCAATTTACGCTTGAACTAATTATTCTAAGCGGAGATCCCTAATTGGCTAGCTCATTATTTTTAATGATAATTTGGCCTTCAACAATTACTTTTGTGTTTTGAATTTCAAAACTTTGAACTTCCATAACTCTTGTTTATGATATCATTTTAAAAAAAATAGTTTATTTGAAACTTACTCATCGAGACCTTTCAAACAACAACCATATTGCATATGAAATTTTGAAAAAAATATCAAAATTAATCTGAATTTACATCAAAACAAAACTCATATAAATTTCTGCAAAACTCATATAAGTTTCTTCAAAACTCATATAACTTTCTATGAAACTCACATAAAAAACTCAATAGTTTTTGGCAAAAAGTTTGAAAAGGATAGAGCAGTCTGCTCATCTTATTTTTCAATGAAGTTTGAAGAATTTAAAGTTTTGCATGTAGTCATTTATATCTCATAATTTCAGGTCAAAATAATTTTGGAAAGTTGGTGCACTAGAGGCTTAAATATTTTGAATTTTACCTCAAAGCAAACTAAACAATTTTTGAAAAAATGTTTGAAATTGGTAGATCAATCTAAACATCTTATTTTTAAGTAAAAGTTCGAAAATTTAAAGTTTAGCATGTAGTCCTTCATCTCCTAGAATTTCAAATCAAAATAATTTCGGTAAGTAGGTAAACCAAAGGCTCAAACATAGGGCGTCAGTCAAACTGTATGTAGAAATTCTAACAGAAAACTTATATAAATTTCTTCAAAACTTATTTAATTTTCTACAAAACTCATATAAAAAATTAAATAGTTTTTGGCAAAAAAGTTTGAAATGGGTAGACCAGTCTAATCATCTTATTTTTTAGTGAAATTTGGAAAACGAGAATTTAAAGTTTAGCATGTAGTCCTTCATTTCCCATAATTTTAGGTCAAAATAATTTCGAAAAGTAGGTGAATCAAAGGCTTAAACATGTTAAATTTTACCTCAAAACAAAACTAAATAAGTTTTAGAAAAAAGTTTGAAATTGGTAAACTAGTCTAATCATCTTATTTTTCAGTAAAAGTTGGAAAATTTAAAGTTTAGCATATAGTCTTTCATACTGCAAAATTTCATGTTAAAACCATTTCAAGAAGTGGGTGAGCTAGAGGCTTAAACTTGAGGTGTCAATCAAACTGTACGTAGAAATTTTACACAAAAAACTCATATAAATTCAGTTCAACTCATATAAATTCAGTTCGAATTTTGATAAATTTAACTGAGTTTGATAAAAATCTAGTGGACCTAAGGGCTTCACTAATTCTTCTTCATTTTCCTTTCTTCTCTTCCATCAAAATTTAGCAGAGCACAGAAGGTTCTGTGTTGGTTGAGGAAGACAGAGGTGAAGAAGAGTTTGTTGCGACAAAAAAATAGAGGAGATCCATTCTATGATATCAAAGTGGGCCATGGTGTTGAAAAGGAGAGTCAATTTCACCAACTGCTCTCTAGACAGGTTCTCGATTCTGCTTAGTAGAACCACAATGAACGTGGGCCATGTGACTGATCCTTGCGGCGTGGGAGTTTTGTCACTTTGAATTGTGCTGCAAATCAAGACACCAAAAGGCAAGTGCCTTGGTAGTTTCTGAGTTATTTTGTCTTCAGTTATTTCCACTTGCTTGACAAGTGGAGAGAGGACAAATGGAAAAAAGAAAGTGGCAAGTGTTCTGGTTTCTGTAGAAACTAGAAACAAAGGATGCATGGATCTGGATTATTGTCTGTGTTACGGGATCGTCACCGGAGCTGCCTTGCAGAAATATCTATAAAAGGAAACATTAGTGCTATATATACAGAGAAGGCATTTTGACTTTTCAAGTTATTTAATTTTTTTAGAAAAAAGTATCTTTGCTTCTATGACAAAATAGCATGGACCTCTTGCCATAAAGTAAAATGTTGAGAGACCTACCACCACCGAATGCCCCTTACAAGAATAAAAGGGATAACTCAATAGTTTAGTGCCTAGTTCTCACCCAACTACCTAGATCCTTTGATTCTCTCACTTATATGTGTAAGCGGTTCTCTCCCTTGCATTGCAATTTGGTTGAAAATAGAATTTTTAGGATCTATAGTAAAATTGGTTCTAACAAATTAATAAGAAATAGGTGAATGGAAAAGGATAAAAGGTACAGCTGTAAATGGGGCCTCACATTCATGAGATTTGATCTACTAGGGTGAAGGCTTTAGTAATCATTCTGCACTATAGGAAAGATTTTTTGCAGGCCATAAGTGGATCTTCACCTTTTTTTTCCATGATTTTAGCCACCATGTTATTGATGCATTTCTTATGATATCTGCAAAAAAAATGGGTCTTAAGAGGAATATAACAGTATAAAGTCATTATATTAGTGAAACTCTTAAATGCACAAATTAAACTCCAAAAGAATTCCTCTCTTCATCCCCGTTATCATTTACACAAAAATTGAGCCCTCCGCAAATGAATTCAAAGCATTTCAGTAGGGGCCATAATGGTTGAGTAATCAATTTTAACTAAAGAAAACATTATCTGTTGAAATTCATGGATTTTTAAAACTTTACTTTCATAATTATGGCCTTTTCTTTTTGATAGAAGGCATTTTTTTAGCATTTCTAGGAATTTGATACCCAGCGGGTGTAAAAGAAGAGGAAGAAGAAAGAAGGCACATTGTCTTGGTGGTCTTTTCTTCGGTCCAACCTGTATACTTAATTAAACTGTTTTATAATGGACTGAAATTTCTTCCTCCAGCTTGTGGCCTGGGGTTCAATTGGCTCCCCAATATCAATCTAAAAACCTTTTACCTATCTAACTTTGACAAAAATTTAATATTCATCCCTCAATTGGTGATGCAAAGTTTGTCAAATCCAACCTCACCTAATGGTTAGAATTTAGTCTACTTTGAGGCCTTGTCAATCTTAGGATGGTTCCCATTTTTTGCACGCAACTCTTTCATTTTTGAGGCCTCACAAACTTTGCCAAAGTGCACATAAATTGTCTGATCAGACCATGGATTACTTGTCTATGCCTTATGGCGTTCTCATAAAAAGACGCTCATGTGTTGCCAACATTCTTTGGCTTCTCTCATGTCATTATCGCATTAAAAAAAAAGTTCAAATTCCAATTGCTTTACAATGCCAATAGAATAAACCCTTATCTAATCTCCATTACAGGCATTAATCTTCCTCAGGATCACTTAGCATCCTTAGAATGCAAAACACAATGTATTAAGAAAGTTATTTAACAAAAATCATTACATAGCACTTGCCAACCTCTTCTATGCTTCTTTCATTAGATTTATAAAAAGAAAAAAAAGAAAGATATTCTAGAAAATGAAGAAAACCCCAAGAGAGAAATGGAAATTGAGAGTCACATATTATAATGGAAAATAAAAAGAAAAAAAAATCACCCTCCGACCTTGGTTTTCTCCTTTTCCAACCCATCAAAAAAGCCTGCAAGAACTTTCATGGCGTTGACTTTTTCTTCCAAAGCCAATATATAACCTGCTGTTTCTTCAAACAACCTCTCAGGGTCTAGAGACTCCCCTCCAGGGACAAGCCTCCGTAGAGCCATGATCCTCTTCTCAATTCCCACCTTCTCATCTTCACTCTCTCCATCCAACTTCTTCATGGATTCCATGAGATCCTTCCTGTTGCAGCAACCAGCATTCCTTCCCTTCCTTCCTAGTATGTCTTTCACTCCTCTCCCTCTTTGAAGGAAGGACCTGAAGGAAGCGTGGTTGGTTTTGGAGTGAGTAGATGGACAAGGTGATATCGGTTTTGTAGAGATTGATTAGGGGTTGTTTCCTTCGTGAGTCTCCAAATAAAATTTCTGAGGGAGAATGAATGAATGAATGTTTTGAGGGATGTTTTGTTTAGAGGATGTGGGGGGTGTTAAAATATGGTTGGGAATACCATAAATGTCAATGCCAACGAAGATGGGGCCCAGGAGTTTGGCTTCCAAATCACTGTTTTTTGAATCACCTGTGCCGCCTTCCATTATGATACGACAGATTGTCCATTGCTTACTTTGCATGGCTTTGGCGTTACTTGCTTGGCTTCGACTTATGTTTCTTAGCCGTGGCCTTCGCTCTTATCACATGGACGTTGTTGTAAAGTGGAAATTGTCCTAGGCCACAAGTAGGTTGTTGTAAAGGGAGGGTGAGGGTTGGACTTTTGATTATCACTTTACAAGAAGAAATCAGGATTATACGAGGACGGTCCCGCCACATCACCCTACAGCTGGCATGCACGGATGCATGTATGCTAACTGCCCTCTAATGATATGGCGGAACTTGATTGTTCCCACCCGTCACTATAGGGATTTTAATAGAAGGATCTAGACACTACGATAAATAAGTAGTTGAGGGACATGAGCCAAACCCTGTCCTATTTGGCTTCTTGATAGATAATTTTCTAATCCTTGTGCTAAGTTGCTTTTACTGTAATTTATTAGAATGGGTTGTTGAATAGTGTGAATGTAGACTTGTACCAATAACCTCTGTTTTGGTAATCAATTTTTAGCCCAGAATTAAGAAGTGTCAAATCTTACTTGTTTATCTAAGATTTGAACTTGGGCAATCACCTCCCCTCACCCAAGATCTACTCCCCTCAACAAAGTTCTAGTCTCACTAAGTTGGAAAAAAAAATCTATGCTTATTTCTCACTTTAGAATTGTGGTTTACGAGTGAATGAGATACCAATACTAATATGGATTAGCAAATGTACTCTTTGGGAAAACTGTGAGTATAATTCAAATTGGTGCCTTTGTAAACAATTTACCTCTCATGCAAATCCATGAGAGATTTCTTTTACCAAAACATGATCCGATATACATTGTTAGAAGATAGAGATGATATAGATCAGGAAATAAACCTATTTTGTTTGATTTTATCTTGAGGTGATTAAAAAGAGAAGAATATCTTTTCACCCCAAGATGAGTTTGTTCTAGACATGGATGAGGCCCCTACAGGAGATATATGCATGCCCCATGGTGTGCAAAATCAGACTGTTTCTATAATTTATATTTGAAGAAATAAAGAAATTACTTATTCTTCAAAAAAAAGAAGGGGGGGGGGGGGGGGGGGGTGCGCGCATTTGATATATACAAAGTTCAAAATGTTATTGGATTTATTTTGACTCTTTTAAAGAATGAAGATAAAATCTCACTATAAATTTTTTACAATACCCATTTCAAATTCATATCGCTTATACTACTAGTATTAACCAATTTCTCACTTCAATTTACTCACCATTTATATGCGAATTCACAAAAAGCACATAACCATCATCTGTCAACCTCAACGATTTATACATTCCTTTTGTTCCCTTCTTTTCCAAAGAAAAGATTTAGTCACTCACTCACTCTTAACAATTCAATTAAGCATTTATGTTTATAGTATGATTAATCTAGTTGTCAATAAAATTGAAGACAATTAGACAAATGATATAAAAAGAAATAATTTATATGGTAAACAAAGAGCAACCCATTGGCTTTTGTCATGAGTTTACTTAAAGTAAGCCAGCCTAGCCTAGCCAAAAATTGGAAAAAGAGCAAGCCGAGATGACAGTGACTCGCACTCTACGACATGAAACCGGGCCATTGAAGCCAACGGAACGCACATGCGTTCACATGTTTTCTCGAACTAACCCACCTTCCATGTGATGCTTCTGTTTAACAAGTTAAAGGGCTGACCCACCACGTCTGGCTAAACTCTCGTGGCCCACCCCTACAAACCCAATTACAACCATGCGGATGAAATCGCACTATCCACTTGGCACAATTGCAGCCATCCACTAGGGCGGTGCTGGCTCCCCATATAGGAAACCTGCCCTCGACCTGACCTACTCCAGGTCGAGCTGGCAGACCGTGGCGCGCGTAGGTGCAATCTTGTGGTGATCCTGCTGGGGATATGGGGCTGCATGTGCCCAGAGATTTTGCTTTTTGTTGTTGGGACACAATTAGAAAAACCTCTGACTTGGGACATTTTATTATCTCTCTTGGATGTCACCCCACAGGCCTTGCTACCGCTCCTGTGCATTCACCTCTCACCGCACTTAATTAGATGTTGATGGGAGCTTCTTTGGAGCCTTATGGATTAGGGGTTGATGGGAGATGAACAGATCCATGTGGCCATCCAAGACATTAAATTTCAAGTCATTTTGATAATTCTAACATTTGACTTGTAACCCCTGATCAAACTTTTGATGGCTTTATATCAAAACAATTTTCTTGACCCTCGGAACTAATAGTGCGCTTCCCATGGATTGGTGCAGCTGTTGGGTATGTTTTGTATTTCAAGTGTACCGGATGATCGATAGGGTAAGCCAAGGCTTGCGTCTAAGGTTATTTTAGTCTTTAGATCAGGGTATTTATACTAATATGTAAGTATAAGCTTAACCCTAAGCACAACAATGGACAAGACAGAAAAAATAAAAAGGAATAGTTGAAAGTTTTCTTCTGCATGAACATAGGCACACTTGCCAAACAACGTAAAAATATTATATTTTTTGTGTGCGGTTGCTTAATAGAGTATTTGTATATATGCATCATGTCTTTATCGATCACGAGTGTATCCCAGTGTGCCACAATTACAACTCCATAGCATCCAATAACATTAAGGAAGTGAGGGTTTCGATGGTCGATTTGAATCGATGACTAGGTAGGACCAACATGCTAATTACTCATATGGTAAACTTGGTGCGAGGTGAATACTTAATAGCATTTGTCCCATTCAATACGGATGTAGTAACTTGCTTATGTACATTGCATACACACAAATTAACATATGTACGGGCTTTCAATGCATTGTACCTGTTTGGCCGGCTTCTAATGGTGTTTTTCCTATCCCAAGGGGACATATGTCTACTATCAGAATACAGTTGTACATGTATTTATCTATGAGGAATTAATGTAGAAGGACGTCTTGCAGGGTATTGTCGTACATGTGGGGCTCATGTACCTTTGATCCATACCTTAGGTTGATGGGCTCCTCCTGTACCCAAAATCATTGGGATTAGAATACAATAGTCGTTCAATTATTGAACGGATAAGATAGCTGGGGCATTCATTCACCAATTTATGATGGGTCCAGTCGGTTCAACAGTATGTCTGAGATCTGGATACCGATCCATCACACCCATGCAGAGGTCCATGTAGTAATAGTACTATACAGCATCCAGAGTCCAGACAACCGAACTACATTTAATCATGGGCCTATTGATCTTTTATGTTGGTTGCATGTCACTACGGTTTGAGTTGATAGAAGTCCAATTATCTGTACTTGGTTGTGGAAAGGAACAGAATAGGTGAACTACTTGCAGGGTTGACTCGGCTTATTTGAAGGAATGGAGCCTTATTGTGATCAGCATAAACAGTTACCGTGTATCCGGATCCCCTGATGCTCCCCCTCATAGAAATCTGGAGTTGTGGGGTCTGCCGTATTTAATCTTGCTACTCAAAGTAGGGCCCACTGAACAATTATTAATAATGCGATTTATAAATATGATTAAGATAGAGACTTTTGTATTAGACGACCTTGACAATGGGTTGGACAAAACTCTAGTATAAGTACATTGAATGCTTCCTCCATTTAACCTAATTCAGGTTTAGAATCCAAATTCTCACAGGCTGATAAAAAGCAGTGGCCCTCTTGTCGTTGTTTTTTAGCTGGATTATGTGAGTGGTGTCATACTCTTTGAAGAAAAGTATCAATCCACTGTAAAGTAGTGGCCCTCTTGTTGTTGTTTTTCAGCTAGATTATGCGAGTGGTGTCATACTGGTTGAAGAAGCTACCTGCCCAAGGATCAATCCACTGCAATATTATTATACATCATTACCACTTCTATGGCTAGGGCTTTTCTTCATACGCTGAGTTCTTTCATTGGTCCTTTCCCTCTTGGCTAGGTTGCCAAAGAGAACAATGTTTAATATAACATATAACTAGGATAGTTACCTTCACATGGTAGTTACCTTCACATGGTAGTTATCCATGATGGGCCACTTGAGTTTGAAATATCCACCTATTGGTATTTGAAAAGAGCGAAAGAGTTGTAATTACATTTTGTCATATGATTTAATACCTTGTGTTCCCAGTATTGGTAATAAGAAATCTTTCTTGGGACAAAATTTTTCTTCATATGGAAAAAAAAGGCATGAAGATTTTTCAGGTTTTCCAAACATTTGAGGGTTTTAAAAGGACTTTAATGTTGTCCGCTTTTATTTATGACTTCATTGAAAATCATTGGAAAGGAATGAAATTACCCATTGGCTACACTTGGTGTAACGTTTTGTAATCTAATATTGGTATTAGCCCAATTAAATTGTCTTTTAGCTAATTAAGCTTTTTTAGAGTACAAAAAAGTTTGGTTTGCCATTAAGAATGTTTGTGCAAAGTTTTGTCCGGTTTCGAGCTCGTTTGAACATAGCATTGGTAGTTTGTAATTCTAGAAAGCATAGAGCTCTTTTTTGTAATTTATTGCATTGCGAGTTTTGTGTTCATAGGGTAGATCTCCTAATTCTAAGGCCTTAACCCTTCTACCTAGAACCAAACTAAATCCATTTAACTCACCTAATATCCATTTTCCTAAAACTAAACTTTGTCTTGCAATTTCCATAAAACCCCCATCCATTTAAAAGAAGCTGTTGACATGCGAAAAAGTTCGAAAGAAATCAACATGCAACTCAATAATTAAAACAACAAGTTAAGACTCAAACCTTACACAAACACATCAAAACAAAACACAAACAGCTTAAGGAGGAAGCTTAAGAAGGCACCTTGAAGTTTGACAAAGAAAACACTCCAAATTAAAGTGGAAAAGGTTTACGCTGGCCGACTAAACAAATCAGTGGCTAAATGAACAGTGGCCCATAGAACAAATCAATTGCCTAATGTACAATAGCCATCTAAACAAATTAGTGGCCGAATGCACACTGGCGGATTAAACAAATCAATGGTCGAGTGTACATTAGTTAACAGAGGAAACTGACTTGCCGACAGTTAAAGTTTTGACAGCTCATTGAGTAGCCGATTGAGATATGATCAAATCATTCAAAGCTGATTCCAAGCTGATTGGAATGATCCAAGGACAAAGAATTAGCTACCACCTCACAAAGCTGACCGTGGGAGGGTTGCCGACTGTACAAATATGTGGTTGACTACCTCCCTTACAAAGTAATTTTTTTTCAATCTTCTCCCTGCGATAGATGACTAGAGAAGACTCTGAGAGGTTATAAATACTCTCCTTGGGCACCTATTCCAAGAGATAATGCAGACAAAATAAAAGCACAATACACTAGTGCTTACAACATTGCAAAGTTCTTTAGTGTCTCTTCAAGAAGACTTCAGTGCTTCGACTTCTCAAAAGTTCAAACTTGAACTCTCACAACAAGGTACTAGATCTTCTGAAAGTAATAAGAAGGATAGTGCCTTGATTCGAAAGGATTTTCGAACAAGATGAGTCTTTTGAGACCTTCTTTGTTACCTTCACTTAGGAGATGAAGATGATATAGGTAAAACTATGGCAAAGTTATTGGTGTAACACGATAAGTGATTCATGAGTGTAACTATGACTGTAGAACCATAATTCCAAACTCTCCTTGAATTCTATATCCAAGGAAAACAAGTGATGGGTTACAAAGCTTGCTCAATCAAATTGAAATACAAGAAGGCAGCTCACAACTCTAATATATATATATATATATAATTCGTTATTTATCTGGGGAGAAATTTTATAAAGAGGAAAACAAACATGGCGTATATAAAAAATAGTAAAAAATTATAAAAAGAAATGAATCGACAAATATAACCAGTTTTTGGTTTGAAGTTGAATGCAATTAGATAATCCAAAGCCAGCCAATAAAGAGAATTTGCAAAACCTTTCAAATAAAAAAAAATGCAAAAATTCTAAAGAAGCTACCTAAAAAAAATAAAAACTTAAATTTATTTAATAATATTATTACTATAAATCTAATTTTTCCAATTAAAGAGAAACAAATAAATAACAGACAACGAAGCAAATGTCACCCAAGAATTTGCCTCCCCTAAAATCTTGCAAATATAACAACCTCAATATCCCATCCAAAAACACAACCCCCTTCAAAATAGCAATAATCAAGGACACAAGAAAAAGAACATAATCTATTCCCTTACTAACCCCAAAACTTCAAAACAAGCATTAACTGTCTCCAAATCCCCCCCAAGTCCCGATTAACCATTTACAAACCCTAAAACCCTCTCATAAACCCATAATGAAAAACCAACATCTAAATGAGTACAACCCCAAAAAAAATGGATAAATTCAAACAAAAACCCAAAACCCCAAACCCCCTACATCCTAATTAAAACCCCAGAACCCAGTCCAAGCCCCTGAATCAAACCCTAAAGCCCCCATCTAAGCAAAGGAAGAATCAAAGTAGGGTAGTAAAAGGCCTTATAGAGAAGAACTGAAGTGACTCCTATCAAACCAATGAACTCTCCTTCTCTAAGATCTGTTGCCGAGTTTATCAACCGACCCCAGATGCTATCGTCGTCGTCATCTATCACCAATCACATCAAAGACCCTCAATCAAGTTAATTTGGGTGGTTGGGTATGGTTGATCAGTATACATTTATAGATGAAAAAAGAGATTTTAGGAGATCCAAATTTAAATACTAATTGCCTAAAAGATAAGAGAGAGGGAGAGAGATTTTAGGAGATTCAAGTTTAAAAAATACTAATTGCCTAAAAGTTAAAAGAGAGGGAGAGAGATTATATGAGAAGAAATTTTAGTATTTTAGGATGCTGACGTGGCGCTCTAGAAAAAAGTAAAATAAGAGATATTGATGTAGCACCCTCTAGAGACCTCTATTCTTAAAACTTTAATATATATAATATAAAGAGCACTAGGTAGCACTTGGGTGTTTTTAAAAGTAAAAACACCCCTTTTTGCAACGAATAGGAGATTAAGAATGTGGAGGAGCATTTAATGTTACTTTTAAAAAGGAGAAAAAGTCATCGTATGACTTATCTCTCATTGAAGGATAAAAAGAGGGCAGAGACGGCGCTTTTTAAATGGCGCATTCCTAAAAATCTTTCTATATATATACATCTATATAGGGCTTTGATCTTGTGAAAACTTTTTATATGGCCCACTTGTAGTCCCATTTAGAAATAGGACTAGGGCTATGGAAAGATCTATATGGAACCACCCCAAATATCAAGTTTGACCCCAATCATATGTTTCTAATCCCTTCATCCCTGACCCATAAATTTAGTCCATTAGGATTGGTGCACAGTTGATCCAATGGTCCAATAATTTTGGATCTGACCGAAATTTAAGGTGTGTAACTATTAGGGGGGGTCCCTATGTATTGCAAGATTTGAATTGAGTGATAGATAGGCCCCATATAGAGTTTTCACAAAAAATAGTATGTGAGAACTAACTCACACCATTTTTCTGTGAGAACTTTATGTGGGGCCTATCTATTACCCAATCCAAACGTTACAATACATGGGGACCCCCCTAATAGTCACACACTTCAAGTTTCGGTCAAATTCAAAATTATTGGACCGTTGGATCAACTATGCACTAATCCAAATGGACTAGATTTATGGACTATAGATGAAGGGGTTAGGAACATGTAATTGGGGCCAAACTTGATATTGGGGTAGTCCCACTTAGATCTTTCCATCCACGTAGTCTCATCCTCAAATGGGACCTCCAAGTGGATCCTATAAAAAATTTTCATGGTAGATGCGTGAGAATATCAAATCCCTGCATATGGATGAAGTCACAAGCCTATATTCTACTGGATTATCTCAACTGTCATGCAGATAATTCTCGTTGACAGCAACCTTATCTAATAGTTACAACAATTAGGTCACCTGACCCGTTAGCCTACCAGGCTTATTCTTAGCCCTGAGGTTCTGTCTTTCTACGGACTACCTTGTTTTTTCATCCAGTGAATCCCTTTCTTCTTACCCTCGCTGTAGCTATCGTGATTTAAAAGGGTTTATATATACGGAAGCCATTCGTAATAAACAGGGCACTTACATATATCTTGTTGGGTTTCGCTCAAACTCAATTCGATCCTGAGTTCCTATGTATGATTGGTTATACATTTTCCATCCTTCATCTTTTACCGATTATTTGGTAACAACTTGTGGATCTTCATAACTTATGTTTGTAGAAATTATTAAAAACTTAATTTCAAGAAACAAATGGTTCCTTATCTGAATTTTCATAATTGAGGAATCTTATATTCATGGCTTGATCCCACTTCTAAATTAAAGAGTTCTTATGTCCATGAAAACAAACTATAAAATATCTAATCGCCACCTATGGTGAACCAGGACCCTTGATTTAAATAGAACATAGACCCAAAGCCTAGCAACCTCCAATTGCTGGCTCCAAGTTGGATATTCAATGCTTTGACTTAGGGAAATCATAAAGAAATCTTGAATTGAAGAGACATAATTTCTCAGTGGTGCCCATGTTTGAAAATACGAGTCACTCAAAATAAATGTCATTTTAAGATGTTGGAATTTCAAAAATTTTACCCCAATAAAATTTGGCTCCACCAAAACATTCTATTGTTTGATTAAAAACTTGAAAGCACAATCCTTTATGTTATTCATTAATCACAATTTTAATCAAATGGCAAACTTTACTACAGTGCGATTATCTCTAAATGAGGTACAATAAAAGTTAAACCATATAAATATTTATTTTAAGCCGTTTTGATTTTATACCGCAAATACACGGAAAAGTTGTACTCTTTTAATATTTCTTCGGTCATGGAGCAGCAAGATATACCAACGTGGCAGATATATATATATATATATATATATATGCACAGCCTTTCTTGCATATTACTGTTATAAGTTTTTGAGGCCGTTGCTGTGTGATGAAATGCCATGCAGAAATCTCCCGCCATTTTTCAAAATTTCAAGTTCCTTGATTCAATTAGGAGCAAGAACTTCTTCACTTCTTTTGCACCTTCAGTGACTTCAGTCATCTCCAAACACATCAGAGACGAAAAATTAGATGAGGCTCGTTGCGTCTTCAACAAAATCACATGTCCAGACGTTTATCAATATACTATGATGATTACTGGCTATTCTCGGACCAATCGGATCGATGAAGCCCTCCAACTGTTCGATGCAATGCCTGTTCGAGATGTGGTTTCATGGAATTCAATGATCAAAGGGTGTTTGAATTGTGGGAATTTAGATCTTGCTCGAGAGCTTTTTGATGAAATGCCTGAGAGAAATGTTGTTTCTTGGACTACGATCATTGACGGCTTTGCACAGTCTGGAAGAATCGAAATTGCAGAGGACATGTTTTGTAGGATGACTTGGAGGGATACCGCTGCATGGAATTCAATGATTTTTGGGTATTGTAGTAATGGTAGAATCGAAGATGCTCATAATTTATTTGAAAAGATGCATAACCCAAATGTGATTTCATGGACTACAATGATTGGTGGGCTCTGTCAACATGGGGAGAGCAACAAAGCATTGGCACTCTTTCGACGGATGCATGTTTCAGGGGTCGAACCGACTTCTAGTACTTATGCCTGTGCATTAACTGCTTGTGCTAATATATGTGCATTAGAGCAAGGAGTTCAGCTTCATGCACATCTTGTAAAATTGGGTAATGTTACTGATGTTTTTGTTTCTACTTCACTTATTACTCTTTATGCTAACTGCAGGGAAATTGAGAATTCTTGTAAGTTCTTCAATGAAAATGTGCGTAGAAATGTGGCCGAATGGACAGCTCTTTTAACTGGTTATGGTTTAAATAGCAAACATGAAGATGCATTGGAAGTGTTCTTTGACATGATAAAGGTGGGGGTCAAGCCCAACCAATCTACTTTCACGAGCGCATTGAATTCCTGCTGTGGACTAGAGGCTCTGGATAGAGGAAAGCAGGTCCATACAAAAACCATCAAGCAAGGCTTAGATCTTGATGTTTTCGTGGGGAATTCACTCATTGTCATGTACTCCAAATGTGGAAACTTGGATGATGCGATGGCTGTTTTTGACAAGCTTAGCAATAGAAATCTTGTTTCGTGGAACTCTATCATAGTTGGTTGTGCACAACATGGGTATGGCCTACGTGTGCTTGAGTTCTTTGACCAAATGACACATGCCAGGATGCATCCAGATGAAATCACATTCGTTGGGTTGCTGACTGCTTGTAGCCACTGTAGGATGTTAGAGAAGGGCAGACATTTTTTTGAGTTACTGAATCAAGACCCATCCATTGAAGTGAAGCTTGAACACTACGTGTGTATAGTGGACATTTTAGGTCGATCCGGGAAGTTGGAGGAAGCACAAGAGTTTATAGAGAACATGCCTGCGAAAGCGAATGCCATGGTTTGGCTAGCACTGCTCAGTGCTTGTAGGGTGCATTCTAATGTTGATGTGGCTGAAAGAGCCGCGAGACGGATTTTTGATATAGAACCACATAGCTCTGCTGCGTACATTCTGTTATCTAACATCTATGCTTCATGTGAAAGATGGAATGATGTCTCACAAACCAGAAAGATTATGAAAGATAGAGGAATTGTAAAGATGCCAGGTCGCAGTTGGATTACATTGAAAGGTTTGAAGCATGAGTTTTTTAGTGGAGATAGGTCCCACCCAATGAGCAAAGAAATATATGCCAAGATGGATTCATTGAATGGCAGATTGAAGGACTTTGGCTATGTTTCTGATACAAGGTTTGCATTGCATGACGTGGAGGATGAACAGAAGGAAGTGATGCTGTCTCACCATAGTGAGAGGCTTGCTATCGCATTCGGTCTTCTCTGTACTGTAGAGGGAAGTACGATAACAGTGATGAAGAATCTCCGTGTGTGTGGTGATTGCCATTGTGCCATAAAATTGATAACAAAGGTTGTTGTACGCGAGATTGTTGTGAGAGATTCGAGTCGTTTCCATCACTTTAGGAATGGGGCCTGCTCCTGTGGGGATTATTGGTAGATTCTTACTGAATTTTGGATGCGTTGAGAGATTCGTTATTCATAAAATCAGAAACTCAGATTTTAAAATATAGAAATGTTTCTTTGGCAAGGGAAGCTATCGGCAACTGGGAGGCGTCACAATATCAAAAGTTTTCATTCATGTGACACTGAATGAAGAGCAGTTGCTTTCTTCTGTGTTGGTCTACATTTAAGAGAGAAGAAACACAACTTATTTGACAAGAGTCTGTAGTGGAGTCGGAACGTGCTCATTATCGCAACCACCATATTGCGAGTTTAATTCATCTCATCTACCTAGAGAAAAGGGCCATTTATTTTTAGGTCATGGCCTCAATTTATTTGATCCCTTTCATGGTTGCTTCATCGGAGAGGGCTTGACCAATGGGTAGAAAACTTGCATGTTAACAAAAGTGGAGAATAGAATGACATTGATAGCATTGTTTGATCAGAGAGATCTTCAGCTCATGACAATCCATATTGTGATCCATCAGATGACCTGTCCATATCAAATGTAGGTGGAGCTAATCACACCATTGACAACTTATATGACATTCCTTGCATTGCACATCTTCCTAAATAATTTTACCTCTGTTCAACTTGGTTGTTAAGACGGAACTGTCAAATGAACCAACTCTAGATTTTATCATTTTCTAAAATCAACAACTAACCAAAACAGAGAGATTAAAAATTGTTTCAACCATTGTGGTTTAAACCATCATAGAAGTTTTGACCCTCAACATTGACTGCCTGAAACTGTTTTTAAACCTTGAATGGAATTAACAATCAGAGTTCTGGGGTACTCTGTTTCAAGGAAAGCACACTTCTCTGAAGTGGCTGAATTGATGTATCTCGTCTACCATGGGGCTTTCAATGGTCGTTACTTCCTCTGGCATGAGTACTGCCTAGGAACATGAGCGACGCGTATCTTAGTCCTTGTGTGATGGTTATGGCCAGGTTTTTGTTACGTGAATATAACCGTCTAAAATATAAAACATAGCAACAGATTTGTTAATCAGATGAAAGTGAAATCTGGCTGCAGTATGAATACTAAAATGGGATACGTGTCATGTTCATGTGATCACCGGGCTATTTAAAATAATACATATGCCATGGTTTAGTGGTTACTAAAATTCAGCTGCATTTTACATTTCTACCTTATCCTAATCAGTACAATAATTTAGAAGATATATTGTATGTGGTTCCGACTGCCAACAAGATAATCCTGATTTTCTGTACCTTGGGACAGCCCAATTATGTATGGACCCCATCTATTTATTATTATTATTTTTTTATAGGAACACTGATTACAGTCCATTGTATTAGGCTCCAACGCAAACCAACAACAACAGTGGCAAGAAAAAGTTTAGCCATATAAGCCCACTAAAGAAATCGAGTAGGTTTTAGAAAACATGAACAAAGATATTAAAAATAAATCTCAATACATATTCATATAATAGACGTCAATATAGTTGGGATAAGATGATGATGACTAATTATAGTTGTGTATAGATATTTCTCATAAGGTGTGATATGGAGAAACAGTACAGCGAAGAAGAATGGCCAACGGGTTAATCTCCAAGTCAAAACAAGTTAATTTCTAAGCCAAAATACTTAAGGATAGAATGTCTAGGTACTTCACCAAAACTAAACAAAAATTCTCTCAACTAAAAACCAAATTCAAATTCTTATTCAATATCAATGTTTGTATCCGATGAAGGGATTACAGTTTTATTTATAATTAAGATATTGTCTAATTAAGTAAACGACTAATTCAAATCAAATAAAAAGTCATAAATCAAACATAATTAGACTTTTCAAATATTAAAGAATCCTAAATAATTAAAAAAGTAATAAAAGCAACCAGTAATAATCGGATCTATTCTACTCTACTGGCCCTTATCAGTCTTGGGCCTGTATGGTCTGCATCAGCTGGCCACTTTTTCTTTTTTCCTTTCAGAGGTGTATTTTTCAAAATGGTGATCCTGCTGCCACTAGTGTAAATGACAAGATTTGTTAAACCAACCACATTTAAAAAAAAAAAACCCTAACCATAAATTTCTAGTGATTGCTAGAAATACAAGCAAATGATATGTATGTCATGATTGTCCTACCATTTAAATATTCTGTCTTAGAACACAATGTCCATATCTTACATCTACAATCCCTGTCTCAGATCATTGTCCACATAAACCAATTTTCTATTCTTTTTTTCAATCGATTTCAAATGGGCCACACCACACAACTCCATCAGAGTCCTGCCCACAGAGGATCAGAACCCTCAATTTCCAACTCCTCTCTCTCCCTTTCCTTCTTCTCGCTCTCATATTCTCTCTGCGGAGCAAACTCATCACCAGCACCAACAACCCCCCAACCGCCACCTTCTACTTCTACCCCCCAACAGACACAGAAAGCAACTCTCTCTCTCTCTCTCTCTCTCTATTTGTTGCTTCAGATCTCGCTCTCCTCGTTGCCCTTTTAATGTTCTTTCTCTCTCTCTCTCTCTGTATTGTTTAAACCCTGCTTCTTCAATCCATCTCTCCGTTCTTCCCATTCATGATAGATCCATCCATCGATTCGTTCGAATCGAATGCATTTCCGATTTTCCTAGGGTTTTGATCTCATCCTCGCCTCTGCTTTGACCTTGTCGAATTCCTCGATTTCAAGAACGAGCAATGGTGATCTCCGCGCCTCCATCGCCGGGACAGGTATCTGTTTCTTGATCTCTAGCTGCAATGGTGATTCTTGGCTTTCTTGTTGAGGGATCAATGCGGAAACAACGGAGGCTTCGTTGATTCGTTGCTTGTTTTCGTTTTCTTGTGATGTTTGATGATGCATTGCATTGGCTAGCTTTGATTGGTTTGTGTGTGTGGATTGCGATTGGTGTTTTCGATGCTTCTTTGCATCCATTTCAGTTTTGATTGTTGATGTTTGTGTTGAAAAGTTGTAATCTTGTTATGTAAGCAATGAGAAGCAACTCAAATGCTGTTTGATGGGATTAGAATTTATTGCTTGTTTGCTAAGAAAAGAGTCTGTTATCATCTTTCAGGTTTCTTTTATGCTCGGCGTGGTTCCTGTGTTTATATCTTGGCTATATGCTGAGATCTTGGAGTATAAGAAATCGCTGGCGCATTCGAAACTGTAAGTTGTTTGCTTTGTGAAATGGGAAGGTTATTATGATGTCTTGATTTTACCTAACCATTGCATATGATGGAACCTTTGGGACATATGAATGTGTACTTTAAAGGAATTATTCACCCAAGAGGGGACCATTCCATGATTTTATTTGTATAGGGGATTTTTTAAGGATTGTCAGGTGGTCCCTAAGCATGGAACAGCCTGTATCTCCCTCTGTGCATGATCTGAACTTGACTCACAACTCCAGGGAATTAGCAATCATCTGAATTTGGATGTTCATCCATGTTTTTAGGCCCTTGATTAAGTTTGATGCTTGTCCAAACTTATTCAATGGCTAGGATTTGGACAACATTGACGCCCACAAAATTGTATCTCCCATGATTAGATGGATATTACTTATTTTTTTATATTTTGGGAAGAGGTAGGTCATGGGAAATCTTTCAAACCTGGCGATAATTGTCATGCTTCCTAGTGGGCCCCACAAACCATGTTGTTCCATGCATAGGGAATAGGGATGGCCTATTATGCCAGTGTATGTATAAGGCCTCTTCCCCAAAGTCCAATCGTTTGAGCAAAATGGCCCCTCCTCTGGGGGCCCACTTGATGCTAGCCAATCTTAGGTGAGGGAGGGGATCAAAAGGTCTATATGACTACATCTGCCTTTGGTGTGTGAAAAAATGGGGACTATGTCCTCACGCTTTACAGTCCCCCGAAGTTGCAATTTTATTAGACAAATCCACAATTTCACATTTCTTGCTTGTCTCAATCCAAGTCAAAACAAAATTCAGATGACTGTCAAATCAGATCTGGTGAAGGGGGACTGGGGTTGGGTTTGGAAGAGTTTGAGAAATATCACTATCTGAATTAAGTGTCTACAAAAATTGTGGATTGTCTGATCATTCCAGCATATTTTTAAGGCCTTCAAAGTTACAATCATTTTAATTGTGTCCAGATATTCCTTTTCAGGATCAATCTAAGGGGAAGAAAAAATGAGATGTGTTAAATTAGGTTGCAGGGGTTTTTTGAGAGGGGTTTGGGTTCAGGCAGTGACTGTGGTAGGACGTGATCAGACAGTGTCCATGTGGGTCCCACAATGTGGACATTTTTTTTCTTCTCATGAGTCATGAGACATTCTTCATAACCAACTTCTCTTTCTTGGTCACAGTCATTCAGATATCAATCTTGACTTGGAAAGTGAAACAGTTAAGGAAGATGATCGAGCAGTTTTGCTTGAAGGAAGCCTTGCAAAATCAGCATCTGCAAAATTTCAGAGTCCATCAATCAAAGCAATTCTGCTCAAGTAAGGAGATTAATTGATGCAGTATTCTGCTTTTCTTTCTTGTAGTGCTCATCCTTTATGGACTTCTTACTTTCGCTATATTTTCCATGGAATTCTAGGTTCTTGACGATGGATGAGTCTTTCTTGCTTGAAAATAGAGCAGCTTTAAGGGCCATGTAAGTCATGCTTTATGGATAGATTGTAGTCAATTTTAACATGGAGTTAATGATCAAACTTCTCTTTGGAACAACAATGTGCTGATGTGTAGGTCTGAATTTGGGGCACTGTTGGTTTACTTCTACATATGTGATCGGACAGATCTGTTTTCCGAAACTAAAAAGGTACCATTCTTCTTTCTTCAATTTTTCGTCTACTAAATCTTGTTCATGATGAATGGAATGGACTAATACATGGCATTTGAGTATGATCGTTAGTTAGTAAAGCATAAACAAGGACAACATATAGGAAGCACCCATGTGGAAACCGGCACCAGTTTATTAGTGCTAAATGACCTGACCTTCTGTTTACAAAATGTCCAAGAGAAGCTTTAAATACTCTGCTTCCTTGCACAGTTCGAGTCATTGAGCCCTGAAGGACTTGAAACAACTGAAACTGTCTTTCTCGTTATCTACACAAGTTTCCACCAAGCATAGGCTTATTGAGGGACATGGCTCTTATGTGCGGTACACCTGAGTCATCTGCCTTTAAGAGGCGTTGTTCATTTTTGGTGATCATATTGATGCATACACCAAAATATAACCGCTTATCTAATTAAAATGAAGCCATGCAAGCTGCATTTGTCAGTTACTTCACATACTTAATGAATGCACTTCTTGCTCTTGTGACTAACTTGATCATATGGCATACACTATTTTAGAGTTATGTCATATTATGTCACGGTTTTGTCTTAAACATGTATACTACGAGTACAGAAGTAGCTAGGTTGAATTTTTTTTTCACTGTTACCTATTTAAAAGCACTTTTTGGGCTTAATGAAAAACTTTCCCTTGATTTCTTTTGGCAGAACTACAGCCGTGACCTTTTCCTCTTTCTCTACATTCTGCTTATCATAGTTTCAGCAATGACTTCTCTCAAGAAGCACCAAGATAAGTCAGCATTTTCAGGGAAAGCACTTCTTTATCTTAATCGTCATCAAACGGAGGAATGGAAAGGGTGGATGCAGGTTACATAGTCTTTTATCCAAATCTATTACATGTCTTTTTCTTAAATCATTTGCTTCGTGATTGAAATTTTCCAATCTTATTTATTCTTAATTTCTTATTAGCTTTGTATCATTTATTAACATTTTACCCTTTTTATTTCCTTGTGTAGCATGCCTCTTGTTCTTGTTGTTGAGAAGAAATAGAAGTTCGTTTAGCTAATAGAGGGAACTATACAATATTATAGCTGTGTGTGAAATCAATGGACAGCCAAACAATTATTAAGATTATAATTACATCTAATGCAGCACTTGAAACATAGACAGTTATAAAAGCTCTGGCCTTTGCAAGTGTGACTTCGCCATTCCACTCTCTTTCAATATGTGTGAGACATCAACTTGAGAACACTGAAATCTTATTACCTTAATAATAGCAGCTAGTTTCTATGGTATGGGTTTGATCCTTGAGCCCCTCATATCATCATCATCATCATCATCATCAAAGCCTTATCCCAACCATGTTGGGGTCGGCCACATGAATTCTGTTTCTCTATTCCGTTCTATTTTGAGCCAAATCTTTAGATAAGTTAAACTTCTTCAAATTAGATTCAATGACCTCCATCAATGTTTTTTTCAGCCTACCCCTACCTCTTGATGGGCTATCCACCTGTAAAGCCAAACTTTTTCTCACTGGTGCCATTACCGGCCTACACTCAACATGCCCAAACCACCAAATATGAATTCTAAGCCCCTCATATCATATCTAAAATATATGGTATACAATGAGGGGTGTGATATGAAAACTTTAGATTTGAGGGGGCTGGCTCCACATACATCAGTGGGTGGTTGCCAAGTTAGTACGGCCCCTATTTTAGGATATGCTTTTCTTATATTACTGATTGAGAAAATTTTCCCAAACAGTCGGCTACTAGTGATCAGGTGTGCTTGTGGCTCACCTGGAAGCACAGCCCTCAATCTTTGGTCACATAGAAACTCAAGACTCACCAAATTCTCCCTTAATACTGGGTCTATGGCCCTTGAAGTTCAGTGATTTTAACTTTTTTTTCCCCCCTCAATCCATTGTTGCTAACAATAGTATGTGTCTCAAATTGGGGTGAGTGCTAGTTCAAATAAGGTAGTGATTGCGATGGGGGTATTGGTGTGGGAATAAGGGAGGGTGGATGGGTCGTACTCATACCTGGATTAAGTGGCCCAAGAATAAAGTTGTGCATGTATCTTATGGAGCAATTTGTTTGCATCTGATTTCACACACACACACACACACACACACACTGAGCCAAGGTAAGGTTGAGCACAACTGAGCCCTTATCAAGCCAAGCCAATCTAGGGACCTAGCTTGTCCTAAGCTTGTGAGACAACCATCCAACTTAAACTTGAGCTGAATCGAGAAAAAACAAGGTGGCTTGTGAGATTACTTGTTCTGTTGACACTTGACATCCTTTTGTCAATAGAGTGATAGACCAGCAAAGGAGAGTATTAAGAGAATGAGCTTATCTGTCAAAATTCTTTCATTCAGTATTAATGTATTTTATACTATCTATGTGTTTCTCTTTTTAATTTTGTGCATGTTTTTTTTTCAAGTCTCAGTGAGATGCATCAGTTTGGCCGTGATTTTCTGAACTTTTAAAATACTGTATCCACTTGTTTTATGTGGTACAAAGTGTGTTTTGGCATCGTAAATTTCCATAATTTGAGATACTCCTGCCAGGTTCTATTTTTAATGTATCACTACTTTGCTGCAACGGAGATTTATAATGCCATACGAGTATTCATTGCTGCTTATGTCTGGATGACTGGATTTGGTAACTTCTCCTATTACTACATACGGAAAGATTTTAGCCTCACACGCTTTGCTCAGGTATCAATTACAGTTACTTCAAATTCTAGATGTGAATGCTCTCTCTCTCTCTCTCTCTCTCTCTCAAATATTTAATTACATTGCTAACTGGTTGATATATGTCTTTTCTGTTGAATTGCAGATGATGTGGCGGCTAAATTTCTTTGTGACATTCTGCTGCATTATTCTTCACAACGATTTTATGCTGTACTATATCTGTCCCATGCATACGCTTTTCACTCTTATGGTTTATGGAGCACTCAGCATTTTTAACAAGTATAATGAAGTCGGATCAGTGATGGCTGTGAAGATCATTGCCTGCTTTTTGGTGGTAATCTTGATTTGGGAAGTTCCTGGAGTTTTTGAAATTGTGTGGAGCCCTATGACATTCTTACTAGGTTAGTGATTTTTTAAACTATATTATACCCCCGACACAATGTTGTACGCCTTTTAACTTATTCTCATGGAAAAAAGATGCATTTTGAATGCAGGATACAGAGATGCAGATCCTTCAAAATCACAACTTCCTCTCTTGCATGAATGGCACTTCAGATCAGGCCTTGATCGCTATATATGGATCATTGGAATGATATATGCATACTACCACCCAACTGTGAGTTTCTTGAATGAAGCCCTAGATTTTTTCTCAATATGTTAGTAATTATTCTTCTTGAATTCCATGTGATTGAAGTACATGCTACTGAACTTTTAGGTTTTTTTTTATCCATTATAGGTTGAGAGGTGGATGGAGAAATTGGAAGAATCTGAAACCAAGCGGAGGTTGTCAATTAAAGCAGGCATCGTGACGCTTTCCTTGATGGTGATTTCATTTTCATTTGACTGATTAATGTAGTTAATTATTACATTTGTAATCTAGTTTCTTTTCTTTTATCATCCTCTTGGTATGAATAATCCAAGCTGTCCTGTTTCACAGGCTGGTTATCTGTGGTATGAACACATCTACAGGCTGGACAAAATTTCATACAATAAGTTGCATCCTTACACATCGTGGATCCCCATAACGTGCGTATTAATGAGTCTTTGAGTATGTAGACATGTACAAGTATCAATACAATATCCGGAGTGGTTCTTAGTCACTTCCTTATATTTTTCCTCCAGGGTTTACATTTGTTTGAGAAATTTCACACAGCAGCTCCGTAGTTACTCTCTGACACTCTTTGCGTAAGCACCATCCCAAATATCATCTCTTTCTTTGCTCATACCTTCTGCTATTTGTTGCTTTATCTATATTTTGTTGTCCCTTTTCCCTCTCTAGGTGGCTTGGCAAGATAACCTTGGAGACATATATTTCTCAGATTCATATCTGGTTGAGGTGTGTGCTTTTCTTACTTTTGTGTTTCCTATAGATCGGAAGAAAATAAGTTCTCCTTTTCTGTCTTGTTTCATACATCTCTTACTTTATTCTTATAGTTAATTTTGACAACAGGAACATGGTTTAAAAGTTTCAAACACTATATTGGTTGAACCCAAAACCTTCATGTATTAGCTGATACATCGGTAGTTTAATGATATATCAGTTTGTTTCAGTCCTTGATGCAACAAAAGAGTACTGAAAAATACTAAGGCAAAAAATGGCAAATCTTCATTTGTTAGATTGCTTTTGGAGTGTTGTAGATGTGAAAATAAATAAACAAATAAGAAATGAATGTAAAGGTGGTGAAAATGGCGTTCCCATGCATTTCAAGTTTTGAACAGACACATGGAAAATTGGTATTGTCTTGGCTGAAGCCTTCTGTGTATTAGGTGATGGGACTCAGTTTTGCCAAGTTTAAAACCATGATTGGGAAAAGGTTTGTTTGGGTCCACATGGTGAGAGTTTCACAATTTAAGGTGAAAAGGGGAAAAGAAGCAACTGAATATCTTTACATTATTTTCTAATTTTTACAGTTTCTTCTCCTAACATATTGTACCAAGAGAGCATTCTAAATTGCGGTCTTCTAATCATCGGAATTTTACTATGCAATACTTTTTCACATATGGAACATGGCTGGTCTTCTGTTTCCTTTTTTTTTTTTTGTTTTTTTAGCTTGAGCTGGTCTTCTGTTTTGCTTGCTGACATTTCACCAATCATTTCGAAAGTTCTATCCAAATAAGTTGCTTGGACATGCATATCATACATGCACCAACGTATCAGTGAGTGAAATGTAATATTTTCTTTCTGTGCTGTTATTCTTTTGAATGTCCTTCCAATATTTATTCTGTAAATTTTCATACTCATTTGTGGCTCCCTACTTTTGATACATCAGGCACTCCAAGATGAGGACTGGCCAAAATAATATCATCATTTTCAACAACAACAATAATAATAATCATCATTGAAGCCTTGTTCCAACTATATTGGGGTTAGCTACATGAATTCCGTTTCTCCATTCCAATCAACATCAACTATAATAATAACAATAACAACTCAAAATAATCACAATGATAACAATGACAGTGATGTTTGTTGCAAGGGTCTGGAGCAACCCTAGGCTGTGTGCTTTAGATTTGAGTTGCCATAGTAGAAAAATATTAATCGCAATCAGCATCATAACCATCATATCTGGTTGAAGATGTCTAGAAGAAGTCATGTATAAACCAATTCCAAGCAGTGCACAGGTCCTTCAATTTGTGTAGAACTGGTTTGGATGAGCATTATTATCAGAATCCTACGGTTTTTGTCCTAAGTCTCGATTTGTATCCCGAATCCTAAAGAAAACAATTCGTATCTATCCAATGAATCCCATTTACTTATGAATCTTAGGATTTAGGTGTGAATTTTACGATTCGATACTCATTTCATCGAACATTACGATTCAAGTGATTGGACTGAGCACTAATAGCTTCAATTAATAAGTTTATAATAATAATCTTTTACTGTTTTTATTTTTTTGTTTTGTTGGCTTTTTTACTTTTAAAAGGTTACTTAGTAGTTAATGAAACCCTTAAGAATTTTTGTGGCGTTGCAATGGTCTTACAAATTAATAAAGAACATGCTTTTGATTAAAGCATTTAACTATATATATGGGGCATTTACTTAAACCGTAAGAGATATCCTACTATCTAAGTTTGCATGTTTGGATTTTATTTTAGTTTTTATATTTCGATTAAAAAGTAACAAAAAATAACTATATATTGATACCTTAAACTTATTTAACTATTTACACATATCATTTATTATATATTAAGAAATGTCATGATGTTCTTCATATGACTGTATGATAGCTTAATTGCCATCGTGTTTATATTGCTATGGATGAGAAATAGATGGATTATGAATAGCTACTTTTTTCTTTTTTAATTTTTAATTATTTTTTATTCTAATTAGAAAAATAAAAAATCCTACGATTTGTGATACAATTCATGGGTATGAACGATTTGCAATACGATTCCAGAACTATGTGGGTGAGAACAAGGTCTCACATTTAAGGAATTGAGGGTCTTTCTAACTATATAAATCTGAGACCTATGATGGAATATTCAGCCAAAGGACTAGTCTAAACCATAGTTTAGAACTTACCCTTTTCAACCTGCAACTTTTCATCAAAAGAACAATCAAATATAAATCCAATCCACAAACTTTCGTGTAGTAATGAACAAAGACTGAATTATTTGGATCGGTTCAGGTGTAAAAGTTCATTCCACTGGAAACTTGGTTGTATGGATAATGTTGTGAAAACAGAGTACTCACATGATCATAGGAGGTCACATAAAAGAACAAGACACATTGAGATTTCCATTTAAACTCAAAAGAAAATTTTCTTATTTCAAATCATTCATTCGTCAACCCTTTTCACTTTTATCTGTGGAAAGATAATTTTTAAAGTAATCTTCTACTAGGACTAAATCCGGCCACTTTCCACCATTGCATCAGCAGAGAGTTGAAAGTCTTGAGTGGACTTTCTAATGATTCTCTGGTGATTAGCATATTCCAAATTAAGATATTCTTGAGTGAGCTTTTTTCTGTGGTTATATGCTTTTACCCTCATGAAGTTTTTATGTTTCTGAAAACCATAGAAATCCTTAACCAATAATATCGGGAATGTTCAAACATTGTAGGCATCCAATTTGGACTAGGGGTCAATTATGGGCTCCTCTCCTTGGGACTGCATGAATGTTGTTATGGATTGTACTAATATAATTGACTTAGGTGTTAGCTATGTTTTGTCAATGGTAGAGGGAGTTTGTGCTAATATTTTATAGAAGTGGATGTAAATTGTAAAGAGCTTATCCTTGAATATCAACAGTATCTTATGATTTATCTATGCTATCTGCAGATCAAATGTGCCCAATGGACAGCCGAAGTGGCTTCTTTCTTTCATTCCCGATTATCCCTTGCTAAACTTCATGCTTACAACTACCATATATCTCCTAGTAAGTTAACCCTCATTATGGTCCTTCAAAAAATTTATTAGAATTGGACTCTTATCTCGGTATGTGGTCCTGCTGCTCAACCTGGGTGTACTTCTATAGGTATCCTACCGGATCTTTGAACTGACAAATACGCTAAGGGCAACCTTCCTACCCACCAAGGACAACAATCGTCTTCTGTACAACATTATTACTGGAGCTGCTATTTCTTTGTTCTTGTATTGTGTTTCATTGATTCTTCTTCAGATTCCTCAAATTGCAGTAAGCCATGACTTGGAACTGCTAGAATTCTATTTTTGTAACCTTCATGTCTTCATCTAACATTGAATGTTGTTGACAGACTTGACAGATTGAGAACACAAGAACACTTTTGACGATCTCGTTGGGGAATGAAAAATTCGGAATCCAGTTAGGGACCTGGTTGTGTTGAAGATAGTGCAGTAGAATTTACTCAAGAAACCAGGGTTTCAATTCTTAATGAAGAAACTTCAGATGTCCACAAATCACACAATTGTCTTCAATGCAGTCACCAAGAGGGAAAGGTATCTGTTCAGGTAAACAGGTTGGATTTGACAGAATCTAGGAGTGGGGAGGATAGATTTTTTTTTTTAACTTTTTTTTTCATTCCTGAAATATTCTTGGTGATGGCAATATCAGCTCTTATTTTTCTGTTTTTTCATATTTTGCTAATGAAAAGCGGTGGAAGTATTTCTTTTGAAACATACATGTAATTGGTCCAAGAATGCCAAATAAAATTCGAGTTTGTGTAAATTTTCTTGTCATTGCTCTTATGTACTTAATGTGTTTTAGGAAGGTTAAAAGATAAATAGGATGTTACTCCTATTTTCCCTTTTGTATCTCTTTGCAGAGCCTTTCTGTTCTTTTTTAAATCATCAAATTGATGCCTTCTTGTTATTCATTGTAATATGGTATGGCCAATCTTAGTCTTAGTGTCCAACCACATTAAAAAACCCATAAAACAAGATTTAAAGTGTTGATGATCATCTCCAGGAAAGTGTGCCTCCTTGTCTTGGATGTTTGTCGAATCATGATTCCACAACAGTATACTCTGAGAACCTCGTATAGTGTCGTTTGCACCTATGATACAAAAGATACTAGAAGAATAGTCAGGAGGAGAACATTATGGTTGTTTGGATCTAGTCTAAATTTGCATCCTGCAACATAGATTGAAGTTGAGTCCAGGTCTAGGAACAAATCCATTTCTACTAATTTGAGTCCAGATCCAGGTACACATTGGTCCCAGCTAGAATCCAATTCAGTTCTATCCCTAAATTCTCAAACTCTACACTGACAAATATGACTCGATTATTCTCACAAAATTGTTGGCTTCAGTAAACTTGGTCCTTTTTTTTTTTTTTTTTTTTTAAATGGACTGGCATCAGCTGCTCCACCAAAAAACTCCTAAATTAAACCTCCCTAATTAAAATCTTTATAATGAAAGATAACAATTTCCAAACCCAGATGATTGAGATAAAGGCTTAGATGATAATGCTGATGTTGATGATAAAAGATACTAACTATTAAGTATAAACATATTAGTTAGTTGCACCCTTGTTTGGATGGTTTCGAAAGTCTCCAAATAGAAAACGAAAAGAAACATTTGTATCTCCTTTTCCTTGATTATTATACGAAGGCGAAAGCCTATTCTCTCTTGCTTAACAAGGTTACTAATTTTGCCTGACGGCTGAGTAATATGAGCGAAAGCCTTACAAGGGGTAGTTTTTGGGTTTCTTGGTATTGCTAGTATTTTGATCTCTACTCCATCTGTTTCTGTTAAGCATGGAGTTGGGTATAAGAACGGAGGTAACAAGAGATTGCAATAGTCCCCTAAAAGAGGCCCATGTAAATGTTAAAGAGATTAGAATGAATTTGCAAATCCTGAGTGCATTGAGTCAACTCAGTTCATCAATAGAAACCCAGGGAGACTACGGGTGAGCCAAAGGGGAAGATGAGGGATTTTGGGAAAAGATTATCCAAACTTTATTGGATATGGTGGTGTTCTAAGAGGAGTTTTGGAAGCTGGGAACATCAGGACCTTTTTTGGAACTGTAGAGGAGCCAAAACTGCCTCTACAATTATGGAAATGAAAAAATTATCTACAGATTTTCAACCAAAATTTTTTCTTCTTCTTCTTTTTTTTTTTGTCAGAAACTAAATCTAATGGAGATATAAGAACCTTTGCTAGGAAAATGAAATTTTGTAATTATGCTCTAAGGGCAGCGGATGGAAGGGCTGGTGCGTTAGCTATTTTATGGAATGAAGATCTAGATTTAAGCATACTAGAGTTAGATGAATGGTTTATTCATTGTATTATAAATAAGAACAAACCTGATTTGGAATGGAGTACTACTTTTGCTCAAGGTCCTTCCTATTCTACAGAAGAAAAAAATAAAAAATAAAAAAAGAAGAGGGATTTTATCATGCCCTCACCAAAATTGAGCTATTTACTTGATGTTCTCGCACATTTTTTGTACTGATAGTACCCATGATTGGTAAAAGTGGTTCTTATTTTGCATTATCGCTAAATAACTTTTTGCAAAATAACATGTGCTTTATGTGATACCATAAATTGATTTCTTAAAATGTCAATGTTGGTTTTCCTATTTAGATTTTCATTCTGTCAATGAGGCTGGGAAAGTTTATAGTAAAAATAATATGTGATATCGCAAGAACTTGTAATTTCAAGTAAAGTAACTTTTGATTTTATGCAAATTAATTTGTAGTTTCACAAAATCTTTGACCACCTTTCATGCAATAAGTACCTTTCCGTACAACAGTTGAGTGAAAATGTGTTGAGTAAATAGCAAGTGTTTGGTAAGAGCATAGTAAAATCAACCCTAAAGGTTACTTTACAGATAAAAACCCATTTGACAAATCTAGAAAATCGGGTGGGAAGATTTTTAGCCATAAAAAAAGCTAGTAGCTGTCTAAACTTTATGGAAACATTTAGGTTATTTGATCTTGGACATAATGGCCCTTCTTTCACTTGTTCTAATGGAAGGAAAGGTTTAGCTCATGTTAAGGAAAGATTGGATAAAGCCATAGGTAATATTGAATGGTGGATGAAATTCCCGAAGGATCCTTTTCTTTTACAGCACATGGCTCCAATCATTAACCGATTCTTTTCATGGAAAAACTAAATAAAGAAAAAATAAATTCCTCATCCATTTAGATTCCACAATATGTGGTTTAGGGATGAGGAATGTACGTAGAAACATTATAAGAGGAAGATGGAAGAACTTTGTTAAGATATATAATGAAAATCTTGGTAAAATTCTTTTCTTAATAGGAAGAGATCTAACTAGATGAAATAAGACATGCTTTGGGAAAGTTGAGACTGAAAAAAAATAATATTCATGGCATAGAAATTTAAGATATCTCAGCCCGAATGTTCATATTATAACAAAGGAAATTGAATTAAATAGTAAATTAGAGGAATATCTAAATAGGGAAGAGGAACTATGGAGACAAAAATCTAGGGTGCTTTGGTTACAGGAGGGGCACAAGAACACAAAATTTTTTCACTCTAGTACAATTATGGGAGAAGGCACAATAAAATAGAATTACTAAAGAATTCAAAAGGCTATTGGCTGAGGCAAAGGGAAGATATAGGAGAGGAATTGTGTAATCATTTGTCCAAGAGAATGTCTACAAGTGAAAATAGGGATTTATCTTTTATAAAGGAAGTCATCAACCCTCTTTTAAATAAAAGAGAAAAATGATAAATTAATTTATATTCCTTGCTTTGAGGAAGTCATGGTGGCTACGTTACAAATAAGTGATGTTAAAGTTGCAGGCCCGGATGGTTACCCTGCTATTTTGTATTCATATGAGGGCTACCATTGGTCATGATTGTCACGCCTCGAAATCCGAGATCTTTGGAACCCTCATATTACGAGGCACGACGGATCTATAAAACTAAAGCAGAAGAATTTTTTTTATTAATAAATCTTATTATACAATAGTTACATGAACAAATAACTCCTATACATGCCACTAATGTTAAAACAAAATTATCGCAACTCATTTCTCATCCTGGTCCTGCATGTAAGCTAGCTATCTTCCATGTCCGGCTCAACTGCGAAAATCTGGGAAAAAACAAAGGGTGGGGGTTGAGTACAACTCTGCAAGTAGACTCACTATGAAAACTGTAACAAACAGGTAACAATCAAGGTAAAAAATTTAAGAGCCATGGTTTCGAACAAATTGTCAAAGAACGAAATATAATAATCTCAAAAGTAATAACGTTGATAGCAAGATCAGGTCAAATACAAATTTACAAAATCGGATTTCAGCAGAATTTACAAAAGACGGAGGAAATGAGCAAAATAATCCAACAATTAATCAAAACATCACAAATTAGGAGTAACATCTTAAAACCAAACTAAGATAAGGCATCTCCGCAGTAAATAAAATAACAAAGTGTGTTCGTCAGAGTTAAGCCTGCGCCAAGCATAAGATACTTGCCAGGTACAAGTCATTTTATATCGAAAGTGGCATGAAGCCTGAGATTTCGGAAATCTCCGAAACAAAGTGGGTTAGCTATAGACTAGAAATATTGCACAAAGGGGTCCCAATCCCAATGTCATATCCAAAATGGGCTAAAATCCGCTTGTGAGCATCCCCACGGTGCGTTGCCCATGCTTTAGAGAATGCCTTGAGGTCAAAGATGTACAAGCAACAAAATCTAATGATTTACAAATTCCCAATTTACAAGCAAAAGTCAGGTTGGAAATACAAATCAAGCCATACATCATCGAATATTTGAACAAATCCAACATTCTTAATCAAGTATCAAAATTCACTGAGAAATTTAATTCATAACAGAATGGTGTCCAAGGATTAATATCAAATCTAACAATGAACAAATCCAAAACAAAACAAATCAAATGACAGCATGATGATATCAATACGAAAACATCAAATCCAATGATCAACAAATCAAAGGTAACAAAATTCCTCGGAGCTCTATGATTATTTCAATAAATTTCAAAATTACAATTTATGAGCGTAATCGAGACAAGGAATCGAAAACGCAAGTACTAGGGTAACATAGTAAGACTACTCGGCTGAATAAATTGTTATCAAACAGTCAAACTCGTTCTGCCCTAGATCTTTTGGAATATTAGTGTGATGCCCTGATAATAATGTTCAACAAATAAATTTAGCAATTTGCCCCCAATGATTAGGTTTATGCACTAGTTGCTAGATTTGGATCAGGCTTGGGTATAGGTCATGATCTTGGGCCTACACATCAAAAATAAACCTATGGGCTAGGTTTGAGTATGATTTTTGGTGTAATGATTTAACATATACGGGTTTTGGGCTTGATTATTAGGTAATGCAAGCGCACCTGAGTAGTTTGAATAATGCATGTGTATAGTGGGCGCCAATGGGTCAAATAGGTTGTGCCTATGGGCTCGGGCCTGTGTTTCAACTTGAATAAAATATGGTTCAATGTGTTTCTGAGTTGGGCCCAGATTATTTAGTAATGAAATTGAATAATACATGTATACCAAGTAGGCCATGGCAGTGGGTTTGACCTCTGGGCTGTGAGGTTGAAAGAGAAGGTGGGTTAGAGTTCTGTTCGTGTAAAGGTACATTGAGAAAGAAGTGGTACTTGGTGGCCATTTGACTGGGTGGGGTTACGATGAAATGAGACGAGAATGGAGAAGATGGGTTCTCCAAATCTTGAGCAGCCAAGAGTGGGAAGTCGCAGAAAATAGAAGAAAAAGATGCTGCAGAATGGGGACATGCAGCTGGGTTGGGCATGGCTTGCCTGGGGCAGTGGTGGTGCTAGCCGATGGTGATGACGAAGACTTGGGTTGCATGAGTTTCAGGTGATGAGAGAAGAAACAGGAACCAGAGCAGGACGAAGGAGAAGGAAGAAGATAATCAAGGAAGAAGATGATGAAGTCGGGCTGTTTGAGGGAGTTGCAGGAAGGAAAATTAAGAGAAAGAGAGATGAGCAAGGAGAAAAGAAACAAACAGAAACAGAGGAGAAGATGAAGGAGAAAGCAAGATGAAGAAAAGAAGACAGGAAGAGAAGGAAAGAAGACGAGGTGAAGGGGTGGAGATCGATCCTATTATTGAAAAAAAGGCATGTCAGGGAAGAAGAAATGGTGAAGTATGGTACAAAGGAGTAAGATGTTCTGTTGCTTGGGTTCGGCCTGGGTGAACATCACAAGGAGAAACTGAAGAAGAAATAAAACGCAGAGAATGAATAGGGAGGAGACAAAAGAAGAAAACAAGGAAAGAATGGAAGAAAACAGAGCAACGAAACCAGGAAAGAATCAGACAGAAGCAAGAAGAGGAAAAGAAGCAAGGAAGAAGGGGAAGGAAATAGAGAAGAAGAATCTGGGGGAGAGGAACAAAGGAGGAAGAGAGTGAGAAACAAGAGGAGGGACGTAGAAGCAGAAAAACAGAGATAAAGAGAAGGAATCAGAGAAGGAAAGAAAAGAAGAAGAAGAAGATGGGTTGCTCGGTTCAGGAACAGGGGCACAGAGAGAAGAACAGGAAGAAGGAGAAAGCAAGGAGGAAGAAGAAAAACGGACGGCTGGGTCCTGTAGCAGACGAAGGGGAATAGCAGGAGAGAGAAAGGAGGGAGAATAAGAAGAAGAAGATGGTGACAGTGGAGGTAATGCTGGGCTGGCCGTGAGCAGAGAGGGAAATCAGACGGCGAAGAAAGAAGAAGAAGTAGAATAAGAAGAAGAAGAAGCTTGCAGAGATAACACGAAGGAGAAGAAGGAGGGGTGAAGATAAGATGGGTTCGCCGGTTTCTGGACTGGGTCCTTGGTCAGGAACAGGGAGAGGAAAGAAAACAGCAACAAGCAGAGGAAGAAAAAGAAAGAAGAACATGAGAGAGTAAGGAAGAAGGGAAGAAGAAAACAAGGAAGAAGACAAGTAGAAGGAAAGATAATGATGCAGCGAGGAAGAAGGAAATAGAGGGAGAGGGAAGAAGAACTACACAGAGAAGAAAGGAACCGTGAGGTAGGAGAAGAAAAGAAAGAAAGGAAAAGAAAATAGATAAAAGAGAGATGAGTGGCAGTGGGTGATGAAGTTGCAGTGGAGAAGAAGAAGAAATAGAAAGAAGAAAACGAAAGAGAAGCAGAACAGAGGGAAAAACGGAAGAGGAGGGAAGAGAAAAAGTTGCACAATGACGATGCTGGGGTTCTGGTTGACCAGAGGCAGTCCACGGGTTGCTGGGCCTGACTTGAATAGTGCACATGTGGCAAGGTTGCGATGTGTGGTCGATGATGATGGCAAATTAACAATTACGTGGACATAGGTAGATTATTAAACCAAAATAGTAACCGTGGAAAAAAAAAAAGGTTAAAGGTCTGAGAACACATACCATTGAAGGGATAGAGCACTCCAAAGAAGAGAGGAGATGATTTAGATGAGATTCGTGTATGGGTTCAAGAGAGAGAGCTTTCTATTTATAGTATACATAAAAGTAAGGTTTCAAAGGAGTTTTAGTCTTATTTAACTTAGCCAAAGGAATTTAATTCAAAGAGAATTTCATCCTTAAGTAAAGTTAGGATAATCCAAGGCAATCTAGAGGTTTAATCTGAATAAAGTTTCAAATTTTTGAGCACATCTGTAAAATTTTCAAACTCTAGCAACTAATGGGACCTGCAGAGTAACTAAGTCATTATCTAAATTTAAATAGCATTAAATCATAAGAAGATGTGGGGTCCATCAATGTTAAATCAAGGGTCAAGATTAATTCTAATTAAAAATAAAAATTTGGGTTGTTACAATGATATTATTGCGCTTGTCCAAGGCTTCTTTAGAAATGGTTTTCCTCGTTCTAAAATAAATAGAACTTTTATTGTCCGTATTCCTAAGAAAGAAAACCCTCAACATGCTAACGACTTTAGATCAATTAGTTTATGTAATGTAAGTTATAAGATTATTTCTAAAGTAATTGCTAGTAGACTGAGAGAAATTTTGGATAAAATTATCGGTCTTTTCTTAAGTGCTTTTGTTAAAGGAAGGATGATTACGGATAATTACATAGTGGCTCATGAGATTTTCCATTCCTTTAAGAGGAATTTGAAACATAAAACTTTAACTGTTAAGTTAGATATCATTAAAGCCTATAATAGAATGGAATGAGATTTCTTGGAAGAAGTGTTGACGTCTTCAGGATTTCATGATAAATTCGTGTTTCTAATCAGAGAATTTGTTTCTTCAATTTCATATTCCATTATTTGAAATGGTCCCCTTTGAAAATTTCAAACCCTCGTGATGTCTAAGACTAGGAGACCCATTATTCGCTTACTTGTTCATTATGAGTGCAGAGATTCTTTCTAGAATGTTGCTTGAAGTGGAAGGTGAAGGTAAAAAACATGGGGTAAGAGTATCTAGGAGTGCTCCTAGCATATCACATTTATTCTTTGGTGACTACAGCTAGTTTCATATCTTGTAATGCTTTCATAATGGAGGTTAGAGAGATTAAAGATATTATTGATGACCATTGTTTTATTTTTGTCCAGTTAATTAACTTTAATAAATCGATAGCTTACTTTAGCAAAGGAACATGACACCCTAGATGTAAGAACCTTATTTGCATCCTACGAGTTAGAATTATGAATGAGAGTGAAAAATATCATGTAAATCCTATTTTATTCAAAATCAATAAATATATTTGTTTAGATTTCTCTTATATCAAAAATTAAGAAACAAAATTCAGCCTTGGCAAGCTAGTGTTTTATCTTTAGCTAGAAGCAATGCCTTAGTTAAATCTGTTCTTCCATCCTTACCAATTTACAATATGTCTTCACTTCAATTACCTAATAAAACATTAATTTCCTCAGACAAAATGATGAGAAAGTTTTGGTGGGAAAATGAAGCAAATAAAAAGAAGTTCCACACTATTAAATGGAATGCATTTTGCAGGTCTAGTGAGGAAGGGGGCCTAGGTATGAGAAAATCCAAAGAAAATAATTCGGTTTTACTTGTTAAAACTGCTTGGAGATGCTTAACTTATGAAAAGATATTGTGTATTAATATTATCAAAGCCAAATATTGTCCTAATAAATCTCTTTGGGAATCCAAATTTAAATAAGAAAACTGTTGGTTTTGGAGAGCTTTAGTAAATGTGATTTGATCAAAGATCATATTGGATGGGCCATCGGAGATGAAAAGAGATATCTGTTTGGAAATATAGATGGATTCCTAGTGATCATAGGTTTCGAAAGCTCTTTCTTGTTAGGACATTTGTATTGGCTAAATTCATGTGTTGGACAAAACTTAGGTCCATTGAGTCATATTTTATATTTAAAATAGACTATAGTTGAGCGCCGGATAAGCTGAATTGAACATAAAGCAAATTTAAATGCTTTTCTAAGGACAACATGGATTAAAAGGTCATATCTAACAAATTGAGTGTCAGATATGGGCAAGCTACTTATTCTTGGAAAGCTCGTTTCGAATAGATATCTATAGAGTCTAAAATTACATAAAACGAAGCTAAAATGATAAAGTTATTAGTTTAGGAAGTTTAATGATGCGTGCAGAAAAATTAAGCATGCTCGAACGTGAGTTTGACAGGGCTCGAGCACCTAAGATTATGGTAAGCGCGCTCGAGCACTAGTTTAACCACACTCGAGCACATAGACAGCATCAGCCCACCGACCTACACGAAAACCTTTCATATTTTTGCTAGACTTGTCTGTTTCACTTAGATTGGATTTTTAAAGCTAAAGCACGAATTATGGGGTATAAAAAGGTTGTTTATCTCTATCCTAAGTACATAGAACTCTCCTTATTCTAAATTGTAATTGCCATTAGAGAGATTATTTAGACCTTTTATGACTGAAGACTTCAAATTCTAGATTTGTGGCTTCTACTTCCCTGTAGAAGCTTGTTTTCTTGTTGAAGAGACTTGTTTTTTGTGGAGATCAAGGCACTGATAGCAGGGCACTGAGGGACTATATATTGTGGAGATCTATTAAGAACAACTATAACTCCTTATATTGAGGAATTAACTGTAGGGTTGTGAGTATATCTGGTATTATGGAAGTTAGTGATTGACTTAATCCACGTTGGACTTGTGGTTTTTTCCTATTTGGGTTTCCACGTTAAAATTGGTATTGTCTTCTTTGTCTGATTGGTTACTTTTATTTTTCTGTTGCATAAAAGTAGTAATCGAATTACAATCTAAAATAAATCCCGACCATTCTAAAACTTTCATCTCCAATTTCTATTCTAGACCTTAAAGTAAAACATCTTTGGAATGATAATAAAACTTTTAGCACTCCTTTAATCTCAAATTTCTTCGGTAACTATAAGGATGTGGAGGACATTACTAAAATATATCTTTCATGCTCTAATTAAATGATAAAACAATATGGCCTTTTACCAAAGATGGAAATATGTCCACCAAATCTGCTTATATGACCCGTACTATGTCTAACACTAATAGTAACAATGATCACATTCAGTGAAAAAGTTTCTAGAAAATCCATGCCCCCTCCAAGGGTCCTTCTCTTTGATTGAAAATGTCTTCATAGATATGTTCTTGTTAGGAAATGGAACAAGCTTAGGAAACACTATTTGTCTTGTGTCTGAATCTGAGGAGGAAATTGTGGAATATGCTTTCTCTCTGTCTATGTGATCATGCTAGAGCAATATGGTTTGGCTCTAAACTTGGTTTCTTAGCTGACTCTCTTGGGAATATGGACATAGTGGAATGGTGGAGAAATCTCATGAAATTAAATGAAACTATTTGGGTGCAGAAAAACCCAAATATCTCTTCAATGGCTCTTACTACTTTGTGGGATTTGTGGAAAGCCAAAAATAATTCATTTTTAAAGGTGTGACCATTGAACCTCAAAAATTATTTGTATGAAAAAAATATGTGCAATTTGAAAAGAAAATAAGTTTTCAATAAAGAAAGGTGTCCTAACATTAAAGTTTCAAGTAATCTAGCTCAGAGGCGGACCCAGGTAAAAGGAGCTAGGGTCTCAAGCCCCCACCAATACCTAGAAAAAGTTTAAAATTTTTAAAAAAACCCCTACAAATCCTATAAATTAATATGTTTCTTTTTTACATTTGCACCTTCTCCCAATATTTCTTTTATATATAACCCACCACCCCCCCCCCCCCCCCCCCCCCCCAAAACACACAACAAGTTCAATTTCCTAGGTTTGCTCCTGATCCCACTAATGCTTTCAATGATGTTTTGGTGATTTTCACGCATGCGGCTTCTCACTATAAAGATCGTCAATCTGCTTTTGGGTTTATATATATTATATATATTTATGATGAATGACGTGCCCATTTATGTAGGAGGTTACTATGGGCCATTTCCTCTAAAGAAGTTCGGGTGAGGGCCATCCTTTTTGCACTAAAGGAAGCTTTGAGTAGGTTTTTATGGGTTGTGATATTTGCAAACACATAGGAAGTGGTGGATACCATTAATTGGCAAATGGATTAAACCAATAATTCCATTAATTTGGACATTAAATATCAATGTAGTTGTGTTTCTTTGGTTGAATTCATTTTTATTCCTAGGACTTATCATGTGGCTACCAATGTATTGGCCAAGCGTTGTTATCAGCTTTGTAGAAGTTTTTTTTTTTTTTTTGTTGGGTGGGGGGGGGGGGGGGGGGGGGGGGGGGGGGTGTTGTTTTCCCTGCTTGGGTGAAGCTTTATCTTCCTTAGGCTTAGTTCTTGTTTTATTTTGTCAGCTTGAATAAATCTCTGATAACCCAAATATATATATTAAGTATAATTAGGCTATTAGTTACGGTAGTAGCTGGCGTCGTAAATGTTGAGTAGTTAGGGTACTAAGCAGCTTCTCCCTTGTTGGTTGTACTATATCTTTTATATTAATAGAGATATTATCATTAAAACATTAAGTATAATTTTTTTAGGACATCCATCTCATACGATAAAGATGGTTTTTTGACATTCCTAGTGCATTAGATTCAACTCAAGTGATTCAAGGATGCTTAGAAGAACAAGACTGTAAGGATTTTGTATTGACTAAATCATGGGTTGGACAAAACTTGAGTCCATTGGTGTTGTATTTTATAGTTCTTTTATTATGAACTAAGGTATAAGTCGTTGGATTCACTAAAGTAAAGAAATCGAATAAAAAACGACAAATTAAAGTGTTTTTCTAAGGATATCATGGTTTAAAAAGGCAAAATCTCTAAACCGAGTATTGGATATGGGAAATCTACTACCATTGGAAAGTTTATTTTGAGTAGATATCTGTAGAGTCTAAGATTACGTCAATCAGAGCAAAAATGACAAAATTATGGCCATAAAAGTGTGTAGAAATTTGTGCTAAATTTTATCTAATTAATCGGGCAAACATCCAATCGATCTGGCTTTTGACCGATCGATCGATGCTATGTAAAAACCCACCTCATATTTATGCTAAAGTTGCCTGTTTTGTTCAGACTTGGACTTTTCCTAAGGCTAAATTGTGAGTTATAAAAAGGGTTTTTCTTTTAACCCTAAATATAGATCTCATTATTCGAACTTGAGAATCCTCCTTAGAGATCACCCTTTTTCTTTCGAGCTTCAATTAGAGATTTATTAAAGGCTTCTAGTTCTAGAGTCTTGCCAATTTTACATTCTAGTACGAGATTGTTTATCTTGTAAAGACAAGGTGTTGTGGATTAAGAGCGAAGAGCAGGCACGCAAAGTCGAGTTATGTCGTGGATTCTTTAAAAAAAAAAACTATATCCTATGGTTGAGGGACTAACTGTGTAACATTGTTAGTATATTTTGTAACTGCTTGAAATTAGTGCTTGGCTTTTAGCCTGTGTGGCTCATAGTTTTTTCCCATAGGGTTTTCCACATAAAAATCTGCATGTCTTCTTATTGTGTGGTTGATTGCTTTTTGCTTGCAAGTGTACTTTATTTATTCCGTTGTATATTGTTTAACTAGCAATCTAAAAATCCAAAAACCTATAAAACTTTCAATTGGTATGAGAGCGAGTTATACTAATCTACTATATTAGTGTTGGAAACTTATACTAAAAGCATACTTTTTTTTATTTGTCTTTGACTGATTTACTTATTACTAAACTTTGCTTTTTCATCTTAATGAGAATTTGTATAGGCAAATGGTTGCATTATTATTTTTTATGCATCAATGTGTCTTTTATTCTATAAAGTAAACAAGTTGGTGTGTAGAGTTCAACTTACGCATGGAAGACTTGTTTATCGGTTTTTATAAAATATAAGTTATTGTTGTTCGCAATCTAAATGGAGTTGGATAAACTATCGATATGGTTGTTGCATGATATTTTAGTAGGCTTGTCTTGGCTGCAGGAAACGTTAAAGTTTCGACTTGTTATGCTAGTACGCTTTATGTGTATTAAACATGACCACTTTTGGGTTTATTGTCTTTATACTAACTATATAAGACGATTAACATCCAAATGATTATTATGAGTGGTTGTACTCATAATCCCGATATAAATAATAGACATATACATTTAGTATTTGACATTTTAATTTACAAAGGAGTGAAACCTTTTAGGGGTCAATAATCTCAGTAAATTGGATGACTATACTACGTATATGATACATATTAGTTTGTTGACGGAATCCACATCTCGTAATAGGGATTGATAATATCCCCTTGATGAAGCTCATAAGTTTTTATTATGTCAAACCCTGCATGTGGACTTTGTATCTGACATATCAAATAAATTAAGTGTTAGGTCTTAAAGAATTATAAAGATATCGATTAAATATAGGTGTCAGTTATTATTTAATCAATGGATATCTGAAATCTTAACGTGGGGAGATTAATTAGCATTTAATAACAAAAAGCTCGAAATATTATTTTGAGAATAAGGACAAGAGTGCAATTATAATTCTCTAGTGGATTGAATTATAATTTATAGATCTAGGATTCTAATTTGGGTCGAATTAGGGTTTCCCATTTCCATAAGAAGCATATCCCTTATTTCCTTCTTAAGATTCCTATTATAGCTTATAAATATGCGATATTGCTCTCTTGAAAAAACATACAAGAGAAATCTCGTTTTTTAGAGTAAAGAGAATTTACAAAAGAGGCTCACACCCTATAACACTCCGACCCAACTTAGGTCGAATTAGTGGGTAATTAAGTATCCTTTTTGTTGCTAAGAGTGTTTTGGTTTTGCTTTTCTTTGGTCTTGAGCTATGAATAGGTAGTTTGGTTGCGTTTGACTTAGTTTCGCTAGTTCGAGCCCTTTTTCATAATTTCTACTTTTGTTAGACCTTGTCAGTTTTGCGTCATTTTGCTGTCAACGTGTGTATTTCGTCGAGCTTGTTAATCTTCGTAATTGTTTTGGATCCAAATGACTTCGTTTGCTCTCGTTGGATCGTCAATTGACTCGAACTGTAAATAGAGTTAAATGGTGGACTTGTTTGCAAAGGTGATTTCTTTTATCTTATAAATATCCTACCTACCACCGGTCTCTCTCTCTTTTTTCAACGATCTCTCTCTCGTTTAGCTTTCTTTCGCTTGTTCTCGTTGCTGTCTGGTTTACGTGAGGAAGGGAGCCTGTGGTGTGATTTTCGTGTGTCCCCAGTGGGTTGAGCCTCTAGCAACGACTGTAGTGTGTTTGATTTCGATTTGAGGCAAGTATAAGCACAAGTAGCATTAACACTGATTGGTAATGCTTTGATTGTGTGTATATTTTACTCTTTTTGTATGAATCATTGTTAGACAGCCCTATTGAGTGAGATTCGTTAGTATCTGTCTGTATTCAGTTGAAAGTTAGCCATTTTATATTTCTGTAATTGTTTAAGGAAACTGACTCAGCGCACTCACGGCTAAACCGTGAATTGTGCTACGGCTGAGCTGTGAAATGGCTTACGGCTACACTGTGACTTGGCCGTGACCTTGACCGTAGATCAATACAGGGTGACATTTGAAATAACTGGGAGTTGGCACATTTGCTGCTCTTTTACGGCCCAGCTAGATCTAAGCTGTATAGTGTGTTACGGCTAAGCCGTAGAGTAGGATACGGCTGCGCCGTAGAGTAAATTACGGTTGAGCCGTAAATGCGGATGAATAGTTTAGGGAACCTCGGCTCCGCCGCAGTGCAGATTACGGCTACGCCGTAAGATGCCTACGGCTATGCCGTATGTTCACCTACGGTTACACCATGTGATTCTGAGAAATGAATACAAAAACAAGTAGGAGTAAAGAAAAGACCTGATATGACTCTCATACTAGAATATAGGTAATCTGAACATGCCCAATGGAATGTCGGAATGACATGAATGATCTCGAGGGTTGCATCTCATTCATGTATGTTATCCAGTCGTTTAGCACCTTCCCATGGGTGTTGGTTTAAGGGATTTTGGTACACTTTCACTAGAAGATGCAACACTCCTTGATGGAACAATTGTGTATCGAATACCTTAAAACTACATCAGCATGCATGGTTAGAAACACTGGACAGCTAGATTAGGATTGGCTTGTAATTGACCTTGATTGACCATGGTATATCTGATTTGCATAGCATATTGATTTCGGTTTTGCCCTCATGTGTTCTGCGCTAGACTTCTTGATTCTGTGGGAAACGTAGCTACATCCCCAGAGCGAAGCCCGGGGAAGGACACTTCATTTCGGTTTATTTGTTATGGTTCATATGGAGTACTTGAGTTCAGTGATTATTTGTTATTTATACTCATTCGTCAGTGCTGATTCATATTTGCTTATGCTCATTCGTTATTCGTATTGTTATTTGTATTGCTTATCAGTATGAGCTGTATTGCTTATCAGTGTGTGATGCACTACTATTGTTCGTTTATTATGATCGATTGTGATATGAAATCCGTATGTGATATTGCTTGATGTGCATCATCTGATTTGATTGTGATTGCGATTGTCTATATATGGCACCACTCAACCTCAGCCTCAGGATACCCGACGGGGTTGACTTTGGTTTAGTGTGTGTGATCACCTCTTCAGAATGCTCGTGTCCTGGGCTTCCGGACCCCGGGAATTAGAGACCCATTCATACCCTGGCTCGGTCGATGGTGTTCTCATATTTGTGTGCTCTCGAAAGGGAGAATATGGAAAATGTAGTAACCAGCTTGAGTGTGTATTTCTCTTGATGATTCGGACAGCATACTTATTCCTATGCACGATTTGCCTAGTGTACGAACATGCTCACTATGGATATTTGCATTACTACTTTTACTCATTGATAGATACAATTCGTGTTATCTTCTTGTGGCTTATATTTTGCTAAGTCATTGTACTTATGAGTTGTTCTTGGTGTTGTAGGCTTAAATCCCTCTTCTGATCCTGCGTCAGTCAACCCAACTCCAGGAGAGGCTCGTGAGGCTCCCTCCGGCCTAGAGGAGTGGACGTGATCCATTTTTCATAGAGCGGTATGCATCATTTTGTTTTCCCTCCATTGTGTCTACGCGTATTTGTGGGAATTTTCTGTAGACTTTATTTTCGGTCTGATTTATATCTATATTTTGATTTTATGGACTAGTCTCTCTATACATCTTTGTGATCAGTCCAATCTTTTGTAATCATTGTGTCTTTTATTATTTTGTGGTATGCCTTGATACTTACAGCTTCCGCGTACACTTGTTTGCACGTGTGATTGATCCCTTGTGTGTGTACATTTGGGCGAGGTCTAGGTGTACATGCACGGGAGTATGTGTGTCACTGGTTAGGTTTTCTTTAACCTCCGATTTCTGGGCTCGGGTTGTGACACACCCTGGTGCGAGTTCGAGCATAAAGGAATACAATAGAAGGTCTTAAGATTTTTAGGTTACTGTATGACTAAGATCAAATTAGAGAGATCTAGCAGGTGTGGTTTTTGACTCACCATCATCTAAAGTTATTTCCGTAGAAATCTGAACACAATATCTAGGGATCTTAGTAGTTGCCTCCCAACAGTTAGATCTTTTGAGATTTTTAAAATGAAATTCAACCGAGAAGGCATATCTACAACCAAGCTGTATGTTTTGAAAGATAATAAATCTAACTTGAAGAAGATGGGCAAATCTTACTTTGAAAAGAAAAACCCTAGATTTATTCAGTACTTTTAATGCAAAGAGTTTGTCCATAAAGCATCTAAATGAGAACAAATATATATATATATATAAATAGAAAGTGATATGGTAAATTCTGAATGCAACAAGGGATGATTCTAAATATGCAAAAAATTCACTCTCTGACATCGCCAGTACCAAGTATGTTGCTTTCATGGCTAGCTATTCAACCGTTTCCTTTAAAGTTAATTCTAATGATGAAACTAGTGAATTAGAGGAAGAACCTGAGTGAAAAGAAGAATATCATATTTTGTTCAAAAAATCTATGAAGATGGGCAAGATAAATCAAAAGGTTGTAATCAGCTAGCAAGTTACAAAAGAATAGATTTCTTTACTGAATTCTGAATTGGCTGAAGCTCATGAGAAGGTAAAACTTTTTTATAATCATAAGAATGATTTGGCTGATAAATTGACTAATGTATCACATAAGTATAAGTTGCTCATTGCTGATCATGAGAATTTTACTCAAGAGTTGGAAGAATTAAAGAGGGAGCTTCATACTTGTCAAACTGAGAATGCTAACTTGAAAAACAAGTTGAAGATGACACTATCAAAGATGAATATGTCAAAGATATCGCTTGACAAAATGAATGCTGAGTTTACGAGACTTGATGACATCTTGTGCAATCAAAAGCAGGCTAATGACCAATGTGGTCTTGGTAATAATCAAGTTGCATCTCTTTCAAAGACTAAAGGTAAAACTATTTCTTTTAAGATTTTTCCTTTAAATTCTTTAGCATCAATTGCTTCACACATTGCTAGCACAAATCATATTAGGAGTAGCGGAAAGAAGAAGAATGTGTCAAATTTAAAAGCTACACCTACATGTCATCATTGTGGAATTAAAGGGCATATCGACCTCATTACAATAAGCTAAAAGCCTTACCAAAAGATAAGCAATGGAAGAAGCAAATGTTTAAGCCAATGGTCAGGACTAAAGCCATCTATGTTAAGAAAGATGATCTGACCAATGTATTGGTATACACTATGCTGAAACTCTTGAACTTGCAAGTGTGGGTACCAACATCGAACAACCCAGATCAAGCAGATCAACTCCTGCCCTTAGTTGTTATGATGATATCATTAAAGAGGAGTCAAAATTAAGGGGGAGCTACTACTAGATCTTAATTGATAGATATACTGCATACTAACATCATTAGTTTGTCAATTATGGATAAAAAAGGGGGGAATGAGGAATTTTTGGAAAGTCTAAAAACAAATAAAGCTGAAGATAGTTGGGTTTAATTGGTATAGATTTTTTTTCCAATTGGTATAGAGCTAATGGTGCAAAATTTTTATCTTGCACTTCAATTTATTTAATATAATTTTAATGTTTTTTATAAAGATTAAATGTATAGGAAGTTTTGTCCATAAATTGCCAAAGGAGGAGATTGTAAGGATTTTTGGATTGGCTAATTCATGGGATGGACAAAACTTGAGTCTATTGGTGTTGTATTTTATATATTTTTTAGTATGGATTAAGATATGAGTCACCGGATGTACTAAAGTGAAGAAATAAAAGAAAAAGTAACAAATTAAAGTATTTTCTAAGGATGTAATAGTTTAACAAGGTCATTTCTCTCAAACCAAGTATTGGATACAGGCAAGCTACCTACCGTTGGAAAGTACATTTCGAGTAGATATCCGTAGAACTTAAAATTACATCAATCAAAACTAAAATGATAAAGTTATGGCCTTAAGAAGTTTGCAAAAATTTATGCTGAATTTCATCTGATCAATCGGGCAAACATCCAATCGATCTGACTTGAGATAGTAGTTTAACGCGATCGATCTGACCTTTAATCGATCGATTGAGTACTTTGTAGAAACTCACCGACTTGCACAAAAACCTTTCTTATTTATGCCAAAGTTACTTGTTTTGTTCGTACTTGAACTTTAACCTTAAGGCATGAATTGTGGGTTATAAAAAAGGACTTTTTCTTAACCTTAAACATAGTTCTCATTATTCTAACTTAAGAATACTCCTTAGATATCGCCCTTCTTCTTTAAAGCTTTCACTGGAGAGTCTGCTGAAGGCTTTTAATTTTGGAGTTTTGCTATAATCTTGTGAAGAAAAGATATTGTGGATCAAGTGCGGAGAGCAGGGCACGCAAAATCAAGTCGCGTTGTTAATTCTTATAAGAAGAACTGCATCCTATGGTCGAGGGATTAACTATATAAGGTTGTGAGTATATTTTATAACTGCTCAAAATTAGTACTATGTTTTTTGCCTGTGTGGCTCGTGGCTTTTCCCATAGGGGTTTCCACGTAAAAATCTGCCTGTCTTCGTCTTATATGGTTGATTGCTTTTTGCTAACAAGTTTACATTATTTATTCAGCTAAATATTATTTAACATGCAATATAGAAATCTAGGATCCTATAAAACTTTCAAAGGCCATGCCTTTGAAATGAATCCATAAGTGTTTGTGATCAAATTATTTTGTGCATTAATTATGACACTGCAGTTTGATAATGACTACAAAGACGATAATGATGACTGGGGCAGCTAATGGGGAAGATGATCTTAAAGTTTATGTAAGATGATCCGAGCACTATGCTGGGGTTAGAGAGTTATTACAGCTGTGAGAACATGAGCATAGGGTGGTGAGAGCTCAAATGAGAAATGTCATAGAATCATGCTTAATGCTATCTTAGCTTCCAAAACTGCAAAGTTTTGGCCAATACATATATATCCGAGGTCCCCAACCAAATGAAAGAATGCGAATTGGCTATTGAATGCCTTCATCACTCCATCTAAAAACCTCTCTAAACTGAAGTCATCTGCATCTGCCCCCATAACTCAAGATCGTGATAGATTACAAGAGTCGGCAGTGCGACTTGTGTACATTCTGGAATGGTAAGCCCACCAATTTTTATGGTTTTGCTAGGCTTCGACTAAGGAAAACAATTAGGGAGTATAATAAAAAAAGCCTCATACAAAATCATGGTTGCCTTTGTTGTAGAGGACTTTAACCTTTGGAATCCCTACATCTTATATCTGACCAACGGAATCAAATGGAGTAAACAAAGAACATGTTAACTGTCATGCATCCATATTAGATGTTCCTATCGATTCTAATGTCAAACCTTCAAGTATGGATATAAAAGTCCATTTTCCATATTCATACACAATGCTTGACCAAGAATTTCGGAAACACCGACATTGGGTAGCTTATAGTCACATCGAAAGTGAAGGCTAATTCACGGACATTATAAATTAGTTTAGCTCATAAGCATCCTTGTCTCTTAATTAAATGGAAACTTATGCATATTGTCATGACCTTTTTATATACTATCTTTTTTTATCTTATTAGTTCAGTTATGTCATTCATTTTCTTTATATTGTTATCCGTGTTTGATAACAACATACTTCAGTTACCTTCACATGATATGCAAATAAGTTATGATCAGTAAGTATGATGTACACGATTGTACGGTATATTTCATCATGTTATTAATTCATGGAGTTGGCACCATTGAGCTCGACTCTACAGGGCTGAGTATGAGTTTAATATATGTCACCACTGTAGTTGGTTTCCGATAGAAATACATTGATGCTCCACTAGATAATCAGGCTCACTACCTGATTCCCGTTCCGTATATTTTCCATTCTCACCTGTCGGGAGGATACCTGTCACGTGGATTACCAATTTGCAAGTATTTTTGTTACAAATGATTCTCATACATGCTTCATTATATGCTAACATACCTAGTTGCACTATTGCCCTCTTCAATTATCATGTAGTAACTCTATTTGGTACAACATGTGATTTACTAATTGTTTATTTCTTGTTGAGTTATCATACTCAGGGTGCTACCCTTGGCATTGCAGGATCCAGCAATTATCTGTTCCTCAAGGTACTTCAGGAAGGTATTATAGGCACCCTCAGGAATAGACGAGTAGACTTTCGATGGTTTATTCTAGTAGTCATCTTCGCTAGAGCATCATGGATCACTCAGGCATGGGGCCTTGGTTGGTCCCTTTATTTCATCATGTCATATGGTTGAGACTTATGATATTACATGTTGTTGTCATGTTTATTTGGTTTTTAAACCTTTCAGTTATTTTTATGCATTTATGCATCTTATGCCGTATCTCGAACATACTTTTCATTATATTATACTTTCGACATGTAAACATTTATGAGATCATGTTTAATTCGGTAATCTAATTAAGTAGGTCTAGTTATGGAATGTTTAAATAGGTATTTGTTTAGGCTTTCATAATATCACATGGTGTTCAATGGGTGCATTGAGTGTGAAGTTCCGTAATTGGATTTGAACATGCATGTGTCTACGGAAAATTTTCTTGTAGTGGTCTATGTTTGCCTTAATACGATATGAATTACTACGGGATTACGCATTCCACGTCACAAGCCTAGCCATGTTAACCTATTCTCAGGCCCGAGACATGACATATACATAGCTTAATTTAGAACACAACCACATCCCACCCCCCCACACCAACCCAAACCCAAAAAATAAAATAAAATAAAATAAAATAAACTTTTAGCTTAACAAGTAACAAGATAATGCCTCTGAATACTAAAGTGCTTGTGATCATCTTATTTCTAGAGCATCAAATATGAAATTGTAATTTGATAATGGGTATAGTGACTATAAAGATGATAACCATGGCTAGTGCAGCTGATGGCTGAAATGATCTCAGAGTTTGTGTAAGATGATCTGAGCACCATGTTGGGGCTGGAGAGTAATTATAACAAAGGGAGCATGAGTATAGGATGGTGAGAGCTCAAATGAGAAATGTTGTAGAATCATGCTCAATGCTAGCTTGGCTTCCAAAAGGGCAAAATTCTGGCCAAGACATATCCTAGGGCCCCAGCCGAATGGAAAGAATGCGAATTTGTTGTTGGATGCCTTCATCACTCCCTCGGAGAACCTTTCTGGATTGAATTCATCTGCATCATCCCCCCATAACTTGGGATCATGATGGATAAAGAGCGTCGGTAGAGACACTTGTGCATCAACTGGAATGGTAACCCCGCCAATTGTAGTGGTTTTGCATGCACGTCGAGCAAGTAGAACCACCGGGGGGTATAATCGAAGCACCTCATACAAAATCATAGTTACCTACATTAGAGATTTCAAGATTCCAGTAGTTTAGAGTTAAACAACAAATTTAATGATTAATATCAATGACCAAGATAAATTGGTACTAAAAATAAGAGTTAAACCTAACTCAACCAGATGGGCAGTTGGGTTGTGTCCAAAATTGAAAGTTTTGATCATATCGAAGTTAAGAAATGTGACACATAACTAAATAGTTCACTAAAAAGCCTTGACAAGTGAATATATATAGCCGCCTAGATGACTTCCTCTCATGCATTCCCCAAAAAATTGGGAGTCCACTTGTTAATTTAGGCCATTAGATAAGAAGCAACCGCTGCTAAATGCAAATGAGTAGAATAATATTTAAATTGAGAGTGATATTATCATTTAAAATTTTTTTCTTTTGAGAGTGATATTCGCTGTTGGTTTGAAATGTATTTTGTCACTCTAGGTAATATGTGGGATCATTTGTTATGAGGCTAACTTCCAATTCAACAAAAAATATCACTCTAATTCCAACCAAGAAACAGATGGTTTTAATGTACCTTTACAGGTGAGACCATTAGTGCCGAATTTTAGATAATATGTGATCATTTCTCGGGAACTACAGGCGTGTTCCGTCATACTTTGTTTACTGTCTCCATCAAACCAGCATTTCAAGCTAATTCAACCAGATATTCATATGAACTGAATCAAATCACTAGTCTCAAAACTATTAGAATTTCTAATGTGAATATCTGAATTTAGTTTTACTGTTTCTTTTCTTTGAAATGTGATCAACTGAATGAGCACATGATCCTGGAAGAATATGGCAATAATTATGCAAGCCAATTCACAAGCAACACATAATCTAGTGAAGGGATGTTTTAGAGCATATACTCACAATCTTAAGGTGGTTTAGGCCATCGAACTCTGGTTTATTTTTCCCAAATACTTTCAGAACCTCTTCCCTTGCTCGTGTTTGCCAGGTTGGATGCATACTCAATAGGATCACTGTCCATGTTAGCAGAACCGACGTTGTCTCCTGACCAGCAAAATAGAACAGCTTGCACTCATCTATTACATCTTCGATCGTCATTCCACCACCCTTTGAGTTACCTTGTTCTTGAGAATCTTTGGAGTTGGATTCCATCAGCAACCCAAGTAAGTCATTTTTAGTTGCCACACCTTCTTTCATCTCCTTCTCTCTCTTCCCAATCATTCCCCTGAGCAGACCTCGCACTTCCTTATCGATTTCCTTTCTTCGGCTGTTCTTTTTTGTGGGTAAGAACCTATATACAATATACATTAACCTTGTTGGCAAAGGAGCTAATACATTCAACTCTGTTCCCTTTGATTTTCAATCTTTTGTGCTATGAAAGCAAGTAAATTGCAGAACTAATGGGATCAACTGAAGTGGAAAATGCTGCACATAAATTTACATTGACATGGATTCATGATACTACAGTTAGCAAATTGATATCCTTTGAAGCTGTATTGGTAATGTGTTTTTTTCTATCATTAATACGAGAAAATTAGAGAGAGAAAGGAGAAATTCCACCTGTAGCCAGGGATGTATGCTTTCTCAGCATCATTGATTAGAAGCTGGCACTGTTCTGCTTGGAGTTGGAATATCCTTGTTCCTTCATTGTAACTGCTACCAAATGCTGTCTTGGATATAACATCCCCAGTCATATTCTGGAATTCTGGCCACACATCCAATTCAAGAGACTCAAAGGGACCAAACAATTTCTCCCATCTGTTGATTAGCTCGCTGCAGCTAGTAAAGAACGCCGGTAGCATTAGCTACAAACATCAAACAGAAGATAATTGATGATCAGTCACATAGCTTTAGAACAACTTTCAATTGTAGGAATATGTTAAACAAAATGAATCCTATTTTGGTTATCCTGAAGAGAGCTCAACAAGTTGATATAAACCTTCAACTTCTCAAGATGGAAGGCGGGATTAATAATCCTCCTGTGCGTGACCCACTTTTCGCCTTCATGTGTCGCAAGCCCTGATATTAGAAACTTAACAATTGGACTTATTTTAACCTGCTCAAATTGGCCAGACTTGTTTGACAGAGCTTCCCTAATCAATTCTGCATCCAGAAGAAAAATCCTCGGACATGTTCCAACCCAAGTCAAAGGCATTTTACCTGTGTTATCCAACCTCTTAGCAGTATTCACAAGCATAATGGTGAAAATCAAATCAAGAGTAAATAGAAAACATCACCCTAATCTAACAGAGAGCGAGGCCTCAATATAATTAATAACTGACCAACACTTGAAGCACATTGTAAAGGTATGGCTTCCTGATAAATTTGTTGCAAAATACGGCGAGAGAAGCAAGGCATTTAGGTTTTTTATACCTGCATTCTTTTGTGTTAAAACAAATCTGGCACTGAATCTTACTAATTATAGAAAACTATGGATTGTATAAACAGACAAGGGAAAAACATAAAAAAAGTTAAAAAAAAAAAGCATCAAGTACCAAATTTATCAATATGTAGACTGATATGCATAGCTAATGAATTCCAAGATATACCATCTGTACAAAATATGTCATTTTAAATATTGTACATTAACAAACAACAGAAAAATTGGAGCCATAAGATAAGTTAGAAGGGAAGTTATGCTAAGAAAATTTCCAACCAAACTTGAAGAATCAACCACCACAGAAGCAACCTTCCAATATAGTGAAATTATGACGTCTTTCTGGTGCCATATGAGGTCTTTCTGGTGCCAACGGAGCAGTGCATGGCCCAGGCTTAGAAATAGAAAGATCATCATATAGTTGAATTGGCCCCGCCCAACAATTTCACAGTCCGGCTCTGAAGCAACCAATGCCCAGCCTCCTGAGAAGCTTGGCCACATGCTGCAGCAAATTAATGAATAGTTTGTACTCCTCATTTTTCTGCATTAACTGCCATAGAGAGGAGTTGGAACTAAAGAACCGTGCGTCTGGCTTACTTTGAGGCCACTTGACGCACCTACATCAACTTATCCTCCTCACACACTACCCTTGTGATTTGTAACAAGCCCAAATTCATCTTACTATTACCAAACCCAAACCCCCCCCGGGCAAACGCTTCCAAAAAAAAAAAAAAACCCAAAAAAAAGGAAGTGTTTTAAAAAAATCTGATCCTCTTATTACTATTGAATTCAAGGGGGGAGATGTTGGTTTGGGTTAAGGATGAAAATGATGAGGAATATATGTTGAACATCCCTAGGTTTCATTGATTTTTTCTCCATCGGCTATCTCCCAATGATTGGCATGGCCCAAGACCACACCATCTATATGCACAGACTACTCACCTAAATAAACAAAGCTTACATATATATGGAGAATGTTCGTACGCATCCATCCATCATGTTCAAATAAGGAACTCTATGTAAGTGTCCCTCACCCTATAGTGAGAGAAGGATATATGTTAACATTCCCCTAATATACATATATACATATATGCAAGTAAGGACCCGACTAAATCAGACACACAACCGATTACTATTGATAGAACCCTAATGTGGAACTTGACATGGACTTGATTATCACTTGGACCAAAAAGGGTCCATATTAGAATTTTTAGGTCACATGATCACCATTCACCATGAATGGAGTCTTCACACATTCATCATGGATGTCCAAACTCGTCATCACCATTAGCAAACCATGAAAGGAAACACCCTTGCTCAATGTTCAATGCATCCTAAAGAAAATGCAGAGATAGAATTTTCATTTTATTGCATAGATGATATTACAAAAAAGTATTCTCTCGTAGGGATTTAGATAGGATTTCCTTTCCTGAGCATGAAATTATTCATTTTAATCTATTTACACTAGGGTCCATTTAAGGACTATTTAAGGGTGAAAGTGAAGAATAAAAGGGGGACATGTAGAAGGCAACCAAACCTTCCTAGGATCTAATTTAGTATGGTGATGCTAAGCATTCATTTTCATGTCACCTTAGTTCATTTTCCATTTAAGTGGGAGATAATTTAATCATCGTTTATGGATCTTCCCTTTTGTTTTTTGAGGTTTTTGTAAATACTCCCCTAAGGTTTTTAAGATTTGTAAATATGCCCCTGTGGTTATCGTATTTGTAAATAGACCCTTGCCTTTTCATTTTAATACCTTTTGTGTCTCTATAATTAGTGGACTTTCATCCACCAAAATTTTCTATAGTGAAATGACACTTTT